>JAPDOI010000064.1:0-600000 GCA_029168955.1 Aplectana chamaeleonis | reverse complement strand
CATAAAGTTTTGACGCGCGCTGTAGCCAGACATCTTAGTACAAGGACATGTTTATTTTGTTGAAAACAATGTCGTCATTCTGCACTCAGAACCACAACGGCAACAACCGCATACGAACGACACGTCAGTAACAATCACAAGATAATATAATACTGATATCGAACAAAAAGATGTAGCGCACTTGCAGCAAGCTAGCAACATCAAAATCCTACAGCTGTCCACAACTTGTCCATTAGCGAGTCGTGTTTGACAGGTTGGGCGTTCTGAAAATCCCACTATTAGTCGAGAACGTCGCCTAATATGTCAACTTTGCTTGGATAATCGTGCATAGCACTATGGCGCGAGAAGTCGTCTGCACGCTGTAGAACTCAAATTACGGAGCAACACGAGGTAGTCATCCTGACATATTTCGGCCGGCATTGCGATCACCTCTCGTTCAAGATTTCAACTTACAGGTGACTAATTGTGCTGAAGTTGAAGGCAGCACCATCCCTCTGAAATCGGAATACGAAGGAGAGGTGAGGCCAGCCATCACCTTGCCCATAGCAAAAACCCTCATAGCGGCCGCCTCATATCAGCGATACCGAGATGGAACTCAAGAGGCGTGCCGAGTGCACCCTTGCCTCGTTAGGCCCGGGACATTTCCTCATGCTGACGATACCACAGCGCATTTATTCAGCTGTCCAATGAGGCCGCCCACGGTAACTACAAGGGATTTATGGGCGAGTCCTTCGCTGGTCGCCCAGTTCCTGAACCTATGACAGTATCCTCTTCGTGGCTGCGAAGAAGAAGAAGACCATCTTTCTAGATAAGATGTCTTTTCATGATGCTTCTATAATTTGCAAATACAACCCTAATATTGCCGAAACCTCCGTTGAGGGGATTAAGCCAGTCATTATAACACGTAAAAGAGTGACCCTTCGTTTTTTTTTACTTAGAGTACGAGATAAAATTTATTAAAGGGGCTCGTCTCCCTGCCAACGGCCGCTCATCTAGCCCAGACATCTCCCTCGTCTCTTCTAATCTCTCTAATGCCTGCTCTTGGCCTACATCCAAACTCTTTCCAGTGATCATATTCCTGTCTTTGCTAACATCGATCTCACTAACTCTCTTGCTCCCTATACTGGTGTTCGTCATCGTTCTTATCTTAATTTAGGCCTTGCAGACTGGAACCTGTTCAGGGAGGTTGCACTCCACCAACCGCCGGTCATCCGTGGAATGGCGATGTACATCAGAAGGAACACCACTTATCTGAAGCCATCCGGAAAGCTATGAAAGCCGCAGTCCCTGAAGGCCGTGTAAAGACCTTCTCTCCCAATGTCACCGGGGAAACATTGCAGAAGATAAGGACAAGAGACGCAAAGAGAGCTGCAGATCATCTTGACCCAGACATAGCTGAGCTGGATGATGAGATCAGGAGGGACCTTGACAGGCACCATAAGGAAACTTGGGAAAAGTTCACTGAGAAGATGAACTTCAGGAATGATGCAGCAGCAACGTGGAAGGCCTTGAAAAGGATCTCCAGAATGTTCAACTACGCCAACAATTCCAGGATTGAATTTGAAGGTGGAGACTTCAAATCAGGGAAGGTGGGCGCAAATGCTCTGGGGAAGCATTTTTTTCACTACCAGAACCAAAAGAGAGAAGCAGAATAGAATAACTGTATGGGAAATCCGTAAATTGCCACTCATGGCTGAAGATGAAGCAGTCACGCCAGCTCAGGTCAAACAGGTGATAAAGGAGATGAGCAACTCGAAGGCAATAGGGCCAGACGGTCTGAGCCCAGCAGTCCTGAAGAGACTGCCTCGTAAACTACTACCCCTTCTTGCTGACGTCATCAATTCATCGTTTCGTAAATGTACTTTACCCCAAAATTGGAAAGTGGCTCGTTTTATTCCACTGCCGAAGCCGGGAAAGTCACCATCCACGGCTAAAGGGTACCGGCCGATCAGTCTGCTCTCACCCATCGTTAAAGTTGCAGAAAAACTGGTTGTGGAGAAGCTTGCCGAGCATAACAGCCAACAGCAGCACTAACATGGTTTCCGTAAATTACATTCCACCACTGCCATCAAACCCCAACGTACCGTTGGTGTGGCCCTCGACTTAACAAAGGCATTTGACACTGTCAATCTTGGCCTTCTAACAGAGAGTCTGTTGGAGTCTACCATTAAGCCCTGGCAGAAGCGGTGGATAACTGCCTTCACTAAAGGACGTCGGGCAAACGTGGTATTCCAGGGACATGTTTCCAATAGCATCCCCATCGCCGCTTTCCAATAGCATCCCCATCGCCGCTGATGTCCCTCAAGAAGGAGTTTTATCGCCTGCACTTTTCAGCTTATATCTAGAAGATCTGCCCGTTCCCCCTCAAGATATCAAGGTCGTTGCATACGCGGATGATATCACTATTCTGTGCCCGAAGGTAGCCGCCAGTAAGATCAATGACTACCTGATCGAGTTGAAATGTTTCTTCGATCGCATAACGCTCACAGTCTCTGCCTCCAAATCATCCGTCACCGTCTTTTCCACTGATAATGCAGAGCACAGTGCCCATCCCATGGTGAAATGGGACGAAACTCAATTGCCGGCCACCCGATTCCTCAAGCTACTTGGACTCGTGTTGGATCAATCGCTGAAGTTTCATAAGAACACTGAGCAGAAGCAAGCCACAGTGAAAACAAGCTACGTCCTGCATGCTCTCGGTGGAAGTCCTGGGGTAGAACAAAGAAACGATCTTGGCAACGTATAAGGCTATTGTGCAACCCGCCTTGGAGGATGCGCGTTCAAAATTGTGCTCTGCGAATTGCAACAGGCTGTTCTAAAAGCTCTCCAATTGAGCACTTACACGCCGAAGCTCGCGTAGTGCCAGTGAGAGACCACTGCCAACTCCAGGCGCAACAAATGTACATTAACATCGTGAAGCAGCCGAATCATCCATCGCGAAGAGTACTAAACCCGGTGAGAGAGATGTACCAGAAAACCCTTCGCCGATGCTCCGTCGAAAGAAGATGTGCAGAGATGGACCGAAGCACAACAAGAACTCCTCCGTCTCTTGTGCGCGAAGCATGCCCGAATCATGAAGGAACACTTGAGCAGAGTTGCCGTAAATTCCATCCTGGGAGTCGCACCTCCGAAGGTCAGCGAGACAGAGATGGAACTTGGCAGGCGTGCCTGGTGCACCCTTGCATCGTTACGCTGTGGACACTCCCCCATGCTTATGTCATATTTGCATAGGATTGATAACAGCAAACCTGACGAGTGCCCTGATTGGGGTAGTCAAGGGCATACTACTGCGCACCTGTTCAATTGCCCGCAGAGATCGACAACATCGACGACAATGGATCTGTGGACCAACCTGCGCTAAAGGCCGAGTTTTTGAACCTATGACAGAACCCCTCTCTGTGGCTGCGAAGAAGAAGAAGAAGTTCGCCCATCAGAAAACAACAGCCGGAATGAACTATGCTTTTCCACCTCTGCACGATAAACCGATTTTATGGCGCATGGGGTCGTAACGACCAGGAAGGCTTCAAAGAAGCTTTTAACCTGACCTCTTTCATTTGGATGCTCCAACGTTTTGATGGCGTTAAGGGTGAACGTTATGGCGTCGCTCCTCACTTAATAATGTCAAATCTTTGAATAAAGACGGCTTTTCGATGCTGCGAATGAGAAATAAGGAGCACAACTGCTTACCCTCCCAGAGAGATTTGCTCCTCGGGAGTCGCGATTTATCATAATGATCTTGAAAGAATGATAGACAAATCATTACCTTTGGGTCTTGATGACTATCATAGGCGGCGGTTAGCGACCTCATACCTGCCCTCGATGCCGTTGAAAGGCGAGAACGACTGAAAGCACGTTGACTGCAGGAGTTCTGCAGACTTTAAGGGGAACCAAATTAAGCCTAACACTCACTTCAGCGAATCTTCAAGCGAATCGTGATTTTCTTTACTCGGCGTAATAGAAGGTATCTCCACTGGACCTTCCTCGCTAATTGGCTGCTCTATGAAGGAAGACCGATTGAGATTTGGTGACATAATCTGTGACACGTCAGCGCCAACAATTTCCTGAAAACCAAACATTCATATAGGTAAGCACAGACACAGGTGATTACTCACACCCCCCCCCCTTGTCTAATGCCAACCTAAGCTCTTTCCGAGTTGCCAGCTCGTCAACGTTGAGCGACGTCGGAGCTCAATCGCGTCAGACTGCTGCAAATGGAGCACACCCGATTTGTGACTGAATACCTCTCCAGTGCTTCTCTAAATCCTTATCTTTACGACGTGCCCCCCAAAATCAGCGAAATGGACCTACCCAGACGTACACGCGTCATTCTGGCGGGTCTACGTTGTGGACACTCCTCGCACCTCAAGTACTTCGTCCATAGGATCGACTCGTCGATCCTTGACGAATGTCCCGACTGCCATAAACCAGGACACGATCCATTTCATTTATTTTCATGTCCGACAAGGCCAACCTCTCTAGCAGCTATGGATATGTGGAACAAGCCGTGTGATGTGGCTGCCTTTCTACGCCTATGAGAAGAAGCTCTGGGGTGCGTTCCAAGAACATTCCCATGACCAAAGGCGTCCATGGAAACGTAGCCACGGCCGCGTGGAAGCAATTTACAGTTAAAATTCGCACCTATGGGGAGCAAACTTGACCATGTAAACGCCTTTCGCCCTCCCACGCCGTCGTGGGAACGTTCTTGGAACGCAACCCTGATGCGGCCGATAAGAAGAAGAGGTTGTCAGCTCGCAGTTTGAGCCTCCCTCGTGACTTGTGGCTGATTTCTGAAAAGAAAGGCCTCGCATCTGATACAGTTGGCACACACAATGCAGGCAGGGAAAGTATGACGCAATGTCTTAAATCAGCTTCGTGGGGCCCAACCCTAACCTAGCTTGCCTCACTCCCCCCTCCGTGCAATTCCAGCGCGTTGATCGCAGAGGAGTTCATAGGGTGCTAGCTTATACCATAGATCAACTGGTTCATTCTTACCTCAGGCAGCGTCCATACGTTGCGAGGGCGCGCGATTACGCAAAATCGATGCTCATCGAGGGCACACGTTTCGCGAGTCGTTCACGCGCGCTTACGCTCGCTCTCGCGCACTCACGCCCGCTACCGCGCGTTTACGCCTCCTCTCGCTGGCTCGCACTTGATTCGAGAGAGATGCAGCCACTTCGAGCAATAAAAGCCACACCTATCTAAAAACCAATGCCCTCGTGTCTAGTACGCCTACCAAGACCATCCCAAACGGTGATAAATGAGCAGCAAACGAGTCGATTCGAGTGAGTGAAAACGCACTAGGTCAAGCGTTTTGAATAGAATCAACACGAGGCAGGATGCATTTGCCGGTGTCTTTCTGCCTGTACGGGCACCTATTGGCGTTGGAGAGTGCAGGACAGCGAGACAGAGCGTTCCTGCCACGTATGGACGAAGCCTCAGACCGCTGATTCCGATCTCTGCATCCAGAAATCTCAGTCTGCTGCATCAGACCTCGTGCGGTGCCATTCGTCCATGCCATTACAACGAAAATAACTCCCGCTGTTACGATGTCCACGTGCTACCCATGGTTGCGTGTCAACGTTATTCCACTGATACCGTCACTGCTTAGCCGTCTGAACAGCTAACTACAGATCGACTTAGATGCTCTGGGGATTGAAGTACCGGGAAATCCAAGAGCAAATGTGTCAGTATTTTTCTTAAACCGTTCGTGAAAAAAGTTAATCAGTAACGTAAAAAAGTTTGTCAATTTATCATTAAAGTGTTTTCGAGGAATGATCTTAAAGGCACAGTCCAACCTCAGAATTGCTTTCGAGTTTTACTGCTTGTCTTGGAGAGGATTTCATGCTGATCACAACGGTCTCTCAAAAGAAACGCTCAGAACCCACTGTGAAAGGAGTTATGGCCTCTCGAAAGTTGTGAATTGGAACTACGAGAATTTCGTGGACGACATGTCTCGGGCTTGTTTTTCCTGGTCATACGCAATCACCGCGTTGGAGCAGACTACATTATAAAGATACACCGATAAAAAATGGAAGAATACAGATTTTGATCAAAATCCATGGGTTGTCTCGTCCCTACTAGGGGTGTGCGGAAATTTTTGGAAAATTTTCAGAAAACAGAAAATCGAGTTTGTCAGAAAACAGAAAGGCCAAAACGGCCAGAAAACAGAAAACAGAAATCAGAGAACAGAAAATTTTCGGAAAAAATACTCATTGCACTTTAACTTTTTTTCAAGAGGAAAGAGAGTGTAATTCTGAACATCTTTGCTACACCTGTAATACAATATCTACGAGACTGGACAAATAACTAATAAGACATTGCTAGTAGCGATGGCACGTCAATGACAGGTAGATCATCATTGAAGGCACTCATTCTGAGAGTTTTAGCCGAGAAATAGCCCACCAGGTTCCACAGCGGTTCTTGGTGTGCTATTTCTCAAATATTTCTTGATTATTTATCGATTATTATTAGGCGGCTAAGATAATTTTGTTCACGAAATAGCCTAGAAGTAGCTGAGCAATAACCGAGAAACCGACGTGACAGGCACAAAAACACGCGACGCGGCCTTTCCCGGCTCGCCGAGCAACCGCCTTGGCCTCCTGCGGCTCGGTGGGACCTCCTGGTGCTAGGCGGGGTCCAAGTACCGCAAACTTGGGTAGTTGAACCGACCGCGGTGTCGACATCCAAATCATGCCTCAGGAATGCGTCGTGTACAGTTCAACTCCGCATTGCCGTTCAGTCCGCAAAGTGCACGCCGATTGCGGAAGCGTGGTACGGCGCGGTCGCGAGTATCCTCAGACAGGGATGTAGGGTCACCCGTGCGGTTTTTGCCTTTGGTACCCAGGTGATCCCTTATCCCTGTCTGAGGATACTCGCAACCGCGCTGCAGTACGCTTTCGCAATCAGCGTGCACTGCGTACTGAGCGGCAATGCAGAGTTGAACTGTGCATCCCTAGGAAAGCATTATTTGGCGTCCATTTCGCGGCGAACATTTTTGGCGGTCATTTCTAGGCTTTTGCGCGGCAACCAGCTACTTCTCGACCATTTTCCGGCTATCACACAGGAAGCAGGCCTTTCTTGGCTATTGATCGGGTGAATTTCTCAGAGAACGCCAGTACGTCAGCACAGTATGGGTTGCATCCCTCGTTGTCAGCAGCTGCTGCTGACAGCTAACAGCAGCAGTTGCTATTGATGTCGAGGGGTTCAACCCCCGCAAGTGTTGGAATCATATACCGCTGTCAGCAGCAGCTGCTGCTGACAGCGAAGGTTTGCACTCGATCTTTGCCCTGGGATGCAACCCCAATTGTGCCCCAAGTTCTGAGTAGGTGAGCAGGGTTCGCAATAAAATCAGCTGCTGAGTTCTCTTATTGAGAATGCAGCTTTCACCATCCCAAAAGTGAGAAAAGTGAAAAGTTGTAGGAGAAACACACAAAACCAGCTTAAAACAGCTAATTGGCGGGTGTGCGCACGCCCCAACTAACACGATTCATATAAGTGCTGGTTTTTTCGTTTAGCAACCTATTGCGGAAGCGGCAAATGCCGCGCAATATCAGTAGAACAATGAGAAATCAGATGTTTGATACTGTTACCGAACATCTGATTTCTCATTTTTCTACTGATAATCCGCGGCATTTGCCGCTTCGCAGAAGTATGAATAGGATGTGACAGCAAGGTGGAAGACGGCAAAACAAACATACATAGAAATTGGCAAGGTGACAACCAGCAATATTTTGTTCCTGAGCGTTTTCCTCTGAGTTTTCACCTATTTTTACTTTTGTGATGATCATGCCTACCTTCTCATGAGGTTACCACAACAACCGTAACTTATGGCAAACCCTGCCTTTAGCAGCAATCGCACAGTTGAACACAATTAAAGGCAGTGGTCGCGCTAAAATTTGCTTGTCCTCTCTTCCTCTCCAAACCATTTCCTGGGTTTAGAGTAGTAGGACAAATGAGAAAAAATCGCGAAAAAACCGCTGTTTTGGGCCGAATTTGAAGCCTGAAGTTTCTTGCCTTTTGATGGTGGACGAGCCCACTCCACATCATCAGCAGCGATGATCTCCGATATCAAGAACATCAGCTGGCTTGAAATAGATATTCAATAAATGAACATTATCCTTCGGACTCATCTAGTCAAGAACATTGACTAAAGTGCTTTTTCAACCCTTTTCAACCCTTTTCATTACGTAAATTCGCATTCATTTCTTTCTCTGGATGTCGATGATTTTTGACTGCTCGGCATGAGGCTGCGATCTTTTATTGCGCAGCTGTGCACGTGTGCACGAACGGGAATCTTTGGGCCCTAGAAGCTGTTATTCTAGCCCGTTTTTCATCGCGCATCCTTCATAATTTTCAGCTGATTTCTATCTAAGCTGATTTTTATAGTTTTTAGGTAATGTTTTCATCGCGACCACTGCCTTTAAGAGCAAAACCACGTAAACGACTAGAAAAGCTGCACTGTCCAACAGACCTGGTTTTCGTTGATTTTTGCTGATTTTTTTCTGATTTCTGCAAGTTTTTCAGGAAACAGAAATCAGGAAACAGAAAGGCCAAAACGGCCAGAAAACAGAAATCAGAAAACAGAAATTTCCGCACACCCCTGGTCCCTACTGAGCTCGAAAGCTCTGAAGTGGGCGGAGCGAATGGGTGCTGATTTGGGGGCCGGAAGGAACGGGTGCTCGATTTTTCTCGCTTATTCTGAAGAGTTGAGATTCCGCGTTAGGCAGGGTTGCTACACACAGCGGCAGGAGCATAAAATCAATTTTTACGCACGAGCTTGAACCGTACCTTTAAGGGCACAGTCCAACCTCAGAATCGATTTTTCGTTTCTCTGCCTATCTTGGAGAAAATTTCACGATGATCACAATGGTGCCACCAGGATCGCTCAAAACTTACTACGAACGAAGTTACGGCTCTTCAAAAATTTCAATTTTGAACGGCTAGAAGTTCAGTTCGCGGACGAGTTGTCTCGAGCCAGCATTTTCTCGCTATTCGCAGCCATCTTTCTGAAGCAGGTCACAATATAAAGCCAGACCGGAAAAAAATCGAAAAACATAGGTTTTGGATGAAATCGTTTCCGCGTCTCTTCCCTATTGAGTTCGGAAACCTGGCAGTGGGCGTTACCCATTTTTTTCTCTCAAGAGGGCGTGGCCGATTTTTTCCTAGCTTTTTCTCGTTTATTTGAGCGGATTGAGATTTCGCGCTTGACAGAGTTGCTATAGGCGGCGACCGGACCATAATATCAAAAATTCCCTCTGAGGTTGGATAGTGCCTCTAAGACGTCAATTTATCAGAAGGTCAACCTGAATTTCAGCATTGCTAATGACGAACGAGTTAAGTTGAGCTTAAGAAGGTGAGTCAGATTCCTAGATAACGAGTGTGATACGGGTTGTTGTTGCATCCTCCAGCATGAACCGGGAAAAAGAAGAAAGACCAGTTCAAAGGGAAATCCCAGAATCTATTTTCCCCTAAGTCCTGATTCCAATATTAATTCTGTCAACTATGATTGACATTGCCCAGTAGCTTTTGCTGCCTTCACTTTTCATTACTCGATGCGTATTTCGTACCTTCTCCGTGCAGGGGACTACTCCAATCCGAAGTGAAGAGTCCATAAGTGTTGCATTACGGGAAAGTGCTTGCCTAGCGTGAACAGGGCACGAATAGCGAATATGCATCCAATTTCCTCGGCTTGGAAACTAAACCAATAGAAATTCAACATGTCTGTGATGTCACAGTCCTGATGGAGTTGACAAACCTGATGGCTCACAATTTCACCATGACGCGAGAAGAGTTTGAGGACATTAGCCGCCTGCTCTGGAGGAAACCCGTATACTGTCACCCACAGTTCAGCCGGTGATACCTGCTGTTCGTAGGGTGATTTCAAAGCAGAAGTGGATGAAAATGGCGACTCAGCGACTGGTATGCTCATAGAACGACGTGGACCTTTCCGAACCGGCTCTATCTCATCTCGCATAGAACGTAGAGGAGGTGCTAAAGATAAATCTCACTAATAGTTTTACCGAAAAACGCAGATCGATTTCAGTACACGATTACTCTATCCCTTCGCTCGTAAAGAAAAAACTATACCTTGTAAAGCCTAGCTCCCTCATTTTAAGCAGGTCGAAGTAAGGCCTATAGTGCTTACCATGTCGGAATCTCCGTATCACTGTTATATTTTGCAATGACCGACCACTCCTCTGCTTGCCCCACCCGGACTCACCAAAGTAAGCTAGGCTTTAACCTAATCCGTATCAATCTTTTCACCACGATTTCCAGTGTAAAAAAATCACATCTAAACTAAGAATGTGGCCTTAACCAAAGATAAAGTTATAATGAAACGGAAAAAAGCCAGTCAAATCTGAACAAAAAAAAATATTCAAACGCAAGGTAGACCCAGGGAATAAATTCTGGGTGCCATCGCAGCGAGAGGAGGCTTTTGGCCACGGGGCAAGGGGTTACTGTCCCGCGGGATGACGGGAGACACGTAGGATTTTTCCAAAAGTATGAAATTTGGGGGAGGGGTGGGCGCGAAAATTCCGGCCCAAGAATGATTGTCACTCCTAGATGCTCTTGGAACGGGCAAAGAGTGTAGCGCAACAACCATTGGGTCCCGAAATTTCCGAAAAAAAACCTACCGCGAAAATCTCTCACATTTTCCAAAAACTTTGGCCACCAATGTGGGTGGGGGCATAGCACGTTCGAGGTCCGGGAAGGGCATGCATGAATGCGGCGGCCAGGGTAGGGAGACGCAACGTCACGTGCACGCATCGCAACTTCAATTCAAATCGTGGTGCGTGCGTGCGGCGCAGCGCTCCCTTACCATCGCTGCCGCATTCATGCATGCCATCCCGGGACAACGGCCCGTTTAACCCTGCTTGGCCACCGCACTTTGCCGCGCCGAAACGACTCTCTCAATTTTAAAATAGGGGAGCGAAACCCCGGGCTGATGTTCAGTGGCACTTTTCACACTCCTCATCGCGAGCGCGGCACTCTCGTGACGCGTGGGACGAGCTGTGTACTATGAAACATTTCGCCAAGGAGGAAGCAACAGTGAAATCTCTGGCGGCACCGCCATGGCGGTGCAGGTTAAAATTGGGTCTCAACTATGCCATGCACAGAAATTCCAGGCCAGCCTTTGCACACACTGTAGTGTAGGACAATCCGAGAATTATTAATGACGAAGTGGACTCAAACCGAGGATTGAGTGATGATACAAATGATAAAACGCCCAAGCGGTTTGGGCGACGCCGCCGTGGTGGGGCTGGATGCCGCGCGTTGGAAAGTTTTATAGTCCAGCGCGCGACCCGCACTTGTGATGAGGACTATGAAAGATGCCTGATTACGCGACGGCACGGAAAATGGGCGTGGCCAAGTGCGGTGGCCAAGTTCGACAGCCAGGTGCCCCTCCCCCAGCTGCAATAGTACCAACTTTCTTTTTGATTTAAGCTTATTTTGGAGCGTCACGCGTTGATCACAACGAAATCTCGGGAATGGGTCAATACCTCCTTAGAGTGGCGAAAGTGTTGTGAACGAGTTGTCCTAGGCCGGAACTTCCTGTCATTCACAATCTTTGAGCGGAATAAAAGCAATATGGAGAGAGCCTCGAGAGCAGGGTTGGTCACGCCTTTACGGCGATTTTTGGAGGAGCTACCCCCCCCCTGTTGACCAAAACTTTGGAAAACCTTTAATTTTTTTTACGAACCCCTCGACAAAATTCAGCACAACGAATAATCCCGGGCGACTATTGATACCTACCTCATTTTATCTTACCAAGTGGTTTGAAGGAAATTTCTTTTTCCGTCATAAATTTTACGATCCCCCCCCCAGATTTTCACTTTTTAACTAACATTCCAAAACTTTACGACCCACCATTGCGCCGAGTCGCAATCCTGCTCAAACCTGCTCAAGGGTGGTGGTGATAATGTTTTTTCTCAGTTTTTATTCCTCTTTAGCGCTATGCCACGAGCCATGCAGCTCTATATTGTTGTCTCCACTACGCTTGCGCGACTGCACGCTCCCTTCGAAGGCAGTGTTCACGATGGAAACAGTTTTCGAGTTTTCACCGGAAATCGAAAAGTACGGGGACCATGACAGAAGCAATGTCGAAAAACGGTAAACAAGAAACCGAAATTGCACTACACGACCCTGTACTTCTCTATAAAGCGAAAACCCGCCCACTCCCCTCAACGGTTACCGATCGATACAAGCAACTGAAAAATGGACTCGGGGAATAACACAATGCTCAGATGGGATGAACTCGTTCAATCCGTGCATCACGTGGTATCGTCTGATCTATAAGAAACCGTATGATTTTTGAAGCCAATTTTTCCGTCGTTTGCTTTGATCAACAGCCGTTGAGAGGAGTGGGTGGTCATTGCGTTTCACAAAGAAGTTCTGGGTCGTATAAGGCGGCGTTCAGAGTTTTCGCGCGGGAAACGCGATGGCACATATCAGTGCGACGCGATAATCGCGTTGCGTAGGAACCCAGGTGTGAACGCAGGGCGATTACGCGCAATTGTGTACATATGCGATTTCGCGTAAACAAGAAAGTATTTTTTAGTTAAGTTAGCCACAGTTCTTTCGTGTTTGTTCGAGTGCATGTGGTCCTAAATAGGCTCATTTTATTGTTTTCATTGTTAGATCAGGTTAAGGTAGCGAAAAAAAGACCTGAAGAAAGGCAGCAACGAGCTAATATAACTCGTTTTCTCGATGCTTTCGATACTTTATACACTTCCCTAGCTAGTATAACTCCTAATCAACCGCGGCCTTCCGGAAGGTGAGGAGTGAGAATCAAGAGAATTCGGCGAACTGATGATGCCAGATCTGAGCTATAAGGAGGTGAGACACAGGGTTGAGCTGGCCGTTGCGCCAATTTTTGAAGGAGCTACGATCCTTCCCTATGTTGACCAAAATTTTCGAAATTTCCCGAGTTCAACGCCCCCTTCCCCCTGGAATGAAAAACTGCTTCAGCTTTCTTAGAAAAATTGCTTTTCAATTTTTAGCTCATCAAGTAGTTTGGAACAAACTATCTTTTTTTCCTCCTAAAAGTTTGCAAGCCCTCATCCAATTTAAATTTACATTTTTCTCAAGAACTTTTCCAAAATTTTTACGACCCCCGTTGCGCCGGGTCGCAACGCTGCTCAACCCTGGTGAGACAGGAGAGCCCATAGAGTCAAGCGGGAAGTTGTGTGAACTTCCGAAATCACAGCGACCCCCCTCCCGGTCATCAAATTTTTCTCCAAAACTTTTATGACCCCCCCCCCGAGGTGTAATTTTTGACATTTTTTTTAAAGAATGTTGAAACTTTTTGGTATTTTTGGTATTGGTATTGGTGGCTATTTTTTCATTTATTGGAATTTTCATTTTTGGTCCGAAATTCAATTTCGAGCCAACAATTGCGCGATCCCCCCGTTGAGAAATTTCAAACCCCGCTTGACCCTGAAGGCCCAGTCATAATATATAAACTCCTACTTTATGCGCCACGTGCGGCAAGGATGTTACCAGGAGACATACCAGCGTCCAGTGCTCCGGATGCCAAAGGTGGGTGCATCTCTCCTGTTCGGGTCTCAGTTCTGTGAGGCATTATAACTCTGCCGCTGTGTTTTATGCTCTTCACCTACCAACTCTGATTCCTCTTCCTCAAATCGCCCCCTTTCCATTGTACATATCAATCTCAACGGCCTTCGTACTAAACTTTCTGAGCTCTCTCTCTTATCCTCATCCTAATATCCCGGGCTACACTGCCTTCCATGCTCCAAGGTCAGCTCTTGGCGGAGGAGTTTCAACCTTTGTTTTATCCTCTCTCCTCCCACCTCATACCAAACACCCCACGGATGGTACTCTCCTCCTACAATCCCATTCCTCTTCTCAAACAACTCAATGATTATTCCCTCTCATCATCAGTTGTTTTCGCGGGCGACTTTAATGCCCACACCTTCTGCTCGTCCCTTGGTTCTGATGCTAGAGGAGAAGAAGTCGAAGAATGGGCTGAGGAGTGCGACCTAGTCATCTTAAACGATGATCAGCCCACTCGTCTCCTCTTATCTCGTCCAACCTTTCCAACGCTTGCTCATGGTCTACCTCAACAACATTGGTTGCGCTACGCCTAGCGGCTGATTACCCGTGGAATGGCAATGTGCACCAGAAGGAGCATCACTTATCTGATGCAATTCGCAGGGCCATGAAGGCGGCTATCCCTGTTGGCCGAGTTAAGACGTTCTATCCAAACGTAACCAGAGAAATTCTTGAGAAAATCAGGACTAGAGATGCCAGACGAGCAGTTGACCATCTAGACCCTGTCGTCGCTCAGCTGGATGGTGAGATCAGAAAAGATCTCGACCAGCACAAGAAAGAACAGTGGGAAAAATTCACAGAACAGTTGAATTTCAAGACGGACAGTGGAGCTACTTGGAAGATTCTTCGGAAACTATCGGGAAAGAGCTCGCCAGCCACCATCTCCACTATTGAGTTCGGTAATAACGTTTTCAAGTCAGGAAAGAGAAGATTATAGCGACATGCGGAACTCCAAAGCTGTCGGTCCGGACGGCATTTGTCCTGCTGTACTGAAGAAACTCCCGACTGAGATCCTTCCGCTCATCGTTGATATGATTAACACTTCTGTTTAGCTCTTGCACTATTCCGCAAACTGGAAGACAGCCAACGTCATCCCGTTGCCCAAGCCTGGCAAACCTCAGTCATCAGAAAAGGGATATCGTCCCATTAGCTTGATGTCACCTTTCGCCAAGGTGGCCGAAAAGCTCATTGTCAAGGATCTAGCGGAGCACAACGAGAAGCAGTTGTTTCAAAATGGGTTCAGGAGGCTACATTCCACAACTACGGCGTTGCTAGAAATTACCAGCTATGCTATCGACGGGTTCAACTTTAACAAGCCATTAAGAACTCCTACTTACACATTCCTGCGATTTATGGTTTGCCATTATCACGCTAAACGTTGCAACAAAGACATTTCGGTTTTAGAAAGATCACATTTTGTCTTACACCCACCTACGTTCCAGATAAATGCCTTCTACACACCATATATGCGCAACAAATTGCTTACATGAAGGCAAATATCCGCAAACTTTAACGCATCGTAAAAAAATCGTTCAAACCTGGACTGAGATTCGATGACGGAGTGAACTGTCCTGAGGTTTGGGCTGGTAATGTCTTCAGAGATGAACGACCGCTATCGTACGGATGCGCCCTTTCCTGCACCAACGCAGGTGACCAATGAACTGACTTTCCACTCCCCGTGGCCTCTCCTTAAAAGTCAGACTCTTCAAACATAAAGTCACGAACACTTTGATGCACTACGACTTCTCGTACTACATGGCGCGAGAAAGACGGCAACAGCGACGCTGGGGTAGAGCGGGGCCTTGCATAATTTTTCTAAATCGGAGCGACCCCCCCCCTCATCAAAGTTTTTTTCCCTAAATCCAAACCGAGGCGCCATTTACAAGGAGTTTATATTTGATTACTAGAACTGTCAGACGCTGAAAACCCGCTCAGTAATCGAGCTCACGCGTCTAAAAGCTAAGTAATGCTACTATCCTCACCTTTAGTGACCAAAAATATCGTGAAGTTTTATGATATCATCACCAGAATTTTCAGTTTTGGTTCGAAATTTATGCGACCCCCCTAACCTTCATATCGGGGCCAAAAAATTTGCGACCCCCCAACCCCCGTTACGAAACTTCGCAGCCCCGCTTGACCCTGCGCGACGCGCTTGAGCAAGTCCGCAATGAAAAGACCATAGCAAAACTGGCTGAATCTTTACACTCACCCCTCAACTGGCTGGGTATCGGAGACGCAAAGATGTCGCTCGATGGAGCGCTCTGCCCAGAATAGGGGTTGTTAACATCTGAAATCACGAATGTTTTGATGGAATGTTTTCAACATAGAAGACGAAAAAGGTTAACGTACATGATGGAGTTGCAGATGCTATGGACCTCCTCTTCTGACCAAATAAAAACGCAGGTGTCTTCGCAGGCGAATCGGTCTGACCATCGCCAGCGAATCTGAAAGCCATGAAATCTCATATAATCGGCTGAAGCTCTGCTTAGAAAGGTGATGTGATAAATATAATAAGCCTCTGACTAACGAAACCACATAATCCACTTCTACTGATTCTGAGAACATGAAATAGAAAACCTACCTTTTCTGCAGCACGCCGCTATCCATATCCATCGATCCTGACTCCATTGTGACGACAGATCGATTCAGACGTGGTGAGTACATACCGGAAATTTAAGATAGCGAAGAAGAAACTAGATGAGGCAGAACAGTTTTTGCACGAAAAATAAAAAAACAATGATGCTGACCGATTTAAGACGAAAAAAAGCTTCACAGACGTGCAGGGTCAAGCGGGGTTGCGGAATTCCGCAACGGCGGAGGGGTGGGTCACAGAAATTTTGACCCGAAAATGAAGGTTAGAAGAGATCGCAAAAAATTCGGACCAAAAATGAAAATTAGGCAAAGATATCTCAAAAATTCTCGATGTTTTTGGTCAGCAAAGGGAAGGATTGTAGCATGGGCCGGGATCATACTTCACGCGACCGATGACGGCGACAATGCATATCAGGCATATCGATTTTCGGTCGATACTGATGGTTAACATTTCGTCGCGTCGCTCGTCGCTGGAGGTATAATCCCGGCCTAAGGCTTTAAGGCCTCGGCATAGTGGAAGATCTGCGAGCGAGCGAGCGAGAAATGATGAAGGGTGGGGAGCACTCCGCAGTTTGACAGCGCACGCGACAGCACCGCATAGGCTGCGACGGAGGGGGGAGCGCAGAGTGTCTTGCCCCTCGCGGAAATCGCAAACTCGCGGCGAAGCTCGCTGCGAAATGCGTGAGACAATTGTGATTTTCAAGCGATTTTGCGAGTAACTAGCAATTTGCAGTTTCTTTGCTAATCTTTTCGATGAATTCACGATACTAATCAATCCTCTTAGTATTCAACATTTCAACTCTGCCAGCACCATCATTCTAAGTTTTGAGAGGTATTTTGTTTATTTTGCTTGCAGTTTTCGAACTATTCGTCATTTCCTGAGTCTGTTTTTATACAAGAACACTAGTGTTCAGCCGCGCATGATGCGAACACCATCAGTTGTTCGTCCTAATTTAATTTTTCGGTCATTGGGTTAGAATGAACAAATATGCACAATGAGGATGGTTTGTGTCACACCCGTTTACGTCCAGGGAATGGAAAATTAGAAAAGCCAACAGACAAATAGTGGAAACAACAGATTCCGAATCAAATCTCACCAAAGTAATGAAACGAAAGTCTTTAAATTGCATCCGCGCTCTAATCGAATTCACACTCTGCGGGGATGCCTGCGACTCCGCCGCGAAATTTTCAAAACCATGCCCCCATTCGCTCGCTCGCTCGCAGACTTTCCACTATGCCGACGCCTTTAGACACTCGAGCGCGACTACTGAACGCGTTTTCGGCGTTCGAAAGCTTTGATAATCAAATATTTACTGCCTAGAAATAACGCCTCGGGGGGGTGGAGGATTCGTAAAAATTTCAGGTTTTCAAAAAAATTTAATGGTGGTGTCGCTCCGATTTCGACCGGCTTGATCCTGCTTCTCAGTGAGGAAAACATCAAAAAAATTATGCCGAAAATTAATTTGCAGTCAATATTGTTCTATATTGTAGGCTTTTTCTGGTGCTCATTGATTTCAGGTCCCTCTTTCATAATTTGTTACGTCTGCAGGGTCAAGCGGGGGGTCGCGTATTTTTTTTTTCAAAATAGGAGCGATTTTGGAACCCCTCCACCTTCATTTAAATCAAAAATTTTCGCGACCCACAAGACGTTGAAGCTAGGACTTTTACAGGCGTCACCGTCTACCATTACAGATAATCGCTTCTGGACCACCTCGAAATCCACGGGCAGTATGCCAAAACACCATGAAGCGCCGCGAATCGCCGCGAAAACATAGGCAGGGTTCTTGTTCTATCCTGTGCACTGAGAATGACACAGCTTGCATTAAACTTCTCCTTGGAAGGTACATGAATTTGAGTTTCTCATGATTTACGGGCCATTGTGTGTAGATTTATAAACATACCTACGCCTGAAATTGACCGAGAATTCACGCAGAAAATTTTTTAGACGCTGAGCACAACTTTGGCGACACTTTTTTGCTAAATAAGACCACATTTTGTTAAACGATTATAAATTGCCACCGGTACGAAATTCTCACGGTAAACAAGATTGATGATACCCAATTGGTAAAGGGTAGGGTACAGAAGAAATTGACAGCGGTGTGTTTTCATTCGCACACCGTCATTCTCCGGAGGTGAGCGGGTGAAGCTGAACACACTAGGGATTAGGGAAACAGCCTCACCGGTGATAAAGAAAACACGATATTGGGGCCTACTCATGGAAAACTATGGCAAGAAGAACTACTTCACTTCCGTGAGAATTTTTTGCAGGTGGTAAATTATAATCCTGTCATTCTGTTGAGCACATATACTTCCCGCTCATTAACCTGCTTTTTGATCTATACCGCAGCCTTATGCGTGCGGTCTATTCGATTCCACGAAATCTGGGTAACTATTAAATTGTTGACAAAAAATAAGGGACATTAACAGCCCCATTTGCCGTTGCAGGTCACTTTCTAGAACATCCACATCGCTCTCTTGGCTTGCTGGCAATGGATGGCGGAGTGGTTCCGCCACAAATGTCTGTAACGGTGGACGGTGACGCCTGTAGAAGTCCTAGCTTCAACGTCTTGTTCGCGAACCCCCCCCCCCCCTCCCCCGAGGCGCGATTTCGAGGCAGTTTTTGATTGATTACTAAGGACAATGGTACACTTTCGCGACACGCGATCGCGCCGCTCTGCACAGCGACCGCCTCCCACCATTTAAATGTGTCGCTGTCGCTGTGCGCTACCCAGCGACAGTGGCAATGACAGGCATCGGCACATTTGCAGTCCGCGACACGTCGCTGCGACGACCACGCGACAACTGTTCCTACGACGGTCAGCGTCATTGCGCCGATGCTGGTCCCGCCACGACTTGTGCGAAATGTCATGACTGTCGCTCATGATAGCGACAATGTATACCATTGACCTAAAACTGTCAGACGCCGAAAATTCGTTCAGCAGTCGTGCTCAAGCCTCTAGAACCTGAGCAGTTATCCGATCCTTCCCTTTGAAGACCAAAAATATCGACAATCAGCAAATTTTCATTTACGGTCCGAAAATTTTGCGATCCTTCCTAATCCTCATTTAAGGGCTAAAACTTTTGCGACCCACAACCCGTTGCGAAATTTCACAACCTCGCTTGACCATGCTATAAATATCTCAATAAGCCCTAAAACCAGGATGTGCTATGTCCGCCCCGCCACTCCATCATTGGTCACGGACGAAGTGGGCGGGACGTGCACAGCACATCCAAGTTCCAGGACGTATGAGAGGTATGTATGGCTTGTTTCTAGCTGTTCTTTCTACATTAATGTTCACATGGACTCGCGAGCTTTCGATTCTCGATGACAACTCGAAGAGGTTTTTTTTATCACGAACACCGCCTTTAATAGTGTTATGTATTAACCCCTGATTATCGAATACTCTCAAAATCCGCATTTCATTATTCTGCGTAAAAATTTAAATTTACAGATTCAGAACATAGGGTAGCTCAACTAAAGTCATTCTTAGTCCCTTTCGGTGGCTCCAACGTCTTAGTCAATTTCAAGACTAGTACTAGCCCATATACGCGATTTCTAGCATTTCTAACTTCGACCTAGGCTTTCCATTTACTCAGTTCGAAGGCTACGCTTGAGGGAAAACTCGAACGCTAACGTCGGATAGGGAACGAGATTCTCACTGCGTAAAATAAGGCGTTTGGGCATGTAAATGAAAGTTACCATAAAAGCTATCGCTCATTCTCAAGGAGTTAAATGTTCTTCTTTGTAATTTGTCGGAATCTTCATATTCCTTTTGATCTATCCCACAGTGAACCTACCCTTCATGGACTCAGTATCTCAGAGATGAGATTCCTACAATATGTCACTAATCGTGCTTTGTCGATTGAATCATGGGCGCTGATCCAATTTTCGAACTTCAACGCTCGAAAAAGTTTTGGCCTAAACTTTATGGTTATTCGGTGATACTCAACACGAGCCTGTTTCGAGTTCAGCACCTCAACTAACCCTCGTATACGAAGTTTGGGCGGAAATGTTACTCGACCCCAGGAAAAAGGGAAAAACAGAAATTTTTTCTCGAGTTTCGTTGAAAGAGCTTTTAACCTTTGTAAAGAATATCAGCCCAATACGGCTCAAAACACGCTCGGTTTTCATCACTTGGTTATTTTACGCAGTGAGAATTTCGTTCCCTGTCCGACATTTGCGTTCGAGTTGAGGGAAAGCCCTTTTAGGGACGGTACAGGGCTATTTCAAACACGTTTTCAGTAGCTAGTTTGACATGATTGTTCCCACCATTCTACATTCTTTCTATTGCTTGTACAATCTTTGAGAATTCCTTAATATTGAACATCTTCAAAACCCTAACTCGAAGTGCCCGGCACTAATCCCGACTCTGATTGATTTATGATAGGTTTCTCCTCGAATAAGCACTGAAACTCGAAAAATCTAAAATAATAGGACAAAACCTGAATCTCGAGTACTAAAATGCTTTCTCAATTGGTAAGCTATCCAGTTCAGCAGAAGGAGCTTCAGAATTAGTCTGAAGCGATCTCAAGTTGAAGTAACCGTGTAATATTAGTTGTTTCGAATTCAAACACTGAGTTACGAAGGTCAGCGATCTTTTCGCAAATCTAAGGATTGATAATCACTAGATCAGCTGCGTCGCAAAGCAAAAATACAACTCTAGCCGCCTTAAAATCTCCGTGGATGAAAGTCGGCTTTTAACACAGTCCGATTCAGAAGACGTAAATTCGGAAAACCTGATTGTGCAGAATGGTTAAAGCACACATTCATAGCACAATCCACGTACTAAAGCAAACGAAAGAAAATCCATACAATCCATACAATAAATGAAAGCAATGACAGAAAAGGAAATAAAATTTCCGAGACGATCCCTTCCCCAAATAAAATCGCGCGCGCCATGGTCAAAATCCGAATTGGGAACGGGAAACTCGTCCGAGAAATGTCGCGCGCGACGCTGGGCTCATCGTATGCGGCGAAGTAAACTGCCAAATTTCGAGAAATGGCAATTTCAGTTAACGATGAGCCATTCTTCATGTAGAAAGGACCAATTCTGAATGAGTTATCGAAAAAGATCTTGTGGGTGAAATCTTGTGCTCTAAATATCCGATTCTCGTCACCCGAAATTGGCTAAATGTTCGAAAAATAGTGTACAGTTCACCTCCGCACTGCCGTTCAGTCCGCAAAGTGCACCCTGATTGAAAATCTTGCTGCGGCGCGGTTGCGAACATCCTCAGACAGGATGTGGGATCACCCGGGCGCTTTGGCCTTTGCTGCCCGGGTGATCCCACATCCCTGTCTGAGGATACTCGCAACCGCGCCGCAGCACGATTTCGCAATCAAGCGCACTTTGCGGACTGAACGGCAAGGCGGAAGTGAAGAATAGTAGATACCGTACATATTTTGTAAGGAGCCATATCGTTGAATTTTGGATATCGCACATTCTCGAATATCCGACTTTTCGACGAAAGTCGAACCTTGTTTTCAATTATCCGACTTTTCAACTGTACTCGGAGATTGCACTTGGATATTTATTCATACAGGTACTTTTCATATTTCTACTTTTTTTTCAGATGTTTTTCTGTAGTATTTTTGATTCATTAGTTAGCGCTTGTTTTGGTTATTTTTTGTGTCTATTCATTTACTTTGAATTTTTCCTTATCCACGGCAATACATTTGATTTCATTTTGGCTTAGTTTTTATCACTTTCTGTCATGTGTCAACTGTTTTTCTTGGACTGCCTATGCTTTTTTCCTATCCGATGTTTACTCACTTTTGCTCAAAGTTTTTTTGTTCATCTTCATTTTTGTAAACTTAACCAATATCTTTAAAGAATTTGTTTGCTCCCAATTCGATTTTTTTGATAAGAAAAAAAAAACAGTTTTTTTGCTATGACCACAGATTTTTTTAAAAAGGTTCGATTTCAAATTCCTGTTTCATTTGGATTTCAGGAATAGCATTAAAAATAAAAAGCAGTGGATAGTATAATTAATTTTTCGACGTCGTCTTCTGCTATAAATAGTCCTTTTGATTTTTTTTTCAATCTGATGTAACAACTAAAAATAATGGATACTTGAAAAAAACTTTTCGAAAAAAATAATTAAAAAGTAAAACAAGCACTTATTAATGACTCAAAAAATACTGTAGAAAAACATTCGAAAAGTGGAAATATGAAAACTAGGTATGTGAAAAAACTGCAGTATCCGAGTATGGTCGAAAAGTCGGATATTCGAAAAAGTGCGATATCCGACGACAGTCGAAAAGTTGGACAAACGCCACATGCACGCTACACCTGGACCACACAAAAGACGCCCCAAAATGCATCACACGTGCAGTGCATGGGGCGTGAGCGTGGTGCGTTTACGGGCTACGTATGTGCTGCGTTCATGTGGTGCGAGTAGAGTGTGACATGTTGCACACACATCAAAAACCACGCACAAACGTTACAGGCGCGCCACAGCAGGACACGCACACAAGATACCCCGCGTGCATAGCACGTGCGGCGTAAGCGGGGTGTGGCGTGGTGCACATGTAAACTCTCGCAACAACCAACGCACAAATGCTACATGCACGCTGCACCCAAACTACTCGCACGAGCCACACATAAAACACGCCACATGCGTTGCGCATTCGTGCCGTCTATGTGGAGCCTCTGCACGATTCGCATGAGGTAAGGGACCGAATAGACTCCCACCGCTGAAGGCATGCAATGAAGGGAAATCGATCGTGTGGCGCCGCATGATCGATACTCCTCGATTGCATGCTGCCGCGCTTTTAAACGGCGGAAGTCTATTTGGCCTCTATGGCGTGTGTTCGTGATGTTTGGCACGTAGCATTTCACGCACATACTGTAGCGCTTCATACACCTGCACGCACTGCCAATCGTGTGCGTCTTCTGTGACATGCGCGTGTGTGATCTGGGTGTAGCAGTTGTGCGTCTGTCGCGCACCCTACTCCACGCTCACACAAACCACGAACGAACGTCATGTACACGCGCATGTGATGCCAACTGTGGCCCTTTCTGCTGTATCACGAGCACGGCCGTTGGATCAGGGATTTAACACCTTTGTTGTTGATCCTCCCAACCCACCGACCAGAAATGTGTGGAATCATCCACCTATTTCTATTTCCCAAGGAGAATTGGGCAAATTGTTCTGCGCGCACAATAACTTTTTTTGTGCTGCTAAAACTTTGATTTCGTCATTTCTTAAAATCGGTTAATGAGATTTTCCAACACTAGCTCGGAGAGCTTACTGAAAAATGGAGTGCTTCACATAGAAATCTACTTCGGTTCCTGGAATTTCGAGCCACACAAGGTGAACGCTACACATGCGAGACCGGAAGTGTTACCCAGTTTTTCGCTGTTCAATCATCAGCTGTATTTCGAACAGCAAAAGGCGGGATAACTCGTTTACTTAAGTGTATTCGACCCACAAACCACTGCCTCAAAGGTGTACTTGCAGTATAGGGCTAGGCTATCTGAATGTAACCCACCCTTCATGCATGCCCAACTTTCAGAGAATAATCCCTTGCTGTGGTTGTTTTCGGGCTTTGTTATACATTGGCGTTTCGCTGCCGCTGGTTTTTGCGAGAAGCCTGCAAGTGGTGAGACATCTACATTGACCAATGCCAGATCTGCTTCACAAGCTAGCGGCGGCGAAACGCAGGTGTACATATACCCTCTATAAAACGTAATTAACATAATTCGAGGCGCGAGCGACACGCGCGTCGCCTCAGCCTCCGTCTGCCCTCCGCTCTCTCACTGTCTCTAACCTCCGATCCGCACCAGCACGCGTAGGAACCATGTGAATTTTGCAGTTTTATAGCCTGTAATTAGCGCCTTTGTCCCGATCTGCACTCCAATTTTCGAGAAGAAGGTTGGTAGCTGTACGATGAAGGATCGGCGCACGCGGAACAATCACCATCGAGTTCGCCTTCTGTGCCCTATATAGTTGTACAATTTCGAAAAATATGTCGTGCGAACGAAAAATGAAAAAAAAATCGTTCGAAAAAATTTCGGACGAACGAAAGAAGAAAAAATTCGTCCGAAAATATTTCAAACGAACGGAAAATAAAAAAATCGTTCGACGAGTTTTCGAACGAACGAAAAAAAATTGAAAAAAAAATTCAAAAAATTCTCGAAATTTTCGTTCCTGTTCAACTACCTCAGACGTTCGCCGTTTCCTACAGGCCGTCGTTCCGCTCAAAATGAGTCATCGCTGGCGAACAAGCAGTACAACGCGGGCGAGTGCCGGGATGCTGTTGAACAGAGGCCGACCGCCTACTAAAAATTCCATTGGCCAGCAAAACCTCTGACTGCCGAAGCTCAATGCTGATATAGTTGGATGTCTACAGAACGTTAAGTCGGGATGTCTACGGCTTTCGATTTCGATCGGGAACTCTACAGAACGCTATTTTGATATCTTGCACCAGGGACGCGTTCAGGCGCGAATTTCAAAATCATTTGCTGCACAACATTTTCACACCATTTTTGCTTATAGGAGATTCGTCCGTATCTTTTTGAATTTTCATATACTATTTGGTTCAAATCGAACGCAGATAATCGTCTATTTTCCGACATATGTCGACGTGTTAAACGGGATTTCACACGAAGCAAAAAAAATCTCAAATTCATTTGATAGTGAAGATTTTCAAGAATTATAAATTTTTGTCATGAAAACGATATTGTTGGTTACTTCTGCTGTGACGGAATTCTATAATTCATTCCACAGAAAACTGTACGAGTTGTTTGGAAGAAGTATGTACGTTTCAACAATTACATACGTACCGTTCGGCACGTATGTAATTATTGAAACTGTTAGCACTTTTTGAGAGCACTTCAGTAGTCACACCTATCGCCCAGTTACCGCCCCTTAGGTAGAAACTGAGGCTGAAAAATTCATTTGGAAAAAGCGGCCTATCACTGAAAGGGTCCAAAAAACTTCTCTTTCCCTGCTATTGGAACATTGCCAAATTTGATGAGCATTTGAGTCTGCATTGAAATGAGGGAGACCAGCGCGGATTAAGCGCGATCATTGTTAGGTAGGGGGTCGCAAACCTCAGCCACGGGTAGGGGGTCGCAATGAAGACGGTCCTTTATCCACCCGGTCGCTTGACCCTGTCCCCGACTGACGTTAGCGCTTGAGTTTGGTGAAATTTCCTTCGTTGAGGGTTACTTATGGGTGAAGACATATTTCAAGTCTTGAACCACACAGACGGCGATGCGCCGGGAGAATTGGCTTTACTAGGCTCCGTAGAAATGTTCAATAGGTGTGGGTAACGGCCAAATCTACAAAAATAGTTGAAACTACCAATAAAGCGGTAATACAGTGCGTTGCAAAATTATACAACACACCCCAAGTTCCGCGGTTCCAAACTTCGCGTCAATTAAAGGCACAGTCCGAGCTCAGGGACTGAATCCGAGATTTCCGCATAATTGTGAAGTAGACCCTCCCCGCATACCACTTGCCAAGTGCGAGCTCTCAGTTCCTCCGAATAAGCGAGATATAGGAGGAAGCCACCCTGGGGCGCCCATCTCGGGAAGCCACTTTGGCACGCCCCTTTTACGATCTTTCGAGCTCAACAGTGGCGAAATGAGCGATGGTTCCCTACCAATCACCCCGTTCTTCCCTTCATTCTCAGACTCTCTCTCCATTCAGGTCAGCTCGCATAAAGCGGTTGCAAATGACGGGAGTTACAAGCCTCGTACAACTCGTCCACGATGCTTCCGTAGCTCAATTTTTGAGCGGCCATAACTCCGTTCCCAGGGGGTTTTGAACGATTCCAGAGACATAATTGGAGTCAGCGTGGGACTGTTTTTGAGATGGATAGAAAAACTGAAAACCGATTCTGAGGTGGGACTGTGCCTCTAAGGAGACAAACGGTGAATGCCAATCGATGCAGCACCCTTGAAAACACCTGGGTACGAATCTCCATGGAATTAGAGCCACTAGCAGGAAACTGGCAACGGAATTTGTCAAAAAATGGCCGTTACAAAATTATACGACATAGCTGACGTTTTCGAAAAAATTTCTATTCTGCACCATCTGTATCATTTCGTTTGTGGTTCGTTCGTGGTAAAAACCACTAGAAACATCGAGTTAATAGTCTTCAGAAATGTCTTGGCGCTGAACCACTTCGGAAACTCTGTTTGGTATGTCTCAACCAACCTTTTTGTGAACGCCCCTTTCAATCTGCGCCTGTACCCTTATAACGGCTAGTTTCAGTGGAGCTACACGCTCGTATTGTCTGTTCTGGTTGTAGATTCAGCGCCCAAGATAACCTCACACGTTTTCCACAGGGTTGAGGTCTTGAAAACCGGCCGGCCGTTCTAGCAAATTGGCAGGAGCGGTCTGAAACCAAGCCTGCGTTGCCCTACTGACAAGAAGTGAAGGCGGAAACGGACTAGAAAGAAATGATTCTCCGGCACATTCTGATAATCTGTGGAGTTCATAGGTCATGCCGCAAAAACCTGGTCCAGCTTGAAACCCCACCTAGATCCGCGTCAATGCACTATTCTTTCTCCTACGAAATTCCTACTCGAGGATAAGTTCGGGTCCTTGTGTGGATCCTTCGAAATCCTTTTTTATCGGTCGAAAGCAAGTGCAATCCGAACGAGCTTGATCAATTCTATTACATTTATTTATTTCTGGCAAAGCATCCCAAGCCTTGGAGAGGGACCCGAACTTATCCTTGACGAGGAATTCCGGAGGAAAAAGAATAGTGCATTGACGCGGATTCAGGTGGGGTTTGAAGCTGGACCAGCTTTTTGCGACATGACCTATGAACTCCACAGATTATCAGAATGTGCCGGAAAATCATTTCCAGTTCTTTCTAGTCCGTTTCCGCCTTCACTTCTTGTCAGTAGGACAACGCAGGCTTGGTTTCAGGCCGATCCTGCCAATTTGCTAGAATGGCAGGCAGGTTTGCAGGATTTCGACCGTGTGGAAAACGTGTGAGGTATTCTTGGGCGTTGAACCTACATTCAGAACAGACAATGCGAGCGTGTGGCTCCGCTGAAACTAGCCGTTGTAAGCGAATAGGCGCAGATTGAAAGGGGCGATCACAAAAAGCTGGGTTGAAACATACCAAACAAAGTTTTCGAAGTGGTTTAGCGCCAAGTCATTTCTGAAGACTAATAACTTGATGTTTCTAATAGTTCCTACCATAAACGAACTGATACAGATGGCGTAGAATAGAAATTTCTGCGAGAACGTCAGCTATGTCGTATAATTTTGCAACGGTCATTTTTGACAATTTCGTTGCCAGTTTCCTGCTAGTGCGTTTACCGTTTGTCTTCTTAAAGGCAGTGGTCGCGATCAAATATGCTTGTCGTTTTTTTCTCTCCAAATCCCTTCCTGGGTCTCGAGTAGTAGGACCTATAAGAAAAAATCGCGAAAAAACCACTGTTCTGGACCAAATTTGAAACCTGAACTTTCTTGTCTTTTGATGGTGGACGAGCCCACTCCACATCATCGGCATCGATGACCTCTTATATCAAGAACATCAGCTAGCTTGAGATTGAATGTCAATCAATGAACCTTCGAATTTATGTACACATCTAGTCAAAAACATTGACTGAAGTGATGCTTTCATTGTTCAACTGTTTTTATTCGTTAAATTTGCATTTATTTCGTCCTCTGAATGTCGATGATTTTTGACTGCTCGGCATGAGACGGCGATCTTTTTCGTCATCGCTGTGCACGTGTGCACGAACTAGCTTCTTTGGGCCCTAGAAACTCTAATTCTAGACCGTTTTTCACCGCGCTACTTCATAGTTTTTCAGCTGTTTTTGATCTAAGCTGATTTTTTGTAGTTTTTTCGATAACGTTTTTCATCGTGACCACTGCCTTTAACTCACGCGAAGTTTGGAATCGCGAAAATTGGGGTATGTCGTATAATTTTGCTACGCACTGTATGAGAGGAACACACGATTTTCCATGACTGGCACAAAGTGGTGGACTTTTGGCCGGTTTTTTATGATCAGGAGACATCAATTTCCCTATTGCGGTTAAGCAAGGGCCACAATCAGAAAAGTCGAGTCTCGTGATCAAGTACCAAGGGGAGAATTCCACCGGTCGAGTGTTGACGTCATGAAAGAGACTGGTGCTCAACTGGGACGGCAAAGTCAGGTTTGTGGAATGTTGGTAGAATGTGATCGCGGAATTGGGTAAGGAGACCTTCCTCCGATGAAATCTCCACGGGAACTGCGCTTCCGCGGATAGACTGTCCACGGCACCATGTGGAGGGGCGATCTCCGCCATTTTGGATGTCTACAGAGAGCGTTGCGTGAGGTTACATCTTATTCGTGCCTTATACACAACCGTGAATGTCTAAGATGGTGCCCTGGCACATTTCAGAACCTTTGTGCGAGGAAGATTCCGCACATCCATGGGGTATGGAATTAGGGCCACACTCTTGGCCGTGATATGAACAAAAAATGTGTTGCGCCTGCAGTTCATGTCGGTGAAGTCAAACTATGAATGAGGTTACACATACAGAAACCGCAGGCGTTTCACACTTCCCGAAACTATCATACAAACAGAATGACAGCTCGATTTACCTGAATATATCATGTTTGTGCACTGACAAAATCCTCCATTTCGAAACGTCAGCCGAGTCTCAAAAGTGGACGAGAGTTAATAGGTATGTAGACATGTTAAATTCGGGTAAATCAAGCTGTTTCTCTCGTACACTCCCATTTGATAGTGCTATCACTCTAAATTATCACATGTTCTCAGAAGTATCAGATCTCATTCTGTTACTCGAAGGGACGGGAAAATACAGGCTTGCGAGGCAGGAATGCTCAAATACCGTCATACTGGACAGTTTACAGCGCTTCAAGCTTCGTTGACGACATAGTAAGGGCCGTGCCGACTTATCCATGATGTTATCTCGACTATGTTTGCGAGCGCGTATGCTGCCTCTGAAGGCATCGTACGCGCCAACAACAGCCTATTTTTTGTGTTTTTTTTAGAAAGTATATCCTTTGAGTATGTAGCTACAATGGCAAGAAAACGCTCAAAACCCGGACTTGTAAAAGAAAAGTAGACTCTCGCATTTCTCTAGTATCCTATCGATTTCGATTACCACCAGTAGCGGAGCGGTGAGCCTCGGTGAAGTATAACTAGTGATAAGGAGATTACGACAAAAAAGCCACCGCTCCGCGCTGTGATGATCAAAAACAAGAGTTCACTTGAATTGAACCTACAGTTCACTTCCGCACTGCCGTTCAGTCCGCAAAGTGGGTGCTGATTGCAAAATCGTGCTGCGGCGCGGCTGCGAGTATCCTTAAACAGGGATGTGGGATCACCCAGACGGCGGGATCACCCGGGCACCAAAGGTAAAAAGCGCTCGGAAGATCCCACATCATTGCCTGAGGATACTCGCAACCGCGCCGCAGCACAATGTCGCAATCAAGGTGCACTTTGCGGACTGAACGGCAGTGCGGAGGTGAACTGTAAGTCCAGCTGACGACGGTGTTCGAATTTCCGCCATATCAATTTTTTGAGCAGTTGCGCTGGATTGCAAGCAACTCCTTCAGTATCGGGTCATGGCGGACGATTGGTGATAGATGATCGATGAACTCTGGTGGACTGCTTCACGTTAGACCTCCCATATCTTCGGAATTGCGTGCAAAAGACGCTACCAGTATTGAAATCGCTTCTACCTCGCGCCGTACCCTGGTTCCACATCTACTTATCCATACGGAGCGGCTGGACGCTGTTCAGTGCGCATGAACTCTATAAATTGGATCCGACTCACTCATTTTCGGATATCCATCCGAACGAACCGAAATTTTCATGATTCAAAATCCGATTCACCGAAAAAATGTCAAAATCCGAATGATCCAAAATCTGAATCACCGAAAAAACGTCAAAATCCGAATGATCCAAAATCCGATTCACCGAAAGGTGCCATGAGTCGGATAATGACCAGGATACCGAATATCCGAAATATGTCATGATTCGGAACGGATGTGTCGGTAGATTCGGCATATACTCTTACTCAAAAAAGGGTAATATATGATTTCATGAATCGGCATTTCATTATACTGTAGCCATGCAGGTGCGTATTTACACTCCGGACATCCAATTGGCGCGCACTGCGAAATTTCCGCCGCGTTTTCTGCGCATCGTTAACGCAGATTTTGCGCATAAGGGATATGGTATACTATTGCGACACGCGGTCCCGCCGCTCTGCACAGCGAGAGCGACAGCCTGTCACGTAGCTCCTGCCCTTTAAAGTGATTGATCCCGATAAAAAAAGTAATGGAGGAAACTGCGGAAATCTGGGTTGTTCGAAAACAGCTGAAAAACTGCGAAGGCTCCGCGGCTACAAATGCGCTAAGATTAGAGTTAATAAAGCACAAAGATGCCAATCCGTGCACAGGTGCACAGCGCCGCTCGTAGAAAATGGAATTTGCTGTTGTGTCTGGTCAAAATTCTGCCACATGAACAGCAACTAGTATTGTAATTTACGAGTATATACACACACAATTTTTTACACAAAACAAGTACAAAACTGTTAGTGTTAAAGAAGTTATAACAGTAGAGCTCTAGAAAGACTAAAACGACTTTCAAAATTCAATTACTGATTATCAGTTTTGAGCCAGTTGATGACCCCTGATACTACAAAGCATCACTAGAGTCGTGCACCAGCGAAAAATCTACCGATTTTAGACGGCTATTTTAGCTTCGGACGCGCTTTTTCATGCTTTTTCCTTATAGGTCGTACAACGAAGCAAGAAAGACTTTCCCAGGAAAAACATGACAATCATATTCCATTATGAACGCTGCCTTCAATTGGTGTGGTGCACCTTGTCTGTAATGAGCGACAAGCATGCAATCTAACACGAATCGCCGCGGGCTTCGCATCGTGGGAACGACATCGGTCGTCGCAGACACAGTTTTCGAGTGTTGGTTTGCAGCAGCACTGCAAATGTGCCAAAGCGTGTCTCTACATCTGTCGCCGTCGCGCTGTCGCTGTGAAGTGCACTGCGACAGCGATAGGTCGAAAGGGCGTGAGTTCAGCGACAGGCGTTCGCTGTGCAGAGTGACGTGTGTCGCCAAACCATACCGTACCCCTAAACCTCTTGCTTTCGCAGTGCACTGCATAGCAACTGCGACAGTGGCAGCGACAAGCCTCTGCTCATTTCCTGTTTGTCAGCCCTCCGCAACACGTCGCTGCGACAGACGCGCGATTACTGCTCCTACGTCGGCCGATGCCGTTGCTCCGATGCGGGTCACGAGATATAGTAGATGAATATCAATGAATCGTTCAGTCATGGTACGGTAGAAAATAGTTTTTTTTTTCGTAAAGGTTTTCGCCGGACTAAAGATTTTCGATAGACTTTCCGCATTATACCAACTTGTATCCCACCGGATATCCGACTCGGATAATCGGATTCCCACTCACCGAAAAAAGCTCAAAATCCGAGTGATTCAAAATCCGAATCACCGAAAAAAAAAACGTGATTTCAGATTGATCTTAAATCCTACTATCCGTTTAGCCCCCCTATCCGACTGAACCGGATTATCCGATGTTGCTTTTTTGAATCTATCCGTTTGAGTCGGATATCCACGGCCTTTGGTTTTTGAGCTATCCGAAATCCGAGTATCCGAAAATTTTTGATTCGGATCCAATGTATCCCTCAATACAGCACAACAGCTCTGTTGCCTAGGAATTCATGCATATTGATCTCCTACCGACCCCTTCTCATTGATCAGTAGATATACAAACATTGGTGGACTGCACTACATCCTGTCGTACTGCTAAATGCTTCAGATTTTCGACGGCGAAATAACAGATCTGAGGTAATGCTTTGTTGAACCCTATGAAAACCCGTTCAGTTCATAGAACTGAACTCAAATTTACGCCACAACAAGAATCAGGACCGCTTCTTAGAAGTTTAGAATCAAGTTACTTGCGAGATATCCGGCCAAAATCAAGTTACTTGTGACTTATCTCAGTTTTTTATGTTACTTGTGGGTTTGCGATCGGCAAGTAACTTACACGGTCATAAACATGATACTTGCGACTTCCGAATCTCGCAAGTAACTTGAAATGCCGAGGGAAACCTCGCATGTAACTGAGTTTCGAATTGGCTGCGTATTGAAGGCAGCCAAGCCGAGCAAACGGCTGCCCTGGCATGATCGATTGTGTTTTTTTTCTCGATTTCGTACACCCCCTCGCCTTGATTTGCAGTTGATAACGGCTTCACTCATCAATATGAACTTGCCATTGACGAAACCGATTTAAGAAAAGGTTCAATATTTGTGTGTTCATATTCGCTAACATAGGGATATCTTCTTGCTAACAAAGAAATCTCACATGCTCTGCTGTTTTGAAGACTTATGATTAATCACATTCTCAGTAATATTTTTCTGTGATTCTCTACTTTGAAAGTAACCGTTTTTGTACCAACTAGATGCATCAGTATGCGAGCATGAGCTGCTTTGAGAATATGAAGTCTCTCGTATTCTGCGGCAGTGCCTGCCGTTGCATCATGACATAACTACGTTTTTTATGCTCTTCACTTGAACTGAAGCTTCCATTTGCCATGTGATTGGTACTGTGTTGCTGACTTGTCTTTTATATTACCTTTGCTTCTCGTTCTCTGTTGAGCACCTGTTTCACTCAGGATATCCGTTTCATTTGGAATGTATATTAATTACCTCAACTTGCAACTACTTAAATGGACATATATTTAGTCTAGTGTTCGAAGTGGTTAATAAGTTTATACCTTTAGAAGTGTGCTGGTATCGCTCTAAACTTCTAAAAAGTAAAAAAAAGCACATGCATATCGTTAGTCTACGGGCTATAAACGGCGAAATTCACATGGTTCTTACGCGTGCTGGTGCGGAGCGGAGGTTAGAGACAGTGAGAGAGCGGAGTGCAGACGGAGGCCCAGGCTTCGCACGCGCCGCTCGCGCCTCGAATGATGGGAATCACGACGTTTTATAGAGGGTATGCGAAGTACAAAGACCGTACAAATATTCCTATGACATTTTATGGGTTTCTATATGAAGTGAATAAAGCTGAGCAGGGTTGAGCGGGGTTGCGACTCGGCGCAACGGGGACGTCATAAAATAATTGGAAATTCTATACAAAATCAAAATTGGGGGCTCGTACGATTTCACCGATTTTGAACATTTTCCAACTTTTTTCACTTTCAAAAAGCTAAAGGAAATGTTTATCTCGGGAAGGAATCGTTAAAATTTGGGTAACTTTTAAAAAATTCCGGTCAACGGGGAGGGGGTCGTAGCTCCGCCGAATTTCGGCGCAAAGGCCTGCTCAACCCTGTGTGAGAGTGCTATTCTGCCAGGAACTTGACTCTCAACAATGGCTGATTCGAGTTCAAGTGAACAAGGGGTTTCGACGTAACTAATGATATGTGCATGACGCAGGAGAATAATATAATGCGAAATTGGCACGCTAGTCGTGCTAGGGGGCCTTAAAAAGTGTAGAAGTGATATACAGTTCAGTTCCGCAAACGCGTTCAGTCCCCATTATGACAATCATAGAAGCGAAGCGGTTGTTTCTGAAAAATTCAAATAGAATCATTCTCAAAACAACCGCTTCGCTTCTATAGTTGTGATAATGAGACTTTGCGGACTGAACGCGATTGCGGAACTACTGTGCTTATCTGGATCAAATTCCGGTCCGCAATTGCGTCTCGACACGCTTTGCGGCCGCGCGCTTTCGAATCGGAAGAGTTTATACCCCCGCAGCTGCCGATCTGTTGACTCTAAGTGGGTTTTAGAATTTGAAAACTAAACGAAATTGGATAAAACAGTATAAAAAACCATATCGAGTCGGCTTTGATGCTGGAAACTCGATTGACTCGAGTGCGTCCGGCCGCAAAGCGTGTCGAGACGCAATTGCGGACCGCAATTTGACCCAGAAAAGCACAGTAGATCATATATTGTCAATCTCTGGTTGAAGGGGAGCCGCGTGGCTCCTATCATAGCTTCTTAATGGAAGCCGAGCGGTTGTTTTCGAGAAAACGCAATGGTAAGAATGGAGAGACAATCGCTCCGCTCCAGAGATAGCGTGATAATAGCTGTAACGCGACTACTTTGAGATAAGATGCAAACAATATATTTCTGAAAGTTTAGGTTCCTGGTAAAAGTAAGGATTTGGCATGGCCATTTTTTCGAAAAGTTAGAATTATACTCAGTTAAATGGGAAAGGTAATGAAAAATGAAAAAAAGTTTTGAAATATTCCCGAGAACGATTCGGCGTAGAATAATTCTTTTTTTGAAAATGTAGTGAAATAGTTGAAAGTATGATTTGGCAGTCGAGTTTGAACCAAATATTGATAAGAGTTGTGCAAAATGAGAGATCGCATTGTATGAGCTTATCCGTAGAACATATCAAAGCAAAATCACGCGTGATATGGAACAAGCAGTTGATTTTACTTCACTTAATACGTGGAGAATGCGGCATTCCAGCTCCCAAACGAGCTTTTACTGCTTGCCTTATCACGCGTGATTTTGCTCCGATATGCTCTACTTACAAGCTTATGCAATGCGATCTCTCATTTTGCACAACTCTTATCAATAGTTGGTTCAAACTCGACTGCCAAATCATACTTTCAATTATTTCACTACATTTCCAAAAATCGAATCATTCTACGCCAAATCGTTCTCAGGAATATTTCAAAACTTTTTTCATTTTTCATTACCTTCCCCTTTTAACTGAGTATATTTCTAATTTTTCGAAAAGATGGCCATGCCAAATCTTTACTTTTGCCAGGAACCTAAACTTCCAAAATTTCATTTATTTCTCCTAAAGTTTTCCTTTCTAACATAGTTTATGGCTGGTGATGTTAATTCAAAGCAAACCCACTGATGCCCTGCCCCCTCCGCCCCCCCCCCCTTCTATGACGTCCTGCACGCTCCCACTGATGTCCTGCACACTTTCAATTAGGTGCTGCACACTCCCACTAATGTCCTGCACACTTTCAATTAGGTGCTGCACACTCCCACTAATGTCCTGCACACTCCCACTGATGTCCTGCACACTGTCTATGACATCCTGCACACTCCCGCTGATGTCCTGCACACTTTCTACGGCGTTCTGCGCACATCCATTTGGGTCACAAGCACGTTCATGCCGATCATTTTTTCCGCAGGGCTACCGTAACCCTCCTTCGAATTTTTCCAAGTGTCAGCTTGGATATAAGCACATCGTAGTAGCCACCAATCATGTTTGCACAATTTCGACCTCCTTAGCCACTTTTCAGTGGCTTCTAGAAGAGAGCGGTGTGTGAATGAATGCATACCGCTCCTCGGCCCTTTTATACCCCGCATGTTATGTGCGTGTGTTATCGCTCGTTATCATGTTTTGTTCAAGAATGGTTACGGTAGCCCTGCGGAAAAAATGATCGGCATGGGCGTGCTTGTTTTTGGGTCCCGCAAACTTTCTACGGCGTCCGGCGCCTCCCACTTGGGTCCCACACAAGTTCCACGGCGTCTTGCTCACTTCCACTTGATCACCTCACCGTTTCTACGCCGTCCAACGTACTTTCGTTTGGGTCCCACACACTTTCTAGGGCGTTCTGCGCACAACCATTTGGGTCCCGCACACTTTCTAGGCGCCCGGCGCGCTCTCATTTGGGTCCCGCACATTTTCTACGGCGTCCTGCGAACTCTCATTTGGGTCCCACACACTTTCTACGGCATCCGACGCACTGTTATTTAGGTCCCACACACTTTATACGGCGTTCTGCGCACATCCATGCTGCGGACACCTCCGCAGACTGTGCTGGGTCGTGTGCGCCCACGAGAACTGTGGTGATCGATCGGCGCACGCGACAGGCGCGCGGCCTGCTGAGTGGTCCGCAGCTATCTCTTTGGCGGATACACCTACCATATGCATTTCATCTTTAGGATCATATTTTTTCGCAAGGGTTTCGAGTACGCGTTCCAATTCGCATGAAATTTTGTGCAAGCTGAGCTGTAGTGGCAATTCTAATTATAGAATGCTGCTTTTATTCGGGAGTGCACAAACCCCCCTTTTCACCCGCAGTCGCTTCTACAGTATTGCACCACGGCGGCGCGGTCTGTGGTGGCTCTCTCTCTCATCCAATCTCTCCCAACCCATGAGGCAGGCATCGACCTTCGTATGACCACCGTCCAATCGTCCGCATGACCGGCGATCAAGCTCAGAAAACGTGAGTTTTCTCGAAAATTTTCACCGTCTTCAGTTGTATTGGTAATAATTTGAATGACATCGTAATGGGTAGTGCATAGATGAACCATCGATTCAAAACACACAAATAATGTTCAGTCCTTTTCTTGATTTCTTTGTAGCGTGAATTTTTGTTTAGAGCTTCGAGTACACCCTAACCTTTAGCCAATACGGTGGCATTTAAATTAATTCCTAAACAATTAAAAACTATGAAAATTTCGGAAAAAAACCAACGGGCCCCGAACACGATCGCCAGTTATGCGGACGATCGCACGGTGGTCATACAAGTTCGATGCCCGCCATATGGGGTGGGAGGGATTGGATGAGAGAGGGCCACGACAGATCGCGCCGCCGTGGTGCAGTACTGTAGCAGCGGGTGCGGTGGAAAGGAAGGCTTGTGCACTCCCGATTAAAGGCATTATAAAAAAAATGTAAGGTTCAATAAAAGAAAAGACCAGAGATTTTCTGCGTGTATCCAGAGCGGTTAGCCTCATCATCAGATTATCCAAATAACCAAGTCACGCTCTTGGGGGCTCTGACGAAGTGGTCGGGAATTGGCCAAATCCCTCATCGGGGTCTGAGTAAAGTTGGCCGCCTCCACACCTCGTGCAGTACGCTGCCCAGAAACCCCACACACAGAAGTTTTGAGCCGAATCTGAAACATTTAGCAAATTACCGTATACCCACCGTAAATTACCATAATCCTTTGAATATCGATGAACGCACCTCAGATCCGAAATCAGGACTCCAAATAAACTTCAAAGTGAGGTCCCGAGGCAAATCTGTCATTGCTTTTGGAAGTCATAAAAAGTCATTCTGCCCCGAAAATTTTCTCAACGGAGAGTCTTTAAACCAAACTTCTCTTCATTTCCGAAAATCGACGAATAAACCTCAATTTCGTGTTCAAGACCCCGAGTAACCCCCAGAAATAAGTTTTGAGCCAAATCCAAAGTAATTTTCCTGATAACCCCGAAAACTGCCTCGTGGATCTGTGCCTAGTGGAAATACATCTTTTTAGATTTTGTTCCTTAGAGAAATGACGGCCCGGCTTTCCCTCATTGAGTCCAAGATGTCCCATCTTGGTTCACAACTTAGATGTGGGTTGCAGACACAGCTTTGTATTTTTTCCTCTGATATCTGCTTCCTGACGTGGAATCTTGTTTAGGTCGTCCGTATGAAACGAGATAGTCTGAAGACTTCCAATGCTCGTCTCAATGATGAGCTGAACAACTCAAGAAAAGTTCTAAAGTTAGTTCAGATTGTTTTCGTTCAGTTCTTGCGTTTTTTTTAATCAATCGTAAAGTATATGGGGGATTATTACTTGCAGCGTGAACACCCACGCCGCTCTGCGGTTCTTGTGAGCGGGCGTGATACTGCATTGATTATATGTTTGAAGATCGATAAGCGATCCATGCGGCGTTTTCGAAGTTCCGCCCGCGTTTAGTGGTTACTGGCGCTGTGTTCCCATATCTCTGCCCATTTCAAGCGACCACTTAGGCGGCGTTCAGACGCGACGTTATGATTAGCCTACGTCTCGATCAAGCGACATCGCGTCGCGTCGTCGCTAGGTGTTCACAGTGTAGTGGCGCGATACATCGGATTTGACACGCAAACTGCTTCGCGTTGATCGCGTTGCAATGCAACGCGATGTGATGGTCGTCGCGCAAAGGCAAGGTTTTCTTTGCCGGTTTTCTTGAGGGTTTTTTTCTTTACGTATCTAAATCTTTCAATGAAAACAATAAAATGAGCATAGTTAGGACCACTTGCACTTAGGCGAACACGAAATAACTGCTGCTGACCATAGTTAAAAATTTATGTCTCTTGTTTACGCGAAGTCGCGTACGTACGCAATTGCGCGTACTCGCTCAGCGCTCACACCTGAGTTCCTAAGCGATGCGATTTTTGCGTCGCGTTGACATGTACCACCGCGTCGCCCCGCGAAAACCCTGAACGCCACCTTACGCTGTATTTCCGATGCTCCGCCCCGTTGTATGGCGTTTATACGATGACTCTGGGCCCCAGATATTTACGCGGCTATCCAGGAGTCCTGATAAAGGGATATCTAGCGGGGGGGGGTTAGGATGAAATCATTATAGGATACAATAATTATACACGATCTCGCGCCTCGCGTGCAGGCTCGTCCTTTTGTCGCGCCGCGACGGTCGCGATGTGACGCCTGCGGGAGATAATCAATTGAGGGGGTCCATGCTCCCCATTGGCAAACTATTGCTAGGTGCGAACCATCGTTAGTGAGGAGGCATCCTATAATGATTTCATCCTAAAGACCACCACCCGACCTGGCTGCCAGAACTACACGTGTGGCCATGTTTTCTGATCGACCACCTTCCGGGCACTTATGAAAACCCTAATTCAGCTGCCCCAGTAATTATAAAAAAAAGCTATTTGAAAAAAAAATGGGCACTGAACCCGAATATGGAACACGCTGTTGATAATTTGAACGACCAAGGCAATTTACCGCAGATAAATATGATTTTACCTACAGAGCTCGCAACTTCTACGCTCATAACTTTTTCTTTTACTATTACTCGGACAGCTGGGATAGGGTTTTTATGACTGCCCGGTAGGTAGACGATAAAAAAAACCTGGTTTGACGGGCAGTTCTGGCAGCCAGGTCTGGTCGTTCCTTTGCAAGGGATCTTATTTTTTAACGAAGCGACTCTGTTACTGTTATTGTTGTATTAAGGAGTCCTGACGGAGCCCCATTCAACTCTCCTAGCGATGATGCCGTTGAAAAGCACAAAGGCGCGCTTTTTCCTATCTACTAGATATTTACCTGTATACCTTTTATTGTATACCTGTTGTATAGGAAACCGAATACGTGTCGTGTGTTGTATACCGTATGTATGTACATAATGTTGAATAATATGTTGTGTATAATATGGTATTGTATGCATGTTGTATATAATTTTTTCTTCGTTTTTATGATTTTCCGTGTATTTAGAATTTTGTATACATAAATTTCACTCCCACCAAGGTTTTTATTGTTACAGTGTGAAAGATGTTACCGACTTAAGGCTGAGTAACATGTTCGCTTGGAAGCTTTTGGGAACCTGTATGTAAGTAACCCGTTACGTAGGGACAATGGTTGGCAACAGATGAGTTGAAAACGGTAAACCAAGCTACATGTAGCTCAAGAGTAAGTAAAATGTTGCCTTGAGGTAACATTTTTGCATCTTTAAGGTAAGTTACTTGTATGCTAGAAGTAAGATACTTGTATGCTAGAAGTAAGTTACTTGTATGCTAAAAGTAAGTTACTTGTAAGCTAAAAGTAAGTTACTTGCCTGCTAAAAGTAAGTTAGTTGTGACATAAAACTAAGTTACTTGCGACTTTACGAAGTATGTTGCTTGCGACATTAAGTAAGATACTTGTGACATAAATGCAAGTTACTTGAAGACTTCAAGTAACTTACTTTAAAGTGACATTTAACTTGATTCAAAACCTCTGAGTTGTGCTGCTTAACCTTATGTAGATCAAATCTTTCGGTACCACTGCTAAAAATAGTAGGCGAGCTTATGATACATATGTAAGTAGTGGCATGGAACTCAAAGGAAGGAGAGTAAACGCATCTTTCGCGATGGATTTGTTTTCGAGCTTTCCATTCATGATGGGAGCTGTAATACCCTGTATAACAGCTATGCACGTCGAAAAAACCGCAAAAGAAATCAATGAAAACGATTTTTCGGACCGAAATTTTCTCAATTGATTTTTGAGAAAGGAAGAGTCGATCGCCAGGAATCGCCATGTTATCACGTATTCATGTAATGTATTTCACCAACTTCCACTCATTTGTGCCATATCATTAGTTGATCAGTTAATTTCATTACTCATTCGATGCCAGATGACTGTCGGAGGGTCTGACTCTTTTGACGAGAGTCGAGGCATTCGACCCTTTATATCCTTAGAAAAATGCGTTAGCGACCCAACAAAGTCTAACTACATTCTCTGGGGGCCCCACCAATGATTTAATACCAAAAAACGCGTGGTGGTTCTCAATGAACACTGGATAAACTGATCCGTTGAGCGTTTTTCTGCCTCGTGTACTCCCTCTAGCTTTTAAACTATCCAAAAATGGGTCATTGGGCTTATTCCGAAGGTACTGTCCACGAAACCTGCTAGGAAATGGTAATCGTGCTCATTCACTAAAGATTTGGTCTTAAGCATTGGGAAACTAACTAATTTTGAGAACAAATTTAGGAACCGTACAGTGAGAGCGGAGTTTCTTTTATCACAAAAGAATGTACTATGTTTGCAGAAACCCCACGACTAAATCTTAAAAATTGTTGTTCAAAACACTTCGCAACATAAAGTCACCTAACATTGTGGTGAGGAGAGTAGGAGACGAAAGCATAGTTACAATTGCAGTCAATAAGAACTATTCTCAGTGAATCCTAGAGGAGGAAATACGAGACGACAGTAGTAGATGGCTACCTCCGATTTCCCACTGGGTGAAACTCGTCGATGAAATCCCGACGTATTGTCGCATGGCACGCACGCCTACTGCGTGTGCAGACATTCGCATTTGGACGGAGTTTGCATACGATAGCTACGAAGGCTTTTTGATTGCAAAAAGGTGCTACGGGTTTGGAAATTTTAGCCACGTTTTGGGTCGCTCGCGTGCGTGCGCGCGCGTATGCTGCGTCCCTTTCTCCCCCACACTGTCGTTTTCTTTTTCTCGCTCCGAACACGCTCGCGGAGGGACAAAAAAATTGACACTGCTTTAAAGGATATCTCAACTAAGCCGATTAAACTTTCAGATTTTGTGAGGAGAAGGGAACTCTACTCCGATACGAAGTTCTGAGTGGAAAAAATTAGGAACGATTCCCCGGCGACAGTGATGACGAGAAACCCGTTTCTCCGTCGTCGGAAGGGAATGGCAGCGTGTCGTGTCAGCACGACTTATTCAAATTCCGCGCCATGGTACCGTAACCAGTCGACGCGCCGCAGCAGGCAATCCCAAAATCAGCAAACGACTTTCCAATTCTCGCTCCTGCTGGCGCACGTTACGGCCGCGCCGTCGATGCCCACACTCTGGCCCGTTTGAATTTCCCCTCGCCTTGGGGGAATTATTCTCTGCTGGGCCCACACTCTTCGAGGAACGGTCGCCCCAAGGGATCCTTTTTAGGTATTGTTGTTATTTAATGTTTTGCATATTTTGTTTAATTGCGGATAAACACTTGTTAAAACAAGTCTAAAAGGGAAATAGGAAAATAACTAGGAACCGCCGACGCGACATGGTGTGGGCATCGACGGCGCGGCCGTAACGTGCGCCAGGAGGAGCGAGAATTGGAAAGTTGTTCGCTGATTTTGGGATTGCCTGCTGCCGCGCGTCGGCTGGTTACGGTACCATGGCGCGGAATTTGAATAAGTCGTGCTGACACAACACGAAAAAATTTTTTTCGTTACTTGAGATTTTCGCGTTGTGCTTGTTGCGTTGAATCGCGCTGATATCATTATGTCCCTTTTTTTGAAAATGTCGCCCATCTCTTCGCAACCCAACGCATTACAGACAGGAGACGTTCTAAGGTTGTGCTCGCAATGACCGAAAGGATTGGTGACGACATTCACACCTCGAAGAGTCATCGTAGTGAAGCTCGCAACAGCGACGGTCAAGGACCAGCTGTTGTTAACTTTATAGCCATGGAACTCGACTCGAGCTCCATCGATGCGATGACACCTACCGACAAGCTTCCCGATGGTGTTGAAGAAGATCTCTTCCGACGTGTCGTCAACGCCATTCCGAATATGGTGGAGGCTGCAAAGTCGAAGCCTAACTTCCTAGCTGGACCTGCCTCGATCCACGCAACTGTGCCTCGTCTGCTGGCAATCTTGGAGAAAGTCCAAGTGCTGTGTGAGGGTGGAGACCCCAATGGAGTGACGTCGGACAGTGTCGACGACTGCTCGTCTTCAAAGCTTGTTTCAGACAAGTATCGCTTCGCCGTAGACTTGGCTCAGTCTCTCACGTTGGCGCTCAACGTCGACCATGTCTTCACTATTCCGCAGTTGTCTAATCGAGATTTTCGACACATTGACGCCTACCTCAAGGACTCTACCTGACTTTACGTGAAAAGGTGACGGGAGAGATCATCACGCCTACTCCCACTCAAATCAAGGATGGACTGGACGGCGACTTCACTATCTTCTGTGTCACCCAAGCACTCAAAGCCCTAAATGGTCACTGTAAGACGCTAACCTCTCTTCACATCGAAGTCTCAATCTTCCTGGACCGACGTCAGCAAGATTTTTGGATGGATTCAAGACGCGACTACCCTGATCGCCAACATAAATACACAGCGATCAATTGTAGAGCGCAAACTACTTCCAAGAGTCTTCGATCCGTCTCCAGAGTTATCAAACCTGGCATCAAGCTTGGTACGCTTTGGTGTCTCGCCGATCAAAATCAATTCGCTCTTCGCTGACGCCGATGCAACGTTGAACTACGCCTACGATATCAATTCGAAGCTCCGTACTTTCCTTCAGTCGCACCTGAACGAGCAACTCGAGAAACCAACACATTCTTCAAGCTCGCTCAAGCGCCCATCGCATGACGATAAGTTAGTCGTCAACAGAAGAAGGAGCCGTTCAACCTCGCGCGCCCCCCAGCCTGGCTCATCAAGATCCAGTACCCACGCCTCAATGTCAGTACCGCCACGTAACTATAATGGCTGTGTTTTCTGTGGAAGCCGCTCCCACTACAGTGCTGCATGCCGACGCACACACAAGTTGTCGGTCAGAGCCATGTCACTGGTGAGAGGCGGTCGGTGCTTGAAGTATTTCGGTCGTCATGAGCCTGGACAATGCAAGCGCAGAAGTTGGTGCTTGTGCTGCCATTCGTACACTCCTCATCAAGCCTTATGCGGTGAAGGGGAGACAACGGAAAACAATATCCGGGCTCCGCTTGAAGAATACTACGGAATGATGAGCAAGCTGGCCGAGGGCCATGAGCCTGTACAATGCAAGCGCAGAAGTTGGTGCTTGTGCTGCCATTCGTACACTCCTCATCAAGCCTTATGCGGTGAAGAGGAGACAATGGAAAACAATATCCAGGCTCCGCTTGAAGAATACTACGAAATGATGAGCAAGCTAGCCGAGGACTCGCTTACCTCGCACACCGCTCACAAGAGCGCAAGACGTGGGAGAGAAGGGTAAGATGTCATCTCACCTTCCACACACGCCTACCCTTGTTGTCATTGTTCAGACTAACGCCTTTATCGTTCGATTTTATCGTAGTTGCTAACAGTAAGTTCGTTTTATCATACTGCAGCTCTTCTAGGACGCCTAAAATTGTTCGAGCCGTGTGAACGCCAAATAACGCCTGATTCTTCCAGCACTTCGGCTTTTCAATGCCCCTCCAGATGTGAACGCCTAGATGTTTTCTGAGCATTTCGATGCTCCTCGAGACGTGAACGCCTAGAAACGCTGGTTCGTAACGTGGAGGAAGGCCACGTCAAATTCTTGTATTTCTTGTATTATTTGCACTTTCGGTCTGAGCTGGATTAGTCTCTCCTCGAGGAAAACCTTTCCCTTGAGGTCAGACATCCTCGTCATTTTCGGTGCAAACACGCACTAAGTAGGAAGTTCTAACGTAAACGATCTCGAAGCAGCTGGACACAAGTTATCAGCTCGCTCAACGCAACAAGCCAATCATCTTCATCAATCAGTATGACTTCCATAGCCAATCTCCTTCACCATGATATACAATAATCACAATGCGTTCACATCGTTCAATATACATTCATGTTTGTTATATTTATTTGTAACGTGTTACCCGCAATCGTTTTTTGCTGTTCGTAGTAACCTCCCTCTCGTTCATAATCGTTCATTCACCCCGTGTTAGTGTCTTCTAGATGTTTGTAAAGGGATTGCTGGCTGAGAATGGCCCACTCAAATTCTCATCGACCGTTGCGCCCAATGTCAATACCCATACATACATCGTCTAACTCGTCATATTCCGGTCACCTCGTCTTAACTCGTGGTTTACTGCTCCACGGTGGTATCAGCGTCGTCCGAGCCCCAGTGTCGTGTCAGCACGACTTATTCAAATTCCGCGCCATGGTACCGTAACCAGTCGACGCGCCGCAGCAGGCAATTCCAAAATCAGCGAACGACTTTCCAATTCTCGCTCCTGCTGGCGCACGTTACGGCCGCGCCGTCGATGCCCACACTCTGGCCCGTTTGAATTTCCCCTCGCCTTGGGGAATTATCCTCTGCTGGGCCCACACTCTTCGAGGAACGGTCACCTCAAGGGACCTTTTTTAGGTATTGTTGTTATTTAATGTTTTGCATATTTTGTTTAATTTCGGATAAACACTTGTTAAAACAAGTGTAAAAGGGAAATAGGAAAATAACTAGGAACCGCCGATGTGAAAGGTTAGATGTTTTTTCGCAGAGCTCAGTAGGGTTGGTCTCATTGCCGCAGACCGCGACAAGAACGTAATCCCTACTAAACACCGACGACAACTTTCAAGGAACCGTAGGCTGGGCATCTAGACTGTGGGCCTCTGAAAGAGTAAAGCCCCGCCTCGGCGCTTCCGCGTTGTTCAGCAAGAGGAAGGGGTTGTGACCTCACAGTTAGGTGCCTGAAAAATGGCACTGTTGGAAATGTGCCTTTCCTCACTTCTGAACGGCTGATATTGAGCTGCGTTCGGTAAAATAGGCTCACGTAAGCTCGGCCCTGATAGCACTGAGACTTTGGTGCCATCTTGGCAGCTTGTGTTGGCGCAAACCGGTGAACACGTGCTGTAAAATAAAGTCTTTCCGAGTGGGAGTGCCCGCCCACGCGGTCCGCGTGTGTGTCGAGCAGCCATTGCAGAAGCATTTTTCGGACTTGTAGATTGATGAGCAGGAGTATTGGACGATTGGTGAATATGTAATATCCCAGTCAGCTGTTTGCAGCCGTGAGAAGATTTTTTCAAAAGCTGCCTCCGCTACGGCCGCTCAACACACACGCCTACGCGAACTACGCCGTCAAGGGGAAACCAAAAGTTCTAATGCGGTTGGTGCTGATTGCATTTGTATGTTTTCTCAATTGTTTCGGATGTACCAGTCTGTTTACTCAGCGCACTGGCATAATCATGTTCAATTTTAACTGGTGTGTAGTGAGTGGAGAGCGAGAATCAACTGAAGCATGTGCTTCGCCTCCGGCCGGTGACCAGATAGCAATCATATTCTTCAAGCTCATGTAACAGGATTGAATGATATACCTCGTACATTTATTACATGGGTAACATATTTAAGTAGTTATAGAAAACCGTTTGACGCATTTCAAAGACTGAGTCGTGGCCCGGGCACTCAAAAGTGCTTAAGTCCTGGAGTATTGTAGCAGGTATCGCGAGGGTAGTACGTGGTTGGTCCACTGATCTGAAATGATCGATGAGCAATTTTATAATTCGAGGACGAGGTTTTCTCTATATCTTTTCAGTGTAATTCTGAGCAAGCTGTTTAGGCAGAGAACGTCCTCTCAGTAAAATTTAGAGGAACAATTAATACTTCTCAACGCCAGCGCGGCACGAGCGTGACGCGCGGACGTGGCGTTGGACTGTGAATAGGCTGACGCCGCGCTCGTCGCTTTGCTATGATGGCTTTCCCACTCTCCTGCAAAATACGTGCAGTAATCTAGAAGAAGCGGTCAAAACGGTTACAAGCAAAATGTTATTGTCCTTGTCATTTCAGGTTCTCCAAAGTAAACTTCTTCTACCATAGCCTATACCTACACTTCCAGGACTCAACAACGTCCTTCTAATGGTCACGCAAAAGTTCGTTAGTGCACGCTCAAACAGCACGTCAATCAAAAAGGTTCAGATGGTGCGCGGGCCTCGCTGGACGGGGAATCCAGACGATGGTCCAGAAGCTAAATACACTCCAGTGAACTGCAAGTACTGCATTTCCCAAACTTTTAGACTTCTTAGGCCCTACGCTTCTAGAGCTCACCTCCATATGGAATACAATACCGCCCGCGACTTCGGGAAAAACGGCGTTTTCGGCGTTTTTTTCCGCCGGGAAGCGCCGCTTTCTAATAACTTTGTTCAAAGTGGTCAGTTTGGGTTGCCAGAGGCATATTTAGAATCAGCATCGAGAGCTCTTCATTTTGAGCCCGCACATGTCTTACCCGGCAACAAGGCATATAGGGTTAACACAATCAATCGAGTTTACGAAAACTGAAGCTAGATATCAAATTGGTGTAAATATGGCTTCATATCAACCATGCAGATGAAGGACGAGTTATACACAAGTTTTAAAAAACCAATTTATGGTGTTGGCAAAAGTAAAAATCATTGTTTTTCCCCTGTTTGGCGACCCGGCAGACACATTCATCGTCATTCGCTCGGGCTCAAGGTGCTCGCGATCACAACCACGCTTGGCATAGACTCATTCGAAACAGCTAAAACCTCTCTGAAGGCATCTCCGGCCTAGCGCCACCCCTGTGATTTTGGCTTCGAAAAACGACCCTCGGTCATCGACGTCCCGTTCTCGGCTCAAACGGGACCAATCGACCTGCGACTCGGCCTACCAAATTACTTTTTGATCCTCTTTCGAATAAGCACTGCGCCAGCCCAATCCGGAAAATTTGATTTTTCACATTTTTGGGATGTGCCAAAACAGCGTTTTTTCCCTGTTTGGCGACCCGGCAGACATATTCATCGTCATTCGCTCGGGCTCAAGGTGCCCGCGATCACAACCACGCTTGGCATAGACTCATTCAAACAGCTAAAACCTCTCTGAAGGCATCTCCGGCCTAGCGCCACCCCTGTGATTTTGGCTTCGAAAAACGACCCTCGGCCATCGACCTCCCGTTCTCGGCTCAAACGGGACCAATCGACCTGCGACTCGGCCTACCACATTACTTTTTGATTCTCTTTCGAATAAGCACTGCGCCAGCCCAATCCGGAAAATTTGATTTTTCACATTTTTGGGATGTGCCAAAACAGCGTTTTTTCCCCTGTTCGGCGACCCGGCAGACATATTCATCGTCATTCGCTCGGGCTCAAGGTGCCCGCGATCACAACCACGCTTGGCATAGACTCTCATTCGAAACAGCTAAAACCTCTCTGAAGGCATCTCCGGCCTAGCGCCACCCCTGTGATTTTGGCTTCGAAAAACGACCCTCGGCCATCGACGTCCCGTTCTCGGCTCAAACGGGACCAATCGACCTGCGACTCGGCCTACCACATTACTTTTTGATCCTCTTTCGAATAAGCACTGCGCCAGCCCAATCCGGAAAATTTGATTTTTCACATTTTTGGGATGTGCCAAAACAGCGTTTTTTCCCCTGTTTGGCGACCCGGCAGACATATTCATCGTCATTCGCTCGGGCTCAAGGTGCCCGCGATCACAACCACGCTTGGCATAGACTCATTCAAACAGCTAAAACCTCTCTGAAGGCATCTCCGGCCTAGCGCCACCCCTGTGATTTTGGCTTCGAAAAACGACCCTCGGCCATCGACCTCCCGTTCTCGGCTCAAACGGGACCAATCGACCTGCGACTCGGCCTACCGCATTACTTTTTGATCCTCTTTCGAATAAGCACTGCGCCAGCCCAATCCGGAAAATTTGATTTTTCACATTTTTGGGATGTGCCAAAACAGCGTTTTTTCCCCTGTTTGGCGACCCGGCAGACATATTCATCGTCATTCGCTCGGGCTCAAGGTGCCCGCGATCACAACCACGCTTGGCATAGACTCATTCAAACAGCTAAAACCTCTCTGAAGGCATCTCCGGCCTAGCGCCACCCCTGTGATTTTGGCTTCGAAAAACGACCCTCGGTCATCGACGTCCCGTTCTCGGCTCAAACGGGACCAATCGACCTGCGACTCGGCCTACCACATAGTTTTTTGATCTTCTTTCGAATAAGCACTGCGCCAGCCCAATCCGGAAAATTTGATTTTTCACATTTTTGGGATGTGCCAAAACAGCGTTTTTTCCCCTGTTTGGCGACCCGGCAGACATATTCATCGTCATTCGCTCAGGCTCAAGGTGCCCGCGATCACAACCACGCTTGGCATAGACTCATTCAAACAGCTAAAACCTCTCTGAAGGCATCTCCGGCCTAGCGCCACCTCCGTGATTTTGGCTTCGAAAAACGACCCCGGCCACCGACGTCCCGTTCTCGGCTCAAACGGGACCAATCGACCTGCGAGTCGGCCTACCACATCACTTTTTGATCCTCTTTCGAATAAGCACTGCGCCAGCCCAATCCGGAAAATTTGATTTTTCACATTTTTGGGATGTGCTAAAACAGCGTTTTTTCCCCTGTTTGGCGACCCGGCAGACATATTCATCGTCATTCGCTCCGGGCTCAAGGTGCCCGCGATCACAACCACGCTTGGCATAGACTCATTCAAACAGCTAAAACCTCTCTGAAGGCATCTCCGGCCTAGCGCCACCCCTGTGATTTTGGCTTTGAAAAACGACCCTCGGTCATCGACGTCCCGTTCTCGGCTCAAACGGGACCAATCGAGCGGCGACTTGGCCTAACACATTACTTTTTGATCTTCTTTCGAATAAGCACTGCGCCAGCCCAATCCGGAAAATTTGATTTTTCACATTTTTTGGGATGTGCCAAAACAGCGTTTTTTCCCCTGTTTGGCGATCCGGCAGACACATTCATCGTCATTCGCTCGGGCTCAAGGTGCTCGCGATCACAACCACGCTTGGCATAGACTCATTCAAAACAGCTAAAACCTCTCTGAAGGCATCTCCGGCCTAGCGCCACCCCTGTGATTTTGGCTTTGAAAAACGACCCTCGGTCATCGACGTCCCGTTCTCGGCTCAAACGGGACCAATCGACCTGCGACTCCGCCTACCACATAACTTTTTAATCCTCTTTCGAATAAGCACTGCGCCAGCCCAATCCGGAAAATTTGATTTTTCACATTTTTGGGATGTGACAAAACAGCGTATTTTCCCTGTTTGGCGACCCGGCAGACATATTCATCGTCCTTCGCTCGGGCTCAAGGTGCCCGCGATCACAACCACGCTTGGCATAGACTCATTTAAAACAGCTAAAACCTCCCTGAATGCATCTCCGGCCTAGCGCCACCTCCGTGATTTTGGCTTCGAAAAATGACCCCGGCCACCGACGTCCCGTTCTCGGCTCAGACGGGACCAATCGACCTGCGACTCGGCCTACCACATCTTTTTTGATCCTCTTTCGAATAAGCACTGCGCCAGCCCAATCCGGAAAATTTGATTTTTCATATTTTTGGGATGTGACAAAACAGCGTATTTTCCCGTTTGGCGACCCGGAAGACACATTCATCGTCATTCGCTCGGGCTCAAGGTGCCCGCGATCACAACGACGCTTGGCATAGACTCATTCAAAACAGCTAAAACCTCTCTGAAGGCATCTCCGGCCTAGCGCCACCCCTGTGATTTTGGCTTCGAAAAACGACCCTCGGTCATCGACGTCCCGTTCTCGGCTCAAACGGGACCAATCGACCTGCGACTCGGCCTACCACATTACTTTTGAATCCTCTTTCGAATAAGCACTGCGCCAGCCCAATCCGGAAAATTTGATTTTTCACATTTTTGGGATGTGCCAAAACAGCGTTTTTTCCCCTGTTTGGCGACCCGGCAGACATATTCATCGTCCTTCGCTCGGGCTCAAGGTGCCCGCGATCACAACCACGCTTGGCATAGACTCATTCAAACAGCTAAAACCTCTCTGAAGGCATCTCCGGCCTAGCGCCACCCCTGTGATTTTGGCTTCGAAAAACGACCCTCGGCCATCGACGTCCCGTTCTCGGCTCAAACGGGACCAATCGACCTGCGACTCGGCCTACCACATTACTTTTTGATCCTCTTTCGAATAAGCACTGCGCCAGCCCAATCCGGAAAATTTGATTTTTCACATTTTTGGGATGTGCCAAAACAGCGTTTTTTCCCCTGTTTGGCGACCCGGCAGACATATTCATCGTCATTCGCTCGGGCTCAAGGTGCCCGCGATCACAACCACGCTTGGCATAGACTCATTCAAACAGCTAAAACCTCTCTGAAGGCATCTCCGGCCTAGCGCCACCCCTGTGATTTTGGCTTCGAAAAACGACCCTCGGTCATCGACGTCCCGTTCTCGGCTCAAACGGGACCAATCGACCTGCGACTCGGCCTACCACATTACTTTTTGATCCTCTTTCGAATAAGCACTGCGCCAGCCCAATCCGGAAAATTTGATTTTTCACATTTTTGGGATGTGCTATTGTGTAACCCTATATGCCTTGGGGGAAAACAGGGGAAAAACATTGATTTTTACTTTTTCCAACACCATAAATTGGTTTTTAAAACTTGTGTATAACTCGTCCTTCATCTGCACGGTTGATATGAAGCCATATTTACACCAATTTGATATCTAGCTTCAGTTTTCGTACACTCGATTGATTGTGTTAACCCTATATGCCTTGTTGCCGGGTAAGACATGTGCGGGCTCAAAATGAAGAGCTCTCGATGCTGATTCTAAATATGCCTCTGCCAACCCAAACTGACCACCTTGAACAAAGTTGTGAGAAAGCGGCGCTTTCCGGCGGAAAAAAACGCCGAAAACGCCGTTTTACCCAAAGTCGCGGGCGGTATTGTAAAACATTGATTATATCAAGAAGACGATTTCCTGGGGGAGGAGACGTTACGCAAACGATTTCTTTCCATTGATCTTACTCAGTCAACTTGACTCGGATATTTGCGGGGAAGTTCCCGAGGACAATAGACCTGATTTCTTCGTTATCACTCGGTCGAGGGGAGAGAGTCGAGACGTTCCCCCGTATTGGGACGTCTCGACCCTCTCCCCTCGAATTATACACAACGAATGTTGTTAGAAACAGCAGGGCCAGTAGCAATCCCCCTGGAAGGTAGCAACTAACGGCTGTCACTGCGTGCTGACTGGGTCAATCACGTCTCGGCTATCAATATTAACGGCCGGCATAGAAATGCACAGGCGGCGCTCAAGTTAATGACCATTCCAGTCAGCCACCTGGGAGCAGTGAGCGTTCTTTTGTGAGGTGGCTGACTGCAAGAAACGGCTGGTGACTTCGCTCACCGCCGCAGAGGAAAGAGAAATAGCGCGCAGAGCGAAGAGGAGCCGGGTCGATACCGCGGTCATAGGGTCGAGCACGTCCAATGGTGATGACTTTTTGAGGCAAGTGCGCTCCAAGGAAGGGCAGTGGAGCGCTTGCGAACCGACCAGTCCGCTGTCCACTTATCACCCAAGCACAGCACGGCGGCCTATCTCGTTGTCTAGGTGGGCAAGGAAAATTTGCACCCGCCGGCTGGCGGCCATCCAGCTCCGCTGCCAGCTGATAGGAATGACAGGCGAAACGTTTGAAGGTTTTATTGATGTTTCAATAGTTCCTTGCGAAGATTAGTGGGAGATTAACGTCAAATTGTACGTAGCTGTCATGAATACGTCTCCTTCATAGATTTCACGTGCTTTACTCCTATTCTAAGCTCAACTTCAAATTCCTAGAAGTTGTTGTGGCCATATTCAACCATTTTCGGATTTTTTCGAATAATCGCTAACCAAAAACAAATTCAGGTTTGCTTAGAAAGCCATGGAAGATGGTTGAAAAACGGTTTCGTTCTTCAGAAAAGGCATGAAACTTGCGTGATTCGCGTTCACTAGTTACTAAATGCTGTATAATAGTTCATCAGAGTGCGGCTTTCATCTAAACTTCGTTTTGCTCTTTCACTTCAAATTCGTTTCTTTCTATGTTGACTGGGAAGCGTGAAACAGACTAAGGACATAGGAGGCATCTAGGCGTCACCGACCTCAGGTTGGCTGCCTCCTTAAAGTCACCACTTAGGGGGGATTGCTACTGGCCCAGACTCGGGGGGAGAACAAGGGAAGTTCGCTTCACGGTTGTTCCCATCACCTCCCCCAGAGCATCATGAATGCGAAAACAAAGCCGCAGCGTATACGGTGATGCAGACAGGCTAGTCGCGAGGTGCTCTTGCAGTTCGCAAGTTGAGAGGGCAGATCTGCCACTCAAGGACTGGGTAAGGTATCTCTGTGTGGATTTCAGAGGAGATAACAAGCTTCTCTATAACCTTTCGTCACAGGTCTTTGGACCCATTCCAGATTTTCAGGAACAGGAGACTGTTGAAAACAGCGAGCCCTAGCAAGCTGATTATTGATCAATCATAGAACCATGGGAAGACATGCAGTCGTGAGGTGGCGGGAAGACCTACAGTCGGGTGAACAAGAGAACTCCTGCTGTGAGATCTTTCCCAATTACTCTGCTGTCGAGAGATCCCCTTCGTCTCCCCCGGATTTGGGGGAAGTTCCCCAGTTGTTTCGAGAGAAGTTCTGCAGTCGTTCTCGGGAACTTCCCCACGAATATCTGAGGATGTGTATTGAGAATACTAAACCGAGTTTCCAGGTAGTTATTCACGCCCTCTCAATTCCACAAAATATTCGTTTGAACGTGAAACACAGAAATACTACTGAAAATAGATCGAATGAATGCTTAGAAAATTAACCTGGCTAGCAGCAGAACTTCCACTCCCGTACACTATTTGTTGCTTCAGAACTTTGTCCTTCCGTCGATTCATTAAATAAACAGCGAATATAGCTACCACAGCCAGTATTATTGTGATCAGCACAATCGACAGTAATGCTACAGCCCATCCAAATGAATTACTCCGCCTGGAACAATCACTGAGACTAACGCGAACATGAAAGTCTGAACATGGGGGAATAAAGCAAGAGTTTTACAAAAAAAAATCGGCAAATACGCATGCGGAAAATGAAACATCGGTGACAGAACCAGTTGGCGAACTCGGCTAGAAGTGCTGGATCTCCCTTGCTTTTGGCAAGACTATCATGAAATATCGGTAAGCTCGTCCACTAGTTAGTGTATGCAACGGTATCTCATATTATTATAAGTAGCCCGAGGGAGGATAAAAACACCAAATCGAACCCGTCGGGTTTCTCTGGCAGCGCGTTTACGCTTTTAGTAATTTTTTTGTCGATTATTTCGACAGTGTTCTTACAGTAGCTACTCATATGTATCTACGCTTTCTGACACAAACATCAACGCGATTCTTTTAGGGAATACCGGCTTCAAAAAATCATTACTTTCGTTATAGAGATTTGGCGAGAAGTTAGGAGTAGGATTCACGAACTAGTGCCGACAATGCGTTAAAGGGGTTTGTATATTCAGATTACATAATCTACTAAAAAGAGCATGACGCAACCATACTTTCCCCGGCGGGCGACACAACGCAGTTTTTACCATGCATATCTGCCAAAAATTGATATGGATGATGAGCGCTGCGTCGCGCCGCTCGTCTCGGGGAGTATGATTTAGGCCTTGATGAATGTTCGCAAGGTTAGCCTTATAAGGATAGCCTGAGGGAACGTCGGCGGCGACAGCGACGCTTCTCGCTGCTACACATCCCTTGCTGCCGGCTCACTGAAGATTTGAGGGAACTCTATTGGTTGGAGGCAGATTACTGTTTTTTTTTTCATTCAAAAGCACACTGGCCTTAACTATAGCAAGAATTAGGAAAAAACACGGTACGAAGACTATCAAAGACGAGTTAAAACGAACTATCGGTTTCAACATAACGAAACGAGTGATGAACTCGACACGGATAAGGTCGCTCATTTTTTGAAGGAGTAGTGAAATGTGCCGCTCTCCAAGTCGAAAATGGCCATATTTAAAAGTTTCTCGCCGGTTCTCCACATTTCTTTCCGCGCAGTAGCCACGAGGACTTAATCACACACATCCTTATGTACTAATGCCTGCTGCGGCGAAACAGTAGCCACTGGTGTGGCTGTTTTCGAATATATGTAATACATTCGATCCGAACCAACACTCTCTGGACAGCCGGATTCCGACCCGCTACGAAATGCCAACTGGTTAAAAACGCCGTTTCCAATTCAATTCATACCGGCGCACTTGCAAACATTTTGAAAACCTATGTTTGCAGCTGTTGAAGGCTTCTCAGAACCGAGTTAAAGGCAGTGATCACGATAAAAGTCGTTTTCATGTTTTTCCGCTTATCTTCAGAACGGTCCCATGCTGATTTCAATGACGTCCCTGGAATCGTACAAGACCCCTGGAAACGGAGTTATGACCCCTCAAAATTCAGCTAGGGAAGCATTGTTGACGAGTTGTCCGAGGCTTGTAACTCCCGTATTTTGCAGCCGACGTTTGCGAGCTGACCTGAGTAAAGAGAGACGTTAAGAGTGAAGGGAAGAACGGTGCTTTTGATCGGAAACCATCGCTCATTAATCCACGAATTCAGGGGGACTGTTATAGGAGGTGGGCGGAGTGGCCCAATGGGTTGGCTGGTCCACGAGATTTTCACCCACTTACCGGCCATTTTTCGTCACACTCCCGTTCTTAGTCTTCTAAGAGGGACCTAAAGCTCCCGTTTTAGCCAAAAAACGTGCAACTTTTTCTTCGTGAATACTGCCTTTAGGGGGGTTTTCTCAATAGGGTGAATCAAAGTAGCGCGCGCAAGTTCCTCAGAGCGTCACACAGAAAGACTTGAAGGTTCTGTGTTGAGGCAAGTCACGCAGATAATTTGAGATTCTTTCTATCGTTTGCTGTCAATTTCTCATTAAGAGAGCGACAAAGTCGATTGATTTGTAGAAATTAGACAAGTGGCCCAGAACACGTTCGTACGAGCCTTTTGTTTTTGAAACTCACGCTGCAAGGTCTGCAACTGTGCAACAACCGTGATTACAGCATCCAATTTGGCACAAATAAGGTATCGGAAATTCGCTTGTTCCACCCGCACTTCGATAGTAGCATATTTTCTGACCGGCTTCTGAAAACAGGACACTTTCGAAAAGTTTTCAAGACATTGGGTCATCGCACTAACTGCGAAGCTCTCTTTGAAAACGACGTGTATTTGAAACTTATGATTTTCAGGACTCACCTGAGATTTCTTGACGAATGAGTCCTCCTAGAACTCGCCTCGTGGTGAGATGTGAAGGATCTGCTGTGCTGAAAATACCGCCACTTATTTAAACAAAGTTTTCTAAACCTACACAACTTGAATGTGTAAATAGTTTTACGACACCTCTAAGCTTTGATAAAGCGCTTGGAGCAGTATTTATTGGTTCTTGTTTAACTTGTCCCGGATCTTGTCCTATTTGTCTTACTTGTTCTTTGTTCTTACAGAAGGCGGGTCCGCTCGTGGCGCGTTGCTAGAGCTCATGCCGGCAATCATGCTCAGAGACGGTAAGTTGCTGAATTTTTCTTCGCCGTTTTAATGGTTTCGATGATAATTTAAGTGTCATCGCATTGGACAAGGTTAGGTATGTGTGATGTTTTGCACAATGTTTTGCACTACCGAACAAAAACATCTCTTCTTTCTATCAAAAGAAAATCTTTTTGAACATTCTTTCTCTGTTTGTAATCAATAGGCCATTTATCCGCTACCCAATACGATCGCACTTAAATTGTCGACAAAATTGTTAAAGACAGCGGAAAAAAAATTCAAAAATCTTACTCTCTCTGAGCATGATCGCCGGTCTTACGAACGATCGGAGAGCGGTCATAAGAAAAAGGAAGGCTGGCACATGGGGTCTGTGAGAACCGACCAGCCCGGGCTGCCACAGACCGCGCCGCCTTTGTGCATCACGGTAGCAGCGCGTGTGGGTGAAAACTGGTACCTGTGCACTCCCTCCTGAATAAAGGTTTTATACTGTGCTTTTCTGGGCCAAATTCCGGTCCGCAGTTGCGTCTCGACACGCTTTGCGGCCGGACGCGCCCGGGTCAGTCGAGTTTCCAGCGCCAAAGCCGACTCGATGTGACCTTTTTATACACTTTTCTCCAATTTACTTTGGTTTCCAGTTTCCGAAACCCACCTCGAGTTAACAGATTTTCGGCTGCGGCGCAGGAAGCTCTTTTGACTCGAAAGCGCGCGGCCGCAAAGCGTGTCGAGACGCAACTGCGGACCGGAATTTGGCCCAGAGAAGCACAGTACATTATCACAACGGAAACGGCCAATGCATGGGAGCTGGCGATGCATGGAAACGACTGACTCAGAGTTATCATGACTCATGAAAGTTCGTGACACAACTACTGCAGGCAGCTTTAGCCCTCTGTTTTAACATAGAATAAAATTAGGTGGTCCAGCTTTTCGTTCCTCACTGTAGTAAGAAAATAAAGGGGTGGGAATATGCAGGAAATAAGTGCCTACCTATTGTTTCCTCTATCATTCCTTCCGGGAACCCGTACAATGGGTAGGAAGCAAAGCGTTGTGGTCGGTATTAGCAGGATACTCTCTCAAGGCTCATCACAACAAGTGTCTGTGTGTGAGGGGAGACAAAACTATACATAGTGATTCTTAATGGGTCAACTTACCTTGTTGTAGTGGATGCAAGATACTTCTGCTGTTGTTCGCTGATGGGAAGACTCTCCCATCTAGACATGACTATCGCCTGATATAACCTGAAATTCGCAAACCCACGATTCGGGCAAACACAGTTAGCCGCACGCGTGAACACACATCAGTATCGAAACTAAAGATAAGAATCTGAAAAGCGTTCGAATAGAAAATGACCCAGTGACAAAAACAGAGGAAACATTCTCAGCAGAAGCTGAGAAAAACTGGGAACATAACGTGACTTGTACCAGGGTCAGGCGGGCGTTGTCCAGCTGGACAACACGGAGGACGTAAACATTTTCGAAATTTAGATTTTTTCAGGCGGGGGACGCGAAAACTTCGGGCCGAAACTTCAAAAAATTGGGAGTGTTTTCAGTTGCATTTCTCTATCTGTGAAGTAAGCAGGTCGTGGAAAGAGGGGATCGGACGTGGTTGTCCCACATACTGTAATAGCAACAAAAATAGCAAAGAGAACAATAGTACAGCACCAAAACAGTACATGTGAGGAAATTATTTTTACATAACGATGTAGTAGACATATTTCAGGCAGTACTCAAATTGTCAGCACATAAAACAATTTTTTAGACGAGTTACTATCATTAATCGGGCCTATTGCCGCTTAAATTCTTCATTTCGAAAATTGGACAACGTACTCCCTCCCATAAAATTTCAGATCTTCAAAATTTCGAAAGAATTTTGAAGATTCTCTATGGAATTCTTCACAAACCGATACCTAACACCCCTCCCACGACCTTGAAGTCACGAAGGAAATCGCCTGAAACACGTTTTACCGTTGTCCAGAACTGCGCCTTCGGCCGAAATTGGACAGCGCTTATTTTTTTTTCAAAAAAGCAATCCTGAGATCTTAAAAGTAAAATTTTAATCCTTGGCCTATCTTCTACTAACTACCACGGTGTCGCTCGGAAAATCCTCAGTTTGAGAGCATTTCGGAGCAAGGGGTTTACTTAACCACTGCGGCGAGCCCTCGAAAGTATCGCGCTCCAATGCCAAACCGCGTCTGCCATCGGCGGTAGTTTCGCGGGCACTGTTGCGCAGTACAGTGCCCACAAACCACGGCCGGTGACACCTCCTCTCCTACCCGCGCTCGCACCTCTTCTGTTCGAACAATACTACTTAGAAATCGAACTTTTTTGAGCTTGTGAAGGTTTACGCACCCACAAGAGGGTTCCACCCACCCGCAGGTCTCGATGCAAACTTACTTGGAGTTGGCCATTCAATTTATATCCGCCGAAGTGTAGACTTCTGCCGGTATCTGCTCTTTCACAGTGCTATCAGTAATTGTTAATACAGAAACTGTATCAGAATGCGTCGATTTTTGATAGCATATCGAGTTTCCCCCACTACAAAATCTTCCTATCAGCTCAAGCTCGCCTATTGCGTCATTTTTGTAGCATTTCTGACTTTTTGTTAGCTTACTGCGCGATCAAGATTAGGACAAAACTTAATGCGGGCAAGGAACAAGTATCCAGCATTTTTTAAATTTCTGCTTCAATTGGCCCACATTTTTCTTCGTCGTTATGCCATCATGAGATTGTGAGGCGATCTGTGTTACAATATTAATTACTTCTTTCCCAATACAGATGCTGTTGCTTAAAGGCAAGTCAAAACTACACTCCCCGACGCCGAATCAGTTGGATAGGAAGTGCAGCTTTTTTAAAATTAGGTTGAAATATACTTTTTTGACTCTTTTGACCACAAAGACTGTTAAAAATTTTCAGAACCTGTGGCGTAAAAGTTTTGAACGATTTTCAAAAATTTTGATCTCCAAAGAGGGGGACGTAGACTCTGTTTCAATACAAGTGAACCATTATTTTCGATTATCACAACGCGGAGCGGTGTCTTTTTCGTCGGAAACTCCTTATCACTGATTATGTATCACCGAGGCCCACCGCTCCGCTGCTGGTGATAATCGAAACCGACAGGTCACTAGGGATTTACCAGAGCATAGCTTTGTCGAGGTCCTGGACAACGTCTGCCCGACCCTGACTTGTAGGGTGATGACGGACATTCAACTAATCTAAGAAAACATAGTTTGATTAGCTAAACTATGAAGCTATATCGTTGAAGCGCACGTAAGAATAAATGAAACTGAAGAATCGTACCAAGTTTAGAAGTGAAACAAATTGGATTCAACATGCTGAGGTCGTTTATGGGCAAAATTGTTCACTGAAGATCCAACAGACAATACCGCTGCTAACATAGGGGAAAAAGGGCTAATTCGGAAAGTTGGCTATGGTAACGGATTCTGCCTATCACTTGCTTTAAATGGCTGGAATCTAAATTTCGAAAATACCTATTCTTCTCAGCGCGACCTATTCGTTGCAGCCACACTCTCAGCGAAACTCACGGCCCGTCCGCGGCGGCAGATGAGCTTTCCGGACGGTCCGCGGCGCTTGGCGGCTGATCCGCGGCACAATTGATAGTGGGATGATCAAACGGCCGATCCGCGGCGCTGTTTGTTCTAGATAGGGTGGTTTCGGGGCGCACCGGCAGTCCACCATGTTAACACCGATCGCCCGAAAGCAGACACATACATTTTCGAATTGAACGACTCCACCACCTCGTCCCCCGAAGTCTTAAAACAATTTCTCAGCAGCTGACTTCGACTTTCTCGTATTTATGACTTTGCCAAGCCGTTATATCTACATGCACGCTAATTTTTCTTTCCAGATGCCGTCGCAACAACTTCTAGGGCAGAAAAAATTCCTGATAGTAAGTAAATTTTCATATTCTCGTTCGCTTTTGAGATTCTCTTCTAATTTTGTTTTTTTATTCGAATAATTTTTATGATTGTTTGGTTTCGTAATCCTCCATGTGTTTTTTCTTCAAGAATAGTTCCGGTTTGATTCCGAATTCGATCGGTTTCGGCACGAAACCGGATCTACCCTAGGAAACCAAACAATCATATAAATCACTGAATGCAAGCAAGAAAAACAAAAAGAGAGAATTACAAAAATAAACGTGAAATAAAAAATTAAATACCACCGTGAGTTTTTTCTTTTCTGAAAGTTGCTGCGGAGGCATCTGGAAGGAAAAAATGGTGTGCATGTAGATATAACACTTTAATATATGAAGAAACACAGAAGGACGGGTTTAGTCACAGAATCCAAGAGAATTGAAGAAAACGAAAAGACACCTACAATCAGCTGATCGGCTACGGCGCAAGAATCTCGTCCGGCTCGAGCACGTGCGGCCGCGAATCGTCTCAATACGCAATTGCGGATGGGAATTTGATGCAGAGGAGTGGAATTTGACGCACAGAAATACAGAACATGAACTCTGTTTCCATCGAGTGGGATATTCTAGTAGAGCACAGTCCTTATATTCTCGCTCAGTGTGTTTTGCTTACGCAACTAAAATGCACGCAGTGCCGTTTAGAGCAACCAGAAAATCAAATCGATCGCCGCCGCAACTGCCGGTCTTGCCGCTGACTGTTGTATGGGTTCTCTGATCTCTAGGATGGCCAATTAGGCCTATTTTAGAGTTCCATCGCAGCGCGGCGCGATTAGATGCTATCTATGGGCATCGATCGATAACGCACCGCTCGTCGATTCACGTACGAAACATGCCATCGCGCCACGCCGCGGTCGAACTCTAAAAACCCCCTTAGATGGAAGCAGAGTCAGTTCGCCCACCCCCAATCGACTCATTGGCCGTGAGATAGAATTCGGCATTGGAGCACACTTTTCGCGTTAGCCTTCTAATCTCCTCAGAAAGCATCAGTATCACAATTTCGCAGGATTGCTCTACCGTACGACTTACTTTCAGAGGTAGAGCAGCTCAACTGACATGTAGAACTGGTTGCGGTGTGCATTCGGAGACTTGTTCAGTTTACAGCATATTGCAATGTATGCCCATGGTACCATCAAGAACTGATTGTGCAATAACTATGTGTTTCAGGTCTTCAGTCTAAACTAATATTACATAGTTGATGCTTAAGAGTCATAAAATATGAGCTCTCGATTCCGAGAATTTGCAGCTCATGATCATTCATTAGTCATTTGTTCATAATCATAATTATACATCACCGATGCCTAAAAGATTGCAATAAAATATAATATTTTCACAATACTTCTTCAGCGATACATGTCACAGTTGTACAGCTAAACTATATCGGAACCAGTTATGCATGTTAATCGAGCTGTTCTACTCTTGAAGATAACTCGTACGATCGTGAAATCCTGCAAAATTGCGATATTGAGGCTTTCTGATGAGTATGGAATGCTAGCGCGAAAAGCGTACTTCAATGCCAAAATCTGTCCCACGGCCAATGAGTCGATTGGGGTGGGCTGGATAACATTATCCAAAAGGACGGTCCACGGCGGCTGTCAGGACGATCCGCGGCGCCTGCAGGACGATCCGCGGCGTATGCAGGACGATCCGCGGCGCTGGCAGGATGGTCCGCGGCGCATTGCCGGCGCATCCGCGGCTTCGTTGAAGGATCGTTCGGTCGTCGGCCGCGGATAATCCTGCAAAAGCGCCGCGGATCGTCGTTGGACTTCTCTGAGCTGGTAGAGTCCGGCGAAATTGACGAGAAAACTCTTTTTGAGGCAAAGTTTTCAAATCAATTCAAATAAATGTGAATTCGCGCGCTGCCGTTTATTTCCGTGCTAGTCGTTATCACAACAGAGATTAAAGGCATAGTGCGCTCTTAAAACCACTGTTTTTTGGGCTTGAATCATTAGTTGGGTCACCAACGCATCATTGTGAAGATATGGAAGATCGAATGCAGCGAATTCCTTCAAAAGAGGCCGTCCCTCCAACAATCATCTGTCATTAAAGAAAAAAAGAAAAAAGCTTATTAACAGATGATATAGCCTAAATAAATGGAAATTAATGAAATACAGGTGATATCGTGGCGATTCCTGGCCATTTACTCTCAGAAGTCGATTTAGGAACTTTTGTGCAGGCAGTTTTCAGTGATTTTTTCGCGGGTTTTTCAACGTGCATAGCTTGCTACATCGAGTATTAGGGCTCCCATCATACATGGAAAACTCGAAAACAAAATCCATCGTAAACCATAACTTTAATCTGATGAAAAAGATCTCCCTTGATGCTGTTTTAGCTTATACATCAAACTTGAACAGCTCGTCTGCGTTTGCAGTTGTTCTGATGCTCTGGAAACTTCGGTTCTTATGTAGAACTCTTGCCGGGAGGGGGCTATCCGCCCACATTCCTGCCACTGACCTATCTCAGGAGCAGTGCAGGCTGACGTGATAGGCCGACTGCGCGAAAATGTTCGAATAGTCTGTTCCCAGCAAGAGATCTAAGTCAGTTCCAAAACTTCCGTGTTACGACCTCATTCAGTGCAAACACCAATCAAATGATCGTTAAAGTGCGGTCATTCGGGTTCGCTTTTGACGCCTCCAACGGCGTAAGCGCCCTAATACGCCCTGTACGAGTCGATTAGCTGTGCTATTTCAACAACGTTGTCGTTAGCCTCGCTTCCTCAACCTAGCGTCTATTCTACGCTGTGACTTGTCCCTTTTCTATCTTGTACGTAAATAATATGTTATTTCTTCATCCTTAATTTGTCAACTCAAACACTTGCATATATGACACGATCAAAAACTATTCTGATTACATGGCTCGATGGCTGGCCGTTATAATTATATCAGAGTCACTAAATGAAAAATAATGATGTTTTATTTCCATATTACTTGTGCTGCTATTATGTGGTGCTGTTGGCTGGCTCTGCTATTATTACTCACTCAGTACTTAGTCAAGATATTCTTCTTAAAGGCAGGATTCGCTATAAAAACGACTTTTGAGCTCTCTCGATGAGAATGTAGATTTGGTCAACACAAAAGTAAAAATATGTGAAGAAAACCGGAAATTCGTGGGGAAAACGCTCAAAAACAAAGTATAACTGCTAATTACCGGTGTCGGACGGCCCCCTAATTAAGGAGATTTTCATGAATGCTTGCTTATCCGACTTTTATTTTGCTGTTAAAGCAGTCAGTAGTTTTCAGAAATGCTCAGAAATTACTTTGGAAGCAAAGTAAAAGTTGACAAAAAAGGCTTTTACCCTTACACAAATCTTGATAATTGGGGGCGGAAGGACACTAAGCCATAACTTGTTCCTGAGCTTTTTTCTTCAATTTTCACTTATTTTCACTTTTTTTAATGACCAGATCTACCATTCTATGGTGATAGATGATGATAGCACAACAACCGATTTTATCGAGAACCCTGCCTTTAATATATAACATTATAGATATGGAGTTAGTTATACCACACTCATTCTCTTTGAAATCAAACTTTCTTTTTAATAGTAGCCACCAGACGAATGAATGTTTTGAAAAAATAACATTAAAAATAATAAACAAAGAAACAACTGTAAATAAATAAATAGAATAAATAAATAAATAAATAAATAAATAAATAAATAAATAAATAAATAAATAAATAAATAAATAAATAAATAAATAAATAAATAAATAGATAGATAAATAAATACCGAAATAAAATAATGTTTGAGAGCCCTGTTAGCGAAGTTGTTTACCTACTAACTATTTAAATAATAGTTTTTAATGCAGTCTTCTTCCTTACGGTAGAAACCCGAAAAGACTGTACTAGTAAAGTTGGTCTAAAGAAAGGGTCGAAACAATCTTTATTTCTTTTAAAATTACCTTTCTTCCATATCAGATTCTGAATTATTATAACATCTCAGAAATAAAGCCTTAATGCGCTCATATTATTTAGGTAAGTGATCTAATTCACTTAAAAGCAGTGTTCACGATGATTTCCGTTCGCGAGTTTTCTATTCAAAACAATGTGTTGGCCACCAAGTGTTGCCAAAAATACGAAGAAACGGCGAAAAACGCATCAGTACGTCTTATTTCAGTGACATTATGATCTGGTCTGAACTATATGTCCGGTTGGATGAACGTGTTCACGGTGGTTGTCACCGGTGAAAAATGGGGCTAATCGAAAATGAAAGAATAGTTTAGGCGAAACAGTGTTAGTTGGGGTCCGAAGGAGAGAATGCAGCACTAGACTGTAGACAGTTGCATAGAACGGCTCCACAAAAGATCTCATTGTAACAACGAACAGTTCCAGTGTGAGTAGAAGGTGAGGTGAGAGTAAGGGATTCGGTGCCCTTCTTGGGCGTTTTTCTCCATTTCTTCGCCATTTCAGTTCTACCCGGGGGCCAATTAATCGATTTAGCTATTCATCTCAAAATATATGATTATCGTGAACACTGCCTTTGAGTAGATTTTTTAGTCTTCTCGTCAGTTCTCGATACCAGCAGTTCCATATCTTTCTGTCGTGCCATGAAATTCAATGCATTTTTCACTGTGTATGTGCTGCCTCTAAAGCAGAGCTGTCACTCAGGACGTGGGTCTTTGCTTCAACGATCCATCTCAACTTGATTTTCACAATCCTACCGATGCTCCATGCAAAGATATTGAATTTGGCTGCCATCTCCGCTCCAGACTTGTGATTATGTGCTGCTGAGCATTCGGGAGTGTGGGTGTATAGTAGAAAAGGTCGTAACATGAAAGCTTCTAGAGCATGAAAACAACGGTTAACGGAGGCGCGCTGTTCAGATTTGTTATATAAGCTTGAATCGAAATTCAAACAGCATCAAGTGAAATCTTTCGAGTCGGCCGAATCTCTGTTGTGATAACGATCAGCGCGCAAGGAAACCGCCGCTAGCGAGCTTACACGTTATCTCAAAATGAAACGTTTTTTTTTACATTAAAAAAAAGGTTTCTCGAGTGTTTTTCCGGACTCTCCTAATATGACTGGAACGGTTATACCGCGCTGAAATTGACAGTTTCTTTTAAATTTAGATTGGAGTACTTCGTAGTAAGTTATAGGCAAAAGAAGCTTTTGTTGCCTATTTGCCAATTTCAAATGTTAGCAGCAGTTTTGTATGTGCCAGAAAGAAATTAGCAATAATAGCTAGCGCTAGTATTTAGCCGACAGCTCATAAACCCCATACGGACACAGGTCTTAGAAAATTGAAAGAAAAGTGCAAATGTACCAACAGGCATATCTCGTTGAGAAAATATGAGGCTTGTGGTGGCAACTCTAAGCGCGAGAAGGAAAAACGTACATAATGACAACCTCGCCCCGCCATATAAGCAAACTCCCATCCAGACTACCCACCAGGTGCAATTAAAAGATGGAAGGAGCGTACGCCAAGAAAGAATCGATGGGATTGGATTGACTTTGAATAGCTTGTACGAAAATGCGTTCGTACCTCTTCATCCTGATCAGACCCGTATCCATCATTGAGTTGCGGTATTGAATGCTCCTGCCCATCAGATCACGCTTGGGTTTTAAACGAACTTTTCTAGATCTCGAAAAAAATATTGTGGTTCAAGAACCCGGTTCCCGGATTTTTGCCTTTTTCACTCACTTCTGCTTAGCAATAGCATAGTTTTCGTTGACATAAACAGCTCGCGCGATTCAAATAAAGTAGCCTCTCTAGACCTTAGATCTTTAAAAAATGCTCTGTGACGGATAGGAGGAAGATTTACTACTGCTTGTAGGATTTGATTAAGTGATTTTGGATTTTGGTGGGAAGAACCACACATTCGATGGTCCGACGGTTGCTGGAATTTAGGTTTGCAAATATTTTGGGAGGGATGAATTTGAGTGTGCCGCACAGTATACTAGTGCAGCTTACAGCTGCATGTGAAGTGTATAACAATCTGGAAATTACATTTCTAACTTTTTTTGTTACAATCTATACCCTAGCAAGCATTGCGCTCCTGAATACCCTTCCTCATATGAATCTTGTGTTACCCTTTATATCTGAAAATTTGATTTTGAAAGATATTAACAATGGACGCTGAAGGCGCAAGAACGCGTCTCCTCGCGCCTTCTTATCGAATCCTATGATCATCGTCATCACAGTAGTTTCCGACCGCTACGCGTTTAGTCAACTGTTACCATCGCGTGGGGACCAGGCCCACATAGTGGAAATGTCATCTGGCAAGAGCGCTTCGTAGTATAGTGGATCCATCCACGGCAGGGACCGATGCACAACGTCTGCCGGCGGTGGTGGTGGGCGCCCGGCTGAAGGGCATCGATTGATTGCTGACCGCACAGCTGACCAGCACCATTGCATTTTCCTCTTTTCATCCCTCTTCTGCTTTCTCTTTCCACCTTTCTATATTTTCCTCTTTTTTTTGTTTCTCCATCACTAACGAAGCGTTCTCATTGCCTGCGCGTTTGATTCACGTATCTTCGTCAACAAACTACGTGATGTTAAAACTTTTTAGTGCGAATTCTTTTTTTTAGATTATTATTCCATCGAACACGCAATTAGAACACCAAGTTAAAAATAGGGGAAGAGAAAAAGTAGGAGATAGATAGAAATACGGAAGGAGAAATCAGAAGGGGGATGAAAAGAGGAAAATGCGTTGGTGCTGGTCAGCTGTGCGGCCGGCGATCAATCGATGCCCTTCCGCCGGGCGCCCACCACCACCGCCGGCTATGGTTGTGCATCGGTCCCTGCCGTGGATGGATCCACTATATCTGTTGCGGTCATTGAATCATGGAGGGTTGTTAGGCCGGGATCATACCCCCGCGACCAACGACAGCGACAATACATAGGAAGCATATCGACTTTCAGTCGATATTCATGGTAGACATTGCGTCACGTCGCTCGTCACCGGAAGTTTGATCCCTGCCTTCAGCCCGAAACGTGAAAACCTTGCGGTAACCGGTCGCTATCTGTCGCAGTACAGAGCACTGCGAGTGGTGCCAGCGACAGCGACCGAGCTCAATCCAGCATCGTGCAGGGTGTTTTTGGCTCTGAGCGAAAGCGAAGTCTCAGTGTTGTGCAATTGTAATAAGTAGTATGACTGAAACAAATGATTAAACAGTAAAGTAACGACCCTAATAGGTAGTATAAGTGGGGTACAACAATAATAATAATAATTCATTACGCCATTTAAGACAGTCGTGATATAATACACAAGAAACAATAGCCTATGAGCGGTACCACGTGGTGTAGAGTCTAATTGTACACTTCGGAGGTATCTCAGATAGAGACATCACACTTCCCGCGGTACCGCTAGCCGACGTCCCGTAACCCCTCCCGCGGAAGGCCAATAGATCGGTCGCGGCCAGTCGGCAGCGCCGTTTCGCTGACTACCCGTAAACGGTGAACACGTACTCTGCGGCCCGTCTGCCACCGCCTTACGGCTGATCTGATAACTGACAGAAGACAGTTCTAAAACAGTTCGGGGCACATTTAGAAATCACCCTTCAAGTAAAGATCTCTCCTAACAAAATTCGAAAAATCCGCTCCTGGGGATTTCATCTTGAACTGCATTTGACAAGTAAGGAGTGAGCTTCTACGGGGAAGCTCCCTACACTCACTGCTTCTTACAGCCTTCCCATTCGCAGATGCCATTAACGGACAGTGGTTCACCTGCCCAAGGCCAGCGTCGCACACAGCGCGGGTTTTGGAAAGAGTCTCAACACAGCGTTCTCTGCTCGTCAATTGTTCATTGGCTCCACTCTAGTGGGTGGTGCAATGATGATATAAGAGTGGGAATCGATGAGTGAGTGTTCGGTGACCCCCAGGAATAGCCGACTGCCCGCCGACACTCCGCGGAAAGACGGTAAAGCCTCTCTGTCAGCGGGAAGTGGCGCGCTGTGCCACGCCCACAAAACTGGGGCCGCGCGAAGTCGACTAGCCCAACTTGGCCGGCGGGAAGTGGGCTGTTTTTATCTGGGTATGTATGTAGATCGTCGCGCAGGATCGAAACCCCGTTCGCTGGTGGTCGTATGCGCAGGTCACATCCAAGAAAGAGTTGTTTCGTGTTTTCACTCTGAATCCCTTTCGGCAGCACTTCGCTTGAATGGGATCACCTGCTATTCCGAACTGCAAAGGCCGGAACAGCTTCTCCAATGTGTAATGCGCCTACAAACCGCTGGTGGCGTTTCGAAAGCCGCGCCGCGTAGCCCGCAGCACTACAAAGTTGCGCCGCGTCAATTTGCTACAGTAAACTTGATAAGAAGACCATAGATTAAAGGCAGTGTTCACGATGATTCTCGTTTCCAAGTTTTCCATTCAGAACAATCCTATGGCAACCAAGTGTTACCAAAATCACGAGAAACGGCGAGAAACGCACTAATTCGTCTTATTTCAGTGACATTATTTTATGGCCTAGACTAGTTGTCCGGCTGGAGAAACATGTTCACGGTGGTTGTCACCGGTAAAAAATGAAACTAATCGAAAATGGAAGAATATTTTGGGCAAAATAGTATTAGTTAGGGCCCGAAGGAAAGAACGGAGCAACACAGAATGGAGAATTGCAAAAGGCAGGTCCACAAAAGATTTCATTGTCGCAACGAACAGTTCCATTGATACTTAAGAGGCGGGCTGATACTTGAGGATTTCGTGCCCTTCTGGTGCGTTTTTCTCGGTTTCTTCGTCATTTCAGTTCTACTTGGGGGCCAAACAATCGATTTAGCGATTAATCTCAAAATCGAAGATTATCGTGAACACTGCCTTTAAAGACAGTGGTCACGATGAAAAACGTCATCAAAAAAACTACAAAAAGCAGCTTAGATCGAAAACAGCTGAAAAACGAGGAAGGCAGAGCGGTGAAAAACGGGCTAGAATTAGAGTTCCTAAGGCCCAAAGAGTCCAGTTCGTGCACACGTGCACAGCGCCGTCCAAAAAGATCGCAGTCTCATGCCGAGCAGTCAAAAATTATCGACATTCAGAGGAAGAAGTAAATGCAATTTTCCGAATAAAAACAGTCGAACAATTAAAGCAAGCACTTCTGTCAATGTTTTTGACTAGATAAGTCAATGTTCATTGATTGAAATTTAATTTTAAGCCAGCTGATATTCTTTATATTAGAGATCATCGATGCCGATAATGTGGAGTGGGCTCGTCCACGATCAAAAGACAGGAAAGTCCAGGCTTCAAATTTAGATCAAAACAGCGGTTTTTTCGCGATTTTTTCTTATAGGTCCTACTACTCGAAACCCAGAAAGGAGTTTAGAGAGGAAAAGAAGCTAAGCATATTTAATCGCGACCACTTTAAAGGCATTGTTCGCGATAAAAATCGCTTTTCTGTTTTTTTGCCTATCTTGAAACCGGTCCCATTCTGATTCCAATGATGCTTCTGGAATCGTACAAGACCTTCTAACAACGGAGTTATGGTCCCTCGAAAATTGAGCTCGGGAAGCATGGTGGACGAGTTTTCCGGGGCTTGTAACTTCCGCCTTTTGCAGCCAATGTATGCGAGCTGACCTGAGTAAAAAGAGAAGTTGAGAATGAAGGGAAGAACGGGGCTTTTGATCGTAAACCATCGCTGATTTCACGATCCCGAGTGTTCTTTCGTTCACGTCGAGGGGCGGAAAGGGGCGGGACTTGCCCATAGCGGCGGGGTTCGCCCACTTTTCGGAGCCGTTTCGCAGCTCCTGGGTAGCTTTTCGTGCCGTATTTTTCGACGCTGTTCTGCTTCTGAGAACCACGAAAAGCATTTTTTTCCATGAAAAATTCGAGGATGAACTTTATCGCGAACTGTGCCTTCAAGATGAGGCTCCACCTACTTGAGTAGATGTTCTTAATACCTGCAACGATTTCAGTGGCAAGGAAGGAGCGTTAACTAGTTAACAGAAACTATCCTAATGAGAAGGTTATCGCTTCTGTTTCTACGATACCCATTTGGATACTGCTGTTTACGGTTGAAAGAATACGATGTTTGATTTTAGGCTTCGAACGAAAACATCGCCTCGCATTTTGTCACTTATGAAAGGGATATTAATCTCCTCTCGACATTACCAAAATAGCATGATCAGTCATTCTAGTTGAGAGTTGCCACGAAAAACATCAGCTTTGAAGTGAGATGAAACGCCATCCACTGCCTTCAATGATGAACGACTTCCATGCAGAATCATTCTTACATATTCTCGCGTACGATGTAGCAAGTATATACGTGTGCAAAATAAAGTACAGTTGAAATATATGGATAACACATTAAATTACGCACCATTTCGTGGATACGTCCCCAAAAATGCGTTTCCCGAAATTTGAAAAAAAATTGAAACTACAGTACCGCATGTTTGTTTTTTGCAAAATGGCCACGCAGCGCTGCATCCCCGTGACTGGCTTTATAATGTCGAATGGTATTTTTGGTAATACTTCCAGATTCCTTCCAAAGGAACTGATAAGGAGCTTGGCCAAGAAACACTGTACTTCCAGCATTTAATTGAAAATGGCAGATTTCTACCACGGAGTACTTCGTTATCGACTGCTCAGGCAATGATTCCGACGGATCTTGTGATCGGCGTACATTCCAGGAGGATCTACAAACTTTGCGACGACATGCTGGACCAAAAATATCATTTTGCCGCGCTGCTGTATGGTCCTCGCTGAGAGCAATTGGATACCGAATGAAAACTCAGTCCGTCAGTTTTGGTACGACTTCTTTCAACGAGACGCTTTGTGCGCAAAAAAACCCCGAAAGGCAAATATTGTGCGATACCGAAGGAGAGCCTCACCTGTGATTTCTGCTTTTCTTTCTTTTTGAAGATTTTTGATCATTCAAAAATTAAGCTAACAGTTAGGAAAACTACCATGTTTCAAAAAAATTTCTCTACACTGGTCCCCGCTCGTCTCGAGGAGAAAACCTTAAAGGCAGTGTTCATGATAAATCTCGTTCTCGAGGTCTCGGTGTGCAGCACTAAGTTGGCAGGTGCTGTAGAGTATAGGGTCGAAAAAAGCAACGAAAACTGGCTAGAAATAAATACAAACGGCATTGAAAGCTATCCCGGTGCGCCTACCTATCCCGGTCCGCCCCCCATTCGGACGAGCTTGTGGCGCCGCACACGTTTCGATGGCAAATTGCCAAGCAACTCTGCCGCAGTTAGCACTATCGATTTGCGCAGATTTCGCAACGGTTAGCGCAGTAATGCGCTTTTCATATTTGAATACCGGACAAGCTATCGGTCCATTGTTTTGATGCTAATTTATTACGTCACAAACTCCCCCACTGCGCAAAACTTTGGTACATTGTATCTGACTTCTTTTCGTTTCGTATGTTGAATTCACACCAGATCTGTTCATTCGACGTTTTGTCGCGTCGTTTACGACATATCTATAAATGTAAATGTAAATATTAGTGCGCGCTTGCCGAAATCAGCAGGGCCCATGATTCTCGTCCACGCCCTGAGTTAAGAAATCGTTATTTTCACTTATTCTGGACGTTTTCCTTCCCTGTTTCTTCACTATTAATTACCTTACGGCCAAACGACTCCATTTTTGGTTCGAACTCGAGTGCGATATTCATCGTGAACACTGCCTGTTCATGATAAACCTCGTCTCCGAGTTTTCAGTGAGAAACACTACGCTAGCAGATGCCGGAGGGGATAGGGTCGAAGAAAGCAGTGAAAAAAGGATAAAAACGGCCGCGAAGTGAAGATTTTGTTAGCCTACTACGTCTGTTTAGCAAGCTCCGCCCACCGTTCTGACGAACTTGTGGCGCCTCGGACGTCTTCGATGAGGAATTGCCAAGACCCTCCCTCCGTCCAGCCTGATCAATTCACAGACATTTCGCCATTAGAGCGCGCTTGAGGAAACTAGCAGGCACCGTAATCTCGTCCACGCCCTGAGCCTGTACGTACGTTCGAAACTGCTATTTTAGCTTATTCTGAGCGCTTTTCTTCGCTGTCTCTTCTTTATTCGTTGAATCACGACGAGATCACCCGATTCTGAGTTAAACTCAAATACGATATTCATCGTGAACACTGTCTTCAAAGGGCTATTCATTACAGTGTATCCAACGAATAAAAATTTTCAAATATTCGAAAAAAAAAGTTCGAGAAATCGACTCTTTCGCATTCCCGAATAAACGAATTATTCGAAAATCTGACTTCTCCAAATATTCGAGTAACCGAATAATTCGACAAATTAACTTCCCCGAATATTCGAATAAACGAACTATTCGGAAAATTGACTTTTCGAATAGTCGAATAAACGAATCGTTCAAAAAATTGACTTTTCCGAATAGTAGAATTAACGATTTATTCGAAAATTTGACTTTTCTGAATAATAAAATGATTAGAATACGAATGATTCGAGTATTTGGTTACAATCGCGAGTATTCGAACTAGAAGTACGGACCGAGTACGCATAACCGAACCCCCGTTCGCGGCACCACCAACTTTCTTGACATCTTTTTGTATAGTGATGTATATATCAAACCTATGTGAATGATTTTCCACGAAAAAGACATTCTACTTTAAATAGCACGCACGTATTCAAACTAAAAAAGTTTCTGGGACATCGCTAGAATCTGTTCGGGATCTGCTCGAGCAGACCGAAAAGAGTATTGATTACTTCTGCGCAGAAGTTTGGGGTCATGGTCGTAATGTATTCCAGTCGCAGAAGAGGCAGGGAAAACTCCGTGTTCTTTCCGATCACGCGCACCGCTCATCCCTGTTTCCACACCTCTCTCGCGGATGGAGCACATTAATACATTACAACTAAAACCTGAAATTCGCCGCTGAGCGGGATACTCCACCATTAGGTTTCTGAATATCTCATGTTGAAAATATTTGAGTAATGTGATTATATTCAAACATTGTGCCAGCTTGATTGAAGACATATAACTCTGAACCGCGAAAATGGCTTTGTGCCGTGGACTTTGCTTCCCATTTTTCGGAAATTATTCGTTTATTCGTCTGAATATTCGAATATTGGACCTTTCGAATATTCGAATAAACGAACTATTCGAGAACCGTGCCTCCCGCTGCTCCCGCCCCGCCACAGCGGTGCCTCTTGAGTGATTCATACTCCACTCAAGACTCATTTAGGAAAAACGAAATTTTTACCGATATCGGATATCTGATAGCGTTATCAGTCGTTGTTTACCTGAGAGCTTCTCAGAAAACTTCTATCTCTCAGAGCGGTATCATTCATTGCTCTTTTGAATTCCGAGTGAGCAGCACCGCTCCTCCCGCTTCGCCATGGCGGTGACGCTGAGGCAATCATACTTCACTGGCGGAGCGAAAGGCGCGGGAGGCAAGCATTTTCATTCATACTCACCTCTTCGTCTGCGCGGGCCGTTCTGGCAGAGTGGGAGGGTGGGAGTATGAATAGCCCGTAAGGAGGAAGCATCGTGGTCTTGGCGGCACCCGCCAACAGCAATACGGTCAGCATTGCTTTCGTCTGTAACAGAATGAGCTCTACAGAGTATTGGAGAGTTTCGCAATGCCTTGCACTATATCGCTCATAGGATTTGGGAAGAATGCGCGAGAGGACGCGTTTTCGCGTCTTTCTCGTCCTTTTCAAATCACTCGCTTCAAACTTAAATTTGAGGCAAACTAGGATGATATTCACGACGTTGGAGCTTAAGACTACCCAATAACATAACTTTTTTCGGATTTCGTTGAGAACTAAAAAAAGTTTTTAGATCAGCCACCTCTTTATATACGCTAGATATAGGGAACGCAGACAGAGGCAGCTGCGCCCCCTTCCCCACGGTACCGTATATAAAGAGCTGGCTGATCGGCAGCCCTAACAAAAGCTAAACCGATGAGAGCTCCGAACGCGACGATCATGGATATAACCCTAGTTCCGCTCAGAGTTGAATTTGAAGCGAATTATTCAATAGGAATGACAAAGATGCGAAAACACACCCCGACGCGCCTTCTAACTGAATCCTTGGAGCGGTACTGTCGTTGGATTGCACCGTCGCACACGACGTCAAAGGCATAACCTCAATCAAAATCAAAGCTCTGAACAGCGGAAACACCGACGGTATCTACTTAAAGGCAGTGTTAACGATGATTTTCGTGTCCGATTTTTTGACTCAAAACAATCTTTGGAATCAAGAAGAAGCAGCGAGAAACACCCTAAAACGTCTCATTTCAGTGATATTATTCTCTGACCTAGACAACTTGTCCGATTGGATGTTCACGTGTTCACGGTGATGGTCACCGTTAAAAAATGGGACTGATCAAAAATGGAAGAATATTCTAGGCAAACAGTATTAGTTTGAGTCCGAAAGACAGCCTTGGGTCTGAAAGAAGCAACAGAGAGTAGAGAATTGCAAAAGACGGTGCCACAAAATATTGCATTGTCACAACGAACAGTTCCGGTGAAACTTAAGAGGCGGGGTCAGATATGAGAAGCACGTGCCCTTCTGAAGCGTTTCTCTCGGTTTCTTCGTCATTTCAGACCTACTCGGTGGCCAAACAATCGAATCATCAATGAATCTCAGAATCGAAGATTATCGTGAACACTGCCTCTAATCTAAAAGCAGTGGTCGCGATGAAAAAAGTTGTGGAACGAACCATGAAAAGCAGTTTGATTCGCAAAGGGCTAAAAGACTACGAAGGCTACGAGACACGAAACGGGCTATAAGTAGAGCTATTAAGAACCTAAGTTTCCAATTCGTGCCCACGTGCACAGCCCCGCCCAAAAAGATCGCAGTCTCATCCATGCTGAGCAGATAAAAATTATTTACATTCGCAGCCAGAAATAATTGCAAGTTTAACTAATAAAGACAACTGAAAAATAGAAACGAGCCGTTCATTCGATGTTAAACTCGACGAGGACACAAATATTAGAGCAGGTCCTACCAAAGGCTATTTTTCATTGATTGAACTCCAATTTCAAACCCCCTGAGGCAGCGTCCATAGGTCGCGAGAGCGGGCGCTCCCGCTGTTGGGCGCCTCTCGACGCTCCTCAACGCTGCCCGCAAATTAACACAGGCGAACACCCCCACCTCGTGTTCATTCGATTGAAAACGTTTGATCGGGTGATCAATCGCTCGAGTCGGCGCAACTGCTGATGATTTCCCACGGTTTTCAACTTCCGTGGAGGGATTATGGAAAACAAGGGCAGTAGTTTTGCTACACGTTTAATGTCACTTGCTTTAGTGATGGAGCAGTAAGCTTGAAACCTGCTGCTTGCTTCGTGGTGTTGGCGTAAGCGTGCGAGAGCGAGCGGGCGAGGGCGCGCGAGAAGGAGCGTCTGTGAGCGGCTAGCGAATCGTATGCTCACGATGACCATCGATTTTGCGTAATCGCACGCTCTCGCCACGTATGGACGGAGCCTGATGTTCTTGATATTAGAGATCATCGATGTCGATGGTGTGAAGTCGGCTCGCCCACTATCGAAAGACAGGAAAGTTCAGGCTCAAAATTAGGCCCAAAGCGAGGGTTTTTTCACAACTTTTCCCTATAGGTCCTACTACTCCGAATCCAGAAAAGGGTTTAGAGCAGGAAAGAAGACAAGCACATTCTGTCGCGACCACTGCCTTCAAGGTGAAAACGCACCGTCATGATCTTGCCCTGCGGTAGAGCTCAACTTAAATCCAGTGTAGATTTGTTGGCGTATCACAGCTCAAAGATTTCTTCGCAAATAGAATGCAGTGCAGCAACATGACCGAATTCAAGTCGGTGATTCTGGATGCGTGAAGCAGCCTCGAACAAGTCATGATGGAAAAATAAATCGCTTACCTCACTGCCTACCCGACAGAATATTCGATCCCACTCACGCTTATAAATATTGTTCATTTGAGAAGTGCTCTCAGTTTCATGAAACAGTAAAAATAGTGTCCCATTCCAGCTTGTATATGTTTTTGCATAAAAGGAAAAATTCACAAAAAGGCAAGCTCTACGATACAATATGATTTTTGAGCAAGCGAAGAGCACCGATAATGTTTATAGTTCAAAATTTGTTGGAAGTTTCGGAATATAATTTTCCGGGAGTGCTCGTTATGTACATAATCATGGAACGTATTGTAGAGGAAGCCATCTTCGCCATGAAAATTTAACTGAGAATACAATTGAGAAGGGGTAATGAGGGTTGTCGATGTTTTCGCCTTGGTTGTTGACGTTCCGTCACGAGCAATTCTGCAGTAATTGTCAGGCAGATGAAACTGATCTAAGAAATTAGGAGTTAAAACGGCAGGAAAAATCGTCTACGTACATTTTGATCAAAGCATCACAACTAAAAATAACGGACTATTTCAACAAAAGAAGAACATGTCTTAAAGAATTTCGATTCTGGAAGCTTATGCTCCACTTTTTTTCTTGGGGGGGGGGGAGTATTGGTTTTTTTCATGAGATAGGGGAAGCTGAAAAATATTCTGAGCTTACCTCTTAAAAATAGGTTCATTAACAAAAGTCCATGTTTTGTCCAAAAAGAATTCATGATATCTCCATCATGCAATGTTAGGATTGAGATAAAATTGTACTATTATCACCACAATTCTACCATTTTAGCTGGTGAAACAAAAAAATGTAAATGCTATATATGTATGTAGATATGAAAATATGGCGAGGCTTCTAGAGAGTCACAGAACACCGCACGCTCGCAATGCTAATCAAGAAAATTGGCAGTTTAACGTTTTCTAGCATCGTCTCATTCAATGAGTTAGATTTGTTATGGACATGAAGCTGAAGACGAGTGACTGCGCGAACAAAGAAGCTGAGCAAAACAAAACTCCTCTTTCAGTCAACAATGAGGAGCATCTCCACGTCTGCAGTCAAAATATAAGAGTTGTGTTAACCGCAGCGAGACGGTAGTCGACTCCGTCGAAACAAAAACGTAATGAGCCTCGCCTCTAGTGTAGCAGTGGTAAGCGTTAATGAAAGAAATATTTTTCGTTGAGCGTTAATCGTAAATTTTCGAAACAAAAATTGTCTTAATCCGTTAATGCGTTAACACGTTAATTTTGCACTTGGTTAAAAGTTTTATGGAAAGTAGGTAGGTCTTCAGGTGACGACGTCAGGACGTCATGGAAAGTAGGTAGGGCTTGAGGTGACGATGTCAGGACATCGTGGAAGGTACGTGGGCGTTCAGACGACGCCAGCAGGACGTCGTGAAAAATGGTTAGCGCTTCTTGAGGGCGTGTGCCGCGTCGTAGCAAAGCCGTAGCGCTTTATGTGGAGTGTGCGTCGGGTGGTGCATTCCACACAGAGCGTGCGCCGCTTGTTAGAAAGTGAGTGGCTTTGAATCCCCGCTCCCAACTCTCATTTGATAGTTTACTCGAACGCAGAGAGGTAGATCAGACCTCACAATTGCTTTCCGGAGTACGAATTAGAATTCTTCGATATAGAGAAGGAATAACTAAAATAGATAAACATTGGAATGGGAAACATTGAGGTCAGCGATATATTTCACAGCGAGCGAAAATCGACCTCGCCGCAAGCCTACGCTGCGTGCATGGCCCCAGTTTTGAAATCTGCCACTGAAGCAGATCAATCAGTTCAATGATTCCACTGCAATTTACGAACCCAAATTAACGTGACTTTGGAACTTTTTCGTTGAGCGTTAATCGGTAATTTTCCAAAAAAAACCGCGGTGACCCGTTAATGCGTTAACGCGTTAACATTGTAACGCACAGCCCTGTAGTGTACAATACCGCGAGGTCTGGTTTTCGCGTCTTTTTCGTCTTTTATGCATAACTCGCTTCAAAGTCAACTTTGAGCGAAACTAGGGAGATATTCGTGATCCTCGCGTTGAGGGCTACCCAATGGTTTAGTGGTGATTACGTTGAGTACTACAGAAGTTTCGTAATCACCCAGGTTTGTAATTACGGTACCGTGATGGATGGTGCGCTACCGTCTCCGCCTGCGTTTCCCTGTGTCTACCGTATATTGAGAGCTGGTTGATTGCGAAATTTCCGTGGTTCTCAACGAAATCCCTATAATAGGTACACTATTGGATAGCCCTCCACACCTGGATGCATATCTCCCTAGTTTCGCTCAAATTTGATTTTGAAGCGAGTTATACAAAAAAGACGAAAAAAAAAACGCGAAAACCCGTCCTTGCTCGATTTCTGACCAAATCATATGAGCGGTATTGTAGGCCTAAAAAAACTTTTCGGAGCAACGAAACTAGTTGGATCAATTTTGTCAACTATCGCAGACTCGTTTTGATTCTGATGTTTTTAAAAATGATTTTTCAAATCATAAATTGGAAATAAAATAACGAGGATTCTCGGAGCTTTTTCACCATAAACACCTAAATCTCGGCCAACCCTATCCCACAGGCTTGCCGCTCCTGAGTTCGGCCCCGAAGTGTTTCGTAGCTCATCTTTTGTGAACGTACACTACCTCCTCCATTCGGTACGACTTAACAATCAAATTTAAATAGTAGCAATGTCGACGAACATTGCGTTCGGAGGGTTGCGCAAGTAAGAAAAACGATCTCAGTAAGTGATGAGAAATTAATTGCCAGGACACGCAATATGATAAGTCAACACAATACCGCTGATGATTCTTGGTCAAAACGCATGTAGTAACTTTTCCTTTCGGCTTGAGTGTCCTTTTTTGGTAAACCCACTCAAGGCCAGTTTTTTTTTGAATCTCCGATTGTTTTAGAAGCTTTTCATCAGACGCATGGCAGCCTATTCCGAAACCCTAGACGACTGGCAGAAGAATCGCCTTTTCCATACCCATAGGACGTTTTGAGGCAATCATAACTTCTTGTGGGCGCAGATCCAAGACCCCAATAATTTATACTAACTAGGGAACCTCGCAGGGCCATACCCACCAAATCAAAGATGATGAATGTTATCTGGTTAATTCTGGATCGCTGTCTCCAAATCTGAAGTCGGATTTTGCTGCGGACACCGCTGAACGATATTTCAAGCGTTTTTGAAGCTTTACGAAAAAGTAAGCATAAAAATTCTGGATTCGACTTAAAACTTTCGACTTAGGGTTATTCAAGGCGCTGAAACGAATCTTGGGTCTATTTGTCGCTAGACTTGAGGTTACTGTAGGTTACGGCAGGCGTAATGCCTTGGCTGGCGTCACCCACTTTAATATTTCGAAAATCGAAAAAAGGCCTCGAATTCGTGTTCCCAAAATACACCCACAGATAAATTCTGAGCCGAATCTGAGAATAGGCCAAACTAGGCTCTCCTTTGTTTACGTTAATTTTTGAGCGTGGAGGAATTGACCGCTATGAAGGATGATGCCTATCAATGCATTCAAACAATCAGCTCACTTATCAGCACTTGACTTGAATATTCCTGTAATCTGAGTCTTCATTTGTTCAAATCGATGGGGCGGAAGTGGGGCATGGGGCGGTTCTGGAACTTCGAAACCCATGTTTGCTGCTGTTATTTTGCCACACCTGGCTCGTTTTCTTTCGTTCTTTCGGTACTGGTAGCCTGAGATCCTTCTCGCCAATCATTTCTCTGTGTAAAGTCACCGAGGATCGTGGACGCTGCCTTTAACACTTGCATTTCGTTATTTCGTTCGGAGCGGCCACTTTCTCCAAGTGACTTTCTCTTGTTAGCGATCAACTCTTCCTCTCTCGAAGGTTGGTGGCGGAGGAATGGCTCTATTCAGGCCTAAGAGTCAGTTTCCATCTGTTTCTTATTAGTTTTTCCCAACACAGGTGTTTATATAGAAACTAGGGTAGCCATCGTCTGTTTATGGGAAATTCGAAATCGAAATTCATAGTGAACGTTGCCTTAAAATTGGATAAAAGATGAAGCGATTTATACTCTGTTTATCTTGAACTGCACAGAACGGTCCGCCAATAGTCCTCTAATTGGCCCGCTAGTACCGTAGTGTACGTTCACGACACGTCCTCGGCATACCCGGGTGTGCACCCGGTGGCCGAGTGACGACATTGACGAATCGATGGCTCTGTACACCGAGTGCACACCCGGGTCTGCCGAGAACGCGTCGTGGACGTGCACTACGGTACTAGCGGGCCAATTAGAGGATTATTGGCTGACAGTGTTTTGTGCAATTCAAGATAAACAGAGTATACATAACTCTGCAAAGGATGAAAAATGAGCGATAGATCAGAGTCAGAGAGTGTTTTTGTCCGTTTGATACAGCATTCTGAATCTGAAGTGTGTTGTAGCGTTCACTATGGGAAAATGGTTCTAGCAGAGCATCAAAGGTTGCCTGGTGAAAGAAGGGTGACGTACTCATCCTTCTTCGGGTGACGCGACCAAGTGTTAATCCTCCGAATTGACTAAATCGATATGCATGCAATGCGTGATGTCGGTTGCGCAAAGCGAGGAGTAATATCCCCGCCTAGACAAGGAACCTGAACAGACTTCCAGAACCTCCTTTAGATGACATATTTACACCCTTGACATTTTCCAGAGATCCCATTAAAAAAAGAACAATCGATGTTAAAACAATTGATAATGGGATCTGTCATGTGAACTGAGAATTAAAGAGATAGACCGTCTGGTTACGTTTAGAGGTAGCAATCCAAACTTGGAAACGGAAAGAGGGAAATATGGCTTTGCCCCAGTCCACTGCGTAATGACAGTAGTTCCCTGTCATTTTCGTGGTTTCACAAATCGTGACTTTTATATACATAGGATTTTAGACTGTAAAAAAAACCCCGATAATGACTTATGTCCTGAACGCTTTCTTCAAAAAAAATTATCGAACAAACAGTGATGATATGTACTGTAGTTCTATGGGCCAAATTTCGGTCGCGTCATGCGACACGTGGTAATCGTTCTGGGAGAAAGGTAAATCGTGCAGGGACCAAGTGGTCCCAGCAGGATTAACATGTGTCGCATGATGCAATAGCCGTAGTCCACAAATGCATACCGGAATTCGGCCCAGAGAACGACAGTATATATTTCAGGTTGAATCATTTATGCATGCACAATACCCGCGCATAATTTGGTAGAAACGGAGAGAATTTACCAAACTTGGCGAACAAAAAGTCCGATGCTTGTAATTTTTTGAAAGAAGACATTTTCAAATTCTGAAAACGCTATTATATTCACAGCTAAAATTCCTACATAATAATGCGCCTTGTGCACCAAATTTTTAAAAATTTCTTTGTTTTCGAGAGAAATTGTTTTTGGTGTCGTTTCTCAAAAATGTCGCGCGCGGCAAATTGCGGCGAAATTTTGAGTAGTAATTGTGCAAGTAGTAGAAGAGCAATCTCCGTGTGTTGTTCTTGAATAAGATGCAGGTGAGAAGACCTCGAGATTGGTGCAGGTTTAATTTTCGAAATCGTTCAATAAACACGCTTGAAAACTACCTGAAAAGTCGAGTTTTGTTGAGAGAACCCCGAACTCTTAAATGAGGGATTTCGAAATTTCAACCAACATAAACCTTGAGATCCTCTAAACTGCACCTAATTTATGGAGAAAGCATACAGATTGCTCTTCCATTACTCAGGCAAACCATCGCTCCGAGCGGTACCAGAGAGCTACTCGAGCGGCGCTGCCTCTCCGCTCCGAGCGAAAATTAGCCATCTACTCGGGCCACAGCAGCCGTTCTCCGAGCCACAGCAGTATCGCTCGGAGCGATCTTCGGTCCCAACTGGCATTGCGGTCTCTGTTCGGGCGATTTTCGAAAATTTCCTAATTGCTATTTTTTCTTTATTTCCGCTTCTTCTGGAGAGGATTAAACCTGTTAAGAGGATAAGGTACCTGTTACAGCCTGCGGGTCAGGAGGTTAATCCTGCCACTGGCCGCAACAAGGATATTACCCAGAATGGTCCGCAATGAGGAAGCCTTCCCCACCTCGGGCCATGAGGGATCCCCTCGACCGCCAAAAATTGCCATCCTGAGAGTGGTCCGAGGTCACCTCTCAAGAGTGGCCTCGAAAGGCCAACTACCCGTCTACACGAGGCGAGCCGCCTTTTATACCCGCGAGTTTGGTTGTTCTTTGAGTGATAATGTGGCACGCACGTTATCACTCAAAGAACAACCAATCCCGCGTCTCTCTATCTCTGGCGATGGCACCGCTGTGGCTCCGAGAGCGACCGGAGAGCGACCGAGGGGCGACCTGGTACCGGACAGGGACCGCGGTGCCAGTTGGCCCCTCGGCCGCTGTCCGAGCGATGACATCATAATTGGGAGGAGCTGGTCCCGCTCGGAGCGATGGTTTGCCTGAGTACTTGTGCAAATACTGCTTAAAGTATCGCCGCACTTCGCGGCGCGGGGCGTTTTTGAAAAACGATTCCTTCAGAAACAAAGCGATTCTAGGGAACTTCGGCTCACAAAACACATAGTTAGGTAGCAATTTGATATGTGAATATGATAGCGTTTTCGGAATTCAAAAAAGTCTTCATTCAAAAAGGTTACGTGCATCGGACGCTCTTCTATCATGTTTGCCAGATGCTCCCCGTTTTTACAAAACTTAGTGCGGGTATTGTAGCTTCCTGATAAGTCGGTCTTCTATTGCAGAAGCAACAGACCGATAAGTTGAAGACTTCGAAAACTCAACATGCGCATGCCTCGAGATTATCCCATCTTCATCTAATTCACGAGGAAAACACAGAGATTGCTCTCATATTACTTATACAGTTACTGCACAAAGTCTCACTCTTTCTTTGCCGCGCGCGACGTTTTTGGGAAGCGACCGTAAAAACAATTTCACTCGAAAACAAAGGGATTTCAGGAAACTTCGGTCTGGAACGAACATTATTCTGTAGGAACTTTAGCTGTGAATATGGTAGCGTCTTCGGAATCCAAATACGTCTTCGGGTAAAAGGGTTACACGCATCAGACGTTTTTTTGCCAGGTTTGGCAAATACACCAGGGCTGTGCGTTATAACGTTAACGTGCTAACGCATTACCGGGTTAACGCGGTTTATTTTGGAAAATTAACGATTAACGGTTAACGAAAAAGTCCTAAAATCGCGTTAAATTAAGTTCTTTAATAGCAGTGGAACTATGGCTCTGATTGATCAGCTTCAATGGTAAATTTGAAAACTGGGGCCGTGCACATATCGCATCGGGTTGCGGCGCGGTCAGCTTTCGTTTGCTGTGAAATATATCACTGACCTCAATGTTCCCCATTCCATTGTTTATCTATTTTAGTTATTTCTTCTCAATATGAAAGAATTCGAATTCGTCTTCCAGAAACGAAATGTGAGGTCTAATCCTCTCTTTCTACGGTTGAGTAGGCTATAAAATGAGGGTTGGGAGCGAGGATTGAAGGCCACTCACTTTCGAACAAGCGGCGCACCCTCTACAATACCCACCCTCGAACATGGCAAAAAGCTAGTTTTTCGCGCCTCTTTGAAATAACTGTGAAATATGGGGTTTTGGAGGTAAGAAAGATGTTGCTAGAATCGTTTCATCAAGATCAACAAGATGGTATTTAAAAAATCATTGATATCTTAAAGGCATCGTTCGCGCTAAAAACCAGTTTCCATTTTTCAGGCTCAGTCCGGTAGACCACACCGGTGAGCTTCGGCGCGTCAGAAACGTAGGGTTATGAGGTTGGAAGGGGTTAAAGATGAGGATCCGCCACCAGTTCTCACCAGTCATCTAGCACTTTTTCATAGAATGTTGATGCGGCCGTCGAACAACATGAAAAACAATTACAGCACAAAGTCCGCATGCAGAAAAACATCGAAAATCATAGTGACGAGGCCTCCAAAGGCAGAAAAACGTCAAAAACCATTTTGGCGCGAAATTTAAATTCATATATACAATGTGTTCCGATTGACTTTTCTTCACAAATGAAGGTTTTTCATGGGTCTCTTCGACATTTTCGTTCACTAGAGAGGCCAAGCTACACGAAAACATGAAAAAATAATACACGGTTTTCTGCGCGTACGATGCCTTTAAACTATACCTTTGTTATAGGTATGTTGCTCTTTCCGAAACACGTTTTCCCTCGTCAGGACAATCGACCGGCACTTTCTTTTTTTTTTCGAGCAACTTGCCTATAATTAAGGTATAATTTGAGATCTCAATGAAATTTTCTTGATGAGACGATTCTAGCAATATCTTCCTCACCCACAAAAACTCAAATTTGACAGAGGTATTCCTAAGGGGTGCGAAAACGCGAAAATGATTTTTTTTCGCTGATTCGCCAATGTAGAGGGTGGGTATTGTACATAAAGCGCTACTGACTGTCTACGACACGACACACGCCCATTTTGCACGTCCTTCTGGCGCCATCTCAGCGCTCACCCACGTTCCACGACGTCCTGTTGACGTCATTAGAAGGTTTATTTTTTTTTCTAGGACCTCCGGTGATTTGTAGATTTTCGTTGTGGTCAAGTAATGTTTTGAACACTTTTGAACGAACTGCAAAATTAACGGGTAAACGCATTAACGGGTTAACGCGGTTTTTTTTTCTCGAAAATTAACGATTAACGTTTAGCGAAAAAAATATTTTTCATTAACGCACACCCCTGAAATACACTACCGTTTGTAGGATTTGGTCAGAAAGCGAGCGAGGTCGGGTTTTCGCGTCTTTTTCGTCTTTTCTGTATAACTCGTTCCAAAGTCAACTTTGATCGAAACTAGGGAGTAGGGACTTCATGACCCAGGCGTTGAGGGCCATCCAATGGTATAGCCATTGTCGGGGTTTCGTTGAGAACCATGGAAGTTTCGCTATCGACCAGCTCTCTATGTAAGGTAGACACAGGGAAATGCAGACAGAGACTGTATCGTCCCATCCCCCACGTTGCCGTAACCACAAACCTGGATGATGGCGAAGTTTTTATACGTCTCAACCTAATCACCACAAAGACTTAACCATTGTGTAGCCCTCAACGCCAGGGTCATAAATATCACCATATTTACGCGCAAAGTTGAGTTTAAAGCGAGTTACTGTCGTTCTCCGAGCCAAATTCCGGTCCGCAATTGCGGACGAAGTGGTCCCATCACGATTAACAAGTGTAGCATGATCCAATAGCAGTAGTCCTCCAATGCGGACCGGAATTGGGCCCAGAGAACGACAGTACGCAAAAAAACGCGAAAACCCTATCTCCCTTGCTTTCTGACCAAATCCTACGAGCGGTATTGTACTACCCGTTTTTACAAAACTTAGCACGGATATTTTAGTTCCAAAGCACAAAGTGTTCGACAAGCATAAAACAAATCCGTTTGTGAAAGAAAGGATTTCGGGGATATGAGCGCTTGCTTTTGCATGCGATAAGTCGTTGCCTTTGTTTTTTGGACACGACTTGGAGAAACCCTATGCAACCGTTCAATACATAAACACAATGCCCGGTGTTTTGCTTCAAAGCTGCGACGGGGTAGTGATTTTTGAAACTTGAGTATTCCATAGCAATAATTAGTAGTCTCTCGAGTCGGAGCCCCTCGACAAACACAAGAGAAGCCCGAGAATAATTTTTTTCTTTGCAATATAATATCAACAAGCCGTCTCAGAGCTCAATCGATCCCACAATGAAAACTGTGAAGAAGTCTCAAGAGAGGTTTTGCGTTGTTGTGATGAGAACTAAAATTGGTAAGGCTCGAGAATGAAATATTTTCGACAGGAGCACAGGATGTCACGGGGACGTCATGACAGTTCGCGCACGACCACCCAAGACGTTGCGCACTTGTATGCAAATATAACGGGAATTCGGGAGGCCATCATATTTTGGAGTTGATGTCAAGATGGATAACAACGGGGAATAATGTGTTTTGGTAGAGGTTCTATTTCTTAACTCTTCAAGGGCAGTGGTCGCCATCGAATGTGCTAATCTTTTTTTCCTGTCTAAACCCTTTTCTGGGTTTCGAGTAGTAGGACCTTCAAAAAAAATCACGAAAAAACCGCTGCTTCGGGCCAAATCTGAAGCCTGAACTTACTTGTCTTTTGATGGTACACGAGCTCACTCCACATCATCGGCATCGATGATCTCTACTATAAAGAACATTTGCTAGCTTGAAATCGAATTTCATTTAGTAAACATTGAATCATGTAATCAAAAACATTGACTGAAGTGCTTACTTTCATTGTTCAACTGTTTTTATTCGGTAAATTTGCATTTATTTCTTCCTCTGAATGTCGATAATTTTTGACTGCTCGGCATGAGACTGCAATCTTTTTGGACGGCGCTGTGCACGTGTGCACGAACTGGACTCTTTGGGCCCTAGGAACTCTAATTCTAGCCCGTTTTTCACCGCTCTACCTTCCTAGTTTTTCAGCTGTTTTCGATCTAAGCTGATTTTTGTAGTTTTTTTTTCCGATGACGTTTCTGATCGCCACCACTGCCTTTGAGATAATTTCACTGACACTGCAATCAGCTGGTTGAAAACGGGAAATTGAACAACAAAGCAGCTCAACTGATAGCTGCACGGATCCAACTACGCGAATGCGGGAAATTCCATTTTTTGTATTATTGTTCCTCGTTTCCGCCGTCCTTCAACGCTCTGATTTTTGTTCTCAGCGAAAAAAAGCTCAACAGACCAATGAATCTGAAAAAAACTACATAAACTGAGTTCGAACCAAATGAATCTGACTTTGGGATGGCTTCCTCGGAGGAATTTTTATAGAAATTGCTTCGATTTGACTGCGATATGCGCGAAATAGCATGGGGATAGCCCATGATTGCCCGCGAAATGACCCTGAGTAACCGGCTTCTTCGTTCTTCCGAAAATCACTTTGCTCCCTCTGAAGTCAGAATATCACTGGTGCCCGTAGGCTTCCCTCGAAGAACGGTAGAGCTGCTTTATTAATCTCGGGTTGGTCATACCAACTCGATTCACTGCATGTAATTGGACTAGCTAGATCTAGAAGTGGCGGAGACTGCGAGGTATTCGAACTGTGTTTGTGAATACCTATCCGTACTCAATAAACATTTGAGTTAGGAGTTCTCTTCGAGAAGGGTAGTGTTTGTACCCCATTTTCGAAAGTGCGTTTATGCTTTTGATACAGCATATTTTGGGGTTAGATGCTGAAAGTTACCCACTTTTCACTCAGACCCCTGAAATGTTGTGCACTAGGGTTTTTCGGCATGGCGAGTTCGGTGATAAACACACATTTCGTGACGAATTTGATCCAGACCCAATAACGACCTATTTGGGGGTGCGTCTATACTTATGATACGCACTGTATATTAATTCAGGCCTTTTATATTACATGTAATATGTTTTCATTTTCCTGCGACAGTGTATGAAAGAGGGCGATTTCTTGGGGAGAAAACAGTTCTAAACCAGGCAAAGACTTGTGTTGGTTTTCGAACACAGCGCAGTGAGGCAAATAGAATCTTTTTTCTAAATTTCAAAATATCCTATCCGAACTTAGACGTTGTATTCGACGCATCGCGGACGCGTTTTGGGACAACAAATATGGCTGGTATTGTTTAGAATCTAGTTGAAGCGTGTTAAAGGCAGCATGCACACTCGCAAATGGTATCAATTTTGTGACATAATTCAAGAGTTTGGACCTAGTAGTATGGCGAAATCACGAAAACTCAACGGAAACTGAATGCGATTTTTTCTATTTCTTGTGTAGAAAAACAGTAGTTTCGCCTGAGTCAAAGTGATTCTGAACAAGGATAGACGATCATCAACCATGTTCTGTGCAAAAAAAACTTTACTTAGCTGAAAAAATGGCTTGTGATTTCAAAATACGAGTTTCCTGAAAAGCTATATACAACTTCCACATACAAGCTGGTCCTTTTTATTCAAGTGGATTATCCTGTGAAGGCATGAAACTTTGCTTCACGGTACATTTTTAGTGCAAACAACGCCCTCGGTCAACATAATGGGCTGAGATCAGATCAGAGAATGCTTTGCGGTCTACCACGAATCATTCTGAATAACCTAGTTCAGCGAAGTGATTTGAAGGAACTCAGCATCTCACTTCCTGGCAGGGAAATGTTTGCTAGCCAATCATAGAACAGTATAAATATCTCAATGAAGTCATTAAAGGCAGCGTTCATGATGAAAAATGTGTCGCAGTTTCCACTACGAATGGTTAAAGGCATCGTCCGCGATGAAATTCGTTTCTGAGTTCTCACTATATAATGGGTGATCTAGTACCCTACACAACAGCCACGTGGAAAGATTCGCGAAAAAGTTACTGAAAACGGCTTTTCTGGACCCCTTTATCTTCGTTTTCAGGCCCCATTGAACCAATCGAGCCATGAGAGGGGAAGAGTTGATCGCTATGAATAGCTGTGTTGACCCGTGATCTCCCGATCAAAACGCGTTGAACTTTCTTTCAGCTGATTTTCAAGGGAGAAAAGGTTGACCGATATGTGCAGAAAAGGCATTCATGACGTAGCCATTTGATAGATTTCATCAAATTCCACGCATTTACACTATATCAATTATTGTTCAATTACTACCATTTCTCATTTGGTGAACGGACGTAACAGATGATCGACCCAGAGGCCAACCCCCGAACCCAGAAAGACGTTGTCAACTGGAAATAACTCCATTCCGGTTCAATTTTAAGATTGCAAACTTGGTGAGTGGCCTTATTAATGTCCACTTGAACTATATAACACAAAAACAAGAATTTGGTTTTCAGCGCGCACGCTGCCTTTAATGGAAGAGCCCACTGTGAAACTAAGGTAGCGTCCATACGTGGCGAGAGAGTGCGTTTCCGCTGCTGTGCGCCACTCAGAACTCGTAAACCCTGAAGGATGCCCGCACACGCAAATAATACGACAAAGCACCCCCTGCATCGTGTAGGTTCGATTGACATCGTTTGACCGGGTGATCAGTCACTCGAGTTGGCGCATTGACTGATCATTTCCAACGGTTTGTGATGGCGGTGGTGGAATAATGAGTAACGAAGACTATAGTTTTGAAACGTGTTCGATGCTCTCTGGTTCTGGAATATAGCATTAGGCTTGAAACTTGCTGGTTCCTTTTTTGAAGCGGACGTGAGCGCGCGAGGACGAGCGTACGAGAGCGGCTAGCAAACCATATGCCCACGGTGACCATCGAATTTGCGTAATCGCGCGCCTTCGCAACGTATGGACGCTGCCTAAGGGGAGCGCGATTACGTTTCATACGTTGCGAGGGCACGATTACGCAAAATAGATGCACGTCATTAACTCAGGATTTGCCAGCGCTGACGTGCGCTTACGCTCGCTGCCGCTCGCTCACGCCCACTCCGGGAAAGAAACAGCAAGCCTCAAGCTTATTACACTGTCCCTAAAGCATTTAGCCTCGAGCTTACTTACAAATTAATGCCCTCGCCTTTCATAGTTCGAACACAAACAGTGGTACATGAGCAGCCAAAGATTCGACTTGATTGGCTATTAACCAGTATCCGTATTCATGACACGGCGGGCGCAGGAAGGAGGCGTAACCTTCCCGTAACCGCCGTATGGCCACCAGTTTTGTGGCTCATGCGTCGAGATTTCAATAGTGGCGGCCTCCTTTTCGCCACCTGTCAGAGCAGAGACAGGCATGGGACAGGCACCTGCAGAGAGGGAGAGGAGACCGCCGGGTAGGAAACTGCTGTGTCTCAGCCCCGCTATCAATGCATTCCGGCGGGCAGAGCATGCCCGACCGTAGCTGCGCGGGTGAACGGGCAGAGCACGCGCTGCCTGCCAGTAACATATTGATCATTTTCTGCCATGAGAGATCGACATAGCAGGCAGCCGCAACACTCTCCGTCCACCTGCTAGGTGGCTAGGAACCTTCCTGTCTACCCGCCAGATAGCAGGTAGCCTTCCTGTCTACCTGCCGGGTACCTAGATCGGAAATTCGTCCAACAGCGAGTGGACTTTAGACCTTCCCGGGAGGCTCCCAGCGTTTCTTGAATAGGGGCACAGATCAACCGTCGTCGATCGAATCAACACGGAGCAGGAGGCGTTCGTTCGTCTCCCTCTGTGCACCGGGCACCTATCAGTGCTAGGGAACGTTGAGGAGAGCGTAACAGCGAGAACGCACGTTTCCGCCATGTATGGACAGACCCTAACGTCGAAATAATGCATGAATGCAAGCGAGGAAGAGCCCCGAAGTTGCGATTCTGAGCGCAAAGCAAACCCCAAAAGCTCAATGCCCGCTCTCCGATGTGAACAAATGAACACTCAGATAACAGGAAATAATCAAGTCAACGAATTACTTATAAGTGAACTAATCGCTTGATTGCATTGATCGCCATCATCCTTCATAGCGGTCAATTCTTCCATGCTCGGAAGTCGACGTAAACAAGGACGGGCCTATTTAAAGGCATCGTACACGATGATAACTGAACTCCAGCTTTTGCGTTCAGTCGGACTAGTGGGTCATAATAATGTCATTCAGAAAGTTTGGAGTTTCAAAATCGTCTCTGAATGGAGATTCGCTGACCTAAAGAGGACTTCCTGGGTTTTGGGGGCCGGCCTTGGGATCGATCCGTTGTTACATGGAACAAAACTCCGTGGTTGCTGCCGGCGATCTTGCGTTAAAGCGTCGTAGGACGCAATTCACACGCCACTCGATTTCACGTTCGGCACCGATCGAAAGCAGCTGACAGCAACGGACGCAGCAGGTTAGTAACCCTTTTGAGCTTTGTTCAAGAAACAAAGATCGCTCGTCTGGATGGCGTCCTCGGTGAAATGCTTCCAACGCTGCGCTAAGGTTCGAAACGTAAAAGTGTTCCTTGCGTTCTTCGCGCAACTATCCCAAGTTGATGTCGGCGGGAACTTCAAATTTGTATTAAGCTTTCTTGAAATGGGTTTTTCTTGAAAAGTTGACGTTTTTGGGGCGGCTTTTTGCACCCTTCAGTCACAATAGGGATATAACCACCCGAAAAAGTCAAAAACCCAAGTATGGTTTTCATGGTGTATACGATGCCTTTAAGCCTTTCTAAGCATGCCTTTCTATATAGGGCACCAGACCTTTCGCAAACCGTGGAGCTTTCGGAAGTGGAATCTTTCATGAACACTGTCTTTAACTAAATCAAGAAAGAAAAAGATTCATGCGGGGTCGACCTGATTGTTCTAAGATTAACTGATGAAGCACTCATCTGAGATCATCTGAATCGGGTTTACTATGGTCCCAAGCCTTTAAATTTTTCCACTGCGCTGCCGCCTGCGATATCCGGTAGCAACTTCACAAAACTGTGACGTGAACAATACATCACTAATTCACCATGGCAGTATTCCTCTATATTAGATTTTTAAATACTTTCAATATTGCAGCCAGGGGATTTTTTGCGTTTCTCCTCACAGCGCACTTGTGAGACGACAATAACTCTCTCCTTCAGCGAACTGGCATGGGATGGCAACCTAAATTTCAGTCAGAATGCGCCGTTATTCAATTTTGTGAATTCTTGGGTTTTTGTGCATCGATGCTCTAGGTGTTGTACTATAGAATCAAGCATCGCCTAAACAGCAATAATTCAGCTGTTATAAAGTCGCCTCAAAGCTCATATCTACTATAGTGAGGACCGAATATTCGAGTTCGAATAAATATTCGAATTTTTTTAACGAATTTTTATTCAAACGTTCGAATATTCGAAAAGTGTGAATATTCAAATATTATTCGAATTCGACAATTCGGAAAAGGTGAATATTTGAATATTATTCGAGTAAAGGAATCGACACACTTTTCAAGCATGAATTCATTTTCATCACTACTCCAATATTCCACTTTTCCAGAGAGCTAAATTTTTAGGCCCACAACTGTGCCACGCCCATTTTTCCATGCCGCCGCGCAATGATAACACCAACCCGGTGTGTTCCTTCCCTTCACAATCGTTGCGGCGCAGAGAAATAGTGGTGGCTAAGTGACCGCGATAGCAACCTTTACGGATGCTGAACACAGATTTGACATCCGTTTCCGGTGTTACGGAAGGCTGTGCCACAGTGCCGTGGTTTGTCAACTTTTTAGGTTTGGTCTTGCTATTTCGGCAGTCGGGGCCATTTGGCCATTGCATATGGCCACGCCCATTGCTCCGCACCGCAACAATTTTGGAAGGGGAGGAAACCCCGAACTGTTGTTATAATTGCGCGGCGACACGGAAAAATGGGCGTGTCCTAGTGTAGTGGTAATTGGTACCCCCCCCCTACCCCTTCTGGTGATGGCACCGATTTGGCTAAAACTTGGCCGAGAGGCTTTTTTGAGCTGTGGACTTAGAATCTCTTACCACTTTCGCGATTTGTGAAGACCTACTGAACCACCCACAGATGTCGCCGACGGTGGGTATGGCTCAGAACCCCAGTTGAAGAGGAGAACAGCAAATACAGGGGGCGGGCAGATACAGGGGCGGGGCCAAATTCTTACACGTGTAGCGGCATCGTGGGTCGTTTTTGATCCTTGAAAATGCGTATGCGTTGTGCTCTGAGCCATACGATTCCGTTTCCATAGTAATTTCAACCACGTATACGAGCGTGTCTGCTCATGTGATGGAATGGCCTGCGTGCAGCCCTAATTGCAACCCCATAGAGAATATCTGGGGCATAATGGTGGGCCAGGTTTATGCGAACAACAAGCAGTATAGCACTGTAGATGAGGCTAAAGCTGCTGTTCTCTAAGCCTGGACCAACCTTGATAAGAATGTCATATCAAATTTAATCCTTTCTATGCCTAAGAAAATTTTTGAGGTTATTGCTAACGGTGTTGGACCTATATCACACTAGATTTTCTTGTTTGTTCACGATTTTTTCAATAAATATTTGTTTTCGCAGGGTGAGCTTATCATTTCTGAAAGGTAAAAAAACCGAAAATTTACTTCAAAATTGTTTAAAAAATTGTTCAAAATTTTCAAATTTGTGTAGTATTCATAAGATTTAGTAAGCACAGTTTTTTTTGAACTACTGAGCTAAATGGTAAACAGTATGGATCGCCAAACTGTAAAGCGTGTTGAAAACCTTAATTTTCAAGGGTGAGCCTATCATTTCTGAACGCACTGTATTGCGTGCTCGCCCGAACATGCAGACTGAATTCTTCAACTTTTTGCTGCTATTTTCATCTATGAAGGCTTCGACTTCCGGTAAACCTGTAAAAATCCTGACAGGGTCAAGCAGACCGTTGTCCAGGACCTCGACGAAGTTACGTCCCCCCTTCCTGGAAATCAAATTTTTTTCAAAAAATGTCCAAAACTTTAACATAACCCCCAGGTTCTGAAAAATTTTTGACTGTTTTGCGGTCGAAAATTTAAAAAAATAAAGTATTTTTCAACCTGAATTTTTGTGCAAATAATTACTGCACTCCATATCCGACTGAGTAGCCTCGGGGAGTGTAGTTTTACCTTGCTCTTCGCAAAAGAGTAACAACATCTGCACTGAGAATGAAGTAATCAAAATTGTGACACCAATCGTCTCGCAATCTCACTATGGCATAACGATGACGAAAGATGTGGGCAAGCGACGGGAAATTCCCCGATTTTTTAAATTTCGGCCCAACGTTTTGACCCCCCCCAAAAAAAATAAATACTCAAAATTTCGAAAATTTTTGCGTCTTCCTGTTGTTCAACTGGACAACACCCGCCTTACCTTGCATCCTGATTTCAGTCCAAACATCAGATAGTGAGTGTTTACGCCAATTATTAATTTCCAGCGTACAAAACGTCGCCTAGGTGTGATTGATGAGGGATTCGCTCGCCACTTCACAACAACTTTCAACGGATATTTTGCTTTCGATTAATTTCCGCCCTCAAAGAGTAAACTTTTTCAGGAAAATCCTGGTTCACTAGGTAACCTAGGACTTACCCTATTCGTGTAAGGAAAATATAGATATCATCAAATTAGGAAGAAGCGCTGCTCTAAGAACAATATATCAAAGCTTTAGAAAACCACACTGCATGCTCCTGATTTTTTTACGAGAAAACCCACAAAACTTCGCAGAAAAAAATTACAGGAGCTCATTTGATCCCAATGTCGCTCGTCGCAACGGGCTGCACAGCGCCGAGTGACATCGTCAGCGACTGAGTGTGACAGACTTAGATGCATTCGAGGTATTTCACCCCCCTCCCGCGATTTGTCCCTGCAATGAGCGCGCGTCAACTGTTCCTACTACAGTCGCCGACATTTGCACGGTGCAGATCCCGCCACAGCTAGTGCTAGATGACATGTCTGCCCCTCATGGCAGCGACGAAATACAATAGACCTTCGGCAGGAAAAATTGACTAGACGAAATCTTCACCGTCGATGACACAGGCTACAAATCCCGGAAGTCTTCGAAAAATCTATTGTTATTATTATTGACACAAAAACTCTCTTTCTAGTATTTCTCCCATTCTTCTGTAGGATATGTATTTGTGGTGTTCCTTGTCGAAAACATCGCTTTTGAAGGTCCCAGTACTTCAACTCTCATACCCTCTTTTTTCGGGGCCAATTTTGTTTGTGTGCCGTTGCGGCCACACACTGCGAACACGCGACACAGCGTATTCGTACGAACTTCTCACCTTATCAGTTGACCGAGTGAGTTTTTATCTTATTCGCGTTTCAGTTTGTCCCTTTTCTGAAGCCTTGTCCCAACTGCTCCATATCTCTATATGTCATGATAACTAGGTAAGCTTGAGGATTTGCGGGGAACGTCGGGAACAGGTAGGATTTTCGAGCTTGCAGTGAGTTTTTCTATTTCGTGTTGGCGCCCTTGCAAAACCCGTTTTGTATTGTTGGTTATTGACTCTTGACTTCTTCAGCAACTTTTTCATGTATCATAGACGTTATCCCGTTTTTTTCCGTAGAACCAACTCACCAGAAATGCCAACAGTGAGTTCATATGTAGGATCTTTTGGTTTAAACGGTGTCCTGATCTTTCTCATAGTTTTTTTATTTTCCTCAGTAGCTTTTCCCCAAGCGGGGTCATTTCCGCACCTAGCCTTTTTTGGTAAGTTGGTGAGTTGGGTCAGCCTGAACAGTAAAAACACGACTAACGCCTATGATCGACGAAAGAGTTGCTAAAGAAGCTAAGAATAAAAAAAAACAATACAAAACGGGACTTAATCGGGAAACAATTTAAAAAAAACTTACCAGCAGTTGAATAATCCTAGCGATTGCCTAAGTTTCCCGCTATTCCTGAAATAAAAACTGAAGCTCACGAAGCTTACTGAATATCATGACATAATAAGATCAAAAAGATATGGAACTAGCCATGAGAAATAGAGAAAAATAACGGAATACTCATTCGATTAGCTGATTCGGCGAGGAAACTGGTACGAACACATTGCGCCGCCACTCCGCAATTGCACAAACTACAATACCCGCACTAATTCACTCAAAAAAGTTGCGAGTTCGCGACCTTTAGTAATAACTCGGCTCAAAGTGACCCGTTCGGGGAGCTAGAGGCATATTTGGAATCAGCATCGAAAGCTCTCTATTATAAGCACACACAATTCTTGACCTGCAAACAAGGCATATAGGGTTAACAGAAAAATCGAGTGAACAAATACATCACCGACACCCCGTTCTCAGCTCAAACGAGAAAAATCGACCTGGGACTTGGCCTACATGTTAACTTTCTGATCCTCCTTCAAAAAAGCACTGCGGCAGCCTAATCAGGGAAAGTTGATTTTTCTTCCCCATCACATGTGCCAAGTCCATTCTCACTTCAAACGAGACCAAGTTAAGAGATGTTTGTGCTCAAAATAAAGAACTCTCGATGCTGATTCCAAATATGCCCCTAGCTCCCCGAATGGGATACTTTGAGCCGTATTGTGACGAAAAGTCGCGATTTTGCGACTTTTGCGGCTTTTTTGAAAAAAAAATCCGTGCGTGTATTGTAAATTTAGCCCCATAACAGAGGGTAGTTCTCTAGTGAAGGGATGATAATTGGTTCAGGATTTTTTCACGATTTTCTTGATATCGGTAGACATTTTGAATTAAGGCTAAAAATTCAACGCTCGGAAATGAAAGAGCCCATAAAAAAAAGAAGGGCTGACTTCTCAAGGTGTCATCTCTACCCCTACCAACAAATTTTCAAGTTGAATAAATGAACACGGATGAGCAATGCTAAAACATGCAATTTTCAAACACAGAAGCCGGTGCTTTGGATAGTGACGATAGACAGTTAGATCATGGTGGGCCAATACATGGTAAAATCAGAAAAAAACGGTATGAAGCACAGCGAAAATAATTGTTAATGAGATTAATAGAAATAAAACCTAGAATATTCTGTTCATTTCGGGCAGAAAATAAGTTGGCCGATGTTCGTTGAGTGTGTCGAAGTGACCAGCATGCACCACCACATGGGGTGGAGAGCTGAGCTAGATAAATATTAGCCAACGCTAGAGCACGAACGGCGTCGAGGATCTCGTAAATCTATGCAAAAAACAGTATTTCGAGTCAAAAAACAGGTATCACTGTCCACAGGAGGTGCAAAAACAGCACTCGAAAACAAGGGTGTGTAAAGTGAACGCGATAACCTGTAGAATAAAGGTAGCGACCGCGATCAAAACGGTCAACGAGTTTTACTTCGGGAAGGGTAGATCTACAAAGCCCTAAGTGTAGCGAAGAGTTATGAGGCATCTGAGAAAAGGCACGTAACCGACAAATAAGCGGTTAAAATCATTTGTAAATGAATAGGTAGCCATGAACAAAGAAAAATGAATATCGCAAGATGAGGTTTTTTTCTGACACTGTCTTGGGACCAAATCACATCCGTTCTCCCGGTTTTCATGATTAATCGAAAAATTGAACCAGTAGTCCCCACTCCAACCTAGGGCGGGTGCGTGGCGTTTTCTTTCTCTTTGAACTCCGAAATGGATGATATGTCAAACCTCGGCCGAACGTGTCACCAAAAAAACATCAGAAGAACACCACAAGAATGTGCCTTTCTAACAAATCATGATAGAAACGAACAGAACAAAAGAACAACTCGGAATTCGAAGGGAATTACGCTACGCACCCGGCCCACCGCATAATAGTTATAAAAATTGCGAATATACGCATAATCGACGCATAATTGTTCTTTGAACTGGGTGTAAGTATATGCTTATGCTTCGATGAATCACACCGAACTGACGAAAAAAATCTGCGATTGCGTATTGTTATGCCTATTGTTATGCACATGCCAGGATACACTCGGTATCAAAGCGAAGTCTTCAAGGTCAGCATCACGCTCAGGATGAGCCCGTTTTTTCGTATTTTGAAGGTGTATGCAATAGCGTGCTATCCGAGGGAAAACAGGAGCGAAATTGTGCCAAAGTGGGAAACCAAAGTGTCTTTCTACCACAACTCGCCTCAAAGTGCTCTGTTTTGATTTTGAAAACGCCGAATTGTTCAGCATGTCGTGATCAAATCAATCAGGGAAAATGTTTCGCAAAAATCAGTAGAAACTACATCTTTCAAGGTGGAATATAATTTAATTTTGACAATGCTAGATATCGATTACGGTCGTTTTTGACCGGACAGGCTCGTGATATTGCAATATCGCTATCAAATTCACAATTAATTCAATCTTAAAAAGGGGTTTCTATTGAAAAATTCCGAAACTACTTTATATAGTTGGATAGACTGTGGCACGATGAACATTTCGGTCCTTTCAAAATTGAAAAAAGAGCTTTTTGAGGCAAGGTATATTCAAAAGATATCAGAGGTTCTTGTTTGCCATAACAGTGAAACGATATGCACCCAATTTAGGCGTGACTCGACGTTCATGTTTGTCCAGCCAACGGTGAATAATATATGAATGCAGCCATTTTTGTTGGGCATTACGCTATGAATACATCACTACCCAAAAAATACGGACAAGAGTGGCAAGTCAGCCCCTGGTGGAATCCTCTAGCATCTCTGCCAATGAGTCGTGAGATGCCTCAGACATGAACCGGAGATGCACACGGTATCGGAGGCATACAGTCCAATTATGTTGCTAGAATTTATGAAAGCTACGGAATTTCTAGCCCTAGTCGGTGAAATTTTCGCTAATCTCCCTGTATTAACGATTCTTCTCCAATGCGGAAGAAAGGTGGAGGTTTCTCGCCTTTATCGGTCCACCCTGTTCTGATTCGTACCAGAAAAGAGATCCCAGCTGCGACCAACCGCGTTGCAGTTTCTTCCCTATCGTCTGCAGTACCCCGAAGCTCAACGTTATCCTTAACAAGGCATTCTAGAGAGCGCCTCGGGGCCACCCTACACGAGCAGCCACAGATTGTCGAGTAATCACCCGTGAGGTACTCAGATAATCGCCGCATCTAATGCGTTTCGAACATGCATTCAACTAGAAGACAAGGCGGCTTCGAGCACAGCCGAGAAGCGTGCTGCCAGGGAAGCACGTGATCCTATTGTGTGTCACACCACAGCACGTACCCTAACAAATAAGGCCTGCCCGATACTCATTCAACTCAATGACAAAACGATTTTCTAAAAAAGGAAAGCATACGACACACTTTTGAGGCGGAACTCAAATGCCAGCAGCGTTACCGGTTCAATGACCCAAGATAGCGGTATTTTGCTCTTCCAGCAGCTGGAGGCATCGTTTACCCGCTGGCGGTCCCAGATCATGATTGGCGGGTTTGCCGCGTCGCTTGCCGGTGTGCTCCTACTATAGCGCTGGACTACCCTGCAGCACGTGCTTCTGCGATTGAAACTTCGCGGCACGTGCTGCTGTTTGGAGCACGTGCTCAAACGATAGAGCCGTTTAATGGGTGTGGTCACTCGAGTCGAATACGTATTCGACACGCATTGAATGCGACGACTTCCTGAGTAACTAGACCCACGCTTTGCGAACGGCTACCCGGTGTTCAGCGTAGTTAGCGCGGATTGATATCGCTGTTCAAAAAAGACAATATCAAACTCAGCCTACGTTTTTCCTTTAAAAGTCCGCAAAACTTGCCTTCTTGCACCTTTGAGGCAAAGAAGTTGCTGGTTTTAGCGGGCTTCGCTAAAACAAATCACTCTCTATAACAGACCACTCTCTTGGAGTCATCTTCCCACTCATTGGCAGAGAAGGTTGACCTAACCATACAAGAGTTGCCTTTCTTCTTATCGCCTTGGTAAAAAATTCTATCTGGATCCTACATATCTCATCTTTCACGGCTACCAGGGAAAGAACGAAATCAGTCAATCAATTCATGATTAAATGTAAAAAATTGGTGGAAGTAATTATGAAAAGTTTCAGGTGAATAAAATTTAGAGAAGGTTAACGCTCTCTGGTGAGCACCTTAACTCCGAATCACTCAATTTCATTCTAGTGAACATCCCCAATGACAGCGTCAAACGTCAACTAGCAAGGAACAAAATGCTCAACAGAAGCTGCACAACAGATGACTGTATCGTATGCCCCTTTGGAAGGCTCGGTGATTGCTATCAGGTTGGCACTATCTACAAACTCGAGTGTGTCAGACATGCAACGTACATATATATATATATGTGAAAGCTGAAGAATGCTGGTGATACGCCTGAAAGAACATTTGGCGGGGAAAAGGCGTAATGACCCACGAACACCGCTTGGGAGACACTAAACGGGAAATCACAGCGGGGTTGACTGTAACATAAAGTGTACAATCTTAGCTTGCGAAAAATCTTAACGCGGTAACTCTCACTGGCGTTTACTCTATAGTTTAGTAACACAGTGGGAGCAGACGTATTCCGCTCAAAGTTTGGACTCACGAGGTGGGTTTTCCTAGCTTTTGGGGCCTCTGGATTGTTCCCTACAGGATGCCAGATTTGTCGCGGGGAGGGAGGAGGCGCTTGGCAGGATAAATTTACGGATAAACAAATCTCGAACGACTTTTTACGTCTCTAAGGATACGTGAAGTCGAAAGGTCTGGCCGTAAATAAAGTTACAACTATGAACTACTGTTGGCATAGTCGTTAAAAGGCCACTATATGATGCCGAGGTTCGAAGAATAGGGGGGGGGGCAGCTCTCTTCATGAGCAATATCTCAAGCCAGTTCAGATGTGTGGGTGCTCCTTTAATTGTGAAAAGTGCTGCATTAGGAAGACATCAAAAGTTTAAGCTCTCAAGACAATAAATTCTGAGCTCATGAAAATTCGCTGTGCGTCGTCACCCCCTCCCAGCGAGAATTGGAGGCTTGATGTGAAATGATTTTGTTGATTTGAACAGAAACAAGTTTTTTTTCAGATGAAGCTCATCCATCAGAATATGATTTAGAATAGTAGCGGGGAACTGACGACGAGCTCGACTACGGACGAAGTACTCAACGGAATTTCAAACGATGAAGTATTCACTAAATCAAATTCTGCGCAGCACACTTACATGGACATGCCCTCTTCATTGCGTGTGAAAATCCACTGAGTAACAACCATGTTCGTTGTTATGCGGATGCTGCCAGATTCTCGCTTTCGCATATTCTGCACATTTTGAAAATGGGAACGAAGGCATTGAACTTTTCGTTGAGCTTGGCGCAAATCAGCAATGGAGAAGCACAAGGAATGGGAAGATTTGTTTCAGATAAATTACTTAACTTTTCTCCAGCCACAGTTGAAAAGTATAAAAAACGCTAAGAAATACTATCAGGAGCGTTTGATAACGTTCGCTGTAAAATAGTGGGCCATGCCGAACTAGGCCAGAAAGGCGATTGGAAAAAAAACAAGAAATGGAAGAATATGTAACGAAAATGTGACTTGGGAGTAGGACAATAGAGAAATTCTTCTCCATCAAGAAGTGTCAAAAAATGACGGCCGAGTTTACAACTGCCGCTGCAGGAGCGAAAAGACGTTATACGTAATGCGCAGTCTTAATAATTTTCTTACAGGTGAAAATTCGATTCACCTTATTTGAGATACCCGTGTAAGTACTTATATGTGTGAACGAATTCCACTCAACCTGAAGCTTGAAAACCAATGTTATTCAGGATTCAGATTAATACTATCATACACTAGATGATAGTATTAGACTGAACCTTGAATAACAGTGGTTTTCGCTTTGTTATATTATTAAAAGTGCATATCACTGGTGTAAGAACATGAGTACAATCATATGTGGACCGGGAAAAAAACTACGAGCCATGCGGTGAGTCGCACCCAATGTTTTCCAAACAAGGGGGAGCCGTGCACACGTCAAGGGGGAGGGAGGGGTTGAGTTGACTAGCGGAAAACAGCTAGAGCCAATCGAGAGAACGTCGAGTTGTGTACAATGCGGATTTTTTCGCCGTGTCACAGCCTAATACCAAAGTTCGAAGAAAATATTCTCGCCTTTTTCATAAATGAACTATACCATGGGAAAACGTGCTTTCGTATGTATGTGCCTTTGTGGTTCATTAATGCACTTCTGTACGAGTTGAGAAAAAGACACCAGCACAATGAATGTCAAAAGGTTTTGTGTGTTTTTAATCACGGACTCTTCGCTGCAAAATGTAGTAAGCTTAGTGTTCCTACTGAAAATTTTAACGCGAAAAACCGCGGAAGTTATTTAAAAGCGTTTTTCAGATAACTTTTCTCCACGCTACAGAATTTTTCTGCCCTTCTTGCTTGACAATGATAGGTTTGCCTTTAATTTTTATAAGATTACGCAATCAACTTTATTCAGTGCCACTCACTAAGAGCACTTTATTTACTGACGAGAAAGGAGACGGATCATCACCAACAGACAACCCTCGCTGCATATCACATATCAGGGCTCTGCGTTATAACGTTAATGTGTTAACGCGGTTTTTTCTCGAAAATTAACGATTAACGCTTAACGAAAATGTTTTGAAATCACGTTGATTCATAATTCGGTAATTGTCGTAGAATTATGGCACCATGTTACTGCACAGGGTGCGGGTCGGCCCGTTTTGCTCACAATCAGACCCCCATTCCAATGTCAATTTCGATCAGAACCCCCTCCCCAGCAGCGTGAGAAGGGCAAGTTTTGGCCGCGTTCTACTCCTCCCCTCCCCACCTAGAGCTGATGCGTTCAAACAGTGTTCATCTAGCAGGTTTGCCTCTAGTGTTTGATTGCAGTTAAACTACTCTTGTCGCATTAAATTGGTCAAGCTAGTGCTATGCGAAAAAAGTGCGAATGTTTGCAAGGAAGAACAGCGCCCATCGCGTTTATGTAGAGAGAAGTTTAAAGTGCAAAAGTGTATGTATAGTGCAGTCCAGCAAATTTCGTAAAGGTACTTATCAATGAGAAGAGGTCGGCAGAAGATCAATATGCATGAACTCTAATGCAAAACGCTCGCCACAGGCTGAGCGGAAGCGGTTGCGCTGCCATGAGTTTCAAGCACATCTGTCTTTCACCAACAGATTCTCATTGGTAATTAGATGTGCAACTTTTGGAGCACTACGTTATAACTGGTTACAGTCTGTGCTGTGTAATAAAATGCGGATGTTTGAGGGGAAGGGAGTTCGATCCTGCTTGAAGTCCATAGTTATGCAAAGTACGGATCACGATAGCAGGATATTTGAGTCAAGCAGGGTCTATTCACCCTTCGTATACACTTTCACCGTCTAGGCTGGAGGGTGAACACTGCTACAGTGTAAGGGCTCACACTTCCTCAGGTGCGGTCCCGCCGGAAAAGGGCAATTTCGAAAACTATGAGTCACGAGAGTCGGATATTTGAGTCAAGCTCGCTGATTTACCCTGCGTACGGAATTTCACCGTCTGATTGTGGGAAAGTTAAGTAGTAAATGAGTTATTTGGAAGAATTCTGGCTTTGAGAAACAAGGCTTTATACTCTACCGTCTGCAACCTTCTGCAAATCTGAAGAAAGCCTTTTAAGGGCACAGTTCAAGCTCAGGGAAGAAATCTGAGATTTCTACATGATTGTGAAGTAGACCCACCCTATATAGCATCTGCCAGGTGCGAGCTCTCAATTCTTCCGAACAAACGAGATGTAGGAGGAAGTCACCCTGGGGCGCTCACATCCGGAAGCCACCTTGGCACGCCCTTTTTACGATCTTTCGAGCTCAACAGTGGCGAGATGAGCGATGGTTTCCGATCAGAAGCCCCGTTCTTCCCTCCATTTTCAACCTTTCTCTTGTTCAGGTAGGCTCGCACACATCGGTTGCAAATTACGAAAGTTACAGAGCTCGGACCACTCGTCCACCCTGCTTCCGTAGCTCAAACTTTCAGGGGCCATAACTCCGTTTCTAGAGGGTCCTTTACGATCGAGGCATCATTGGAATCAGCCTGGAACCGTTTCCAAAATAAAGAAAACAGAAAAAGATTCTGAGGTTGGACTGTGCCTTTTAGGAACATTAACCTGTTGTGGGTTCTTTTCTAAAATCCACTGTGGGTCCACATCTGACAAAGTAAGTACTGAAAAACCGCGAATAATGACACAGAACCCACACGAGGAAAAACGGTAGGGTACAGAGTGTAGTTTTCTAAAGCTAGGATTTTTTTCAGGTACCTCATTTAGACCTTATGTTACTGCAGTTTTAAAAACAGTTTAGATTCGTGAACTTGGATGTTTTTTGTCTTCTTCCTCTATCAGTCTAGTAGTCTTCGGCGTTCATTTAAAGGCAGTGGTCGCGATCAAATATGCTTGTCGTCTTTTTCTCTCCAAATCCTTTCCTGGGTCTCGAGTAGTAGGACCTATAAGAAAAAATCGCGAAAAAACCACTGTTTTGGGCCGAATTTGAAACCTGAACTTTCTTGCCTTTTGATGGTGGACGAGCCCTCTCCACATCATCGGCATCGATGACCTCTTATATCAAGAACATCAGCTAGCTTGAAATTGAATGTCAATCAATGAACCTTCGAATTTATGTACACATCTAGCCAAAAACATTGACTGAAGTGATGCTTTCATTATTCAACTGTTTTTATTCGTTAAATTTGCATTTATTTCGTCCTCTGAATGTCGATGATTTTTGACTGCTCGGCATGAGACTGCGATCTGTTTCGTCATCGCTGTGCACGTGTGCACGAACTAGCTTCTTTGGGCCCTAGAAACTCTATTTGCAGACCGTTTTTCACCGCGCTACCTTCATAGTTTTTCAGCTGTTTTTGATCTAAGCTGATTTTTGTAGTTTTTTCGATAACGTTTTTCATCGTGACCACTGCCTTTAAGACGCTGAAACTCAGCATAGAATAAATCAGCCACGCTGGACTCAAATGTACTACTCCCGTGGCTCTTAGTTTTTAAAATTCCCGACTTCCGACGGGACCACACCTGAGAGACTTGTTAGCCCTCATATTTTAGCGGTGCTCGGCCTCAATCTTTAACGAGGAAATTTTTTGTACAGCGTAAATCGACCACTCTCAACTTAAATATCAACTCTACAAACTCATAAAAATCTTTCGCAGAAATCATTCAGCATTCAGTAGGCAAACGGCTTTAGGCACTTCACACTGAGGATTCATATGTCTTGTTTATCATTTTGGGAATAGCTTCACGATAAATTCACCCTTAGCTATCTAACTGAACACTGCCACTCACAACTAAGTTCAAACAGCATTTCAGTCAAATCGCAATGCATAGTTGAATCCCATGTGAAAAACTGCTCCGGGCGGTTTTCACTCACATACACAATGGTCCATTGGGTCTTCCTCCGAAGGTAAGACATCTCCGGAGTTCAAAACCCCGTGTGGGGCTCTATCCCGCGCCGAACTCTGTATGGCACTGATTGATATGGGGGATCTGATAATTTATTGATTTTTGATGTTTTCCTTTTAATGGTTTAACGAAATGCAAAATTAACGTGTTAACGCATTAACGGGTTAACGCGGTTTTTTCCGAAAATTAACGATTAACGCTTAACGAAAAAAATAATTTTCATTAACGCACACCCCTGGTACATATATGTACTTGTTCCTTATCGAATAATCGGATGAGTATACGACTGTTTCCGTCAACTTTTTATTAGAAAAGTCGAATATTCAAAAAGGTTTGATATCCAACTATAGTCCAAAAGTCGGATATTGAAATAGATTTCATTTGGAACAAGTATAGTGCATAGCGGGAAACAAATTCAAACCCCACCGCATTGCTCCAAGCCGAGCTCATGCAGTTACCTAAAATGCTTGTAAACTCTTTTAATTAATGACGAAAGGCCTCTTCACCCATTCAAAGGCAGGATCAGCGATAAGAACGATTTTTGAGCTCTCTCCATGAAAAGGAAGATTTGGTCATTACAAATGAAAAGGTAAGTGAAAAGAACCGGAAATTAGCTGGGAAAACTCTCAAAAACAAGGTTAAAGGCTAACTACCGATGTCGGCTGGCGCCTAATTAACAGGATTCTCTTTAGTGGTTGTTGATAAGCTTTTCATTTTGCTGTTAAAGTAGTCACTGGTCTTCAGAAGTGCTCAGAGTTACCTTAGAAGCGGAACAAAAGTTGACAAAACAGGCTTTTATGTAAATCTCGATATTGAAGAGTTGGAGGACATCAAGCAGTAACTTGTTCCTCAGCGTTCTCTATCCAAATTTTTACTTATTTCTCCTTTTTTGATGCCCAAATCTACCTCACCATGAGGATAGCACAACAAACCATTTTATCGCGAACCATGCCTTTAAAGGCAGCAGACACGCTCAGAAATGGTATCGATTTTATGTCATAAATCAAAGGTTTGGAGCTGGTTGTATTGGGAACTGACGAAAAAACGAACGAAAACTGTGCGCGAATAGAGGAATAACGGTTATTTTGTTATCAGGTGAAAGTGGACGAGTTTTACGGCGCGCGGTTGAAACCGCAACAAAACGGTTAAGATAGAGAAGCCGATATATTTTTACAGCCTGTACTGGAACGTTCACCTCGTTGGAAGCATCAAAAACCAGCCAAAGGGACCGTATTAGTATTATCAATCCGGACGAGTTTGTATTTTGGGGCGGGGTTGCAGAAGCTCAGGGGCGGGGTTGCAGAAATTTTCCGATTTTCATTGCTGAATTTAGTAGTTTTAACTTGTTTTTGACGCTTCCAGCGGCGTGAGCATTCTACTAGGAGCCATGCGACTTCAGAAACGTAGTTATCTCAACAACTTTCTCGAGCGTGTCTGCTGCTTTAAAATGAAATAGGGAGCCAGCCCTAGCATTACTACAGAGAGAGACGACAACTACACATGGTGATCTAGCTTCTACAACCAAAAAGTTAGCATATTATGTTGCACGACCTTATCTTGAACGTATCGTGAGTGTTCGATTCATTCAGAAGTTCTACATAATTAACTGGTTTTTCGAGCGTTCGACTGTTTTAGGATCTATAACTACTTATATATGTACATCTGTGTACATCTACATTCGAGTGTTCGAATATTCTGCTCGTTCGCAAAGTTCAAGCACTCGATAGCTGAAATATTACAGCAATTTTAGGTAAAGAACTTAAAATAAGGAAATCTTCGCGGGCAACTGACCGAGCTTTCGAGCAAAATGTGCAAGAAATAGACAGCCCGTCATGACGGGAAAAAAAGGAGGTTTGTAACAATCGTCGCAAACCGACATATTTTCATCAATCATAACATAATGAACATGATGTATTCCTGTGGGTGACACCGGCGTACACATGGACTAGAGAGGAGAAGTGAGCAGAGCTGTCAATCTGTGAAAAGAGTAATCCGTTGTGTTCAGAAAGTAAACAGTCATGCAATTAATATTTGCAACGCATAAATAAAAATCTACTTATAAATTCTACGAAGCTACATATGTATGTAGTAGCGGTGCTGCATTTCATCTGTTGCCACTTATTCGGAAAGCGGTAAATTAAAGGCAGTGTCCACGATACTCTTACTTCAATTCATATTATGTAACCCTTAATCTGCTGAAATGATTGCTTTGTTTCCGGCTAAAGCTGAGGCAAAGATGAAATTTTTCAAAAACGAGCCATGGCTGCATGATTTGCCGAAATCTCATCACGACTCCCTCTCTTATAGTTAGATGATTTGTTTGCGAGAGCGCTGAATTTTTTCTGGCCCCTTTCTCGGAATATATCAACATTCTTCTGCTCGTTTCCGGCTACCGCTTTTTCTTTTTACTTTATTATTACTAAAATAACCACATTATTGCCGTTTGTAACCATCGATGTCTTACTAATCTAAGCGGACCCTTACTAGTCCTGGCGGCTACAACTTTCAACTAAATGCAGGCGATTTAGCACGTTTTCGCTTAATATCCATGAATTTAGTAGCACAAAGTGACTAACGCACTGTTTAAAACAAAAAAAAACCGAAAACAAGCATCGGCGTGATGATTGCCTAATGTGATATGTAGATTGTCGCCAAAAATGTTTATTTATTCATTTATTTCTCTATTTATTTATTTATTTGTTTGTTTTTTTATTTATTTATTTGTTTATTTAATTATTTATTAATCTATTTATTTATTTATTTATTTATTTATTTATTTATTTATTTATTTATTTATTTATTTATTTATTTATTTATTTATTTATTTATTTATTTATTTATTTATTTATTTCCATCTCTATTTATGTTAAACGTGATCCTCAATTGTCTTGAGTGAATGAATCTCAGATCTGGGCCTCCCATGACTCCGTGATCTCATCTTTGGTTTGGACAATTGAGAGAAGCCATTGGGCAGTTTTTAGTCTCTGGAAAAACGGACGCCTCCGGTAATATTTATAACTCTGGACGGGCCTGAAAGCTCTCTAGAAGAGATGAACAGCAAATCGGACTCTGAGAGAATCCCCCGCGATCGTTCACGGATAGAATCCACTCGGTTTCTGGTAGGGGCCGAGAGGATACTAGCATGGGGCTAAGGCGGAACGGTCGCGAAATTCTGCCAGTCTCGAACCGAGAGCGTACCGCGTTCGTTCATCGATGCTCCCGCCATGCTCCACCGCGGATCCGCGAGGAATCGAGCCCGGGACTGTCGCGGAACGATCGCGAGATTCTACCAGTTCCAACTGCGGGCGAATCGCGTCTATACATCTATGTATTTGGGGTGTCAAATCGCGGAACAGCGATAAACTGAGTACGTAACTATTGCGGAACGATCGCGAAATTCGGCCAGCCTCCACCCCTAATCGTACCGTATCCATGCCCTCTCGGTGTTTTAGCTGAGCGGGTGTCGCCTATCAGATCAGCACGAAGCTATAAGGTATTGCCCGTGCCGTATTTCGCGCTGCTTGACTAATCTGCAAAGCATTAGAGCGCGAAACCGTGGAGAAACGATCACGGTACCATCGCGGGTCGCGAGTGCACCACGGTACTAGCGCACCAAACCTGGTAAAGATCGCGAAACCATCACGGTACGACCACGAGAAAGCCACCGGATAGGTCGATTAGGTAGCTATCGCGGAACGGACGCGGATCGCGGGACTAGGGGGAGACGAACACGGTACCAACGCGGATCGCGGGAGCATCACGGCGCTAGCGCGAAAGATTCTCTCAGAGGAAGCGCGAGTACAACTCAACTGCTACCGTTAGAAGCAGTGTTCACGATGATTTTCGTACCAGGTGTTACCAAAATTACGAAGAAACGGCAAGAAACACATTAAAACGACGTATTTCAGTGACATTATTCTATAACGTGGACTAGTTGTCCGCTTGGATGGACATGTTAATGGTGGTTGTTACCGGTGAAAAACTGAGTCAATCAAAAATGGAAGAATAATTTATGCAAAGCAGGATTAGTTAGGGTCCTAATGAAAGAACGGAGCACTATAGAGTAGAGAATTGCAGAGGACGGGTTCACAGAAGATTTCGTTGTCACAACAAATACTTCCTATGATACTTAAGAGGCGGGGTGATACTTGAGGATTTCGTGTACTTCTGGTGCGTTTTGGTCAATTTCTACGTCATTTCAGTTCTGCCCGGGGGCCACCTAATCAATAAGCGAATAATCTCAAAATTAAAGATTATCGTGAACACTGCCTTTACAGGCAGGGTTCGCGATAGAAACAACTTCTGAGCTCTCTTCATGAGAATGTAGATTCGGCCATCACAAAAGTAAAAATAAGTTAGAAAACCCAGAAACTCAAGAGAAAAACACTTAAAAATAAAGAATAACGGCTAATTACCGGTGTCGGCCGGCCCCCTAATTAACGCGATTTTCATTAATGCTCGCTTATAAGACATTTATTTTGCTGTTAAAGTAATCAGTACTCTCCAGAAATGTTCAGAAATTACATTAGAAGCATAATAAAAGTTGACAAAGCAAGCTTTAACCCAAATCTCGATAATTGGGGGCGGGAGGAAACCAAGCCATAACTTGTTCCTGAGCGTTTTTTCTCCAATTTTTTACTTAATTTCACTTTTGCGAGTGTGTGCGTGTGCGTGCGCGTGCGCGTGTGCGTGTGCGTGTGCGTGTGCGTGTGCGTGTGCGTGTGCGTATGCGTGTGCGTGCGCGTGTGCGTGTGCGTGTGCGTATGCGTATGCGTGTGCGTGTGCGTGTGTGCGTGTGCGTGTGCGTGTGCGTGTGCGTGTGCATGTGTGTGTGTGTGTGTGTGTGTGTGTGTGTGTGTGTGTGTGTGTGTGTGTGTGTGTGTGTGTGTGTGTGTGTGTGTGTGTGTGCGTGTGTGTGTGTGTGTGTGTGTGTATGTGTGTGTGTGTGTGTGTGTGTGTGTGTGTGTGTGTGTGTGTGTGTGTGTGTGTGTGAGTGTGTGTGTGTGTGTGTGTGCTCAGGCATTCGGGAGCTCCTAGCCCACGACTATGGAGATTGGGGCGAGAATACCGCGAAGTGGCGCAAGCGACTTCGTCGCGGTATTCTTTGGCAAAGCTCGTGGGCCACTAGCGAAATGCTTTTTTCCAACTTTATAGTAGCCCACGAGTATACGGCTGTCCTTTATCGACGATTTGCTGTCGCTACTAGCCCACGACAAAGCAGTTTTTGAAATTTGCACGTACGCCCGACAGTGATCGTGTCAAGACAGATCGAAACGTGTCCAAACAATTCGCCACGTCATGGTTGGGCGTCATTCTTGATTTTTTTTTATTCCTGTTCTTGTGATGCTGTCTTCTGACTGCAATTCTCAAGTAAACTTCAAATACCGAGCGGTGCCGATTGCCACAAGGGCATAAAATGATGGTATCAGTTGCATTTCTATATATCAGGCTCCCAAATGAAAGTTAAATCAAAGCATTTTATGGCTTTGTGGCAATCGGCACCGCTCGATATTTTTCGTCTAGTCGATGAATGATTCTGCTTTAAGAAATCTACTTATAAAATCTCATGGAATTTTTAGGGATTTACGAGTGATAACGTTATCACATATCTGATAACCAAATAAATTCCCAATTTCATGACTGAATCTTTTCATTTCTACTGTGCTTATCTGGGTCAAATTCCGGTCCGCAATTGCGTCTCGACACGCTTTGCGGCCGCACGCGCTCGAGTCAGTTGAGTTTCCACCTCCAAAGCCGACTCGATATGACTTTTTTATGCAGTTTTCTTCAATTTTGTTTAGTTTCCAGTATCTTAAACCCACCTAGAGTCAACACATCGGCAACTGCGGCGCTGGAAACTCTTCCGACTCAAAAGCGAGCAGCCGCAAAGCGTGTCGAGACGCAATTGCGGACCGGAATTTGACCCAGATAAGCACAGTATGAGTAAGTCTTGGATGCCCCCGAATAATGTTATCCAGCCCACCCCCCTCCAATCGACTCATTGGCCGTCGGACAGATTTTTGCATTGGAGCAGGTTTTTTGCGCTAGCCATCCAATCTCCTCAGAAAGTATCAATATCACAATCTCGCAGGATTTCTCAATGGTACGAGCGAATTTCAAGGATAGAATGGCTCAATCCACATGTATAACTGGTTTCGATATAGTTTGACTGCACAACAATGAAATGTATCACTGTAGAACTATAATGAAAATATTCTATTTTATTACGTTTTAGACATCAGTGACGCATATAATTATGATTATGAATGTACTATTCTAGAACTATTTTTGGCGTAGAATCCGATTATCGTCTTCGCAGCTGCCTGAAACCACTCTGAAAAAAATTATACGCTTTTTTCAAAGCCTGGTGGCAAGGTAAGGGTACCCCCCATGATTTTTTTTGGTGTTTTGGAGAAAAATCTCGGATTCGGCTCAAAATTTGCATGAAGGGGTAATCCAGGGTGCTGAACACGAATTTGAAGTCCGTTTGTCAAAATTCTGAAGTTTACTGTGGGTTACGGTAGGTACCACGCACTATAGGGAGCGAAACGTACCTCAATAATTCGAAAATCGACAAATGGACATTGAATTCGTGTTCACCGCCCCGAATAACCCTCGCATACGAACTTTGAGTCAAATCTGAGACTTTGACTAAACTACCGTATACCCATCGCGATCTACCGAAATCTGAATGAAGTCGATAAACGGACGTCAGATTGTTGCTCAGCACTCCAAATAACTTCCAAAGACACAATTGTCCTGCGAAATTGTGATATTGATACTTTCTGAGGAGATTGGAAGGCTGGCGCGAAAAGCCTGCTCCAATGCAAAAATCTGTCCCACGGCCAATGAGTCGATTGGGGGGGGTGGGTTGGATAACATTATCCGGTACTCTTTCGGAATAGACGACCCACTATGGAAATTTCATGAGAATTGTTCATTGCAATAGAGCCGTCGATTGATTTAGCCTTTTTCAAACACACAGAACTGTTTGATGAGACCAACAGAAGGGTCGGTCAATCCCAAACAACTGCTCATTTCATTGTAATCTTAGATGAGTCGTCTATTCCGAAAAAGCACCCATCCCCCCCCTAACTAGTTTTGCACCCTCATTTGCGCGTTTGTGATGATGGCGTATCGCGCAGTCGATTACGTGCACAGTGTGCATCTGCAGACATGACAGACACTCCTGCACACTGCGCACGTCTGGGGCACTCCTGCACACTGCGCACGTTTCGCTGTCCCCTGCGGTTTTTTTTGAAGATGATACATTTTATGTGATGTTCTTCAGCCTTCCCTCATATATAATTTCGATTCTTTAGGAATGATGTTCGTCTTTATGATGAAACGAACGACGTTCTAACCCCAAGATCGGTAAGTTCTAACGAATATGCGTCTGAGCCGGCCCAGTTTACTCCGAAGATGGTGTTTTAGAAGAAAGGACGTAGAGACAGCGGCAGTCCTGACGAGAATCTGGATGATGGAGTGGAAGGATGAATTTACTGGAGGAGCGTCACCCTGTGATGTTGATCAGCTGCCCGGGCTGAAGCGTTTAACTTCTGCCAGGTCATGATTTCGTGGCTCGTGATAACCGGTGTTCAAACTTGTCTTCTTGTTTTGTTGTTGATTTTACCTTGTTGAAATATGTTTTTTATTGCTATTTTTGAAGATCTTGTGAATCAGGGTTCCTAGGCCCTTGCTGCATCTCGTGATCTTGTGTTTTTGGAGCCTTTGTTTTGGTGTCCCCAGGCCTTTGTTATGAGAAATGATTGTGTGAATTGAGGTGCCTACGCGAGAGTTAGGGTGCTAGGCGAGAAGAATTCTGTTTTTTTTTTTTGTAAAGTCTGAAATATTTTTGCGTTTACGTGTCATACTACTTGAATTCTACTATGAATCTGTATTGCTGGTGTTCACGGAACAACTTGAAAGAAAGCGGTACAAGTCTAGTTAATGAGCTGTGGGATGGCGCATGAGCAGCATTCCAATCAGTGGCTTAGCTGAAGAGCGATTCAATACTTTTCGAGCGACAGTCAAAATCTGGGTTAGCAGCAGTAGAAGCGTGGTTGAACAGCTGTGCAATACGAGGTCAATAGCTGGTCAACACCACGAGGGCAGCACGTCATTTGCGCGAGAATAGTCCGTCAATAGCTCGCAAATAGTACGGCAGTAACGCGAGTATAGCACTTCAATACCGCTGCAGTAGCGCGATAATAGTACGTCAATAGTGCGGTATGAACACGACAGAAGTGCTGCGATAGGAGTATTATAACGCGTCGAAAACACGACGATAGCAAGACGAAACCGCGAAAATAACGCATCCAGACCGCCACAACAACGTGAAAAAACCCCGAAAATAACGCGTCTAAACCGCGCCAGTAGCATAACAAGACCGCCATAATCGCGTGACAAAACCGCAACAATAGCTTGACGAAACCGCGATAATCGCATGACGAAACCACGGCACAGCATGGCGAAACCGCGACAAAACCGCTTCTATGCCGCGGGAGTGGCGCTGCTTTTCCGCGATAGTGGCACATCAACACCGCGACTATCACGATTTGGGGCTCCTAGCCCAGTTGTCCGAGCGCTCGAAGCGGTTTTTTCGAGGGCTAGCAGCGTCCCAGTGCCAGAGTGTGTGTGTGTGTGTGTGTGTGTGTGTGTGTGTGTGTGTGTGTGTGTGTGTGTGTGTGTGTGTGTGTGTGTGTGTGTGTGTGTGTGTGACAATGAACGGAAATTAGTCATCGCCACCCGTCGTTAACAATTGACACCCGGTTGTCACACACACACTGTCCACGCATGCAGCCTTGGTGATTGACCTCCCGTGTCAATGAGAAAACTTTCTACTGCATATATTAGGATTCACGCGTGCCTATTGCTTCAACTGTTCCTTTCTGCGATGAGTTCAAGAACTAAGCGGGACATCAATCTAAACCGAAACGTTCATCAATCCATGAAGAAGTGTGTCATAACTTTCTCCGTAGATTCTCTTCTTTCAAATCTGTGTCAGACTGTAAAGGGTTATGCACTGCATAGCGAAAGTTCCTTGCGTGAGCTTGATTGAGCAGAGTATAACTGATTTCCGTGAAAACATACAGTAGCGCACAAGTCCTTTTTCTGCAAAAGGGGCTTTTTGTGACGTAATCTGCTCATACAACTCTGAGAAATATTGCCGCGACTCCGCCGCAACTCCTTCAGCTTGGCGCCTGCTGGAGGAGTCGCGGGGCAGAACCGCGGACTATTCTTCATTCACCGAATTGCGGTAGGGTGGCAGAAAAGTCCTGAGGGAGTCGCGGTAGATTTGCGAACGCTTGACACACGAAGAAGTCGCGGCAAGCCGCGGAAGAGTTAAGGGTCGCTGGGGGGTTGCGGGACAGTCCGGGATCACGGTGGAGTCGCAGGGCAGTAGCGGAAGAGTCGCGGCAATATTTCTCAGAGAAAGCGCTACATCGCCATATCTCGCTTCGAAATTGACGAAATGAATTTTAGAGGTAGTTTTCGTGATCCTCTGAATGAGGCAAACGTAGAGAGCCATTGCAACTCCCGTATCCTGTTGGAAAAAGTGTATTTCCTTCTAAAATTCATGTCGACAACAAATCAGAACATAAAAGATTTTTGCTATCATGATCGTCTGTCCAGTTCATAATGAGGGATTATGTGGTGCAAATTTTGCATTTCTCGATGCATTTCTTAAGTTCAACATATTATTTTTTAACACTATCGTATTCGCATTCGATTCGAATCACCGTCCTGTTCTGTTGAACTTCACTGCGAGGATTCATAAGAGGAAGCGAGGGGCTCAGCCTCTCCAGAGGATTGACATGACAAGTCTCAGAGATGAAGAGTGCAGAAGGAATTTCCGACAACGCGTTTCTATTCACATCGGAGTACGGACTAAGAAGAAACTTTGCGACGCGGATTCTTTTGTCAAGTACATCCAGGACGCTTCGAAAGAGGCACTCCCGGTTGTACAGCCTAAGAAGAAGTTCGCCTACGTCTCAGAAGAAACAACATCTACCTACAACAGAGTATGTGCTCTCCGAACTGCAGGAAACTTCGTGGAGGAGAAGCGTCTGAGGAGGAAGTTGCGTCGGCAGCTTCAAAGTGACCGCGAACGAGAATGGACGTGTAGAGCTAAGGAGTTTGAGAAGGCTTGGGAGGAAAAGAATGCGAGGAAAGCCTACACGTTGCTGAGACAGTATAGCGGGAAGATGAAGAGATGTTCTCCTGTGTTGAACACTACCAATGGAGTTGCAGTTGGTGATGCGACGCTGCCAATATGGAAGGATTACTTCAGTTCACTACTGAATCGTCCAGCGCCATCAGTACCTGAGCTCCCGCATGTTCAGAGAGCACATTACGATGTCCGTGAGGAACCGCCGACTGAGTCTGAAGTTTTGGATTGTGTCCGGAAAATGAAGAATGGAAAGGCTGGTGGAGATGACAACATCACTGCTGAAATGCTGAAAGCTCTTCCTCCGTCTGGGATTCGTGAAATGACCAACACCATCCGTGCTATATGGATGAGCGAAAGGATACCCGATTCGTGGAGACATGCGATCATCGTACCTCTTCACAAGAAGCTATCCGTCACGGATCCTAAAAACTACAGAGGAATCTCTCTACTTCGTGTCATGTACAAGGTTTTAGAACGTATCATTCTCGAGCGACTTATCAAACATCGTGAAAGTTCGACAGTTTGACGTGGTTTTCACTACGACAGGAAGTTGGATTTTTCTGAGCATGTCAAAATCAAATGCCAATCGGCTCACAGGCGGATTTTTCAGATTTATAAGGGTATCTCCACTAGAAACAAATAGGTTCTGCTCCGAGCATATAAGACTTATATACGACCCATTGTGGAATCTGGAACATCAGTATTCGCTCCGCACAAGAAAAAGGATATTGACGCGCTCGAAAAGGTCCAGAATAGTTTCACTCGCAAACTGTTGATTCGCATCGGTGGTTTCCTGAATTCCAAGATACCCAGGGCCCACTTAAGGAACAAATATTTTGGGTTGCCAACGTTGGATTCTCGGCGCAGAGTGTTTGACCTTTGCATGGTCCGCAAACTTCTGGAAAACAGCAGTATTTTCAGGCTTGCACCCTATTTCAAACTAGTCACATCGAGAACTAGAGGAGAAATAATGAAAATATTTCTCGGTCGGCCAATTACCAGTGTTAGGGTTAGGTCTTTTCCACACAGGGCGGGTAGCGTATACCTGAAAATCGCTAGAAGAGTCACCGGCGCTGCTTCCTTGGGCCAGTTTAGGCGACGGGTATCCCAAATAGTTCTTAGCTACGAAGCATAGCATTTTCGATTGTTTCTTCTTTTCTAGAGATAGATCTTCGTTTGTTTGATTGGTAGGGTGTATGAAGAATAGGAGTATTTTTGCTCAAGTTTTGCTGTCTGTTTTTTTTCTTTCTTCCGGTCTTGTTAGTTTTTCTGTGCATCTCTTCTTATTCTTATCACGCATTCGCCTTATGTGAGTGTAATACACATATACATATATACATATAAAGAACGACCAGAGATGAGCAAGCCGGTTTTCAACCTGGAAGATCGACCATCGACCAAGTGTTCGTCGTGAGGAGAGTAAATGAATCGTGGCAGCGGTATTCGAAGCCATTACAGCTTGCTTTTTTGGACTTTGAAGCCGCGTTCGACTCTCCTCATCGTGATAGATTGCTCAATGCTCTGCGAGCAGATGGAGTCCCGGAAAAGTATGTTCGGTTAATCGAGGACATGAACAAAGGAACAACAGCAGCAGTTTGTACACCTGTCGGATTTACGTCAGCTTTCGAGGTGAAAACAGGAGTAAGGCAAGGAGCCGTTGCAGGACCTTTTCTTTTCAACCTCGCCGTTGATGACGTCATGCGTAGAGTTGCAGGCCAGTTTACTGCCGACGTGATCCTAACACCATCAGGACGCTCCCTTGTCGACCTGGAGTACGCCGACGACATCGTGTTATTCGCTGAAAACAACGCAAAACTGCAAAGGATTGTGAACCTCGTTTCGAAGTATGCCGCAGCCTATGGACTTCGTCTTCGTCCCGCCAAATGCAAGCAGATGTGGGTCTCTCAGAGGCCTTCAACGGGAGTTTGTGTGGACGGACAACGTATCGAACTGGTGGACGATTTCTGTTATTTGGGCTGTTTGCTGAAGAACGATGGTAATTATGCAGCGGATATTCGACAACGATGTGCGAAAGCTACGTCTGCATTTAATTCTCTAACCAAGTGTTTGTGGTCTACCACCATCGCGAAGGAAGTCAAGTTGCGCGTCTTCCTATCCGCTATTCGCCCTATCATGATGTACGGATCGGAGACGTGGGCAGCACCGAAGACGCAGATGGAAAGGTTGGATTGCACGGAGAGGAAGCTTCTTAGGCGTTTGCTTGGATATTTCTGGCCGCGTGTATGCCATAACGAAGACCTTTACAAGGATATCGACGCAGTACATAAACGCTGGACACTAGGGAGGTGCCAGCATCTCCTAACGCCATCTCAAGCAGCAATGGAAAGTCGATTTCGACTGCTCGGGCATATACTAAGAAAAACGCCGGATCGTTTCGTACAATACGCTTTAAAGGCATCGTACACGATGAAAACCGAATTCCAGCTTTTGTGTTCTGTCGGACTAGGGGGTCATGACAGTGTCACTCAGAAAGTTTGGAGTTCCAAAATCGCCTCTGAACGGAGATCTTTTTACCTGAAAAAGGATTCCTGGGTTTTGGGGGCCGGCCTTGGGGTCGATCCGTTGTTACAAGGAGCAAAACTCCGTGGTCGCTGCCGGCGATCGTGCGTTGACGCGTCGTAGGGCGCAATTCACATGCCACTTGATTTCACGTTCGGCATCGATCGAAAGCAGCTGACAGTGATGGACGCAGCAGGTTAGTAACCCTTTTCAGTTTCTTTCAAGAAAAAAAGATCGCTCGTCTGAATGGCATCCTCGGTGAATTGCTTCCGACGCTGCGCCAGGGAACGAATCGTAAAAGTTTTCCTTGCGTTCTTCGCGCAACTATCCCAAAGTGATGTTGGCGGGAACTTCAAATTTGTATTGAGCTTTCTTGAAATAGGTTTTTCGTGAAAAGTTGACGTTTCTGAGGGGGCTTTTTGCAACCGTCAGTCACTATAGGGATATAACAACACGAAAAAGTCAAAAAACCAAGTATGGTTTTCACCGTGTACGATGCCTTTAAGAATGCTGAAGACCGTGAAAAATGGACGCGGCTGACTACTAGGACGGCACACCTCGGTGATGATGCGGAATGACCGCGTCAGGTGAAAGCCAACCGATTAAGTCAAGTAAGTCACTATCGTATAGAGCTCAAAGAAAGCGATTCAGAATTTACTTCAAAATTGAAATACTTTGAAGCAAGTTATGGCGATGCAGCGCTTTGTGCGCGCGAAAAACGCTGCAAATGCTTTTTCTGCAACAAACTGTGCGGTACTGTACGGGCCTAAAGGCATCGTTTGCGCTAGAAACCTTTTTCCATTTTTTGGCTCAATTTCATGAATGAGGCCGATAGATCACACCGGTAAACTATGGCGCGTCAAAAACGTAGGGTTATGAGGTTGGAATGGTTTAAAGATGAGGATTCGCCACCAGTTCTCACCAGCCATCTAGCACTTATCATCCAAATTTGCACAGTGGAAGCTTTTAGTTTTAAAGTGATTTCGGTAGAAGAAAGGCAAAAGAAGTTTTCTCACCTAGAAAGTTTAAAGCGTGAAACCACTTCAGACGTTCAGAAAAACTTATTGCACTGGACACACCGAATTCGACGGAGGGGGTGGAAAGTCAACTTTCCAAAAAGTTTTTAAACGCGTTTATCCAAATCAAGAGTTTTTTGGGGTTTCTTTGCTATTATGGCTTACCTCAAGAGTTTGCCTACTCGAAAACATACAAAAATAAGACACCGTTTTTTGCGCGTACGATGCCTTTAAAGGCACAGTACACCCTCAGACATGAATTTGGCGATTTTTATTTCATTCTGTAGTAGATCCCTCCTATATAGCACGTGCCAAGTACGAGATCTCAAATCCTCCAAATAAGCGAGAAATGGGCGACCACCACAGGCCCGACCTCCTTCGCTCACCACCACAGGCCCGGCCCCTACCAGATTTCCGAACTCGATAGCGGCTAGATGGATGAATGAATTTCGACCGCGTCGCGTTCTTCAGTATAATGCCGGACTGTCTCCTTATCCTGGCTCGCTCTCGCGCAACGGTTGCGAATGAAGAGAAATACAGGCCCGAGACAACTCGTCCGACAAATTTTCACCTTCAAAATATAGGCATCTTCAAGGAGCCATAACTCTGTTCATAGGGGGTCCTGGACGATTGCAGAGATACCACTGTGATCAGCATGTAGCCCTTTCCAAGATCAGCATAAAAACTGGAAAAATTATTCTCTGGGTGTTCTGTGCCTTTAAGGCTGTTGAGCACAGCGAGGCACCACCCTGTAATTTAAATAATCCATAGATTCTAAAGCACGACCACAAGTACGCCGCGAAGCGGCGTGTGTGTGCACCTTGTGTGCAATGTGCAGCGCGTTGCGACAGCGACAGGTTTAAATTGCGAGAGTTCCGCTACAGGCGGTCCCTGTCGCTGTGCACAACGACGCTACCTTGTGTCGCAGAAGTATACCATACGGCCGGGATCATACTTACAGCGACCAGCGACAGCGACTAAGCATATCAGGCATATCGAATTTCGATCGATATTGATGGCAAACCTGCGTCGCGTCGGTCGTCGCTGGAAGTATGAAATCGGCCTACCTACAGGTCGTTCAGGGCACCTTTCGCAATTTTTTTACATGAGCACATTTTTCGTATTGCCTAACTCGTTTTTGACATAGGTATTTGGAATATTGAACAATAAGGTTGTAGTGTTATTTCGAATCAGAACTTTTTTCTTTCAGTCTGGAACAAATATGGATGGTAGTTTTAAGATTTATACAGTTTATTTATAGTGACATTTATTCCATCAAAAAAGTTTTTCTTATACCATTTCATTTATGAAAACAATGTCAGGAACAAAATTGGTAACCATTAACTGGCCTGCAGATGCGCATATGCAGAAATGTAGGTACGCACAAGAGCGTGGAAATTCATGCAGCGGCGACAACTCCGCCGCCATTTCCGTCGCCGGCGACCCGCTGTCGCTGAAGTATACCAATGTCCTTAGGTACAATTCGTAGAGCACATGTAAACTGCTGACTAGTGCTAAATTGTTGCAGTTGTGAATTGACCACTCTCTCAGAGTGAGTGGAAGCATATTATGAAACGTCGGAAAATCGAAAAAAAGTGTTATAAAAAAGTTGTTGGAAACGATAGTAGAAAAGGCCCAGCACAACGCTGGAGAGCTGAAACATCAAATATAGGATGGCAGTTTATAATGAGATCCACTGTACAGCTAAAGAGTTCTCGGAGTATTCTTTTTGAAAAACCCGGAAGCGAATTTTAGCACGTTCCAAATTTCAGCGCCTTCCACCTTGGGCTTTACTTTGAATCTCGTGCAACAGACTCGCTTCAGCATGTAGTCATCTCAAGTGTGCACACCCTCGCTGTGGTGATGAGCAGGAACTCTGGAATAAGTTTGCACGAGCCCCAGATAGATGCTTATCAATCTACGACACCTCATTGACGCCATTTGTGTGCTATAACATAGTGTCATGGCGTTTATGATCAGATATCTAGGCAGAATTATGAGAAGTTCATTGATTCATAAATGCTTTATTTGTCGAATCAGTCGGCGACAATCCCTCTGTTAAGTATATACATAATATGATGTATTCTGGATACGCTAGTGAATCTGTTCTAGAGTTTTACTTTTCCTGGATAACACGGGTTGAGTTAGGCTCAGGGTAGAGCATATGGACGTTCTAAAGCGAAGTGTTCTCAATCGAAGTCATATGGCAAAGAGCAGCTGGCATCTGGAGCAATTATACACTCTTATTCCATGTGGATTTTGTTTTCGCCTCTCTATAAACATGGTATGAAATGTGAGTGATTAAGAGGAATAGCATATGTACTGTCCTTCTCGGACCGAAATTCCTATCCACAGTTGCGGAACAACGCTGTTGCGGCACACATCACGAAGATATGTCAGCGTGCCGCTCCTTGCGATCCCAGCACGGTTACCCTTGTAGTTTGTAGTTTATAGCGGCTTAGCCTACCCTTGGTCCCAATACGATATATGGATCGCATCGAGTGTGGCAACAGCGGTGTCTGCAGCTGTAGACCGGAATTTCGCTCCGATATGGACTGTAGTACATCTCCAATGAAAACCTCAATGAGCTTGTGTGATGAGTGGGGTTAAACTCAAATATTTTGTCGCTGAGTATGACTCATTGTGATCTGGAGCCCATAGCCAATCATCATAGAAGTCAGACAAGCTTCCCATGCTTTTGAACTCTTCAAACGAGATGCTCGTTGAGCTTATAATTCAGCTATAACACGCGTGGATGCTGCTCTGAATTTCTCTAAGAATGTCAAGAGCAGTTTTCTTTGACGAAATAGAATTTGTTGCAACTTGACCTGAGCTCGAAAGCAATGGGGTAGGACTACCATAAATGTGCCAGGTTTCACAATGCCAACCCTAGTTTCGCAACAATAAATGCGGAATCGTGACTCGTGGCGAACGAGTGAATAAGGGGAGAACCTTATCATAATTCAACACGTAATGTTCAACTCACGTCAAAAATACAACAAAAGCTTCCTCTTTCCTCGCGATTGTTTCAAATTTCATAAAATAATGGTCTGCTGTAAAATTTACCAGGCTTGGCTATCACTGACTGGTTGGGAGTGTGCAGTACGCCCTTACTCCTTGATCCAAAACCAAAAAAAATTCAGAATGTAGCGCGTTCATGTTCCACAGCTGCCAGAACTCGAAATGGACTTTCTCGCCCTTCAATCGAGAATGAATGGTCGAACGAGCCGAATTTCTGATTCTCGATCATATAACTCGAGAAAAGATTTCCAAAAAAAGTTTGTCTGTGATACCCTACTTGCTCGGCATGGTTGGGGTGGACATCCGAAACGTTGAAAATTCAGTGTCCTATGCTAAGTTGGTCATCAAAAAAATCAAAAATTTTCTTCGCTCGTGAGGCATTTTTTCCTAAGGAGCACTTCAAAGGGATGGATTACAATAGTCGCGCTACCATTTGTAAAAACGTGGAGAATTTAGAGTATTCGGCAATAAAAAATAGGTTCTTCGATCCCAAAATTCATCGACGAAGATTTTCTGAACTCCAAAAACGCAGTCAAAGTCGTACAATTTCCAGGTTTTCTCTGATTTTGAGGGAAAATATTTTCGCGATCACCCCTTAAAACTTCGCGCGCGACGACAAGACAAGTTCCACACGTTGCGACACAACAGATGTGATGTTCGGTTGAAGTTAGAACCGCAGTTTGCAGTTTCTGCTAAGTTTCGCATGTCCGTTTTTACTAAAGGTAGCGCCTGTATTATGAGCATAAAAGTCAAGCGTTTTTTCTACGGCTTCCACTATGCCTTCGATGTCGACAGTCTCGTTCTTCATTTCCAAAATTAATCTCCATATTGATTGACCCAATGTCCATCCACTCCGTGATTGTGCCGTTGTTTATATACTTCGGTGGAAGAGCCCAATACAAACGTCGCTTGCAAGCCTAAAAACAATATAAAACAGTCCCAAGTAGCAAAAAAGTAAAACGCAGGAATTTGTTATGGATCAATAGAGAAGTGGTGAACTATTTCGTAAGACGCGTCATATGTATCTCAAATCCTCAAAAACAACATGTCAACAATAATCAACTGATTACCTTATGCCTGTGTCCACAATCATGGTAAATTTTCAACACTGGTTCAATACGCGTATCTTCAAATGTTCCACCTTTCAAATAAAATTCGCCATCCTCTATGGTACGCGCCTCATCCAGCAAGTCGTCCTTATCGCCACCTCAAGATTGAGTCTTCAGGATTAAGTTGCAGTGCGATGCATAAGTACATATAACAACATTAAAAGCAGCACACACGCTCGTTAACGTGTTCGAGATATCTAAGGTAATAGACTCGTATGGCTCAGAGCACAGCGTCTACGCATTTTGAAGCGTTAAAAACGACATACAATGCCGTTACATGAGTAAGAAGTTGGCCCCGCTCCTGTACCTGCCCTGCCTTTATATTTGCTGTTCTCCCTCAAAACCCCGGTACTAGGCCATTCCCACCGTCGTTGATGTATGTGGCTTACTCGTTGAACTTACTAAATCACCCACAAACGTCGCCGACGGTGGGAAAGGCCCAGCACCCCTGTTTTGGAGGAGAACAGCAAATACGGGGGCGGGGCCGGCTTCTTACTCGTGTAGCGTCATTGTGGATCGTTTTTGACGCTTCAAAAGAAGTAGGCGTTGTGTTCTGAGCCATACCTTTCTATTTTAGTAGTTCTCTCAACCTTGTTTACGAGCGTGTATGCTGCCTTTAAAGGAATGAGCGGTTCATATGTTGGATCGAGGTTTAGGTGATTAAGCAGAGTCTCTGTGTTTTCTACTGCGTTCTCGGAGCCAAATTGTGATCCGCATTTGCGGACAACGGCTGTTGAATCATTCAACAGGTTGATGATCGTGCTGAGCACGGCTAACCCTTCTCCCAGCACAATTATCATCGTGTTGCGTGATGCAACAGCCGTAGTCCGAAATCGCTAACCGGAATTTGGCTCTGAAAACAACAGTATAGAAACACTTGAGAAACATGGAAATATCTCGCAAAGACCGCCGTAACATAACACTCTTAGGCATTTTTCATACCCCTCTCCGCAAGCGCCACACGTACGTGACGCGCGGGAAGAGCGGTGGACCATGAAAAAACTCACCGCTCGGCACGCGCGTGACGCGCCCAAACCGCAATGGCGGTTTCACCATTTAAAGCACTACTCGCTTCTCTGTTTAGTTCCACTCCAATACAAATAATTCTGGGATTACCGTATACGCAAATGCAGCAGCAATTTCTTTGCATGTCACAGTTGGGGCCTAATTTTAACCCGTACCGCCCTGGCGGTGCTTTCGAGAATTCCATAGCTGTTCCCCGCACTTCCCGCGCGTGTGCATGACAAGTTTTATAGTCCACCGCTCATGCCGCGTGCTGAGCGCGTGCCACGTTTGCGGTGAGGACTATGAAAGATGCCTTAGGTGGATTTTCGATGAGAGAGGTTTAGTGAGATACTATTTACCAGCTAAACTGATGGACGTCACCTTCCTCCTGACGAGAAAGCCAGGGTTAGAATCTTCCTTACTGCTGGAGTTGGATTCTGGCGGCTCTGCAGCCGGCTATGACGATCAGCTGCATGTAGTTCAAAGTTCGAGCTGGATCCTGGATCAGTGAGCTTGGACATTCGTGGGGATGTTCCCGAGAACGGCGACGGAACTTCCCTCGAAACAACTGGGAAACTTCCCAGAATCAAGGGAATGCGGAGGGGGCCTCCGGTCAGCTGATCTTCTCTTGTTCTCCCGATCGCCAGTCTTACCCATGCTGTCGCAACACAACATCCATTGATCCAAAAATCAGCTTGCGAAAACTAGTTGTTTTTAACAGTCTCTTGTTCTTGGAAAGCTGGAATAGGGCCAAAAATATTGACCTCTGAGAGCAAGTTACAGAGAAGTTTATTATTCCCCCTAAAATCCGGGCAGAGATACCTTACACAGTTCTTGAATAGCAAATCTGCCCCCTCAACTTGCAAAATGCGAGACCACCTTGAGACTAGCCAGTTTGCATAACCGTATACGCTGCGGCTTCATCTTCGCGTTCATCATGCTCGTGGGGGGAGGCAAAGGAAACAACCATGATGCGAAGTCCCCTTGTTCTCCCACCGCAACCGACTGTTTCGAGCTTCGTCGGATATAATTCGAGGGGAGAGGGGCGGGTTAACATCATCCTAATTTACCTCTTCCGTTCGGGAGGCACGTGAATGTGGTATATTACGGCGATCTCGGCGAGACACAGTCCGCGGCAACGGAAAAAGCGGTGTGTGGTTGCGTATTCCCACTAAGAGTACTGTAGGTTGCGACATAGTCGACGGCAAAATTTTACTTTTTTTCTGAATTGTATAAAAAGCATCGGAAATGTTGAGAAACGGTAAGCCCCTCTCCCACCACCACAAATTAGCAATACATCTACAGTCTTTATCATAGATATACGCAAGAACAACAAGAAAAAAGAGAAGTTTCAAAAAGAAGTAATAGCACAGAAAAATTCATTTTACTCGTTATTGCTGCGTGCATCCATTATAAAGACTTTAGATGTACTGATAATCACTAGGTAGCTGAGTTGAACACAAAACTTAGGTGTCAGGCAGGAATCGGACCCGAATCGCATAGCTCTCCGGGCGAGCGGGTCCAATTCCTGCCTGACCCTCAAAGGCAGCGTTCACGATGATCATCCTCGTTGACTTTCCATAGTGAAATGATAGGTGAGAAGGATATAAGGCTCCCAGTGTCGAAAGAACGATAGAAAACGAGCCAGGAGCGGCAAAATAGCGGCTGCAAACAAGCGTTTAGGTGCCCCAGACACGCCCTGGGCCCCAGATCCGCCCCTCGAAAGGAACAATTGAAGACTCGGATTATAGGAATGATCAAGTAAGGAAGTGCTGATAAGTGAGCTGTTTGCTTCATTGCACTGATAGGTATCATCCTTCTAGCGGTCGATTCCTCCACGCTCAAAAATCAACGTAAACGGGAGAGGGCCTGATTTTGCTCAAAAACGCGTCTTTCGTGTCCTTTTTAAGCATGCCTTGCTATATAGAGCACCAGACCTTCCGTAAACCGTGGAGATATCGGAAGTGAATTTATCGTGAACACTGCCTTTAAGATTTCTGTTCAACTCAGCTGCCTTGTGATATCTTGTGATCATATACCATGCCATAAAAAGGCATTAAATCTCAAGAAACATGAAAATTCTGTATTAAAAGGTCCCAGCTTAACTGAATTTAATGCCGATTTGTGCTTGCCAGATCATACCCGTTTTCGGGTGATTGCTGTTGTGCCCACACAGTTCATGTGTCATCTAGCTAAGGATTGCAGAGTGGTATTGGTAGTGTAATGGTTTCAGTCTTGCCCAGAAAGCGATACGATGCGGGTTCGATTCCTGCTTGGCACCTAAATTTTGTGGTCAACTCAGCTATCTTGTGCTATCTTGCGATCATATCTCATGCCATAAAAAGGCATGAAATATTCCAAAACATTAAAAATATAATGGGTACTGTTTGTGCGGAAAAAACACAGGTTTCCAACTTTCACGATGTTGTTTCTTCAAAATTCTGGAGAAGATTACAACTTTGCCGGCGATTATGGCGCAACCTGTAGTATGCTTAGTGGAAATACGCAACTGCACAGTTACCTTTTTATGATGCCATGAACTTCATTTCCATGTCTGCCAAATGCTGATATTCTTAGGCGTCGTACGAAATTCAAATTCCTCATTATAACAAGAGGTAAAATGGGCTTGTTGATCGAAGCCACAGCTCACGACGGCGTGGATCCCTGCTGCAAGGTGCGCAGCAGTGATGAGAGGGCAGTCAAGCAGTTTGAGGTGTGGATTCGATCAATAAGCCGGTAAAATGTAGAAGTCAGGTCCACTTGAAATGATCCAAGATTTTCGTCGTGGACGAAAATATGGAAACTCTCCACTATTACCAGAACCTCGATGAAACATGTTAACCGCTCATTTCGATTGAGTTTTTAGACTTGTGCGTTACAATGCCGTCCTTTTTCAAATTATCTCCAGACTGCGTAATTGAGGTATAGCAATATATGACATATACTATGTTATGATCGCCTTTCTGCTTTTTGTTTCTAGGTTTTAGCTTTTTTCTGTTGGCTCCTCTCTGGCCATTTGGATTGAAAGAAGATTATCAATCCCAACAGCATTGAGAGGCGTTTGATCAGGCAATCCTTATGGTCTCCTTATCAAGTATAGTCTAGTGAATGGGCTAAGCGCGATCATTGCGGCGGGCCGTGCGGCCTTCGCTACACCACCGGCAAGCGTGGTTTCGATCGCGCGCGACGATCTAACGTCGTGGCGCCGTACATTTTCTGGACTCAATTCTACAAGGAGACTCAACTGGCTTAAAAGTTTGACGTCCTAGCTGGAAATGCCCAGTAACTGTATGTGGCAGCCTCGTATAGAGTTTTACATGTTAAGATTGAAATACACATTTTCATTATCCAAGGAAAAACGTAATGTAATTTCTGTGTTTTTAATCAAAGGTTTTATGGAAAAATTCGCTCCGTTCGTTTGTTCACTAGCTTCCCAATCTATGTATTCCAATTATACGGTCTGCGCGGATCGCAGATACCGTCCCGCTGCCCAACTGACGGTGCTGTTTAAAGGCAGCATACACGCTCGCAAACATGGTCGAGGTTTGATTTACTTGACTTAATCGGTTGGCTTTCGCCTGACGCGGTCATTCCGCATCTTCACCGAGGTGTGCCATCCTAGTAGTCAGCCTTGTCCATTTGTCACGGTCCTCAGCCACAATTTGAACACAATCCATCCATTGATCACTATTCCACTTCCTGCGAAGTAAAACATCGCGCCTGAATTGCCTTTCAATGCCGAGTGATTTCAAATCCTCCTTCACCACATCCGTCCAAAACTTTCGCCTACGTCCAGGCGGCCGTTTCCAGACAGGACTTGGAAGCATCCTTAGAGTGTGTTCTAACAAGACGATCTGGCGGTCTTCTTAAAATATGCCCCAACAGACGAAGGCGACCTTCCGTTGCCGCTTGAGATGGCATTGGGAGATGTTGGCACCTCCCTCGTGTCAAACGTTGATGTAAGGCGTCAATCTCGTTGTAGAGATCTTTGTTGTAGCACATCCGCGGCCAGAAATATCCGAGCAAACGTCTAAACAGCTTCCACTCCGTGCAATCCAACCTTTCCATCTGCGTCTTCGGTGCTGCCTACGTCTCCGTACATCATGATAGGGCGAATAGCGGATAGGTAGTCGCGCAACTTGACTTCCTTCGCGATGGGCGTAGACCACAAACACTTGGTTAGAGAATTGAATGCAGACGTAGCTTTCGCACACCGTTGCTGAATATCCGCTTCATAACTACCATCGTTCTTCAGCAAACAGCCCAAATAACAGAAATCGTCCACCAGTTCGATACGTTGTCCGTCCACACAAACTCTCGTAGAAGGCCTCTGAGAGACCCACATCTGCTTGCATTTGTCCGGACGAAGACGAAGTCCATAGGCTGCGACATACTTCGAAACGAGGTTCACAATCCTTTGCAGTTTTGCGTTGTTTTCAGCGAAAAACACAATGTCATCGGCGTACTCCAGGTCGACAAGGGAGCGTCCTGATGGTGCTAGGATCACGTCCGCAGGAAACTGTTCTGCAACTCTACGCATGATGTCATCAACGGCAAAGTTAAATAGGAAAGGTCCTGCTACAGCTCCTTGCCTTACTCCTGTTCTCACCTCGAAAGCTGACGTAAATCCGACAGGCGTACGAACTGCTGCTGTTGTTCCTTTGTTCATGTCCTCGATTAGTCGAACATTTTTTTCCGGGACTCCATCGGCTCGCAGAGCGTTGAGCAATCGATCACGATGAGGGGAGTCGAATGCGGCTTCAAAGTCCAAAAAAGCGAGCTGTAATGGCTTCGAATACCACTGCCATGATTGAATTACTCTTCTCACGACGAACACTTGGTCGATGGTCGATCTTCCAGGTCGAAAACCGGCTTGCTCCTCTCTGGTCGTTACCTCACGATGTTTGATGGGTCGCCTGAGAATGATGCGTTCTAAAACCTTGTACATGACACGAAGTAGAGAGATTCCTCTGTAGCTCTTAGGATCCGTGACGGATAGCTTTTTGTGAAGAGGTACGATGATCGCATGTCTCCACGAATCGGGTATCCTTTCGCTCATCCATATGGCACGGATGGTGTTGGTCATTTCACGAATCCCAGACGGAGGAAGAGCTTTCAGCATTTCAGCAGTGATGTTGTCATCTCCACCTGCCTTTCCATTCTTCATTTTCCGGACACAATTCGAAACTTCAGCCTCAGTCGGCGGTTCCTCACTGACATCGTAATGTTCTCTCTGAACGTGCGGGAGCTCAGGTACTGATAGCGCTGGACGATTCAGTAGTGAACTGAAGTAATCCTTCCATATTGGCAGCGTCGCATCACCAACTGCAACTCCATTGGTAGTGTTGAGGACAGCAGAACAACTCTTCATCTTACCGCTATACAGTCGCAGCAACGTGTAGGCTTTCCTCGGATTCTTCTCCTCCCAAGCCTTCTCAAACTCCTTAGCTCTACACGTCCATTCTCGTTCGCGGTCATTTTGAAGCTGCCGACGCAACTTCCTCCTGAGACGCTTCTCCTCCACGAAGTTTCCTGCAGTTCGGAGAGTACATACTCTGTTGTAGGTAGATGTTGTTTCTTCTGAGACGTAGGCGAACTTCTTCTTAGGCTGTACAACCGGGAGTGCCTCTTTCGAAGCGTCCTGGATGCACTTGACAAAAGAATCCGCGTCGCAAAGTTTCTTCTTAGTCCGTACTCCGATGTGAATAGAAGCGCGTTGTCGGAATTTCCTTCTGCATTCTTCATCCCTGAGACTTGTCGTATCAATCCTTTGGAGAGGCTTAGCACCTCGCTTCCTCTTATGAATCCTCGCAGTGAAGTTCAACAGAACTGGACGGTGATCCGAATCGAATGCGACATCCCACACAGCTCCAGATCTTCGAATGTCCGATACTGGAATATTCCTCGTCAGAACATAGTCGAGCTGTAGTTTCAAAGTTGTCATCTTCCGCTTCCGCTGCTCTTCCAGAGATAGCTGGGTTGGTCCCTGCCACGTAAGCTGATGGCGGCGATGATTCCTCTTTTGGAACTGTCTTCGGCGGTTTCGGTGGGCGCATGAGCACTCACTATCCACAGATTGAATCCTCTGTGATCCCGCAGTCGCACAACTGCATTCCTACACGACGTTGAGCCGAATTCCTCGATCATACCATTGTAGTCCTTCCTTACAGCTATCGCACAGCCTCCCACTCTCCTATCATCAGCGTCACCACAGTAGATGACGTACTCTCCGACGTTGAAGACTGGTCTATGCTTGAGGCGAGTTTCCTGCAAAGCAGCAAACGGTGCATGTAAGTAGCTCAGAAGATTGGACAACGCAGATTCTTGGATATCACTCGACAATGACCGGCAATTCAGGGTGGCGAAATTGTGACTTGTGGCCAAAGACTCCATGAACTCCCTAGGTACGGATCCTAAGGTGCTATGGACCAGAGGCCTTAGTGTGCCGGACGGCAACACCTTTATGCAACGTGCGGGATACTTTCGCGATATAGTTAAGCACGTCTATATCGCTCGAACGTTCCCTGTGTACACTCAAACGTCTGCTGGGTTCAGTGGAAGCAGGGTCACCAACGAGCAGGTACCAACAGACATGTATACACACCCCCATGGTCGAGATATCATCATAAATAGGCCTGCACGGCCCCTACCATGTCGTGAACGACGTTTGAAGCGCTGAAAACCATCCAGGATGACAGTATTTGACCATCCCTGTAACGTACGCCCGTATTTTCACACCCCTTTGAGTAACAGAATGAAAAGTTGAACTTGAGAAAACATGTGACAACTTAGAGTGATAGCACTATCACAGGGGAGTGCACGAGAGAAACAGCTCGATTTACTTGATTATTACCTGTCTAAACACTCATAAACTCTCATTCACTTTCGAGAATGCCGCTCCACTCCGGATGGCTCTTGAAAATGGAGGATTTCATCAGTGCACAAAAATGTAATATCCAGGTAAAATGAGCTGTTTCTCTCGTGCACTCCCATTTGATAGGGCTATCACTCTCAATTATCACATGTTTTCTCAAGTTTAACTTTTCATTCTGTTACTCGAAGGGGTGTGAAATACGGGCGTGCGTGAAAGGGATGGTCAAATACTGTCCTCCTGGATGGTTTTCAGCGCTTCAAACGTCGTTCATTACATGGTAGGGGCCGTGCAGGCCTATTTATGATGATACCTCGACCATGTTTGCGAGCGTGCATGCTGCCTTTAAAGGCAGTGTTCACGATAAATCTCGTTCTCGAGGTCTCGGTGTGACACACTAAGTTGGCATATGCTGGAGAGGATAGGGTCGAAGAAAGCAACGAAAACTGGCCAGAAATCAATAAAAACGGCTTTGAAAGCTATCCCGCTGCGCCTACCTATCCCGGTCCGCCCGCCAATCGGACGAAATTGTGGCGCCGCACACGTTTAGATGTCAAATTGCCAAGCAACTCTGCCGCGATTAGCATGATCGATTCGCGCAGATTTCGCGATTAGCGCGCGCTTGCCGAAATCAGCAGGGCCCATGATTCTCGTCCACGCCCTTAATTTAGAAACCGTTATATTGACTAATTCTGGACGTTTGTCTCCGCTGTTTCTTCACTATTAGTTACCTCACGACCAAACAATACCATTTTTGGGTCGAACTCGAGTGCGATATTCATCGTGAACACTGTCTTTAACGCAAACCACATTGCCAAGAGGGAACCGCGGATTAGCTGAATGAAAAGGGACAGGGGCTGTCTACACACCAAGGGAGGAGTTGTCCCGTTTTCGCAGTTTGAAACGTCACGCCACTCCACGCGAGCGAAGTGGTCCCGAGTGGAATTAGAGCCACGAAAGGCGGGACAGCTCCTCACTCGGTGTGTAGACAGCCCCTGTACCGATTGAAAACTCGAAATTGAATCGGTTTTCAGATTTTGAAATCACTTTTTTTTCTCGATTTTCAGAAATCGGGTGCAAAACGCCCTAAAATGCAAGGAGTTGCGGTTTTCGGAATGCGGAATGTGGAAATTTAAACTCTCAGAAACACACATGGTTCCAGGAAACTAATTTCAAAGAGATTCTCTCTCGATTAAACCACAATTATGCAACTTCATTAGCACATAGAACGTCTGGATACATATAAAAATCTATCCCGAAAGATGCGCATGTATATGTCATGAATGTTCTATTATTCACGGGAAGAAGTATTCATCCAAGAGGTCTCAGAACAAGCATCAGAGAATGTCATCTTCGCGAGAAGTTAGGGGTCAAAGAAGCTAGAAAAATTCCTTGGGAATATTTTGCGAAACTATTTGGAGCATAATAACCTGGTGTGAAGAAAAAACGGGGAAATATAGTGAAATGATTACAAATACGATTCGTTGGTCAAGCATAGACCAATTACACTATGTAACAAATTTTCACTTTTTTCTGTTCCTGGGTTGAAATTGTGTTTTCCTATGCCGTTAGGTCCAGAACAGACAGGAGACCGCTGTTATTCCAGGAAAACTTGGCTTTTGTGACTAGGACAATGAAATTTGGAAAATCGCGTGTTTATGTAAGACAATTTTGGTTCCTGGCTTTTAAGTGTTATATTTCAATTGTTTATGTCTAATGTATGTGGAAAATGACTCCATTAGGCACAAACTTCGCTCACACTACGACAGCACAAAGAAAACTCGTTTTTTTTGTGAAAGTAGGAAGATTTTCATTCATTTTCGGCACTATGATCAGGTAAAAACAAAAGATGCACAAGGAATAGACAAACACAATTCGCAAACCACTCAAAAAGGTTCAGAAACGTGTAGATTTTCTAGATTTATAACTTTACTGTGATTCACTACCTTGTAGTTCCACCCAAATATAGTCCCTCATCATGTTTTCGTTTTACTGTCCTTAGTAACGATGTTCAAATTTCAATATATCTTGATGAAAGGACTCGCCTTGCTCGTTGAATTTGTCAAGATGCGAATCAATGATATGGACTTTCAGAGACATTCTGCATCCTATTTTGGCGTAATTCTTTATGAGAGTGCACCAACTCCACAGAGCTTTCAGCTCTGTGGTCACCTAGAAAACCGTAAACAACTGCAACGAAATTGGTCCAAGCCGTTCTCTCCGTCCTGTTCAACAGCTTTGCGAAATCCTCACATATTAAGATCCTCTTGATCTTTGGTCTGGCGATTTTACCAGCCCTGACCTTAGCCTCGGACAGAGTGGTTACCAAGGACAGTATAACGAAACATGATGAGGGACTACCAAGGGTGTGCGTAAATGAAATTTAAAATTTCGTAAATCGTAATACGTAATTACGACAAAACCACCGTAAATCGTAAACCGTAAATCGTAAATCGTAAACAGCAAATAATAACTATAATCACTAAAATATCACTACTATGGTGGAACAAGAGAAATCACCTACTGTCCACCGTTTCACGTTTTTAGTACATATCAGGTTGCGTTCAGCATTTTTCAGGTAACCACGTTTAACGGGTATGGTATACTTTATCGCTGTCATCAGCGACAGGCATGAGATCTAGCACGACTCGCGGTGGGACCCACATCGGAGCAGCGGGATCGGTTGTCGTAGGAACAGTTATCACGCGTGAGCCGCAGCGACATGTCGCGAAGGGCTGACATACTGGAAATGTGCCGAAGCCTGTCGCTGCCGCTGTTCAACGCACTGCGAATGCGACAGGTTTGAAGGGCGGGAGCTCCGCGACAGGAGGTCGTTGTCGTTTTGCAGAGAAATGCGACCGTGTATCATAAAAGTATACCATACCCCTAATGGCACCGTCTTACCAGTATTTCTCTGCTTTCCCTCATCGCTCATTCAACAAATTCTTCCCAGATCTTGAGAAACCCGCCTGTCCGATTCAGCTGTCCGCGTATCTGCTGGGCAACAGGGACTTAATTATACACGTAATGCCTCTCCCGAAAGGCTTATGCCGTTGTCAGCGTAAAACGAGCCGAATCGATCGTTTTTGAGCGATTTTCAACGGTCGAAAAAGAGAACTTCTCCCATTTGCTTGCGAAACGGCAACACCGATTACACAGTCGGTAAGAAGCGCACTGATATATCTCGAATTCCCTACTTTTAAGGTTGGCTCAAACTCAGTGCACGCACATTAAAAAATATGGCACCGAGCTTGCGCCGACCTTTAATAGGGATCGCAGAGTATCAGTCCGACCCGTGGCAACTCTATCTAGAGCACAGAATTGGTCACCCAGCCCAAGTTAATTTTTTCTATATCCACTAAATCACTTGCAGAATCGTAGCTTTATGGTGACAATACTGAAGGTTGCTAAAGGCAACGTAATCACAGAAAACGCTTTTTAGTTTTTGCCGCATTGTGTATTTTTGTCCCCATAAATGAGAAATATAGCCAAAGCGCTCCATCAAACGCTCGCATTTGTGAGGGATAAAAATTTCAATAAAGACGGGCGAAGCTGAGCGTTTGAACAAGCGCTCACGCCTTTTCTTAGGATCCGTGTGCTGCGGACGAAGAGAAACTAGAGGAAACGATTTCAAGTTTCAAACTTTGGAGTAAAAAACGAACGCTCCTCTTCTCAGAAAAATGAAAACAAGTTACTTGTAACATGAAAGGCCGAAAACAAGTTACTTGTAACATATCTGAGCCGATGTAAGTTACTTGTGACTTATCTCAGGTCATTTAAGTTACATGTAACATATCGGCGGGATACTGCGTGGGGTGCGCCTCCGATATGTTACATGTAACTTAAATGACTTGAGATAAGTCGCAAGTAACTTATATCAGCTTAGATATGTTACAAGTAACTTGTTTTCGAGTTCTGAGAAGACAATGCGTGGAGTGCGCCTCCGATATGTTACATGTAACTTAAATGGCACAATATAAGTCGCAAGTAACTTAAATCGGCCTAGAAGATATTTAACAGGGGGATGTACGACGCACTCGCGGGGTCAGGCTTAAGAATGGCGTTCCTGTTGGTTCAATTACCCAAGTTTGAGGTACTTGACCCCCCACCAGCAGGGAAGGCCGTGCACGGCATTTTGTTGCGTAGTGTGTGGTCTGGGACGCGCCCTCTATGTCGCGTGTCGTCTGCGTCACGTGATGGCCACCCATGGTGAAAATTCGAATGTAAGTTACATGTAACATAAGTGTGACTTACATGTAATATAAATTTAAGTTACGTGTAATATAAATGTATGTTACATGTAATATAAACGTAAGTTACTTGAGACATTCAAGTAACTTACATTTATATTACAAGTAACTTGTTTTGAATTTTCTGAGTTGTTGATTTTGTGGACTCTGAGTAGGCGTAATCTACTCAAAAGGCGGGACAGGAGCACTATTTTAAGCAAATTTCAGATCGACTAGACTGCCTCGTTCGATGTTCCGATGCCAATCTAGTAATAAAATTCACGACAGTTGGTCTTCATGAAAACGCGAAAACGACGTTCCTCGTGAAGACGGGCGACGTGCGACTAGTGAGACGTGCGCGGCGCGCAACACGGATCTCTTATCCAGCTCCTCCAACTCCGACCGTGTTTCCCGCGTTATAATGATAGAATCACATCAAAGACTGATAACGGGATCGTGCTGCAGTCACACGCCTGGGTTGGTCCCATCTCCTGACCAAAAACATTAGTATACGGAAAGTAGGATTAGAGCAAGTCAATTGGACCTATCTTGCGATCAACTTCCATTGCATGTATTTTTATTTACGAAAAATTACGATTTACGGTCCAAAATGTCGTAAATCGTAAACCGTAATTACGCACACCCCTGGGGACTACATTTGGAAGCAACTTCAAGAGAGTAGTTCAGAGTACACTCGTTAATCTAGCAAATCCACACATTTCTGAACCTTGTTGAGTGCTTTCCGACTGTGTTCGTTTTTGTTTTTAACTGTTCATAACAACGAAAATGAATAAAAAAAATTCAATTTCCACTAAAAACGGGTTTTCTTCGTGCTGTTGTAGTGTAAGCGAAGCTTGTTCTCAATGAAGTCATTTTTTCACATACTTTGAGCATAAGCAATTGAAATATAACACTTAGAAGCCAGGAACAAAAATCGTGTTACATAGAGCTATTGATGAATAGCGGCAGACGAGGGAGCGGATTTCACAAGCTTTTCCATTAAACTTATTAGAGTAACATAAAGCACGATATGGACTAGAGCGCTGCGGTTTCCTAGCTTCTCTAGTGCTGATTGCCATACAAGAGCCTCAGAAAAGTGTTTTACTACTTCTACATATAGCGCGCTTGATTTTGCTTTGATGAGTGTAACAGAAAAGCATGTGAAATCCTATCTTTCGTCTTTCTCTATAGATAATTGATCTATGGTTGCCCACCAAATCGTGTTTGTAATCATTTCATTGCTCTTCCCAGTTGTCTCGTTACTCCTCATTACTATGTGCCGAATCATTCTGTAATTGGCATATTTCAAGACATTTTCTGACTTCTTGGACTTCTAATTTCTCACAAGTGTAGCACTGCCAAATCACTACTTTTGCCAGAAAGCTAAAACTCTAGAAAGGATGTGTTTTTCCCGAAGAATCTCTTTCTGACTTGATTTTTGATTAGCGAGGTAAATTTGGAAGAGACGAAATTTCTGCGAGTTTTTGCCTTCGGCGAGCTACATATCAAATCCGCTCCGATCGGTGTTGTGAGACGTTTTTTTTATTCCTGAAACTTGTGACCTACAAACATAAAAAGTTCCTGCGCGCACTCCTGCAACTCTAGTCACACCGTGCGGCTTCCCGAAAAGCACTTCCAAGGTCCAGTCGTATTCATAGGTCCGTTTGGGCGGAGATAGCGGTCCGAGAGGTGAAGGTTATTTAGGATACTTGAGTGGGGAATGGTGAAGGTTCCCTATAGACTTGCAACTTCAAAATTTGACGTTTTCTTAATCCTCTTTTTCTTGCATTCAATATATTTTTATTTTCGATCATTATTTTAAAACCTTTTTTTTCGTTAGATGACCTCCTTTAAAAGTTCACTATTCTTAATTGAATTATCTGCCTAGGCCATGAGAAATTTCCTTTGAGCTGTTTTGGAGTCAAAATTTTTTCGGAAAATTTCTCCTAGCGATTTTTGAAAAACTACCAGTTCTTCGCTCATAACATGTTTGCCCTTTAAGATAGACCTTTGAGCTGAGCTGTTTCCAAAACTTTCATGAAATTTTGCGTCGAATAATATTTTCAATTTGAGAAAAATACGTTTCCTATCTCTCAGCCGATTTCAGTTTATGAATTGACGTTTCCCTCACCAAACGCAATCAGTTTGTCTTCCATAACTTTTTTACCTAGAAGATAGCCCTTTGGTGAAGGTTGTTTTTGAAATTCCCATAAAATTGTGCATCAAATAGCGTTTCCAGTTTCAACAAATACGTTCACCCTTCTTTCAGCCGATTTCAATTTATAAAGTGCTTTTTATTCGCCTGAAGTTATCGGTTTTTCGTCCATAACTTTTTTGAGCTTGGAGATAGACCATTGGCAAAGGTTGTTTTCGGAATCTTCATGGAATTATGCGTCGACTAGTGTTTCTAGTTTGGAAAATATTTTCTCGATCCTTCAGCCTAATTCATTTTACGAAACGCCGGTTTTTCGCCTGTAACTCTTTAACCGTTGAAGATAGTATTATGGTAGAGGTTGTTTTTGGAAATGTAAAATTCTTCGTGGATTAATAAATGGGGTCCCTAACTTTGCTTGCTCCATAAGTCAGCCAGGTCGGTGGAGCCGAGCTCCATAGTTATCTCCATTGGATGCTCTCGCCTCTAAGGTTTAAAGGCACTGTTCGCGATAAAAATCAGCCAACAACGGGCTCGGCTCCACCGACCTCACTGGCCTATGGGGCAATCAAAGGTAGGCACCCGACATATCATTCGACGCGGAATTTTACGTAAATTACAAAGACAACTTTCGCCAGAACCCTATCTTCAACGGTTAAAGAGTTATAGGCGAAAAACCGGTGTTTCGTAAAATGAATTAGGATGAAGGATCGAGAAAATATTCTTCCAAACTGGAAACACAAGTCGACGCAGAATTCCATCGAGATTTCGAAAAGAACCTTCACCAAAGGTCTATCTCAAGCACAAAAAGTTATGGACGAAAAACCGATAACTTCAGGCAAAAAAATGCACTTTAGAAACTGATATCGGCTGGTAGAAGGGTAACGTATTTTTTGAAACTAAAAACGGTTTTCGATGCAGAATTTGATGCGGATCCCAAAAACGGCCTTTACTAGAAGTCTGTCTCTGAGCCCAAAAAAGTTATGAACGAAAAACCGGCAGTGACACCCACCATATCTTGAAAATGACTTGCTTGCATGAGTGTTGGATCACTTTCATTCTTTTTCAAAGCGTTTTAACGGTCGCCGCCGGTTTTCCCAGTGGTGAAGGCTGCCCACTTCACCTGCCCAGAGGTAAAGGTTGTTGGAGTACGTGGCACCACCTAACGAAGCTATGGTCGAATTCCTTGAAGCGTAATGCCGGGATCATACTTCCCGCGACCAGCGACAGCGACAGTGCACATCATGCATATCGATTTTTGGTCAACATGGATGGTAAACATTGCGTTGCGTCCCTCATCCCTTGAAGTATGTATGATCCCGACCTATCAACCGATATCGCTCATAAATCTATGTGCCTGATGTGCACAGTCGCTGTCGCTGGTCGCTGAAAGTAAGATCCCGGCCTATTACTGTCTCAGAAAAGCACAATACTGGGCGAAATCCTAACAGTAACGATATTGGTTTTCATTAGCTTCCATTTTTAGGAATGAGAGAACTTCGGGTGGCATATAATATAATGCTTACAGTGCATCTCGCGTTCAGTCCGCAAAATGCACGCTGATGGCGCGAGCGTGTTGCGGCGCGATTTCGCGGGACTGTTTACACAACAGGCGAGGAGAGGCTGGCTATTCGCCAACCGACTGCCTCGCCCCTGATCGACACCCCCCTTCGCTGCCGCCGTCCTATCCAGAGCCACCGATCAGCTAAATACGCGGGTTTATAAAATTTACTTTTTGTTTTCCGTTAATTTAGTAATTTTGTTGATATTTTTGATGTTGTCATGTGTGCTAAGATAAGGAAACCTTATTTTTGTTCCAGGAATGGCCGGTGAAGCTGCAAAATGCGACAATCGCCCGGAAATTTGGGCAAAGGTCGCCGGCGATTTCTGAAACAAAAAACTAGTTTTCCTAATCCTAGAACGCATGAAAACAGCAAAAACATCAACAATATCACTAAATTATCGAAAAACAGAAAGAAAGTCTTGAAATATCTTGAAAAATGATTTGGCGCAAAATAACCACAAGTAATGAAAATACTGGGAAATGTAGTGAAATGATTAAAATCGGAATTGGCGTTCAGTCATAGGCAACTTTTTATAAGTAGTGAAAGACGAGGTATAGGATCTTAGAAGATTCTCCGTTAAACTTATCAAAGCTAAATCAAGCACGCATCGGATTTGAGCCTTACGTTTACATTGCTTGACCCAACATGATTTCCGTATTACAGCTTCAATGAAATGTTTTACGGTTTCCGTTGCGCGCTTGATTTAGCTTTGATAAGTTTAACGGAGAAGCTTGTAAAATCCTGTAACTCGTCTTTCACTACTTATAAAAAGTTGGCCTATGACTGAACGCCAAATCCGATTTTAATCATTTCACTACATTTCCCAGTATTTTCATTACTTGCGGTTATTTTGCGCCAAATCATTTTTTAAGATATTTCAAGACGTTTTTATTAAATTTTTCTCAACTTCTTGATTTCCTGAAATTATAACATTGCCAAATCATTACTTTTGCCAGGAAGCTAAACTTTTAGAACTTTCATATATTTTCCCCAAAGGTTCCCTTTTTGACCTGATTTTTGTTTAGCGATTCCCATTTTGGAGAGACGAAACCTCTTAATGAAACCGCTACGAATCGGTGTTTTCTGAGAACCATACAGTCTTCAGCAAAGGAAGCAGGACCTGGTGAGGTTGCGGACTCGTCATAACATACGGTAGTTTGTTAGTGGTATCACTCATTTTTCCGAAATAGCAATGATAGGTCGGTGAGTCTGTGTTCTCACCGATATGAATACATCTGTGGAAGCAATGAAAACAGAAGAAAGTGTGAGAGTGGAAACAGAAACTCACCGACCAATCTCACTTATTTCGAAAAAATGAGTGATACCACAATCAGACTACAGTATGTTAGGAAAAGTCAGCAACCTCACCAGGTCCTACTTCCACTGCTGTAAACTATAACTCTTAAAAATTGTGACCCTCAATCATAAAAAACGACCCTCGCTTTCCTACTGAGACCCCGTACACGTCTTCATGCGCACTCCCATTGGGGGCCCACACACTTTCTACGGCGTCCTGCGCACTCACATTGGGGGCCGCACGCTTTCTGCGGTGTCCTGCGCACTCCCACTGGGATCCCGTACATTTTATACGGTATCCTGCGCACTCCCACTATGGTCATACACACTTTCTACGGTATCCTGCGCACACCCACTGTGGTCCCGCACACCTTCTACGGCGTCCTGCGTATTCCCGCTGGGGGCCCGCACACTTTCTGCGGCGTCCTGCGCACTTCTCAGATCCTATTTACACCCACCGTCTCAAAGAGAGAACAATTTTGGCCGGAAGCCTATCATTAGCTGTGTTGATTTTCATTAGTTCATTTTCAAAGCTCAGTGAACGTCGGATGGTTTTCAATAACATGTTTACATGTTTTAACCCGTCTTGACCCTCAATTTTGAGGGTCCACTAAAATTGAGCTTTCAACTCCAAAATTGAATAGGAGCTAGCTGCATCCATTTCCAGCCTCCTGCCAAAAAATTAGCTTCCTAGCTCAACTTTAACTGGTAGCACAAGATCGTGAACGCCGTCTGAAAAAAAGGAGATTAACAGTTTTTCGACCAAAATCACGTGGTTTTCTCCATTTTTCTCGAGTGCCAAGAAACCATTCCAAATCATTTTTTGGTACATACCCCAGCTTTTTACGCTCTTTCCAATGGAGAAGAAACCGCATCTCCACAGTCACTCTGAATGCTGATTCCGGAATCGCAGAGTTGCGCATGGGCGAGTTAAAGCCAGATCTGGTGCGCGCTTCGCGCGCACCACAATTTAAAAAACCCGCCTAATCAGATAATCGACGGCTCTGTATAGGACGGCGTCGGCGAAGGGGGGGGGGACGTCCGCGTATCGATCAGGGGCGGGCAGCGCCGGTTGCCGAGTTGCCAGCGTCTCCTCGCCTGCAATGTAAACAGATCCGCAAAACCTCGCCGCGACACGTTCGCGCAATCAGTGTGCACGTTGCGGACTGAGAGCGAGTTCGTAGATGAACTGTACATGATTTTGCCTGTCTTGGATCTTAATTTTGAAGTACCGCTAAATTTGAGCTATGAACTACAAAATGGAATAGAAGACATGTACATATCGCTGCCCCCAATTCCAGCCTACTGTCAAAAAAATTAGCTTCCTAGCTCAAGCAAAAGTGTTCACGCAAGATCGTGAACGCCGTCTGAGAAAAAGAGAAGATTGACACCAAAATCGAGCGGTTTTTTATTCCTTTCCATAATAGAGAAGCCACTCTAGGCCAATTCTATCATAGGTGGTTATTCTATCATAGGCTATATAATAGGTAGTTATACAAACTTTTGCGCTCCTGTCAATGAAAGGGAAACCGCTTCTCCACAGTTACTCCAAACGTTGTTTCCGGATCCTCAGGGTTGCGCATGGACGAGTTGAAGCCAAATCGGGTACAAGCTTAGCGTTCAACACAATTCACATACACGGAACGTAGATAGAAAGAGATTACTAAACCATTGAAGCAACAAGAAATATTTGGAATATGGAACCCAAATCAGCTGTAATTTGGTAGTTCTGATATGATAATTGTAAGAAAAAGATCTTTCAACAAGAGATAGGAGAAAAAAAGAATAGAAGACCTAAGGGCATCGTCCGCGCCGAAATCATCTGTTGTTTTTTCATGACTTTGTTTAGCTTGGTCGCTCTAGTGAACGGAAATGTCGAAAGAGTCCTCAAAAAACCTTAATTTGTAAAGAAAACCAGTTTGAATACACTGTCAAATTGGATTTGAATTTCGCGCTAAAACCGTTTTTTTTTTAATTTTTTCGGCATTCGGACGCCTGGTCTCTGTCATTTTTGAAGTTTTCCTGCATGAGGAGTTCGTGCCATAAATGTTTCCCAAGTTGTTCGACGGTTGCATCAACATTCAATGAAAAAACGCTAGATGATCGACCCCACAGCAGCTTTCAGGTGGCCATAGCTTTTGAGGTGCGCATTTTCAGAGTCTCAAGTTCAGTAGCTGAGGTCAGCAAGCCCGAACGGTTTGATTGTACACAAAAAATTGAAAATGATTTCCAGCGCGCACGGTGCCTTTATTCAAATCAATGTGGAAAAACACATCCGGAAATTTTTCGATAAAGACGAAGTCGCGATATTCTGTTCCACATTTTCCGCAGCTTTTTTTTGAGGTTTGTGGAACGCGGAATTTCTTTCATCCCTGTAGGGGACCAAAACGCTCAGGGCGGTCCGTGCCTACTGTATCCCAATGAACAATTATGAATAGTTCCAAATGCACGCGATAAAAATAAAACCTATACTATAAAAATGAAAGGATAGGACTGCTTGCAATCGATATCATTAGGAAAGCGCGAGGCGTTTATTAGAGTAGAACGCTCACCGTGATCTCTGTCCACAATCTTCAAAATTGCTCCACTCAGCGGCTTGTCTCCGCACATTAGCCGGCCTTTTACAGCAATACCTTGCAGTTTGGATGCATATGATAGCCACGATAAAATTGTAATTAAGGCCAACGCTCTCATTTTTATTCTGAAACATAAAGAACAACTAAGCAATCTCATGAAGAAATTAATGAACAATGACGCGAATGGAGGGTTTGAAGAAAGGATGATTAAACACCGTATCACCAACTGCCTGTACAGCATGTGCATCAAATGTACGCAAAAAAATCGTTTTGCAGATTTTATACAGCTGCCTAATATGATTGAATAAGTCTAGGATTGCTACACGCATTTACATTCATTCACTGTTCATTAAAAGCAGGACTCTGCCAACGCGTAGCTAGATGCCTCCGAGGGCGCGGCCTGAAACGCCGCCCCATTCCATGTAGCGAGAATTTAAGGGTTTTAGCTACGATAGCTAAAACCCTCATATTCTTGTGTCGTTCAAACCACTGTTCTCTCTGACGCTAAACCCGTATATTCTCGCTATAATTTTGTAGCGAGAATCTACGGATTTCGCGACAGCCTGTGTTGAATTCAATCTCAAACCCGCGTTGGCTACGCGGAACGCAGGAATGCGGTTTGAACAGTGTTGGCACAGTCAACCCACGGAGAACTTGACACTCTGTGGGTGGTCGTGGAGGGTGACCTCGTGTCGCTTTCTGCAAGACCTTGCAAGGGATAATTTTGGCCGCTGGTATGCTGCAGGCCGTGGGGAAGAAACGGCGATGCGCTCGATCGCAGCGGGGATCGTCTTTCTAGTACAGATCAAGACTGGGTGGGTCGATCGACCGTGTGCTGCAACGAGAATAAGCGTAGAATAAGCGGGTGCCGTAGCGAGAATTCACGAAGAATATGCGGGCGCTGTAGCTAAAATTTCACCAACTGAGGCTAAACTTTCCGTAATTTACGTAAATTCTCGTGTCAAAATTGGACTAGATGCCTCCGAAACCCTGGGCATCTCTGGTTTCCGTGTGAGGCATTTAGCTGCGCGTTGGCGGAGGATTCATTCAAATTTTGACACCACAAAAACCTGTGCTGAATCGATCTGACTTTACCACCCAAATATCATCTTCAAGTACATATTATTAGTCACGAATCCTCAATTTATCTAAAAATGGTTTGGAATTGAGAGCTAGGCCGGGTTCTTCACGCAGCGGACGTCGCGACGTAATGTTTTCCCAAATCGATCGAGCATCAATATGGTTCATATATAGTGTCGCGGGTGCGAAAGTTTCGTTAACTGATAACAAAAAAAAACTATCCCGCCAAGGCAGCGTCCATAAGGTCAACGCTCCCCAACGCTGATGGGCGCCCAGTGTCCGGAAACAGATGGGCAAACACTATCTGCCCCGTGCTGAATCATTTGATAGCGTTTGACAGGGCGTTCATTCACTGGAGTCGACTCGTTGGCTGTTCATTGGCCACGGTTTGTGGCAGCCGCGGTGGGACTATGGGATACGAGGCATTCGTTTCGGAATAGGTTTTGGTCTTAGCGCTCCATTGATGAAGCTATAAGCTTGAAAGTTTTTTGCACCTCTCTCGAAACGGGGGTAAGCGAGCGATAGCGGGCTGTAGCGTGCGTGAGCGGCTAAGGCCCTAGTTATACATCGGCGTTTCGATACCGCTGGCTCTCGCGGCATGTCTGCTAATGGTCGATTTCGAAGTGTCATCAATTGCAGACGTCCCGCGAAACCCAGTGGCAGCGAATCGCCGATGTATAACTATAGCCTGTAGGGTCTAAAAAATCATGTGCCCTCGATGGCCAGCGATTTTGCGCAATGGCGCGCTCTCGCAAGAACATGACGCAGCCTAAAACAGCGCCTCCAACGACGGGATCAGAGACATGCCCCCACTATTGGCTAATCGGAAACACTCAACCGGTTATTCGATAGCTCGAGTCGTACTCTAATCCTACCTTAATTCCTGGTCACAAAGGACAGGATGAAGGGGTTGTCGTATGTTAAGTTTTTGATCAGGTTTCAATCTGCTTCGGAGGAGGAAGCACAAAGTTTAAGAAAGGCTAAGCTTCTGCTGTTCTGAAATTCACGGATAGTTTATTCGTAGCTACACTTCATCTATTTTTCGGGAGTTCTGGTTGGATCGGGCGAGTTATCCGGAACAAATTGTTCATGGAAAAAATGTGAGCGTAATAAGCTATAGTCAAGCAAGTCGGGAAGGAAAAAAGATAAGATATGCCATGGTGAGAGTTCATCGTTTGCAGATATTCACCATTGGACGGGTTCTGAAGCAAACAGCTGCTCATACATGTTCGAGCAGTTGGTCGAATTTGTCGAGCAAATGAATTAACGTCGGCATGGTTTCTGAAGAGACCTTGCGTTCTCCATTGAAGGTTGGCGCAAACTCGGTGCACCTAAGGTATAGCATATGGCGCCGACTTTGCGCCAACCTTCAACAGTGAACGCGAAGTCTCTTCAGGATCCATGCCGATATTATGTAAGTGTACCAGTTGCGGTGGCCATGCAACACTCGAGACCACCGGCCAGCGTTATTTTGGTCCTCAGCGACGATATACCACCGTGGCACCAGAGTAGTCACTCGACTGAATTTGGTGAAAGGCCTATATGTATCAGAAAAAAGTTCAGCGTCACATATAGAAGTTGGTCCTTGAAAATCTCACAAGGTAAACCATTGAAGCGTAGTCGGAGGTTTGTAAAATGAAGTACATAAGTAGAATGCCCTTGCTACGAGTAGTGAAAACTGTGAGTGACTCTTCCTATATTTGGGAAAGTTATAGGTTCGAAACGATTAAATGCAGCACCAAAATGACGTTCCACCTACCGAAGACGGACCTCTTAATTGTGTTTAGCGCTCTAAATTAACCCCCTGTGAGCTGTATGAGCAACAAACTTTTTTTCGACCTTCGGACTTTAAGAAATTGCACTGAGCTACCCAGCCCCCCCCCCTCTCATGGTGCCCTGTAGCTCAGATGAAATGTCCGCCAAAAACTTGTGCATGTGGTTCTTGGGGTGGTGAACATGAAAATGAGGTCGTTTTTGATTTTCTTGACGATTTAAGATGAGTTAGGGTGAGAAAGGCTCCATTATAACTACCCTAAGGAGCTGTAATCGACAAAAAAAGGGAGTGGTCTCTGTGTTTGTGTTCAGCACCCGAAATAACCAATAAAAGCTTTAAAAACTTTTAATTCAATGAGCTAACGAGATTAGGATGAACAAGCGCAATTACCGGCCGGGGCCATACATACTTCTCTAGGCTGCAGCTGCCCCAGGTCGAACACATCGGTTTCCGATCGGTAGTTGCGCGCTGCTGATTGCCAGAAGCTTTGTGTTGACTATCATTAGCAACAAATGTCTACTTACCAATGAGATAGGGTGCGAAGAGTCCGTTACAATTACTAGATGTACTTGCTCTGAAGGTTCGTTTTGTTTCATGCACTATCTGCCCATTTACCAATAGTGCTGAAAATCGTCGTGTATTTTCTATTGCATTGAATGACAAAAATTATATGATGCGTTGTAACTTTGAAGAGAAATATGTGAATTGCGCACAATTTTGAGAGACAGCCTTGCTGGCGGACACAATCTAAAACCCGTGTTCTAATTCTTGCTCCTAATCACAAAGTAATACTGCGCTGCAGAATGTAAAAAAATCAAATAAATGATATGACTTCAAGACAAGAAACACTAAGGGATTCGAACTCCTCAGAAAAATGAAAACATGTTACATGTACTATAAAGTGCAAGATACTCAAGAGATTCAAGTATCTTACCTTTATATGACACGTAGCAGACACTTATATTACATGTAACTTGATTAGAACTGTAAGTTGAAGGAAGCACGATGCTTCAATGTTGGAGCTGAAAATTCCAAGTCGCTGCTGCAGGTACAAATAAGCTAACTTTGAGCCCTCTTGAACATCCCAGGAGAACATTTTTTCCATTCTTCTGAGCTAGTGTCACGCATGTGAGGCGAGCTTCTGCACCAATACCCCGTCCGAGCTTGTTGCCTCTCGCGACTGCTGCGGATAGACGAGGCAGGGTCCCGCTGGCCGCCGTAGGGTCACCTCTCTGTTACTTCTCGCTTATAACTCCTTCTATACCTCACTAAAATTTAGTCAGGGTGGTCGTTTTGGGCGGTGAACACGAATCTGAGGTCTGTTTCTAGTGTTTCAGACTTTTAAAGTAGGTTCTATTAGGCAGGGCGTCATTCTAGCGCTGCAGCCGATCGTTTCGAGCAAATAACTATACTGCTCGTAGCAGGTGATTCTCCATATGCACTTCATTTTGCAAACCTTCGACTACGATTAGGGGGTTTTTCTTCTCACTGAGAATTCTCTATGAAGTTTACCGCAAACCCAATGGTAGCCCATGGTTTCCTGTTAACGACTCCCAGTCCGGAAGCCCTCTACCCGATTACCAAGCAAACATAAAAAGCTAAACTTGGCGCATGTTTAGCAGTCATTGTTTAGCAATCGGCAAAGTGGTTACATTTATGCAGCCAAAGAAAATGTGTAAATTTCATGAACGATGCATTCATATGAAATGTGAGAAAAAAACATTGAAGAAAATGAACGTTTGTCAACGGAAGGTGCCAGGAACTCACTTCTGATTTGAACAATTCGAGTTGATAGAGCCGCGGACTCTACGTGAAGGATTTATGAACGATCCAGAAATGACCTTGTCAGATGTTTCTTGGAAAATTGTATTATGTAGAGGAGACTCAAAAAAACTTTGCCACTCTGTAAATTGAAGGAATTAGCGCTGAAGATGAGCATGAATTGGTTGCGAAAGAACTACTTTGGAATGAACTCGGCTTGGAATACCCTGAAACGAGCGCTGGTGTGAAGTAAAGGCCATGTATTTTATGCGAAGTCTACAAGTCATAGTAAACAGCTGATAAGAGCCTTCGATGCAAAACGCGTCATTTGTCGACGACAACTCTAATTTATAGCATGAAAAGCTCGTGAGCAGTTATCGTTCAATCCGAGTGAACCATTCTGTCGGTTGTTTCGAAAGAAACGTTACAGAGAGATAGATACGAAACTCTCACAAGGAAGAAATATATACACAAGGAGACCTTCCAAAATGAAATAGACATTTTCGGGACTAATAATAAAGACACGCTCCGAAATGTTACCAATTTATTTCATTAATCGAAGGCTCGGAGCTGTTAGCATTAAGAAATGACGAAAAAAGACGAAAAGTTCGATTCAGTTAAAAAAATAACGACTCTTTTCGTATTGGTTTGGAAATGAGCACGCTACACGGCTTTTGTTGAGCTAACGCGCACAAGTGGTACTAGCACATCTTTTGAAAAACTTGGGTCCTGGCGAGAATTCACGCACTCCTTCGGAAAAAAAACAGAAGGGTATCTGCAGGGTTGCCGGAGAACTCACACCCGAGCGCACCCGAGACAGCGCGATGACGTCACAGGCGGCGGCGAGCGTCTGGTTGTCGTGCACTCTCCCTCTCTCACCTTCGTGGCCGTTCACCCGGGAGGGCAAACGGGGGAATATTAGGGATGAGATGAGCCACTAAATACATCGGAGGATGTGAATATCAGAAGTGCAGGATGTTACTGGTTACAGAAAGGGTAATATGGATGCCATCAGAGCTATATAATGTCCTGAATGTCGTATAATTACCCAAATGGATTGCCTATCCACTAAAACCGCAAAATTTTCAAAATCTCAGTTCAATCCTAGGGAGTCACTCGAGTTACCACACATTCACGAGCCTGGTATTGAGCGATTATAATAGCGTGAAAGGATGGTCATATTTCACTGGTATTGCTGTCTCTTCAACTTCAGTACAAAGGCTCTAAACTACACCATGCCTTTAACAAGTAACGAAGTGTTACACTTAATAATTCCAGTTGTTAAAAGTGCGTGTCTTATAGAACTGATCACTGTATACCCCTTTGTTTGGAAAGCAGGTTTTCGTACTAAAACCAAACAAGCGTAATGAACTTTTCCAAACACCTGTATTTCAAATATAATCTATACACGGGGCATGGGGAGTTGAATCCACCTTGATTCTTCATGAAACGGCTCCGGTTCTACAGCAGCTACACCATATTTCGGAGGGCAGCTTACTGGAATTTAGGAGTAGAGGGTGGAGATGACTGGAAGGACTGTGGCCCCGCCACGATCTCTCCGATCGATATTTCGGGCCAACGGCTGACGATTGCTGCATATTATAAGCCATTGGCATAACCCAAACCCGATTCAACTTGGCGTAATGGAGGATTTCAAACCGATCAGAGCTGTGTTCGCCCCTTCCCAACAAAGGGGGCAAGATTGTGCCGTTTTCGTATTCCCCGATGACCTCAAGCTCTGCTACGAATGGTGCTTCAAAAGAACCCTAGCAGATGGAGTCACAAGGACATACCTCTGCTGTGGATGCAAGGCACTCAAAGACCATGATCGAGAGCAGTTCGCTAGTACGATACCTACGTGCCGAGTCCGAGAAGGGTTTTTTGTTACCGACCCAAGGCAGCCTCTACGGCCTCACTTTTGCGAGCCACGGTGCACAGCAAGATCAGCTGCCAGACGCCTTGTGATTGAAATCTGCACTGATCTGAGGACGGCCGAAAATATCCCACCGGCTAATCGCATCGCTGAAAACCTGATCGACCAGGTATCCGGCCCCCGATTCGGTAGGTACTCAAGTCATCACCAAAAAAATAAACTTTCTTTCCTAAAAACTGCTATGTGATACTTTAGAAGCGTTCTCTGTTCCCGAGCGTAGAGCAGTCGTAGAACAACTGACGTGCCCGTCGACTCATGGGGAGGACAATCTACGTCGAGCGATTCGTTGGATTATCCAGCGCGGGCATAATATTATTCCTGCCATTCCCGGACAGCTGGTACTTTTTCATAATTATTCTGTTTCAACACAATGAATTAAAGACTTCAATAAATCTTATAGGATCCAAGTTTGTGCAGGGACCCAGCCGACAATGAAAGCTTGATTTTGCGCGACGATAGCGGGGTGATCTACATCGGGAGTCGCCAACTGTGGTTTGAGGCCTTCAGAAGATTGAATGTGAAAACAGTGCTCGTGAGTTAATCCTTCAGTTGCCTTCAGTGCTTAACAGTGGATACAAAGATTTTGGGAATCATCCGTGAGCTTGTTCAGTGCGACGGCAGATATAAGCAGCTGCCACTTGAACTGAGGCCAACAGCAGCATCCCAGATCTACACGATTCTGGGCGAATTCGAAGGCGGTCACGTTTTGCCCCTTCTTTTTGCGTTCTTGCCGAACGGTAAAGAAGAAACTTATAATATTTTTATAACTTATAATACTTATAATATTATTTTTCTTTAGATGGTTTTGTATGTCATCAAAAACTGTCTGGTTCGAGACTAGCTGTTCGCGGATTCTTTTTCGTTTTCCTCAGAGCGGATCGGCCCAAACAATCGCCTGGGGTTCGTATTAAGATCAAAGAGGCTTAGAGAGGCCCGCCCCGGTATGGCTCGGCCAGTTGCGTGATTGGTGCGAGAATATTCACTCTGCGGCTCAACTCGTACGCTCCAGTAGATATCGGCGCAAGCAATCGCCCGGGGTTCGTGTTTAGATCAAAGAGGTCCCTATGGGCCCGCCCCGGTATGGCCACGGCCAGTTGCGTGCTTGAGCGAGAATATATCTCAGACTGTGTACGGTTGTTTCCATCTAAAACCGAACAGTTTGCATCCCTGAACTAAACGGAAAATCCACTCTGAGTATCTTAACCCGAATTCTTAGATCTATTCAGTCAACTGCAAGCACATGGAACGTCCTCAGCTCACATGTGAGCACTTTGTACGTCTAAGAGTAGAAGGTTACACAAGTAGATTTTTCCACCTCTTGTATTTCAGTCAGGTTTCCTCCCAATCAGTTCCTAATTTTTGAAAGATTTTTTGACTGAATAAATTTTGAATGAATAATGAACTGTTCAGGTGAGCGCAAGTTCTAATCATTCTCCTAGACATGAGTGCAGCTTCCTTTTAAATGACAGGCTTCAACAAAATGCTTCAGGTGGTTTAGCGTCGAGATCGCCCCCTTTGGTGGAGACGTGGCCATAGCGCGTGACGGGTGCAATTTTATAACCGATTTCGAGCTTCCCGCGATGAATGCCGTAAGACGATTCATGAGGGTAAACCTGTATGGGTCAGTTACCGTAGTTTTTGCTTTCATGACGTTATACACTTCGTATCTGAGTCATTTCAGGTGTTTATTTCATTATGCCCAGTGCATTCTGAGAAACCGCGACCGTTTCGGCCTTCGTGTTCCGGCGAAGGAAAATCGCGCCCTACAAGTGTACTTTCGTAGGCTCCAGGTTCTCCCTCTGCTGTCACGCCACCACAGAGGAATCGCCGACGTTCTGAGATATCCCACGGTGCCTACCGTGACTCAGCAGCAAGAGCAGTCGCTTGCAGAGTTTGCGGAGTACTGGACGAATACCTGGGGCGTTGGAGGACGATTCGACGGTTTATGGGACCATTACGGGAATTTCGGTGCCCGTACGAATAACCTGGTCGAAGGGTTCCACAACCGTATACGGTCCAGGTTTGGGAATGCCGTGCCATCCTTGGCAGAAATGCTCGGATTCATTCGAGTTCAAATCACTAAAGGGAAGGCGAAAATTCTCCCACTGTCCAACAATGAGCTGGGACCAAGATACATTCCACCCAGAGAAAAGACGCGACAGGAAGAGATAGACGTCGAGTTGCGTCGGTTTTACGGCCGCGTGGCGAACCAGCCCCCTACACAAGCGGAATGTAATGATTATTTAGATTATCTAGCCCGTAGAATAGCTCACTAATAGAATTCGTTTATTTTTAGCTCACAAATAGAATTTATTATTTGCACACACTTATTATATGCCAATCCTAGATTAACTCATTTGTTTGCCTGTAATACAATACTACTGCTGTTAATGTTACCTTAGGAAGTCAATAAATACGTATTCAATCATTCTGTACACCCTGCACACCCTAACTACATCAAAACACTGGAAACTAAGCAGTATCGGATGTACACAGGGGACTCCTTAAACAGCTGATATACGATTACGCGCTCCAATGCCACTTATGTCAGAGAAACAGGCGCACGAGCTGTCATGGCCTCGATGACCCTCACCGTCTGCGCTCTAACCTTTTCCTCTGCCGTCTCGCGTCTCCCAAGACCATGGATGTGAGTTCTCATAGAATCTATCTGCAGCTTCACCCGCATCTTAGATGAAGCTATCAGCCTCCGAATCAAGGGAGAAGAGGAGAGCTGCTTCGATGATGACGAATCGGACCCACTCTGGCTTTCTGAGGAAGATTAGCAACCAATTGAGAGTCAAAGTGCATCATTCTTGTTTGGAGATGTGGAGGTGCATGGTTCCATAACCTAATTATGTAATCCAATTTTCAATCGCTCAATTCAAGCCAGAAATGCTCAAGCCCAGGGGTTTCAACCCCTTGAGAAAAATCGGAGAATTTCTCACACCCGTGTCAGAAGTGCTCCCACCCAGGGGTTTCGACCCCTTGAAAAAATCGGAGAATTTCTCACACCCGTGTCAGAAATGCTCTTTAAAATTATCGGGTTATCCTTGTAGAAAATGGGCGGAGGAGCTCCAGAACTGGTCGAATGGAGAAATTCAAGAGATGGTTAGAACGGATTGAATCGTGAATAAGCTACTAACAACGATAAATATTCATGTCAAGATCATTTCCAACATCGGTATGAATCAGCCTTAGCTTTTGGTCTGGACTGCCCTACACAAATAACAAAACGCCTTAAATTCGATATGTTTGAAGGCATTACAAGGATTCCCTACTGTTTTTGCTCAAAACGGAGTTCAGATGTGTGTGCCAATCTCCAATATTCGCGGCTTAGCAACGCAGCACGAGGGGATTACTAAAGCAGTTACTCGTCGACGTGTAAGCCCCTTTCGTTCCCCCAACTGCTGCCTAGGGCAGAACGTTGTGTCCTCTTGCTCCGCTCACTGCCCCACTGCTGCTCGTATAGTCGCCCCACAAGCTGCTACAGTCGCCCCAACTGCTCCAGTCGTCTCCCCAACTGCTGCTCCTCATTGTGGCCCCAACTGCTGCTGTTCCTTCCCCAATTGCTGCTCATCATGTCCCCAATTGCTGCTCTTCATTTATGATCTTTCCTTTATTTCTCATAACCCTTCTCCCGCAGGTGATATGTCGAGCCCAGCAGCAGCGCTGGGTCAACCTATCAAAAATAGAGACCTCATTGAGGCTCATTCATATCTACAACGGATGATTCGTCCTTGATTAGATCAAATGATCTTCGCCACAGTTGAAGGAAATGATGCTGGAACTGCGGGCTGTCTCATTCACACCCTAGGCCGCCTCGTATATGGCACGAGTTTGCGAGGGTCGTTCAACACAGGCCTCCGTCAGTAGTGAATGTGAGTCTCCAAAAACATTTATTGTCACAGAGTCTCTCTCTACTTTGAACAAGAATTGATTTTCACTCGGTTTCGTGACTGTAGAGATGTGAATTAAGCGTGATAATTTGTTTCTCTCGTTTCGAAAGACGAATTATGACTTTCTTTGTACAAAAAGTTATATCCACATATTCCAAGAATGAAGTTCTCCTCAAAATATTCTTAAAGGCAGTGGTCACGATGAAAAACGTTATCGAAAAAACAACAAAAATCAGCTTAGATCAAAAACAGCTGAAAAACTATGAAGGTAGCGCGGTGAAAACGGTCTACAAATAGAGTTTTTAGGGCCCAAAGAAGCTAGTACGTGCACACGTGCACAGCGATGACGAAACAGATCGCAGTCTCATGCCGAGCAGTCAAAAATCATCGACATTGAGAGTACGAAATAAATGCAAATTTAACGAATAAAAACAGTTGAATAATGAAAGCATCACTTCAGTCAATGTTTTTGACTAGATGTGTACATATATTCGAAGGTTCATTGCTTGACATTCAATTTCAAGCTAGCTGATGTTCTTGATATAAGAGGTCATCGATGCCGATGATGTGGAGAGGGCTCGTCCACCATCAAAAGACAAGAAAGTTCAGGTTTCAAATTCGGCCCAAAACAGTGGTTTTTTCGCGATTTTTTCTTATAGGTCCTACTACTCGAGACCCAGGAAAGGATTTGGAGAGAAAAAGACGACAAGCATATTTGATCGCGACCACTGCCTTTAAGCCGCTGAAATTCACACTGTATAGAAGAATGTCCAGGGTTAAACAAAATTCACATATCAGAGTACTCAGCATTAATTGATCTCACTGTAAATGGTAATTTCTCTTCATTCAAGAAACAACGATTTCAGAATTTTCTGAAAATTTTTCTTCTTTCTAAGTTGTTGTCGCAAAAGTTTTTTGGGAGGGTTCAAATTATTAATTTCATTGCAAAGTTGTTTTTGAGAACTGTCGGCTTCGATTTCTGTGAGCATTGTGCTTTTCGTGAAGAAAAGGTATGTATTCCCCATTTCGCTCAATTTGCGGCAAGCTCAGCATTTGAAAAATTTAAATCTTCGTCCAAAACCAAAACAATTGGTTTTTCTATGGAACATGCGAGTGAAGTTCGAGTTCATGGAGACGCATTTCAGAGTAAGATGGTGATTTTTTAAAATTTCCGACTTACACCTTCCAGATTTAATGAAGGCAAAATGTTGCAAATCTGGAAAAACACGCTTAATAAATCATTTTAAAAGGGTCGAACACATCTCAAATTTTCGCCCGGTTTCACACATCCACCATCCGAAGAAAATGACGACTCATCCCTCATACCAGAATAATTCATTGGTTTTTAGCCGAGCTCAACCGTTCAAATAACTACTTTTCTCGAGGGTGCCATTTTGAATTGGCATTTTTTAGAGTGAATCTGCGTTTGATTTATAATCAGTAAGATACCAAAAGTTTTTTTTCGAAGACTCGATGCAACGAAATCGTGAATCTTGCATAAAAGTACCACTTTCGAAGAGGTCGCGCGCTGATGAAAGTGAGCTCTCAGTGCATGGGTTGGCCGCCAGCGCACGTTTAGCCAGCGATAGAGTCATAGAACAGCGACCAGTTGGAGATGGAATGGAAGAGTTGAAAAATGACTTTGAGCATTTGGCAGTTAGTAGCGTCAGGTCGCGGCGATTTGGCAATTAGATGGAAACATGTCTTGGTCGACGGCGAGCGGGCGGCGCCTGGTCTTCAACACGAAGACAAACTGGCATTAAATTGACAAACTTTTGCTGCATATTCGTGAGTAGGGATCGTTTGACTTCAACTCTATCTATTGTTTTTTGCGAGCTACAGATATTGGAACAGTCGACCTGATAACAGGACTGTCGAAAAAGTGTACAACGGGGAAGGTAGGCGGAAACCATTCAGATGCACTCACTGATCCGGAATTTGAAAACACCAGCAGTGTCGAAAAAACCGGCCACGAACGAGCACAAAGAGACCTGTCCGGACCTGAACCTGAGTGTTCCGCTCACGCTACGCCCACTCCTTTCAACCGGCACCGATCCGTAAACTACTGAAAACCCGACCTTAGGGGTAACAACATACATCCAGGAGGTTACAATCCACTCCGCTCAACAAAGCCTACCCCATTTGATAATCGGTTGCTTTCTTATAGTCATGTTTACTGTCAGATACTTCTATTGGGAGCCGGTGAGGACATCCAAGTTTAGGACCGTATAGGACTATTTTATGATCGCTTTTAGCCGTTTTTTTAGCATCGTTGATGCAGAGAGCGCCAGTTCTTTCGATTTACGTCGCAAATCCGAATTGTTTTGATCGTGGACACTGCCTTCAAGGTATTCCGTGTGATATAGCTGGAGACTGGTTGTATAACTCCATACAACTTCCCAAGGAATGGGCATGTTAATTTTTTTAAAGGCAAGAGCTCTCCATGTTAACTATGAGTACGATCGTAGTTACCTAAGGGACCACCTTGAGCAGCGTTATCAGACAATGCTGGCCACAACACAGAGCAGCAGCTAAAGCGACGAATGGGGAACGAGGGCAGCGCGTGCTCCTCAAGCAGCAGCTCGTCCCCTTGTGCTGCTCTCGCTATTCTAGTAAAAGTGAGAGCTAGTCGTGCCCCTTGACAGCCCACGATCGTCCGAGATGAAGATCAAGCGATTTCTTTGATTACATACACCTTGATGGGAGAGAAAAGGGAAATGGTGAATTGACACATAACTAATCGGATGTCTATATTGCATGCTCAAGACAAAAAAAAACTTCTCATGCTGGCTGTAAATATGCTCGTAGATGTCCAAATAGACTACTTTGAGCAATGTTACCTCACTACGATTGCCACAAAAAAGAGCAGCAGCTGAGGCGACAAATGGAGGACGAGGGCAGCACGTGCTGCTAAGAGCGGCACAAAGGCAGCACGTGCTGCTCGAGCAGCAGCTCTTCCCCTCGTACTGCCCTCGCTATCCTCGTCGAGATGAAAGCCTATTGTGCTCCATTACAACCCCACGATCCTCTGAGATAGCGATTCGTTCTGCATGATCTCCGCCGATCACTCAATCGGCCTGCTCGTTATCGATGATTCGTATTCGTCGCCCCGGCGACTCAGAAGTTTCAAACCATGTTACTCGTACTTTAGTAGTATGTTACCTGATGGCTTCAGGTAATATACCATAAATTCGCTAGTAATATACCACAATGATGCGAGTAATATACTACAAACATGTGGGGAACCTACCATAAACAAGCAAGTAATACCCTATTTCAAGCATGCGAGTAATATACCACAAACATGCCAGTAATATAGAGTTTGCGCAATAACTTTAGTCTGACGAATGGACGGGGCTGCGACGGTAAATCACCGCGCTCGGATCAAAACCCCATTCTCCACTGAGGCCGCAAACCTCGCACGGCCAGCCGCCTGGTCCATGCGTCAGACCTAATTGAAAACGAAAACCATACTATTTCGACCATGCAAGTAATAAACCACAAGCATGCAAGTAACATACCAAAAGCACGCAGGTAATATACTACTTGAAGCGTGCAATTAATATACCACAAACGTGCGAGTAACATGCGAGAAGCATGCAAGTAATATACTATTGAAGAGTGCAAAAAATATACCGAAAGCCTGCAAGTTACATACCAGAAGCAGGTAGGTAATGTACAATACCCATCCTCGAACTTTGCAAAACAACAACAAAAAAAACGTTTTCTCGCGTTTTTCCGCACCTTTTTCATAACTCTGGCTGATGCTGATTTTCGAGAATATGAAAGATGTTGCTAGATTCGCCTCATCAAGATCTACCAGTTGGTGCTAAAATTCCATTGATAGCTTTAACTGTTCCTTATTTGAAGGTATGCTGCACTTTTCATAACACTTCTTGACTCGTCAGGATGCTCGGCCGGCACTTTTATTCTGACGAGTCAAAACGTGTTCTGGAAAGAACAACATACCTATAATTAAGATATATTTTAAGTCATCAATAAGAGTTTATCACCATCTTGTAGACCATGATGAGGCGATTCTAGCAATACCTTTCATATTCTCGAAAATCAGCATCAGCTAGAGTTATGAAAAAGGTGCGGGAAAACGCGAGAAAACGTTTTTGTTTCGCTGTTGCGTGGTTTGTCGGTGGGTATTTTACCGCTTGATGCGTGCTGGTGATCGTTCCATATCCTTCCATAACAATGAAATAGATTGGCGTCCGTCCATCAGTGTAGTTTTTTTTTTGCAATCTGTAGTACAACTCTTTTGTGGCTTGGAAGAGTTACGCCTAAATCTATCCCACAGCATTGCAGAAGGGGTATGAAGAACGTCAGAGAAAACGGGTGCACCTTCAGATGACGTCAGCAGGTCATTGTGAGAAAAGCATAGGGCTTCAAAAGGTGTCCGCAGGAAGTAGTGCAAGGATGGTAGGGATCTAGAAGGAGAAAACTGTGGAAAGTAGGTGGGGCCCAGGTGACGTCAGCAGGATATCGCGGAAAGTGGGTTTGCTTTCAGATGTCGTCAGCAGTATGTACGTCGTGGAATGTAGGCAGGGCTTTAGATGACGTCAGCAGTGCGTAGAGGAAAGTAGATAGAGTTCCAGTGGTTGTCGACAGAACGTCATGCAAGGTGGGCAGGGCTTCAAGGGGAGTCGTCAGGATGTCGTGAAAAGAGTGATGGGCTCCAGATGATGTCATCGGCACGTCATGCAGAGCATATAGGGCTCCAGAAAGTGTTCGCATGTTGCCGTGAAGGATGACGCCACCAGAACGTCATGGGTCGGTGGAAGGAGCTTCGTGTGGAGCGTGAAATGAAAACGTTAAACGCTACCCACATTTCACGTCGTGAAATGTGAGTAGCGTTTAACGTTTTCCTTTCACGCTCCACACGAAGAGAGAAACAACCTGAGGCTACTTAGGTTGTTTATTCTCGTGCTTGTGTGGAGTCAAGGGGAGAGATAGCTAGAGTGTAAAGGAGAAGGCGGCGCAGTACACGCGCGGTCACGCACTCGATCGGCAGCAGCAAATTTTACCCTGAAATAGAAACTAGGTGTCTCTCTAACATCCTCTGTTGCTCGCTTGAAAACATCCTACTGATGACGAAAGCATGTTGTGCCTTTACGCTGCGTCCAAATGCCGCGACAGCGCGCATTTCCGCTGTTGTGCGCCTCTCAACACTCCTCAACGCTGGAGAAGCCAATGCCCGCTAATTAGAGCGAAAAAAACACCCACACTTCGTAAGTAAGTCAATTGACGACGTTTGGCCGAGTGATCATTCGCGCGAATCTGCGCAATGGTTGATCATAACCCACGGCTTCCCATTACCGTAGTGGGTATAGTTGTACACGAACGAAACTTTCGAAAAACTTTCGAAAGATTTTTCGAATTTTTTTTCGTTCGTTTTCGTTCGTTCGAAATTTCGTCGAACGAAATTTTTTCAAACTTCGTTCGTTCGAAATTTTTTCGAACGAAAAAATTTCGATTTTCGTTCGTTCGAAATTTTTTCGAACGAAAAAATTTCAATTTTCGTTCGTTCGAAATCCGATTTTTCGAAATTTTTTCGAAATTCGTTCGTTCGGAATTTTTTCGAGCAAATTTCGAAAAAAAATTTCGAACTTTTTGACAAATTTCGAAAAAATTTCGAAATTTTCGACGAGTTTCGAAAAAAATACGAAATTTCGAAAAAAATCGAAATTTCGATTTGTTTCGAATTTCGTTCGTTCGACCTCCATAATTTCGAAAGTTTTTCGAAATTCGTCTGTTCGAATTTTTTCGAACAAATTTCGAAAAAATTTCGAAATTTTTGACAAATTTCGAAAAAATTTAGAAATTTTTGACGAGTTTCGAAAAAATACGAAATTTCGAAAAAATCAGAAATTTCGATTTGTTTCGAATTTCGTTCGTTCGACCTCCATAATTTCGAAAGTTTTTCGACATTCGTTCGTTCGAAATTTTTTCGAACGAATTTTTTTCAATTTTCGTTCGTTCGAAATTTTTCCGAACGAAAGTTTTTCATTTTTCGTTCGTTCGAAACGATTTCGAACGAAAAAAATCGATTTTCGTTCGTTCGACATTTTTTTCGAAATTGTACAACTATAGTAGTGGGATATGGCGAACAGCGACATTAGTCTTGCAACAGGTGTAATGCCTCCTGCTTTAGGGGTGAAGCAGAGAACTTAAAACTCGCTGTTTCTTATTGAAGCCGGTGTAGCAGCTAGCGGGCCTGAGCGCGAGAGGGAGCGCGCGTGTGCTGCTAGCGAATCGTTTGCCCACGATGAACATCGATTTTTTCGTACGCTGTCTCAAGTAGTGGAGACTCTGCTGCGCAGAGCAGCAAGCACAAGGTTGTGAGTGGTGACCCTTGAAAAGTGGTGGTAACACGAGTTGGGCATTATTTGCCTTACACGTTATCGATCGGTACCGATCGATATTTTCGATTTTCGCGCACATCGCACAAAACGTGGTTATTATTGGTCAGTGGGGTTTCCATGATTTGAGTATTGCAGTCATCACACAATATCGATCGGTACCGATCGATATTTTCGATTTTCTCGCACATCGCGCAAAACGTCGTCATTATTGGTCCGTGGAGTTTCCATGATTTGAGTATTGCAGTCATCACACAATATCGATCGGTGCCGATCGATATTTTCGATTTTCTCGCACATCGCGCAAAACGTGGTTATTATTGGTCCGTGGGGTTTCCATGATTTGAGTATTGCACTCATCACACAATATCGATCGGTGCCGATCGATATTTTCGATTTTCTCGCATATCGCACAAAACGTGGTTATTATTGCTCCGTGGGGTTTCCATGATTTGAGTATTGCACTCATCACACAATATCGATCGGTACCGATCGATATTGTCGCTTTTCTCGCACATCGCGCAAAACGTGGTTCTTATTGGTCCATGGAGTTTCCATGATTTGAGTATTGTAGCCATCACACATTATCGATCGGTACCGATCGATAATATCGGTTTTCTCTCACATTTCCTGGATGTCGCAGAGTGGTTATAATGGGTCAGCGGGGGTCCCTCGTTTCGGGAATAGCGACCATCACAAACGACACATCGTCGACCGGCAATGATGGATAGTCAATTTTTTGAGAATCCCATGTTATTGAGTGGTCACTATTTGGCAACAGAAGTCCTACGGTTTTGATATTGAACCCATCCCACAATAATTCTCGATACCGATCGATTACATTGATTTTTGCGGATCTCTCACAGCACAAGGTTGTGAGTGATAATTATTGAGCAGTGGAAGTCAACACCGATCGATAATATCGACATTTCACAAGTGAGACTCACATCGAAAGCCATTCTCCCTCAACTGGGTTCAGCTAAATTCTTGAAAAGGCACCTCAAAACACTCAACTGCATTTTCTAGTTATGTATTATAGAAACAACGTGAACCAGATGCATAAATTTCATGTGAACATTGCCTAAATTAAACGTATAACGGTATTATGGACATGCCAGTAGTGAGCATTACATGCAACATCTAACAATTGTAGCTGTGAGGTAAAATCGACACATAAATCGGTACTTAGGCTGATGCTAAACAAACAACAATACACTCGAAAAAAAAGATCAATAACCAATGACCGCTAACAACAACAAAGACCAGTAACTAACGAATACTACAACAAAAGGGTTAGCAGAAAAGGTCGGGACCATCTGATGGCCAATGACCGCTACCTTTCCACCAGGCGCACAGACCATTCAAAAGCACAACTCGTTCTCCATTTGATGGCACTCATTGCTGTCCAAAAGTGTCGACCTGCTTCGAATCATACATCAAAATGTTGAGGGAGAACTGAGTATCAAAAGTCCTCGGATGTCTCTCTTTCTTTCAACCACTCAAGACTGCTCTATCACATGGAACTCTTGAACACGTGACAATAAACCGTATCAAAACACCAAACTGGATCGTGGATTTTCCTCAACGAGGCGATTTTCGCTTTTCCCTAGAATGGTGAAAAAATTAGAGTTCCTCTCAGCGTCATGGAGATAATATGAAAAATGCTAAAACGACTTCGTAGCTAAGTTTTTGCGCCCCCACTTCGGGGCAGTTATGTAATATTCAGATGACCAATTGTTACACATAATTGCGCAATCTTAATGTTTAGATAGAAGGTAAGGCAGTCGAAGATTTTTATACTCAAATCGTGCTCCACATTTTGTCGTATGATTCGAGGGCGACCGCAATTTTCGGGCAGTCGAACACCGCTAAATAGAGAACAATTTATTCGTTTATCAAACTTAATGCTCCCGAGTACAGAGTGCTCAGCTCGACGTTCCTGTCTCCTGGCTCCCTCTTGACTGCTAACTGGGCACAACCGTCGTCATTGTTGTTGAAATCAGCAGTCTGTAATTGAAAGATAATCGGAGAACGAATACAATGAGGTATTCACTGAAACGTACATCTATCTGAACGTACAGTAGGCGAATCGAGCTTGGCAAGTTTATCCAAAATACCATCTGCCATACGGGTCATTTTTTCGACCACAATCTCAAAAGATCTCTGCTGTGTGACAAGGAAGTGGTTTAATCCGCTGAACAGCTTTGTTTGTTCCTGGAAAATGACAATGAATGTCGGTGAAAATTTGAAGCCCAGCTCAATACCCTACCTTGACCATATCTGCGGTCATGTTTCTCAGCTGCGAGCCAGACACGTTGTGGCTTGACGTTGTATCCCTATCAGTGGGACTGCTCGCCTTCGGCGCGATTTCATCATCAATTTTCTGAAACATGCAACTTATTATCAGCGCAAGCTGAGACGCATGGTGCAGGCCTTCATGCCGCTCGCATACCCAAGAGAGTAGTTTTGAAACAGCTCAACGGCCAGGCGAAGGGCTGCCAACCATTCAATCCAACTCACACGCTCATCAAAGTCATGATCCGTTTCGACTAACACAACGCTGCTATCTGCACTCTCCATAGACACCATCGATCCTTCGTCGTCGCTTGCCAATTCCAAAGTGTCAGCATGTGGCAAGCCTTTGTGCGCCGTCTTTTGGTTGTAATAACCAATCAGACATCGATCTGTGCCGCTCAGGTTTGAATCATTGAATTCCGCTTCTTCATTTAAATCTCTTCCGTTCCCTGTGGTTCCACGGTATCTATAAACTCGAAAACTTAAATTTTCAGCGAAAAGCAGCGGAGCGGTGAGCTTCGGTGAAATATAACTAGTGACAAGGAGGTGCCAAGGAAAAAGTCACCGCTCCGCGCTGTGATACCCGAAAGCCGGAGTAAGGCAGCGTCCATACGTGGCGAGAGCGGGCCTTCTCGCTGTTATGCGCCTCTCGACGCTTCTCAACGCTGGAGCAGCCCGTGCCCGCAAATTAACAGTGGCAAACACCCCCTAGCTCGTGTTGATTCAATTGGAAACGTTTCATCGGGTGATCAATCGCTCGAGTCGACGCAACGGCTGATGATTTACCACGGTTTTCGACTTCCGTGGTGGTATTATCAAAAACAAGGGCAGTAGTTTTGATACAGGTTTAATGCCACCGGCTTTAATGATGGAGCAGTAAGCTTGAAACTTGCTGCTTGTTTCGTGGTGCTGACGTAAGCGCGCGAGAGCGACCGGGCGAGGGCGTGCGAGAAGGAGCGCCTAGGAGCAATTAGCGAAACGTGTGCCCACGATGAATATCGATTTTGCATAATCGCACGCTCTACCCACGTATAGACGGAGCCTAACTTGAAAAGAACCTGAGTCTAGTTCCAACCAACAGTAGACTACTTGAATGTGCTCATGATTTTATGACCAAATAGGGATGGAACTAGGGCCCTTACCTTTTTTCCTTTCCTGCGAACGACATTGCCCTTCTTTTTCTGTTGTAATAATGCTGTCTGAGTTGGACTTTAGACAGCTTCACACCGTGTTTCTCCAGAATTTTCTTAGATATCTTCTCCCACTCCTTACGGCGTTGCTCATTTGTCCCCAATAATCTATCCGATTTTCCTCGTATGAATACTTGCTCCTTCTTCATAACCTCCTTGACGATGTCGTCGGAAACTTTGATGGTAATAGTAGTTCGATGTTTCTCGCCAGCAGACCTACAACAACGTTCCTTAGTTAAACTGTAAATTACTCTAATTAAGGTTCGTCGCGGAGGTGGGCCCCACGAATAAGCAATGCTGGTGAAAAAACTCCTCTTTGAAGTGAGGCACTAGTGGTGAACTTCAATTGAAATGTAAAAGTTTAAATTCCTGATTGTTTTGCATCTTCAATAGTTTTGCTTCTCTATGAAAAGCTTATGAAGTGACATAGTAGTTATCACGAGGGTGCTGAGAAGTAGGCAAAACTGTTGGGCACAGGCAACAGTCGTACCTGCATTGAACGTTTTCTGGGTGAGAGTGTTCCCACGTAGACCACCATGCGCCTACATAGTTCTGGCGCTGATCAGTTAGTTGACACACAGAGGTGTGTAGCACAACAGCAGTCGTCCACCACTGCGAACCGGAATCTCATTCCAGTAAAGACAGTAAACCTGCGCATACACAGCCACGCACATTAAGTACTCAACAGGATACAAATTGACAACGGATATATACTGAATAGAATGGACACCAACAGAAATGGGGAGAACATGGTAATGAACGCGTGGAAAAAAAAACGGCGTAAAAAATATATCCGTATGCAATTGCCTCCATAAAGAACTTTGATTATGTGAGTGACGATAAAATATGTATATATGCATGTGTACTTACTAGCGATCATTAAAGGAGGGGATGATGCCGAATTGTTCTAGGAAACCATTCAGTTCTTCCTCATTAAACACCACAAAGGTTTGTTTTCGCTGTTCAGAAGTTTCGACAAAGAAAAGAGTTTTTAGAGGATATTGTTCATTTTTTGTAGACTCTCCTCATTCCACTTTCCTATTGTTCCCTTTTTGTTGAAACATTTGTAACGCTAACCGAACCACTTTAGCATGGAAGACCCCTTTTTTACAGAATTGTTCACTTTTTCTTGATATTACGTTGTAATATCCTATGAAATAATTTCGAACAAGGAGAACAAAGAACTCTTCATCTCCCCACTAGATCAGTCCTCTTTCTGTGGTCACAAGAATCAATGACCCAACCTGTTATGAAACTATCTCAGAAAAATCACCGAATGTGGCTGACACGACCGATTTTCACATAATATAGGCTGAGAAATGAATGATATCCATGATATCGTTCCACATAATTCATTCATATTGATCGCGTCAGCCACAGCTGGCTACACCGGATGTTATTTGCAACCTCAATGTTTTTAACACGTATCAAACGGGTTGGCCACGGTGACTTTCTCAACCAACTCTGATAGCGGCCTTAGGCCCCGGTTATAGTTGGTCGCTCAGACGTAGCCAGCCCAGTCCATAATCATGAAAACCTGCTGGCCTACAGCCGGATGCAGACTCTGCCCGCAGTTTTTCGCCTTCGAATGAAACTAACTCAAAACCTGCACAGTCAGGAAATAACTTCCATTCCATCTGGGCACTTTCACATCAGTGGAACGAAGCGGTATTCCATACTCATTATTTCGTTTCCGCCGCCCCATTCCTTTGCAGATCAGCCGCTTCGATTCCACGAAATTGACATGAAAAAGCTCTGCTGAGCTGCGATTGGAGATAATCCTAACAACTTGTTTTTGAGCTTAGATGCTGATAAGCAAGTACCATTTATTGCAGAAAAAGTCAGTAGGCTGGTGAAGAAGAATGTGGGAGCACTAAAAATGGGGTTGTGTAAATGGTCTCAGCGCGTTACGAAACTGAAAAGCAGCCTGGCAGCATGACCTACATAACACCTCAAGCTCTCTGCACGCTATACTTGTCATCCTTGCATTTTTACAAAAGTTTTGCAAGGTGTTTTCAGATTCCTGCGCGAATTCCGATGCATCCAGCTCACTATCTCACAAGACTAGCGCAAAGCTCAAGACTCTCGCTCATTCTTTGGGGTTTCCTGCATAATTTCTCGGATGGCTAGCATTGAGTCTGGGCTCCCGCTCACTCTCCGGGGTGTCCCGCACAGTTTTCCGGCTGAACAGCGACCGGTCCGGGACTCCTAATCACTCTACGGGGTGGTCTGCACAAGTTCTCGAATGACCAGCAACGGGTCCCGAACACCTGCCCACTCTCCCTCCGGGTTTCCACGACGTCCCAATGACGTCATCAGAAGCCCGAAGCACTTTTCACGACGTCCCAATGACGTCATCAGAAGCCCGAAGCACTTTTCACGACGTCCCAATGATGTCATCAGAAGCCCGAAGCACTTTTCACGACGTCCCAATGACGTCATCAGAAGCCTGAAGCACTTTTCACGACGTCCCAATGACGTCATCAGAAGTTCGAAGCACTTCTCACGACGTCCCAATGACGTCATCAGAAGTTCGAAGCACTTCTCACGACGTCCCAATGACGTCATCAGAAGCCCGAAGCACTTTTCACGACGTCCCAATGACGTCATCAGGAGCCCGAAGCACTTTTCACGACGTCCCAATGACGTCATCAGAAGCCCGAAGCACTTCTCACGACGTCCCAATGACGTCATCAGAAGCCCGAAGCACTTCTCACGACGTCCCAATGACGTCATCGGAAGCCCGAAGCACTTTTCACGACGTCCCAAAGACGTCATCAGAAGCCCGAAGCACTTTTCACGACGTCCCAATGACGTCATCAGAAGCCCGAAGCACTTCTCACGACGTCCCAATGACGTCATCGGAAGCCCGAAGCACTTTTCACGACGTCTCAATGACGTCATCAGAAGCCCGAAGCACTTTTCACGACGTCCCAATGACGTCATCAGGAGCCCGAAGCACTTTTCACGACGTCCCAATGACGTCATCAGAAGCCCGAAGCACTTCTCACGACGTCCCAATGACGTCATCAGAAGCCCGAAGCACTTCTCACGACGTCCCAATGACGTCATCGGAAGCCCGAAGCACTTTTCACGACGTCCCAAAGACGTCATCAGAAGCCCGAAGCACTTTTCACGACGTCCCAATGACGTCATCAGAAGCTTGAAGCACTTCTCACGACGTCCCAATGACGTCATCGGAAGCCCGAAGCACTTTTCACGACGTCTCAATGACGTCATCAGAAGCCCGAAGCACTTTTCACGACGTCCCAATGATGTCATCAGAAGCCCGAAGCACTTTTCACGACGTCCCAATGACGTCATCAGAAGCCTGAAGCACTTTTCACGACGTCCCAATGACGTCATCAGAAGCCCGAAGCACTTTTCACGACGTCCCAATGACGTCATCAGAAGCCCGAAGCACTTCTCACGACGTCCCAATGACGTCATCAGAAGTTCGAAGCACTTCTCACGACGTCTCAATGACGTCATCAGAAGCCCGAAGCACTTTTCACGACGTCCCAATGACGTCATCAGGAGCCCGAAGCACTTTTCACGACGTCCCAATGACGTCATCAGAAGCCCGAAGCACTTCTCACGACGTCCCAATGACGTCATCAGAAGCCCGGAAGCACTTCTCACGACGTCCCAATGACGTCATCGGAAGCCCGGAAGCACTTTTCACGACGTCCCAAAGACGTCATCAGAAGCCCGAAGCACTTTTCACGACGTCCCAATGACGTCATCAGAAGCCCGAAGCACTTCTCACGACGTCCCAATGACGTCATCGGAAGCCCGAAGCACTTTTCACGACGTCTCAATGACGTCATCAGAAGCCCGAAGCACTTTTCACGACGTCCCAATGACGTCATCAGGAGCCCGAAGCACTTTTCACGACGTCCCAAAGACGTCATCAGAAGCCCGAAGCACTTTTCACGACGTCTCAATGACGTCATCAGAAGCCCGAAGCACTTTTCACGACGTCCCAATGACGTCATCAGGAGCCCGAAGCACTTTTCACGACGTCCCAATGACGTCATCAGAAACCCGAAGCACTTCTCACGACGTCCCAATGACGTCATCAGAAGGCCGAAGCACTTTTCACGACGTCTCAATGACGTCATAAGAAGCCCGAAGCACTTCTCACGACGTCCCAATGACGTCATCAGGAGCCCGAAGCACTTTTCACGACGTCCCAATGACGTCATCAGAAGCCCGAAGCACTTTTCACGACGTCTCAATGACGTCATCAGAAGCCCGAAGCACTTTTCACGACGTCCCAATGACGTCATCAGAAGCCCGAAGCACTTCTCACGACGTCCCAATGACGTCATCAGAAGCCCGTAGCACTTCTCACCACGTCCCAATGACGTCATCAGGAGCCCGAAGCACTTTTCACGACGTCCCAAAGACGTCATCAGAAGCCCGAAGCACTTTTCACGACGTCTCAATGACGTCATCAGAAGCCCGAAGCACTTTTCACGACGTCCCAATGACGTCATCAGGAGCCCGAAGCACTTTTCACGACGTCCCAATGACGTCATCAGAAGCCCGAAGCACTTCTCACGACGTCCCAATGACGTCATCAGAAGCCCGAAGCACTTCTCACGACGTCCCAATGACGTCATCGGAAGCCCGAAGCACTTTTCACGACGTCCCAATGACGTCATCAGAAGCCCGAAGCACTTTTCACGACGTCCCAATGACGTCATCAGAAGCCCGAAGCACTTTTCACGACGTCCCAATGACGTCATCAGAAGCCCGAAGCACTTTTCACGACGTCCCAATGACGTCATCAGAAGCCCGAAGCACTTTTCACGACGTCCCAATGACGTCATCAGAAGCCCGAAGCACTTTTGACGACGTCCCAATGACGTCATCAGAAGCCCGAAGCACTTTTCACGACGTCCCAATGACGTCATCAGAAGCCCGAAGCACTTTTGACGACGTCCCAATGACGTCATCAGAAGCCGGAAGCACCTTTCACGACTTCCCAATGACGTCATCAGAAGCCCGAAGCACTTTTGACGACGTCCCAATGACGTCATCAGAAGCCCGAAGCACTTTTGACGACGTCCCGACGACGTCATCAGAAGCCCGAAGCACTTTTCACGACGTCCCAATGACGTCATCAGAAGCCCGAAGCACTTTTGACGACGTCCCAATGACGTCATCAGAAGCCCGAAGCACTTTTGACGACGTCCCAATGACGTCATCAGAAGCCCGAAGCACTTTTCACGACGTCCCAATGACGTCATCAGAAGCCCGAAGCACTTTCCACGACGTCCCGATGACGTCATCAGAAGCCCGAAGCACTTTTCACGACGTCCCAATGACGTCATCAGAAGCCCGAAGCACTTTTCACGACGTCCCAGTGACGTCATCAGAAGCCCGAAGCACTTTTCACGACGTCCCGATGACGTCATCAGAAGCCCGAAGCACTTTTCACGACGTCCCAATGACGTCATCAGAAGCCCGAAGCACTTTTCACGACGTCCCAATGACGTCATCAGAAGCCCGAAGCACTTTTCACGACGTACCGATGACGTCATCAGAAGCCGGAAGCACTTTTCACGACGTCCCAATGACGTCTTCAGAAGCCCGAAGCACTTTTCACGACGTCTCAATGACGTCATCAGAAGCCCGAAGCACTTTTCACGACGTCCCAATGACGTCATCAGAAGCCCGAAGCACTTTTCACGACGTCTCAATGACGTCATCAGAAGCCCGAAGCACTTTTCACGACGTCCCAATGACGTCATCAGAAGCCCGAAGCACTTTTCACGACGTCCCAATGGCGTCATCAGAAGCCCGAAGCACTTCTCACGACGTCCCAATGCCGTCATCAGAAGCCCGAAGCACTTCTGACGATATCACGATGACGTCATCAGAAGCCCGAAGCACTTTTCACGACGTCCCTATGACGTCATCAGAAGCCCGAAGCAGTTTTCACGACGTCCCAATGACGTCATCAGAAGCCCGAAGCAGTTTTCACGACGTCCCAATGACGTCATCAGAAGCCCGAAGCACTTCTCACGACGTCCCAATGACGTCATCAGGAGCCCGAAGCACTTTTCACGACGTCCCAGTGACGTCATCAGAAGACCGAAGCACTTTTCACGACGTCCCAATGACGTCATCACAAGGCCGAAGCACTTTTCACGACGTCCCAATGACGTCATCAGAAGCCCGAAGCACTTTTCACGACGTCCCAATGACGGCATCAGAAGGCCGAAGACTCTCACGACGTCTCATCGACGTACGTCAAGAAGCCCGAAGCACTTCCCTCACGACGTCCCAATGACGTCATCAGAAGGCCGAAGCACTTTTCACGACGTCCCAATGACGTCATCAGAAGCCCGAAGCACTTTTCACGACGTCCCAATGACGTCATCAGAAGCCCGAAGCACTTTTCACGACGTCCCAATGACGTCATCAGAAGCCCGAAGCACTTTCACGACGTCCCAATGACGTCATCAGAAGCCCAAAGCACTTTTCACGTCGTCCCAATGACGTCATCAGAAGCCCGAAGCACTTTTCACGACGTCCCAATGACGTCATCAGAAGCCCGAAGCACTTTTCACGACGTCCCAATGACGTCATCAGAAGCCCGATGCATTTTTCACGACGTCCCAATGACGTCATCAGAAGCCCGAAGCACTTCTCACGACGTCCCGATGACGTCATCAGAAGCCCGAAGCACTTTTCACGACGTCCCAATGACGTCATCAGAAGCCCGAAGCACTTTTCACGACGTCCCAATGACGTCATCAGAAGCCCGAAGCACTTTTCACGACGTCCCAATGACGTCATCAGAAGCCCGAAGCACTTTTCACGACGTCCCAATGACGTCATCAGAAGCCCGAAGCACTTTTCACGACGTCCCAATGACGTCATCAGAAGCCCGAAGCACTTTTCACGACGTCCCGATGACGTCATCATAAGCCCGAAGCACTTTTCACGACGTCCCAATGACGTCATCAGAAGCCCGAAGCACTTTTGACGATGTCCCAATGACGTCATCAGAAGCCGGAAGCACGTTTCACGACGTCCCAATGACGTCATCAGAAGCCCGAAGCACTTTTCACGACGTCCCGACGACGTCATCAGAAGCCAGATGCACTTTTGACGACGTCCCAATGACGTCATCAGAAGCCGGAAGCACCTTTCACGACTTCCCAATGACGTCATCAGAAGCCCGAAGCACTTTTGACGACTTCCCAATGACGTCATCAGAAGCCGGAAGCACCTTTCACGACTTCCCAATGACGTCATCAGAAGCCCGAAGCACTTTTGACGACGTCCCAATGACGTCATCAGAAGCCCGAAGCACTTTTCACGACGTCCCAATGACGTCATCAGAAGCCCGAAGCACTTTTGACGACGTCCCGACGACGTCATCAGAAGCCCGAAGCACTTTTCACGACGTCCCAATGACGTCATCAGAAGCCCGAAGCACTTTTCACGACGTCTCGATGACGTCATCATAAGCCCGAAGCACTTTTGACGACGTCCCAATGACGTCATCAGAAGCCCGAAGCACTTTTTCACGACTTCCCAATGACCTCATCAGAGGCCGGAATCACTTTTCACGACGTCCCAATGACGTCATCAGAAGCCCGAAGCACTTTTGACGACGTCCCAATGACGTCATCAGAAGCCGGAAGCACTTTTCACGACGTCCCAATGACGTCATCAGAAGCCCGAAGCACTTTTGACGACGTCCCAATGACGTCATCAGAAGCCCGAAGCACTTTTCACGACGTCCCAATGACGTCATCAGAAGCCCGAAGCACTTTTGACGACGTCCCAATGACGTCATCAGAAGCCGGAAGCACATCTCACGACGTCCCAATGACGTCATCGGAAGCCCGAAGCACTTCTCACGACGTCCCAATGACGTCATCGGAAGCCCGAAGCACTTCTCACGACGTCCCAATGACGTCATCAGAAGCCCGTAGCACTTCTCACGACGTCCCAATGACGTCATCAGAAGCCCGAAGCACTTTTCACGACGTCCCAATGACGTCATCAGAAGCCCGAAGCACTTCTCACGACGTCCCTATGACGTCATCAGAAGCCCGAAGCACTTTTCACGACGTCCCAATGACGTCATCAGAAGCCCGAAGCACTTTTCACGACGTCCCAATGACGTCATCAGGAGCCCGAAGCACTTTTCACGACGTCCCAATGACGTCATCAGAAGCCCGTAGCACTTCTCACGACGTCCCAATGACGTCATCGGAAGCCCGAAGCACTTTTCACGACGTCCCAATGACGTCATCAGAAGCCCAAAGAACTTTTCATGACGTCCCAATGACGTCATCAGAAGCCCGAAGCACTTCTCACGACGTCCCAATGACGTCATCAGAAGCCCAAAGCACTTTTCACGACGTCACAATGACGTCATCAGAAGCCCGAAGCACTTTTCACGACGTCCCAATGACGTCATCAGGAGCCCGAAGCACTTTTCACAACGTCCCAATGACGTCATCAGAAGCCCGAAGCACTTTTCACGACGTCCCGATGACGTCATCAGGAGCCCGAAGCACTTTTCACGACGTCCCAATGACGTCATCAGAAGCCCGAAGCACTTTTCACGACGTCTCAATGACGTCATCAGAAGCCCGAAGCACTTTTCACGACGTCCCAATGACGTCATCAGGAGCCCGAAGCACTTTTCACGACGTCCCAATGACGTCATTAGAAGCCCGAAGCACTTCTCACGACGTCCCAATGACGTCATCAGAAGCCCGTAGCACTTCTCACGACGTCCCAATGACGTCATCAGAAGCCCGAAGAACTTCTCACGACGTCCCAATGATGTCATCAGAAGCCCGAAGCACATCTCACGACGTCCCAATGACGTCATCGGAAGCCCGAAGCACTTTTCACGACGTCCCAATGACGTCATCAGAAGCCCAAAGCACTTTTCACGACGTCCCAATGACGTCATCAGAAGCCCGAAGCACTTTTCACGACGTCCCAATGACGTCATCAGAAGCCCGAAGCACTTCTCACAACGTCCCAATGACGTCATCAGAAGCCCGAAGCACTTCTCACGACGTCCCAATGACGTCATCAGAAGCCCAAAGCACTTTTCGCGACGTCACAATGACGTCATCAGAAGCCCGAAGCACTTTTCACGACGTCCCAATGACGTCATCAGGAGCCCGAAGCACTTTTCACGACGTCCCAATGACGTCATCAGAAGCCCGAAGCACTTTTCACGACGTCCCAAAGACGTCATCAGGAGCCCGAAGCACTTTTCACGACGTCCCAATGACGTCATCAGAAGCCCGTAGCACTTCTCACGACGTCCCAATGACGTCATCGGAAGCCCGAAGCACTTTTCACGACGTCCCAATGACGTCATCAGAAGCCCAAAGAACTTTTCATGACGTCCCAATGACGTCATCAGAAGCCCGAAGCACTTCTCACGACGTCCCAATGACGTCATCAGAAGCCCAAAGCACTTTTCACGACGTCACAATGACGTCATCAGAAGCCCGAAGCACTTTTCACGACGTCCCAATGACGTCATCAGGAGCCCGAAGCACTTTTCACAACGTCCCAATGACGTCATCAGAAGCCCGAAGCACTTTTCACGACGTCCCAATGACGTCATCAGGAGCCCGAAGCACTTTTCACGACGTCCCAATGACGTCATCAGAAGCCCGAAGCACTTTTCACGACGTCTCAATGACGTCATCAGAAGCCCGAAGCACTTTTCACCACGTCCCAATGACGTCATCAGAGCCCGAAGCACTTTTCGCGACGTCCCAATGACGTCATCAGAAGCCCGAAGCACTTCTCACGACGTCCCAATGACGTCATCAGAAGCCCGTAGCACTTCTCACGACGTCCCAATGACGTCATCAGAAGCCCGAAGCACTTCTCACGTCGTCCCAATGATGTCATCAGAAGCCCGAAGCACATCTCACGACGTCCCAACGACGTCATCGGAAGCCCGAAGCACTTCTCACGACGTCCCAATGACGTCATCAGAAGCCCGAAGCACTTTTCACGACGTCCCAATGACATCATCAGAAGCCCCTACCCCTTCTCACGACGTCACAATGACGTCATCAGAAGCCCGAAGCACTTTTCACGACGTCCCAATGACGTCATCAGAAGCCCGAAGCACTTCTCACGACGTCCCAATGACGTCATCAGAAGCCCAAAGCACTTTTCACGACGTCCCAATGACGTCATCAGAAGCCCGAAGCACTTTTCACGACGTCCCAATGACGTCATCAGAAGCCCGAAGCACTTTTCACGACGTCCCAATGACGTCATCAGAAGCCCGAAGCACTTTCACGACGTCCCAATGACGTCATCAGAAGCCCGAAGCACTTTTCACGACGTCCCAATGACGTCATCAGAAGCCCGAAGCACTTTTCACGACGTCCCAATGACGTCATCAGAAGCCCGAAGCACTTTTCACGACGTCCCAATGACGTCATCAGAAGCCCGACGCACTTTTCACGACGTCCCAATGACGTCATCAGAAGCCCGACGCACTTTTCACGACGTCCCTATGACGTCATCAGAAGCCCGAAGCACTTTTCACGACGTCCCAATGACGTCATCAGAAGCCCGAAGCACTTTTCACGACGTCCCGATGACGTCATCAGAAGCCCGAAGCACTTTTCACGACGTCCCAATGACGTCATCAGGAGCCCGAAGCACTTTTCACGACGTCCCAATGACGTCATCAGAAGCCCGAAGCACTTTTCACGACGTCCCGATGACGTCATCAGAAGCCCGAAGCACTTTTCACGACGTCCCAATGACGTCATCAGGAGCCCGAAGCACTTTTCACGACGTCCTGATGACGTCATCAGAAGCCCGGAAGCCGAAGCACATCTCACGACGTCCCAATGACGTCATCAGAAGCCCGAAGCACTTCTCACGACGTCCCAATGACGTCATCAGAAGCCCGAAGCACTTCTCACGACGTCCCAATGACGTCATCAGAAGCCCGAAGCACTTCTCACGACGTCCCAATGACGTCATCGGAAGCCCGAAGCACTTTTCACGACATCCCAATGACATCATCAGAAGCCCAAAGCACTTTTCATGACGTCCCAATGACGTCATCAGAAGCCCGAAGCACTTTTCACGACGTCCCAATGACGTCATCAGAAGCCCGAAGCACTTCTCACGACGTCCCAATGACGTCATCAGAAGCCCGAAGCACTTCTCACGACGTCCCAAAGACGTCATCGGAAGCCCGAAGCACTTTTCACGACGTCCCAATGACGTCATCAGAAGCCCAAAGAACTTTTCATGACGTCCCAATGACGTCATCAGAAGCCCGAAGCACTTCTCACGACGTCCCAATGACGTCATCAGAAGCCCAAAGCACTTTTCACGACGTCACAATGACGTCATCAGAAGCCCGAAGCACTTTTCACGACGTCCCAATGACGTCATCAGGAGCCCGAAGCACTTTTCACAACGTCCCAATGACGTCATCAGAAGCCCGAAGCACTTTTCACGACGTCCCAATGACGTCATCAGGAGCCCGAAGCACTTTTCACGACGTCCCAATGACGTCATCAGAAGCCCGAAGCACTTTTCACGACGTCTCAATGACGTCATCAGAAGCCCGAAGCACTTTTCACGACGTCCCAATGACGTCATCAGGAGCCCGAAGCACTTTTCACGACGTCCCAATGACGTCATCAGAAGCCCGAAGCACTTCTCACGACGTCCCAATGACGTCATCAGAAGCCCGTAGCACTTCTCACGACGTCCCAATGACGTCATCAGAAGCCCGAAGCACTTCTCACGACGTCCCAATGATGTCATCAGAAGCCCGAAGCACATCTCACGACGTCCCAATGACGTCATCGGAAGCCCGAAGCACTTTTCACGACGTCCCAATGACGTCATCAGAAGCCCAAAGCACTTTTCACGACGTCCCAATGACGTCATCAGAAGCCCGAAGCACTTTTCACGACGTCCCAATGCCGTCATCAGAAGCCCGAAGCACTTTTCCCGACGTCCCAATGACGTCATCAGAAGCCCGAAGCACTTCTCACGACGTCCCAATGACGTCATCAGAAGCCCGAAGCACTTCTCACGACGTCCCAATGACGTCATCGGAAGCCCGAAGCACTTTTCACGACGTCCCAATGACGTCATCAGAAGCCCAAAGAACTTTTCACGACGTCCCAATGACGTCATCAGAAGCCCGAAGCACTTCTTCACGACGTCCCAATGACGTCATCAGAAGCCCGAAGCACTTTTCACGACGTCCCCATGACGTCATCAGAAGCCCGAAGCACTTTTCACGACGTCCCAATGACGTCATCAGAAGCCCGAAGCACTTTTCACGACGTCCCAATGACGTCATCAGAAGCCCGAAGCACTTTTCACGACGTCCCAATGACGTCATCAGAAGCCCGAAGCACTTTTCACGACGTCTCAATGACGTCATCAGAAGCCCGAAGCACTTTTCACGACGTCCCAATGACGTCGTCAGAAGCCCGAAGCACTTTTCACGGCGTCCCAATGACGTCATCAGGAGCCCGAAGCACTTTTCACGACGTCCCAATGACGTCATCAGAATCCCGAAGCACTTTTCACGACGTCCCAATGACGTCATCAGAACCGAAGCACTTTTCACGACGTCCCAATGACGTCATCAGAAGCCCGAAGCACTTTTCACGACGTCCCGATGAAGTCATCAGAAGCCCGAAGCACTTCTCACGACATCCCAATGACGTCATCAGAAGCCCGAAGCACTTTTCACGACATCCCAATGAAGTCATCAGAAGCCCGAAGCACTTCTCACGACGTCCCAATGACGTCATCAGAAGCCCGAAGCACTTCTCACGACGTCCCAATGACGTCATCAGAAGCACAAAGCACTTTTCACGACGTCCCAATGACGTCATCAGAAGCCCGAAGCACTTCTCACGACGTCCCAATGATGTCATCAGAAGCCCGAAGCACCTTTCACGACGCCCCAATGACGTCATCAGAAGCCCAAAGCACTTTTCACGACGTCCCAATGACGTCATCAGAAGCCCGAAGCACTTTTCACGACGTCCCAATGACGTCATCAGAAGCCCGAAGCACTTCTCACAACGTCCCAATGACGTCATCAGAAGCCCAAAGCACTTTTCACGACGTCCCAATGACGTCATCAGAAGCCCGAAGCACTTTTCACGACGTCCCAATGACGTCATCAGAAGCCCGAAGCACTTTTGACGACGTCCCAATGACGTCATCATAAGCCCGAAGCACTTTTCACGACGTCCCAATGACGTCATCAGAAGCCCGAAGCACTTTTGACGACTTCCCAATGACGTCATCAGAAGCCCGAAGCACTTTTGACGACGTCCCGACGACGTCATCAGAAGCCCGAAGCACTTTTCACGACGTTCCAATGACGTCATCAGAAGCCCGAAGCACTTTTGACGACGTCCCAATGACGTCATCAGAAGCACGAAGCACTTTTGACGACGTCCCTATGACGTCATCAGAAGCCCGAACCACTTTTGACGACCTCCCATTGACGTCATTAGACGCCCGAAGCACTTCTCACGACGACCCAATGACGTAATCAGAAGCCCGAAGCGCTTCTCACGACGTCCCGATGACGTCATCAGAAGCCCGAAGCACTTCTCACGACGTCCCAATGACGTCATCAGAAGCCCGAAGCACTTCTCACGACGTCCCAATGACGTCATCAGAAGCCCGGAAGCACTTCTCACGACGTCCCAATGACGTCATCGGAAGCCCGAAGCACTTTTCACGACGTCCCAATGACGTCATCAGAAAGCCCGAAGCACTTTTCACGACGTCCCAATGACGTCATCAGAAGCCCGAAGCACTTTCACGACGTCCCAATGACGTCATCAGAAGCCCGAAGCACTTTTCACGACGTCCCAATGACGTCATCAGAAGCCCGAAGCACTTTTCACGACGTCCCAATGACGTCATCAGAAGCCCGAAGCACTTTCACGACGTCCCAATGACGTCATCAGAAGCACGAAGCACTTTTCACGACGTCCCTATGACGTCATCAGAAGCCCGAAGCAGTTTTCACGACGTCCCAATGACGTCATCAGAAGCCCGAAGCACTTTTCACGACGTCCCAATGACGTCATGAGAAGCCCCAAGCACTTTTCACGACGTCCCGATGACGTCATGAGAAGCCCGAAGCACTTTTCACGACGTCCCAATGACGTCATGAGGAGCCCGAAGCACTTTTCACGACGTCCCGATGACGTCATCAGAAGCCCGAAGCACTTTTCACGACGTCCCAATGACGTCATCAGGAGCCCGAAGCACTTTTCACGACGTCCCAATGACGTCATCAGAATACCGAAGCACTTTTCACGACGTTCCGATGACGTCATCAGAAGCCCGAAGCACTTTTCACGACGTCCCAATGACGTCATCAGAAGCCCGAAGCACTTTTCACGACGTCCCGATGACGTCATCAGAAGCCCGAAGCACTTCTGACGACGTCACGAAGACGTCATCAGAAGCCCGAAGCACTTCTCACGACGTCCCAATGCCGTCATCAGAAGCCCGAAGCACTTCTGACGATATCACGATGCCGTCATCAGAAGCACGAAGCACTTTTCACGACGTCCCTATGACGTCATCAGAAGCCCGAAGCAGTTTTCACGACGTCCCAATGACGTCATCAGAAGCCCGAAGCACTTCTCACGACGTCCCAATGACGTCATTAGAAGCCCGAAGCACGCTTCACGACGTCCCGATGACGTCATTAGAAGCCCGAAGCACTTTTCACGACGTCCCAATGACGTCATCAGAAGCCCGAAGCACTTTTCACGACGTCCCAATGACGTCATCAGAAGCCCGAAGCACTTTTCACGACGTCCCGATGACGTCATCAGAAGCCCGAAGCACTTTTCACGACGTCCCGATGACGTCATCAGAAGCCCGAAGCACTTTTCACGACGTCCCAATGACGTGATCAGAAGCCCGAGGCACTTTTCACGACGTCCCAATGACGTCATCAGAAGCCCGAAGCACTTTTCTCGACGTCCCGATGACGTCACCAGAAGCCCGAAGCACTTTTCACGACGTCCCAATGACGTGATCAGAAGCCCGAAGCACTTTTCACGACGTCCCGATGACGTCACCAGAAGCCCGAAGCACTTTTCACGACGTCCCGATGACGTCATCAGAAGCCCGAAGCACTTTTCACGACGTCCCAATGACGTGATCAGAAGTCCGAAGCACTACTCACGACGTCCCAATGACGTCATCAGAAGCCCGGAAGCACTTCTCTCTCACGACGTCCCAATGACGTCATCAAATGAAGCCCGTAGCACCTCTCACCACGCCCCAATGACGACATCAGAAGCCCGAAGCACTTTTCACGACGTCCCGATGACGTCATCAGAAGCCCGAAGCACTTTTCACGACGTCACGATGACGTCATCAGGAGCCCGAAGCACTTCTGACGACGTCACGAAGACGTCATCAGAAGCCCGAAGCACTTCTCACGACGTCCCAATGCCGTCATCAGAAGCCCGAAGCACTTCTGACGATATCACGATGCCGTCATCAGAAGCACGAAGCACTTTTCACGACGTCCCTATGACGTCATCAGAAGCCCGAAGCAGTTTTCACGACGTCCCAATGACGTCATCAGAAGCCCGAAGCACTTCTCACGACGTCCCGATGACGTCATCAGAAGCCCGAAGCACTTTTCACGACGTCACGATGACGTCATCAGGAGCCCGAAGCACTTTTCACGACGTCCCAATGACGTCATCAGAAGCCCGAAGCACTTTTCACGACGTCCCAGTGACGTCATCAGAAGCCCGAAGCACTTTTCACGACGTCCCAATGACGTCATCAGAAGCCCGAAGCACTTTTCACGACGTCCCAATGACGTCATCAGAAGCCCGAAGCACTTTTCACGACGTCCCAATGACGTCATCAGGAGCCCGAAGCACTTTCACGACGTCCCAATGACGTCATCAGAAGCCCGAAGCACTTTTGACGACGTCCCGATGACGTCATCAGAAGCCCGAAGCACTTTTCACGACGTCCCTATGACGTCATCAGAAGCCCGAAGCAGTTTTCACGACGTCCCAATGACGTCATCAGAAGCCCGAAGCACTTCTCACGACGTCCCAATGACGTCATCAGGAGCCCGAAGCACTTCTCACGACGTCCCAATGACGTCATCAGAAGCCCGAAGCACTTCTCACGACGTCCCAATAACGTCATCAGGAGCCCGAAGCACTTTTCACGACGTCCCAATGACGTCATCAGAAGCCCGAAGCACTTTTCACGACGTCTCAATGACGTCATCAGAAGCCCGAAGCACTTTTCACGACGTCCCAATGACGTCATCAGAAGCCCGAAGCACTTTTCACGACGTCCCAATGACGTCATCAGAAGCCCGAAGCACTTTTCACGACGTCCCAATGACGTCATCAGGAGCCCGAAGCACTTTTCACGACGTCCCAATGACGTCATCAGAAGCCCGAAGCACTTCTCACGACGTCCCAATGACGTCATCAGAAGCCCGTAGCACTTCTCACGACGTCCCAATGACGTCATCAGAAGCCCGAAGCACTTTTCACGACGTCCCAATGACGTCATCAGAAGCCCGAAGCACTTTTCACGACGTCCCAATGACGTCATCGGAAGCCCGAAGCACTTTTCACGACGTCCCAATGCCGTCATCAGAAGCCCGAAGCACTTCTCACAACGTCCCAATGACGTCATCAGAAGCCCAAAGCACTTTTCGCGACGTCACAATGACGTCATCAGAAGCCCGAAGCACTTTTCACGACGTCCCAATAACGTCATCAGAACCCCGAAGCACTTTTCACGCCGCCCCAATGACGTCATCAGAAGCCCGAAGCACTTTTCACGCCGTCCCAATGACGTCATCAGGACCCCGAAGCACTTCTGACGACGTCCCAATGTCGTCATCAGAAGCCCGAAGCACTTTTTACGACGTCCCAATGACGTCATCAGAAGCCCGAAGCACTTTCCACGACGTCCCAATGACGTCATCAGGAGCCCGAAGCACTTTTCACGACGTCCCAATGACGTCATCAGGAGCCCGAAGCACTTTTCACGACGTCCCAATGACGTCATCAGAAGCCCGAAGCACTTTTCACGACGTCCCAATGACGTCATCAGAAGCCCGAAGCACTTTCCACGACGTCCCAATGACGTCATCAGAAGCCCGAAGCACTTTTCACGACGTCCCAATGACGTCATCAGGAGCCCGAAGCACTTTTCACGACGTCCCAATGACGTCATCAGAAGCCCGAAGCACTTCTCACGACGTCCCAATGACGTCATCAGAAGCCCGTAGCACTTCTCACGACGTCCCAATGACGTCATCAGAAGCCCGAAGCACTTCTCACGACGTCCCAATGGCGTCATCAGAAGCCCGAAGCACTTCTCACGACGTCCCAATGACGTCATCAGGAGCCCGAAGCACTTTTCACGACGTCCCAATGACGTCATTAGAAGCCCGAAGCACTTTTCACGACGTCCCAATGACGTCATCAGGAGCCCGAAGCACTTTTCACGACGTCCCAATGACGTCATCAGAAGCCCGAAGCACTTTTCACGACGTCCCAATGACGTCATCAGAAGCCCGAAGCACTTTTCACGACGTCCCAATGACGTCATCAGGAGCCCGAAGCACTTTTCACGACGTCCCAATGACGTCATCAGAAGCCCGAAGCACTTCTCACGACGTCCCAATAACGTCATCAGAAGCCCGAAGCACTTCTCACGACGTCCCAATGACGTCATCAGAAGCCCGAAGCACTTCTCACGACGTCCCAATGTCGTCATCAGAAGCCCGAAGCACTTTTCACGACGTCCCAATGACGTCATCAGAAGCCCGAAGCACTTCTCACGACGTCCCAATGACGTCATCAGAAGCCCGAAGCACTTCTCACGACGTCCCAATGACGTCATCAGAAGCACAAAGCACTTTTCACGACGTCACAATGACGTCATCAGAAGCCCGAAGCACTTTTCACGACGTCCCAATGACGTCATCAGAAGCCCGAAGCACTTTTCACGACGTCCCAATGAGTTCATCAGAAGCCCGAAGCACTTTTCACGACGTCCCAATGACGTCATCAGAAGCCCGAAGCACTTCTCACGACGTCCCAATGTCGTCATCAGAAGCCCGAAGCACTTTTCACGACGTCCCAATGACGTCATCAGAAGCCCGAAGCACTTTCCACGACGTCCCAATGACGTCATCAGGAGCCCGAAGCACTTTTCACGACGTCCCAATGACGTCATCAGGAGCCCGAAGCACTTTTCACGACGTCCCAATGACGTCATCAGAAGCCCGAAGCACTTTTCACGACGTCCCAATGACGTCATCAGAAGCCCGAAGCACTTCTCACGACGTCCCAATGACGTCATCAGAAGCCCGAAGCACTTCTCACGACGTCCCAGTGACGTCATCAGAAGCCCGAAGCACTTTTCACGACGTCCCAATGACGTCATCAGAAGCCCGAAGTGACAGCTCTGAAAACGAGGGTGTTGATTTCGCATCTCATCTTGCTTGTGATCTGCTCAGCATGACCACCAAAATCACTTCGTCGAGGCGTTATCAATACGTGTGCGGTAGCTGACACAGCGACCACCGAAAACACACAAAAAAACTACGTGTTTCCGGTGGGAGGCATTTCTCTCAATTCCAACCTCATATTCTCTAGCAGTTAGGCATTTCTCAACCTGCAATGTTTTCTTTACTTACTTTTAATGAATGTATTTTTTAATTTCGACTCTTGCAAAGATTCCAAAGGAATGGGTATAAGCAAAACCCAGTCTTCCATTCGAATTAGGTTTATAATCAAATATTTATTCCTAGACGCGAGCAAATATCCAACTTCTCGACTAATTACCCACTACAACTACACATTTTTCGGTGATCGAATTCCCGTCAAATATCGTGAACTGAATTTTCAAAATATCAAAAAACTGTCACTAAAAAAGTCCAATGTTTGAAGAACCAAAAATTTAGCTGATTTTCCACAAAAGCGAATATTGGAAAACAATTTTGAAATGGTTCTAATCTTCTGGAAGCCGATTAGTTCCAATTCCTCTGAAAACTCAAAGGCTCAGACGGTCGAATATTTCATTTACGTAGGCATAACTGGGAAGGAACGATTATCCGATCCGATCCAGGTCTTATAAAATGTTGAAAGAATTGTAGCCTTACGAGGAAAACGTCTACGGAATTGAACGCATCAGCGAAAACGAACAGTTATGTTAGTATCACGGGGCATCTACGGTGAAACTGTGCCAAATCCAGTCCCGAGTTGCTGGTTCCAAGCAGTAAAAGCTAATAAAGGTCGTTTTCTGTCTTAATTGTCCCTTGCAAGACGCGCCGTAATCTTCCAAAATTTTTGAAACTGCCCCATAATCGAATTCAGCCCCCCCCCAAAGTAACTCATCTTAGCTTCGCCGATAACTAGTGCAACGGCCTTCTCAACCTTGTTCTGAAAGCGTTCAAGAAGAATGTTGCAAATTTGATTAGAAGAGAGTTTCCGATGATTTTCGTTCCCGAATTCCTCATATACGAAAAAGCGTTGGCCACCTACTGTTAGCGAAATTGCAAAGAAACAGCGAAAAATGCACCAAAACGCGTTATTTCGATGACCTTAATCACCGAACTGGACTAGTTGCCCGGTTGCATGAACAAGCTCAAAGTGGTTGTGACCGGTGAAATGGAGTAAATCGAAAATGGAAGATTTTACAAGCAAAATAGTTATAGTTGATTCTGAAGGAAAAACGGAGCAATAGAGGGTAGAGAATTGCAAAGAATGTGTCCACTACTTGTGCAGTGCAAAGAGTGGGTCCACTATTTGTGCACCACGGTGCAAAGAACAGTTTTGCACGTGATAATCCTGCTGGGAGAAAGGTGAATCGTGCCGGGACAAGGAGGACGTCATCAAGAAGTCGTGCAAACTACACAGGGCATCTGATGACGTCATCAGGACGTCGTGGAAAGTCCATAGGGCATCTGGTGACCTCACTAGGACGCCGTGGAAAGCGTATTGGGCTTCAGATGACGTTATCAGGGCGTCGTAGAAGATGCATTGTTGCGTGCGCAACAAACTGATTATTTACTGATTATCCTATCAATCGATTCTAATTTGAAAATATTGAAAATTTTTCAGGGATATTACTGCAAATATCAAGAAAAATTAACAATTCTTTCAAAAAGGGGTGTTCCAAACGAAAATGGTTTGTTTGTATGACAAACGTTTCAACAAAAAGGGATCAATAGGAAAGTGGAGCAAGAACACAAAAAATGAACAATATTTCTAGAAGCGATTTTTCTAGTCGAATTTCTAAACGGCGAAAACAAACCGTTGAGGTATTTTACGGGGAAGGCTCTAGTCAGAGGATGAAGTTTGTCGCATCTCCTGACCAAAAACATTAGTATACGCAAAAAGGGAGTAGAGCTGGCCATTTGGAGATGACTTGTAATCTACTTCCATTGCATGCACTTTTATTTACGAAAATTTACGATTAACGCTTCAAAATGTCGTAAATCGTAAACGACATTGTGAACTTCATTTTCGAAATAGTCTTTTCGCTTTCAAAAGGTCGTTATCTATGGTTTCCGTTTTCATTTTAGTCTGACGCATGGACCAGGCGGCTGGCCGTGCGGGGTTGGCGGCCTCAATGGAGAATGGGGTTTCGATTTGCGCGGGGTGATCTACCATCGCAGCCTCGTGCATCCATCAGACTAAAATGATTGCGCGAACTCTACGTGTCGCTTAGTATGTCGTGGCCTTGGTTTCCACAATCCGGACACATGTCAGGCTGGCTATTGTCGATCGTGTGCAGGTAAGACATAAGCATTGGAGAATGTCCGCAGCGTAACGAAGCGAGGATACACCTGGCGCCTACCGAGCTCGGATTCGGTATCACATACCCTGGGCGGCACTTCACCGAGAATAGGGTTGACGGCCGCTTTGGCGAGATGATCCTTCACGAACCGGGTGTGCTCCGCGCGTAAGGGACGAAGCCGTTCTTGATTCGAGTCGGTCCATCTCTGTACATTCACTTTGTTCGAAAAATCGGCAAACGGCACTCTGATCGATCTCTCTCCACAGGATTTAATAGCCTTCTCAAAGGATGATTAGGCTGCTTAACGACATTGCTCAACATCTGCTAAGCCTGGAACTGGCAACGCCCTTTCACTGGCAAGATGCTGGCCACTTCGTGGAGGTCCTCAATCGGAGTCTTTTTGCACATCCAGTGGCTGCTACTCGAAGTGCAGCATTATGGACTCGCTGCATCTTAGTCCAGGACCTGTACGACACGATGTGTTGCCAAATAAGTGCAGCATACTCCAATGGAGGCTTCAGTATAGCTCGAAATGTCGTCAAGATTGTCTCTCTGCTGCAACCCCACGATGTTCCTCTTAGTACTCTCAACACGTTGAGCTTTTCCTCGATAATTGCCTGCTTCTTTTAAGCATTTTTGTGAAACTTCAGCAATGGATCCGAAACTAGGCCCAGCAATTGGAGAAATTTCACTATAGGCAAGAGGTCACCATTACACCTGAGAACGGGTTGGGCACTGCGTTCCTTTGGGTCAGAAGCCGCGGAAACTGTGAGCATCATACTATCGATAAAGATACTAAGCTCGACAAGTCGCTGATATTGTTTGCGGCTACCTCTATGTCACGGTTTCGGCACATGATGGTGATATCGTCGGCATGTGCAACCATTTGTATATCTTCAGGAAGCTTAGGTAGGTCTTCAATATCCTGGTTGAAGAGGCCAGGCGACAAAGCGGTTACCCTGTGAACACCGGCTACTATAGGTATACTATCGGAGACGTGATTCTGATATAGCACTTTAGCCCGACGACTTCTCCCTTTGGAAGATTTTTCTCTTCTCGACAACTAGCTGTTCCTTGAAATCTGTGTGGTCAACACAAGACACTCAAGTCCTAAACTCGCGTTTGGATCCATGAGCAAACACGGTCAAAATTCAGATTCAACCGTAGTGCGCTCAGCAGTACGTTACTGTGAACAGTTCCTTAAGGCCACTCTTAAGTCAACGTACGATGACATTGCCAGGATTTCAAAAATGACGTCGGCCCCACATAGCACAAAGCTCAAAAGACCGCAAAATAAAAAAAAACACGAAATGAAAGCAGGGAAGAAATAGAAAAACCTAATGGAATAAAAAAGGGCATCAATGCAACAATGAGGCCGATGAAAATGGAAAAGGATAGCCTACGAGGAATCCACCCAGTCGGGACGTACTATTTACGGGGTCACCCAACTCAATTTTCGCAAAAATGACGTTTTTTAATGAGGTTTACATGAAAAGGGATGGAATAATTTATGCTGTTTGTCGAATATGAGTGTAGCTCAGTTTATTTAAAAAAAGCTGCTCCCAAGGGAGGTAACCTCCTGATAAATATTAGCTGCGTCAGCAGAAGCAGTTAATCTAGTGTCAATATGACTTATAAGACTTGTCGTTCCGAATGTGGAGATGTGGAAAACGTTAGAAAAAACTCTTCTTTCCGGGCCTCGGCTGTGAACTGGTTGCGGACCCAGTTAAGACGAATTAACGTGTACAGAAAATGACCTAATAGTCACGGAAGACGCAATCCTTGAGTGCTGGTCGACGAATACCCACGATTTCGCAACAATTTACGGGGGGGGGGGGCATCTAAGTAAATTTTAGTGAAGTTGACATTAACAAAGTCCACAATCTTGACCTCTTAACAAGAGGTGTACAGCTGCTCTGGAGAGCAATGGAATGATTGGCAAATAGCTGAGGTTGCTGTCTCGACCATGGAAAGGTACTTGTATTTGACCGAGGTGTAGTGCTCGGAAGTAACTAGAAACAGTTCCTTCTCTTCTATGTTTTCCTCAGTCAATCCTCGGATATAGGTTTTCAGGCAAACTGGAGCGTGGACAACAGGTTGATAAGTTGTCATCTCATGAACCGCTCCCTGTTGACAAGTCAAATCGCGCGTATTGTCAGCCTGAGACCTGCCCGTTGCCCAGCGACGTACGCCTGTTGTCCGGCTGTTGACAACTAGATGTGTCGCGTTTAGCGGCCTATTTAGCAGCACTTCACATCCTACAGGACCGTTTCACCTAGCTCAGAAACTACTTTAAACCGGCACGCGTAGCGGTCGGCACACCGACACGCGTCGCGGCCGGCACACCGACACGCGCCGCGGCCGGCACACCGACAGGCGTCGCGGCCAACACACCGACACGCGTCGCCGTCGGCTCACCGACACGCGTCGCGGTCAGCACACCGACACGCGTCGCGGTCGGCACACCCACAGGCGCCGCGGCTGGTCGCTCAGCCTCCACTGGGGGTCACCAGCGGACAGTCAAGACCTCCAGATGCTGGGCGGGGCCAGAGTATCGCAAACTTGGGTAACTGAACCGGCTGCGCCACCATCATTCACAGCATGCCTGAAAAATGCGTCGTATACTTCCCTTGTATCCAGAGCGCTAGCTGTGCAACAGCTCAACACCGAAGAGATCATAACTCGCGGCCGTAACTGCTGTGCAACAGCTCGACATCGACCAGATCATAACTCGCAGTCAGGGCTCCGCCGAATATCGGCGCATTGGCCAGCGGTGACTCATGGTGGGCGGATCAACCTGTTGTCGACGCCCCAGTTCGCCTGAGTTGAGGTTTTGAACAAAATCTGAGAATACAGTCACAAGGAAAAAAGGGCGGTGCAATCATTAATTTGATAATGAAAAAATTGGATAATGGATACATGATACAAATATTCAAATATAGAAAGCATTGACCTGACTCCCAATCAATAAATATTCCAAACACAACAGCGGCATCCTCCTCCATAGGATATCGATCAAACGCGGGTGTTTCAGTTTAAAGTTTGACACATATCCACATTTTCGGCTTTTTTCAGCCAGATCAACTCAGTTGCTCCAAACCAATCCCAGGAGGCGAGCCGCTGAAATCACTACTCGAAAAAAGATGACGGTAAGGCGCTGCCCTTAGCAAAACGTATTTTTTTTTCTTTTCTAAGAAATTCCGGACTACAGTAGCGAACAATCGATGTTCCAGCATGCAGCACCGTGATAATCGTGCTTGGGTGCATTCCAAGAACGTTCCCACGACGCTGTGGGAGGAAAAGCAATCTCACCATGAACAAATTTGCTTTCCATGGATGCGAATCATAATTCGAAATTGCTCCCACGTGGCCGTGCCTACGATTCCATGGACGCGTTTTGCCATGGGAATGTTCTTGGAACGCACCCCTGGGGTGCGTTCCAAGAACGTTCCCACGACGCCGTGGGAGGAAAAACAGCCTTCCCATGGCTACGAATCATAATTGTAAAATGCTTCCACGCAGCCGTGGCTACGTCTCCATGGATGCGTTTTGCCATGGAAATGTTCTTGGAACGCACCCCTGGACAACGGGTAATCTTGCCGTAATGCGGTATTCCAGCACGGTTAAGATCGTACTGCGTGCTGCATCAGCGGCAGTCTGTAACTGCGGAGCAGAATTCCGCTCCGATAAAGACACTAGAACACGCATTCCAATGTATGAATTACCCAAATTTACTGAATGGCAAAGTCACAATGGAAAAGAATCGTGTTAAATTTCGCCATTGATAGCCTCTTATGGTGTTAGTTATTTAGTTTGAAGGTACACACTCACGAATTCCTTACAGCAGCTACAAACAGTTCACCGCCGCACTGCCGTTCAGTCCGCAAAGTGCACGCTGATTTCGAATGCGTGCTGCGGCACGGTTGAGAGTATCCTCAGACAGGGATGTGGGATCACCCGGGCGGTTTTTGCCTTTGGTGCCCGAGTGATCACACCGCCCGGGTGATCCCACATCCTTGTCTGAGGATACTCGCAACCGCGCCGCAGCACCCTTTCGCTATCAGTGTGCACTTTGCGGACTGAACGGCAGTGCGGAGGTGAACTGTAGGGTTTTCATTTCTTTTCAAAAAATTAATTTTCCAAAACTAATAAATATTAGATGCAATAAGGAGATCAAGAAAACATTAAACTTTGAAATTGCAGGTCTAGAGAGAACATTCACCATTTCTGACTCAGGTATCTAAAACAACCTTCACATCTCGGAATGGTGTCTCCACTTCAATAAACCTATGCAAATATCTCGTATTTGACTCAATCTGCCTAGTGGCGAGCCAACGACCTGCGGCCCCTTTAAAATTGAACGAATCGAAGTATATATATATATATATATATATATATATATATATATATATATATATATATATATATATATATATATATATATATATATATATATATATATATATATATATATATATATATATATATATATATATATATATATATATATATATATATATATATATATATATATATATATATTATTTATTTATTTATTTTTTATTTACACAAGTTTACACTCGTGTGGAAAAAAGAAAACAGGAAAACGAACAGTCAACCTCAAACGGAATATTCAAAGCAAAGGTACTGTAAACCAATGAAACGAGAACGACGATGGATCAGTCCGAAGAATAGCATAGGGAAACGAGCAACCCAGCACTACGGAGGGTCACTCCGCCGCTCCCCGGAAGCCAGTTTCATGTGCACTAAGTTCTTATAGGCGCCGAAGTTTATAGGAATAGTATCGTCCCTACTGAGATCTTCGAATACCGGAACAATTTTATTAGTGAAAAAGCAGCGCCGAAACTCAAGATTTGACACGGTACGGTGGAATTTCATCGGCCCCCCCCGGGTTACCGAATCTCTCGTTCTCACGAAATCCCCAGGCCTAAGACCAAACTTGCCATCGAAAAGGATATGATGGAACAGAAATAAATCATTCTTCTTCCTTCTGAGAGCCAAAGGCTCAAGGCCAAAGAGTGCATTTCTTTCAGCAGCGGAGGGCAATTGCCCATAAATAAAGCCATGTTGTCTGATAAGAACTCTTCTAGTAAAATTGTTCTGTATCTTTTCCAATCTATTAATGTTCTTGAGTTTGGCGGGGTTTAATACCGGGGTACCGTACTCGAGTAGAGGCCTTACATACGTGGTGTAAGCTCTGATAAGCACAGAGGGATTGCAAGTTGACAAACCCCTGAAAATATTATTCATGGCAAAAGTTGCTTTATTCGAGATACATTCACAGTGCTTATCAAAACTCAGACTTGTAGTAATAGTGAACCCTAAATCAGTTATTTGGTCAACTTCTTGGATCTGACAGCCACTGACAGTATATTTACTGTTAGCATTGCTATTACCCAAGTGGAGAACCTTCGTTTTTTCTTTTGCCAACGGGAGATTCTAATCGCGAGACCAAGTACTAACAATGTCAATAGACTGTTGTAGCAGGATACAGTTCTCCGGTTGGGAAACGTCCCAATAGATCTTGATATCATCCGCAAATGCACTAAAACCAGTGCCACAGGAAGTGACAAGACTGGCGATTTCGTGAGTGTATATGTTGAAAAGTATGGGCGACAGTACTCCGCCTTGTGGTACACCACTCAGGACTGGCCTTGGAGTTGAGTGAGAAGAGTCAACACAGACCGAGAACGTCCTGTCAGTTAGGAACGAACGTACCCATGAAACTATTCGCGGATGGATACCAACCATTGAGAGTTTTTGCAATAATTTGTCATGAGGAACCTTATCAAAAGCCTTAGCAAAATCAAAATACACAACATCAACACTCTTCCCGACATCTAGGAAAGCCGTCCACTTGTTTAGTGCTTCTATGGTTGCCGTCACAGTGGACTTCCCTCCCTGGAAACCATGTTGGAAGGGAGAGATAACCTGATTCGCTTCCAAGTGACAAACGATTCTCTTCTTCAGAATTTTTTCGAACAGCCGTGAGAAAATAGATGTTATACTGATTGGCCTGAAATTAGCAGGGTCTGTGAAAGGGAGCTTTTTTTAGAATGGGGATAACAAATGATTGCCTCCATTTGACGGGGACCTCATCAGACATGAGCCTCAGATTGAAAATATACTCCAGGGGACCTGCAATATCTAGAGCGATCTGCTTGACAAAGCTGAGTGGTATGGCGTCGGGAGTTATAGAGTTGGATGAAGGCCAGGCAAGAAGTTCCTTGATAATTTCATCTTTGTAAAACCAACATGAATCAGCGCCATAACAGCGAAAGAATTGGAGACAGGTTGACTGTTCATAGGAGAGACGTCAGAAAACGGCTTTTGAAATACGTCCGCCAACAACTCGGCTCTATCACTAGCATTCCTCACCAATGCCCCATTGGGTTTTTTGAGAACTCCAACACCTGGTTTTTCCCGGAGTTTAGAGTTGATAAATCTGAAGAAGGAATGTTTATCACTTGACTCGACAGCTTTTTTCTCAGTATGGTTATTATACTTCTTCAATTTATTAGCAAAACGTTCACTAACTTTTTTGAACCGTTCCCAGAACTCAGCACAGTCCTGAGTTTTAGCCAAATGCCACGCCTCCGATCTCAACCGCTCAAGGTTGGTTAAATGCGGTGGGAGTCTTCGTTTATTACGGTAACACGGTTCGAGGGGAACAAAAGTATCAATGCAATGATGGATGATAGAAAGAAAAAGCTCGTACTTCTCGTCCACACTGACAACAGTGCCCAAGGAACCGAACCAGTCTACATGAAGTAAATGGTTGCGAATAGCATCGAGATTTGCTTTCCTAAAATTCTTTCTATACACAACGGGAGCATTACACCTTGGAAGGTTAAGTGCAAAATGAACGGTAGAGTGATCACTGGACCCCAACGGCGGAGAAATGCTTACTGAATTGACCATACAGTTATCATTACACAGAACTAGGTCAAGAACATGACCACCACGGGTCGACGCCATAACAAATTGCTCAAGGCTATGACTCGAGCACACAGTTAAAAAACTTCTTGAGATGGAACTCACATTGGCAAAAGCAGATGGTTCATTCCAATTGATATCCGGGAGGTTAAAATCGCCTGTGATGATAGAAGGCCAGCTACAAGAAATAAGGTCGCCGATGGTACTGAACAGTTGCTCAGACAAATTCGAAGTACAAGATGGTGTCCTGTACACAACCAGAAACCGTATGGGTTTCAAGTCGGTTTCCAAATCCGTGCAAAGGATTTCATGTGCATCAGGGACAGAATCCTGGAACACAAGAGCTGGACAAAAAGGTTTCCTAGCCAGAAAAATAACTCCTCCACCCTTTTTGCGAAGACGGTCCGACCTCAGAACTTCGTAATGCGAGCACCCGTCACCCAGTAGAGAAACCGACCCAACCCCACCGTTCAACCATGTTTCAGTTAAAGAGATAATGTCTGCGTCGAATTTTTGAAGCAAGAATTTCACCGCGTCAACGTTCTTTACTAGTGAGCGAATGTTAGTGGCAATACATGTGAGGCGGCACAAATTTATCCGGGGAGAGTTTAGCAGTTTCCCGAGCTCGTATGGGCTGGGTCACCCAGGGAAGATGCAGGAGGATCAGTTACAATGTTCGAGGTGCTGGCATGATTTACATTCACAGGAGCAACGATATTCCCGGAACTAGAGTTGGGACGCTGCCGTTGGGCCCTGACCCTGTCCCTCTCCTCCTTCAAAAGAGGGGGCCTTATAAAGACCCCCCTGGAGGAGAAGGATTTGAGCCAGTGGGCTCGACGACAGACTAGATTAGCATGAAACGTTGTAGGCAAGACCAACTTAATCAAGCGTGACCTACCAGAATTCGGCTTACCCATTCGATAAATGGATGTGGGCCTCACTCAACCTCCAAATGATCTAATATCTTAGCAATACAATTCTCATCATGTAATACCCTAACCGATAACATGACATCGGAAGATTCATCAATACCAGAGATCACTACCGACCGCTTCCTCTCACGTTCCTCAAACGTGCAATCACAGTTACGCCTAACAGGAGAGGACGAGCGCACAGTTAAGTTGTGGGAAAGCTCAGACTTGAGAGCTACAATTTCAGCTTGTAATACGGCATTATCCTGAAGTAGCTGGGCATTCTTAGCGGCTAACGACCTATTCTCATCTACAAGTTCAAGATTTTTCGACATGATTAAATCAAACTTCTCCCTCATAGACGAGAATTCGCTTATCACAAGCGTCAAATGCGTTGGAAGCATTGCATCCTTCATAAATTCCACAACAGCACTAGCAAAATCCAACGGTGCTTGTGATCCAAATTCTCCGCCGCGACTTGTAGATGCTCGCGTCTGAACAGGAGAGCGGCGAACACGGTTAGGCATACTTACGAAACAGATGAGTTGAAGCTATTAGACCTGTGATGGTGGCTTGTTGAAAAGTCGAGTATATGATTTCGCACCCCGCCACAGAGGTACTCGCAGTTAGTAGACGTTGACAATAGACCAAGAGCAGTATATATAAACGTCGCCTGCTTGACGAGATACGTGCGAATCAATAGCGCATGTGATATCCAACCATCAAGTATACGAGTGGTAGGCCGGAGAACAGCAAGGTACCTCAAACTTGGGTAATTAAACCTTCGGACGCACAAGAGGAGTAACGCTTCGGACGCACAAGAGCTACTCTTCAAGGCAGCATTTTATGTGAAATTTCAGGCAAAAACTAAACAAGGTGAAGCTGAATTCCCTAGCGAAAGGCAGTCCCACGGATATTCGAATGATGCCTCTGGGATCGTACAAATCCCCTGAGAACAGACGGAATAACGTCCCCTCAAAAATTGGCTAAACCTGAGCGGCGAAAGCATGGTGGAAGAGCTATCAAAGGCATGTAACCTTCCGTTATTCGCAATCGATGCAAGGGAGCGGACCTGAATGAAGAGGGAGGCTGAGAATGAAAATAAGAACGAGGCTATCGTTCAAAAACCATCGCTTATCTCGTAACTGTTACGCTCGAGAGGTCGACTAAGAAGGCGTGGTCAAGTAGATTCTTGCTGTGCGCGCGAAAGGGTGGGTGCTTCCTTTATCTCGCTCATTTAAAGAGATTGAGAGGTATTAAATGGGATGGGTCTACTTCACAATTGTGTGAAAGTGTCTGATATTATCCCTGAGGTTGGATTGTGACTTTAGACTTCAACCTTCTTTAGCTTTGAAGGCAGTGTTCACGATAAATTTCACTTCCGATATCTCCACGGTTTACGGAAGGTCTGGTGCCCTATATAGCAAGGCAAGCTTAAAAAGGACACGAAAGACGCGTTTTTGAGCCAAAATTGGCTCTCCCTTGTTTACGTTGATTTTTGAGCGTGGAGGAATTGACCGCTAGAAGGATGATACCTATCAGTGCAATGAAGCGATCAGCACACTTATCAGCACTTCATTCACTTGATTATTCCTATAATCTGAGTCTTCATTTCTTCCTTTCAAGGGGCGGATCTGGGGCACGGGGCGTGTCTGGGGCACCAAAACGCTTGTTTGCAGCCGTTATTTTGCCACTCCTGGTTCGTTTTCTACCGTCCCTTTAGCACTAGAAGCCTAGGATCCTTCTCCCCTATCATTTTACTGTGGAAAGTCAACGAGCATGATCATCGTGAATATTTAATATCTTTAAAACAACGATGTTACCTTACAATAGGTATACCGTAAAAATGCGAGCTACAAACTTCTACCCAATTTTCGAATAATCCGAAATGTTCTTTGGAGCCTTGTTCAAATTTTGCTTGACGTTCGACTTTACTTCGAACAATACTTGAAAAGAAAAATGAATAAGGCAAATGATCAAAATCCTAATTTTTTACATGGCCTTCGTTGAGAAAACAATGTGGATTAATGTCCTTATATCGGCCATCTTCGTCTAATATATGCTCGGGACCAAAATAACTATTGAGAGGACAAAGAGGCAGTAGACTTAGGTGGGAAGATCTGAAACTGAAATTACAAAGATGTTGGAGTACAACTGAATGAATTTAAGACAAACCTATTATATGCAAAAATTTCAAATTTACGGGCTCTCCATAGCCTGAGGAACGTTTTCTCCGCGCACTGCTTACTAATCGATAATTCAAGGTTTCAAAATTATCGACAAAGTTATTCAATGTATATGCTGAAATGGAAGTGATTAAATTTAGATTGAAGGACAAGAGAAATGAAAAAAAATATCTTACCTAAAGGAAGTTACCTGAAGGAAGAAGTGAAATTACACAAAACACGAAATGAGTCAACATTTTCGGCTGTTTTTGATTTCCAACTGGTACGTATAGAAAATACATCGAGCCTACGGATGAAGTCGTCCTGAAAACGGAATGTGTAGGTATTCAACATCAAAAATGGGTGCGGAAATTTAGACGGAGCGTAATTATTGAACTACAGCGAATTTCGCGATTCTGCAGATTTGATCCTTTCGGGCTTATCCGAGAAGTTCAACCTTAGAATTTCAAAGATAGGTATAATGGCCAAGTTCCTACTCAATCTCAGCCAAACTGGAGCATCGACAACAAGTTGATAAGTTGTCATCTCATAAACCGCTCCCTGTTGACAAGTCAAATCGCACGCATTGTCAGCCTGAGACCTGCCCGTTTCCCACAGGGTTGAGCAGCGTTGTGCTGGGTCACAACGGGGGTCGTAAGAATTTTGAAAAATTCGGGGAAAATTAAAAATTTGAGGGGGGGGGTCCTAGAATTTTGGAAAAGAAAAGATTTTTTTAAAGCCACATAGTAAGGTAAAATGAGGTAGGAATAGTGCGAGGTGTATGCATTTTCAACAATACAAAAGCAGATTATATACAGAGAAGCTGTTTAGGAAATTGACACTTTTTGACGAAATTGACAAGTAGACTTGAAGCTTTACACACATAAAGCTTTTTAAAAATTTTGGTCTCAGGGGGGTCGTAAAATTTTGGGAATTTTTTGCAAAAAAAAAGGACAATGGGGGGTCGTAGCCGCGACCAAAATCGCCACAACGGCCTGCTCAACCCTGGTTTCCCAGCGACGTCCACCTGTTGCCGGGCTGTTGACAACTCGATGTGTCGCGATAAGCGGCCTAATTAGCAGCAGTTCACATCCTACAGGACCGTCTCACCTAGCTCAGAAACTACTTTAAACCGGCACGCGCCGCGGCCGGCACACCCGCACGCGTCGCGGTCGGCTCACCGACACGCGTCGGCGTCGGCACACCGACATGCGTCGCCGTCGGCACACCGACACGCGTCGCGGCCGGCACACCGACACGCGTCGCCGTCGGCTCACCGACACGCATTCGCAGCATGCCTAAAAAATGCGTCGTATAATTCCGTTGCATCTACACTGTGCAACAGCTCGACATCGACAACAGCATAACTCGCGACCACGGCCCCGCCGAATATCGGCGCGTTGGCCAGCGGTGACTCATGGTGGGCGGATCAACTTGTTGTCGACGCCCCAGTTTGTCTGATAGAGAATTTTTTCGTAAAGTATTGATCGCTGTTTCGAACGCTAAAAAGGGTGATAATTGAATTTCCGAAAAACGATCGATAAATGATAAAAATACTATTGAATGGGAACTTGGCCATTACACTTAATTTTGAAGCTCGAAAGCCGGAGATTCCCGTATAAGCAAGAAAAGGCCGAAATTGGAAGATCTCGCCGCATCTCGACTCTCGTCGTCTGCGCTCTGGCACACCTGCTGCTGATACGGAAAGCAGATTCAGACATGTTGAAAACAAGAAAAATCAGCCACCAAACACGTTCCGATTCACAGCTGAGGTGATAATCGTCACTATCAATTGCGTGTTCCGCAGAGGAACTGGTTGGCGCTGGGGGCAACCGGACTCAGTGGGACTCGGCAGATTTTTCCACCCCGGACTCATTCGGACTCAGTCGGACTCAGCAGGTTTTTCGCCGAAGTCTGACCGGGGCCTAAGTCAAAAATATTATGCACTAAACTCACAATAAAACCCAGATTCGAAAATATCTGCAAATGTAATGCCACCATAAACATAAAAGTTGAACCATTTGTAGCCGACTATGTAAGTGAATAGATATACAAATGTTAGACCCTGGAAATATGTTCAGAAAACATCTGAAAGGACGCCAAATAGGTCGCACTGGTACAGAGAACCTACCATGACGCACGATGCCGCTTTCGCGACTTCGTGGTAGGTTTACTTCACCAGTACAAAAATAAACCTTTAAACCTACATATTGACTAGCATCATAACCCCATGAGAGATACAACACTCCAGTGTTGTATTTCTCCCAGTGTGTGACTAGAAAGACGACTTGGACGCTTATTAATATACATAACAAATGTACAGGTGAAACGCTGACAAAAAAGTTTTCATTAGGAAAAAAATCAATGTTCTCTGTTGAAGAAAATTCAGGCCAGTAAGAGGTGTGTTTGAGCCTGAGGCCGGGATCATACTTCCCGCAACAGCGACATGAGGCATCTGGCTTTCAGATAGATATCAGTGGTAAACAGCAAATCGCGTCGCCCGGCGCTAGAAGTATAAGTCCGGTCTAACTCATGAGTTAAAATGAAAGCCTAAGGTACCGTACGCACTTTATTCCACCCGTATTCAGATGAGCAGGACCAAAACTCTACACTTTGCCTCGGTCGAGTTGTTGGCAGTCTGCGGGTAGAGAGAGAGAGAGAGAGACAGACAGAGAGACAGAGAGAGAGAGAGAGAGAGAGAGAGAGAGAGAGAGAGAGAGAGAGAGAGAGAGAGGCTGGGGCGAACAGGAACAGAGATTAAGAGCTTTTTAGTGGAAGAAACGGCACAAAATGAGTAGGCAGAAGAGATATCAAAGAAGCAGAAAGCGAGGGTTAACGAGAAATACAGAAAGAGAGAACCGTTAGGAGGGCAGGGTGAGAAACTGAGGATGAACGATAGTGTTCTGTGAGAAGGAGGCAGCGAAGGGTAGTGGAAGAGACAATGGAGGTAACTTGAAGAGAGGTAGTACGACAGTCAGGGGAGGAGAGTGAGAGACTGAGAAGCCTACAGAGAGTGAAACTGACCGGCATAGAAGGGATGGAGAGAACAAAATACAAGTGGAGATTGGCAGTGAGTGTACGAGACTAAGAAAAACTATGATAGAGACATAGAGAGGACGAGAGGAAGTGGAAGGGAAATAAGCAGAGAAGCAGATGAAGACAGTGAAGGTGAGAGAACAGAGACAGTCATACAGACAACAGCTATAACGAAAGGCTGGCGAACAGGGAAAATCAATGGCAGAGAAAGGGTTAGAGAAACAGAGGGATACACTTCGAAATAGAGACAGCGAATATAGGAGTGAGAGACGCCTAGAAAAGAAAGAGACAGCCGGAGATAAAGAAAGAGAGGGGAAGCAAACGCGTGAGAGTCGGAAAGACAGATAGTGAAAGGCTAGGAGAGATGAAAGGAAAATCAGAGGTAAAAAGAGGAATAAGCGAGCAGAGAAGGAAGGTAGAGTTATGCAGAGAAATTGAAATTGCGAATTGTAGAATGAAGAAGATGAGAAGAAACTGTGCAGGAAACAGAGATTAGGACAGTGAAGGAAAAGAGAAAGAGGTAGAGTCAGAGAGGAGAGCAAGAAAGATAGAGAGAGAGAGAATAGATAAACGTGAAAGAATGAGGGATAGGTACGGACAACAGGAGACCGGGAGCGTGAAAGAGGTAGAGGAAGCGACAGTAAGATGAAGATAGTGAGGGACAGTGAGATTCACAAAATGGAAACGTGCACCAGAAGGAACGTCACTTGACTGACGCGATTCGCACGGCCATGAAAGCAGCCATTCCGGAGGGTCGAGTTAAGACCTTCTTTCCCAATGTCACCAGGGAAATCTTGGAGAAGATACGGACAAGGGATGCAAAGAGAGTCGTAGATCACCTGGATCCTACCATTGCTGAGCTGGATAGTGAGATTAAGCGAGATCTGGACAAGCACAAGGAGGAGTGTTGGGAGAAATTTACGGAGAAGGTGAATTTCAAGAGTGATGGAGCGTCAACTTGGAAAGTTCTGAAGAAGATCTCGGGCAAGAGCACCTCCACCAACTATTCCACGATCGAGTTCGAGAATGGAGTTTTCAAGTCGGGGCAGGAGGCTGCAACTGCTCTCGGAAAGAATTTTTTCACAACTCAGGCTAAGAGAGGGAAGCAGAACCGAGAGACTGTAAGAGAGCTATGTAAGTTACCACTTATGAATGAAGCAGAAGCTGTGACGCCCGCGCAGATTGAAAAGGTGGTTAACGAGATGCGCACCTCGAAGTCTGTAGGGCCGGATGGCATTAGTCCGGCGGTCTTGAAGAAACTACCGAGTGAGATTATGCCAATTCTGGCTGACGTCATCTACACATCCTTTCGAACGTGCATCTTACCGCAAGACTGGAAAATGGCAAGCGTCATCCCATTGCCCAGGCCAGGTAAATCGCCCTCCACGGCTAAGCAATACAGGCCAATAAGTCTTTTATCACCAATCGCCAAAGCCGCTGAGAAACTGGTCGTCAAGGAGCTGACCGAGCATAATAACAATCAGCAGCACCAGCATGGATTCCGCAAATTACACTCTACCACCACGGCGCTGCTGGAGATTGTGAGCTATGTTTTGGATAGCTTCAACGCCGGAAAGCCTCAACGCACTGTTGGGGTAGCCCTGGACCTCACGAAGGCATTTGACACTCTCAACTTAGGCATACTGTCTGAGAAGCTATTGAGGTCCACCATCCCGCCTTGGCAGAAGCGATGGATAACCGCACTCATCAAAGGGCGCCGAGCAAAAGTGCGGTTTCAGGGACATGTCCCTAACAGCATCCCCATCGCTGCCGGTGTCCCTCAAGGAGAGTCATATCGCCTGCTCTGTTCAGTCTTTACCTGGAAGATTTGCCCGTCCCCCCAAGCGACATCAAAGTCGTTGCGTATGCTGACATCACCATCTTGTGCCGAGACAGAGACATTAATATAGCTGCACGCAAGATCAATAGCTACCTCATCGTTCTGAAGAGCTTTCTCGATGATATGATGCTCACTGTCTCTGCCGCTAAATCATCTGTATCAGTTTTCTCCACTGACCCTAAGGAACACTGCGCTCACTCCGTTGTGAATTGGGAAGACGCTCGTCTGCCTGCCGCACGTTTCCCTAAGCTGCTCGGCCTAGTATTGGATCCTTCGTTGAGGTTCCACAAGAATACTGAGCAGAAACAGGATACAGTGAAAGCAAAGCTCAACGTCCTACGAGCTCTGGGAGGAACGTCGTGGGGAAGTAGCAAGGAGAAAATTTTGACCACCTACAAGGCAATATTGAAGCCGGCGTTGGAGTACGCTGCACCGGTATGGCAGCACATGATATCGGATTCATCGTGGACAAAGATGCAGCGAGTTCAAAATGCTGCACTTCGGATTGCCACAGGGTGTTCTAAAAGCACCCCAGTGGAACATCTTCATGCTGAGGCCCGAGTTCTGCCGGTTAAAGGCAGTGGACGCGATCAAATATGCTTGTCGTCTTTTTCTCTCTAAACCCTTTTCTGAGTCTCGAGTAGTAGGACCTATAAGAAAAAAGCGCGAAAAAACACTGTTTTGGGCCGAAATTTAAGCCTCAAATTTCTTGTCTTTTGATGGTGGACGAGCCCACTCCACAACATCGGCACCGATGACCTCTTATATCAAGAACATCAGCTGGCTTGAAATTGAATTTCAATCATTGAACCTTCGGATTCATTTACACAACTAGTCAAGAACATTCACTGGAACGCTTTCTTTCATTGCTCAACTTGTTTTATTAGGTGAATTTACATTTATTTCTTCCTCTGAATGTCGATGATTTTTGACTGCTCGGCATGAGACGGCGATCTTTTTCGTCATCGCTGTGCACGTGTGCCCGAACTGGCTATTTTGAGCCCTAAAATCTCTATTTCTAGCCCGTTTTTCACCGCTCAACCTTCATAGTTTTTCAGCTGTTTTTGATCTAAGCTGATTTTTGTAACTTTTTCGATAACGTTTTTCATCGTGACCACTGCCTTTAAGGAGCACTGCCAACTCCAAGCGCAGCAACTGGTTATTAACATTGTCAAGCAGCCTGACCACCCATTAAGAATGATCATGAATCCCGTGAGAGAGAGACATATCAGAAGGCCTTTTGCGGATGCTCCCGAGAAATTCACTATACAAAGATGGACGGACTCCCAACTGGATCGTCTGCGTCTTTTACGTGCGGAGCACACCAAGTTCGTCAGGGATCACTTGAGTAGGATGACCGTCAATCCCATATTGGGGGTCGTACCACCTGTAGTGAGCAACACCGAGATGGAACTCGGTAGGCGGGCTAGAAGTACCCTTGCCTCGTTACGCTGCGGTCATTCCCCTATGTTGATGTCATACTTGCATAAGATCGATCGCAGTAAGCCTGACGAGTGCCCGGAGTGTGGTAGCCGTGGCCACACAACTGAACACCTATTTGATTGCCCAAAGAGGCCGACCACTCTGACAACAATGGATTTGTGGACGAATCCGGTTTCAGTCGCCCGTTTCTTGAACCTTTGACAAAAACCTTCCTGCGGCTGCAAAGAAGAAGAAGAAGAAGATTCACAAAAACAGGAGAGGGCTGCCTGGGAGAGAGAACTATATGAGATAGTAAGACAGACAACGGATAACAAAAGGGAGACTGGGAGACAGTGAAACGAGAGAGCAAGAAAGGCAGCAACAGTGGGAGGCTCAGAAGGACAGACAGCCAGAAACTGTGCCTAATGGTCTCCAATAGCCATTTTGAAACAAGAAAAAAACTTCCTGACTAACCTGAATTCACCTCTACCAAAAACCGAAAATATTGTTATCGTGAATGGCACAGTGGACCACGAATCGAGGCTGTGATCAACTGAAACTAGTCTTCAGAGAGGCAACTCATCAGTCTTCTTTGAAGAAAAAAAAACTCACACAGCTCTCCGGTAGGTCCCGAAGCGCCTATTGGTCTTGCCTGCTTACCATCTGTGCCATCTAATGTATAGCCCAGAAATGTGAATACGGCGGCGAGAAGCCAGAACCTAAACAAACGATAATGCCAGGTGGCTTATGGTAGGCCGGTCCCAACAACGCTGCAAAGTTGCAGCTCCATCCAAAGCTAGAAAAAGGCCAGGATACTCCTTGCATCTATCTACTTCAAGCTCGAATTAAACGCTAACACAGCATCCTTCGTTTAAGGCGAGCAGAGTGAGACTTACCAGTTAGGCACGGGATGATCAGAGTCTTCATTATTCGCGGTGAGGTCATAGTCCAGTAAGGATTCCAACAGGAAACATGCCATCACCAGTGACCACACCATCACCATCACCAGTGACTAGTGTGAGAACGTTCGGAGCCTACGTCCTCGGATAAAACTGAAATTGAAAGACTTTACTCCAGTGCATAAATTGAAAGAACTTCTTTTCATAGAATAGCACTTGTTCCTTGACGTTCCTGGGCTCTTTCACACTTTTGCCTGGGGCTCCATTCATACCAGAAGAGGGTTTGAAACGGAGTCAAGCGCGAATAGGGCGAGGAGGGGGGGGGGTTGCTAAAAACTCAGCTCAAACATGAAAACTGAAAATATTGATAAAATATTGATAATTTATGCTCCAAAAAAAACGAAAATTCAGGAGAAGATCGTAAAATCTTCATAGAAATCCGGTGACCCACAGAAGGGGATTTTAGCTCCGCTGCGATCCTACAAAAGAGCCCGCTTGACCCTAAAGGCGACGCATCATAATTAGAAGATTTCCAGTTGCAGACGCCTAAGAACACGGTTAAGGTGGCATCTAGAGTTCTGCGAGCTGCGAGTTGCGACAGTGGTAAGAAATGAAAGGTAGCTACAACGGTCCATGGCTGCCCTTTATTCCCTATCATTGTCGCAACTCGCAGCTCGCAGAACTCTAGGTGCCACCTAAGCAGGCCGTTGCGCCAATTTTCCGCGGAACTACGACCCCCCTCCCGTTGAGTAAAATTTTGCGAAAATTTCCAAAATTTTCACGATCCTCCCGAGACTGAAGGCTTTATTTCAGCGATTAATAAAGAGTTTAAAATTCATATTTCTTTCACGCTATTGACTATTATGATGAAATTTACTTTTACTGCGAGTTTTTGACGACCCCCCCCCCAGAATTCACTTTTTCTTCAGAATTTCTCCAACTTTTTACGACCCCCCGTTGTGACGAGTGGCAAACCTGCTCAACCCTGGCAGGGTTGAGCAGGCCGTTGCGCCAATTTTCGGCTGAGCTACGACACCCCCCCCCCCCCTTGGCAGAAATTCTGTATAAATTTGAAGAATTTTCACGATCCCCCTCTCACAAGATGAAAAATTTCTTAAGCGTTTTTCGAGTTACATATTGGAAAATATTTGAAACTCATGGTAATAGGGGACAAATTTCAATTTTTCTTCAAGGTTTGAAATTTTTTACAGACTCCTCTTTTTTCCCCAGAAATTTAACGAGCCCCCAAAGTTTCAAGTTCAAATTCAGTGAACTTCCCAACTATGTACCAAGCCTGACCGAAGTAATTTGTTGAATTCAGATCCCGCCCTATTGACAAAATGTGCTGTCTTACATTCCGCCTGGCCCCAACTAGGCCCAATTTCACCGGCGCTCCTCTGGTGGTTGACGATCTCAGGTTGAACAGCCGGCTAGCCTTGATACCAGCACTCCCATGAATTATTTTATACACCATTATCATATCAAACCTTCTTCTCCTGTGCTCTAGAGTGGTTAGGCCCAACTTGGCGTTTCTGGTGACATGACACACGTTGCGATTAGTCTGAAACCACGATGTCCTGAAGTTAACTCTACGTGTGAAAGTATTCTGGACTTTCTCCAGCGCATCGATGGATCCCTTTTTGTATGGATTGAATACCACCGTGCCATACTCCATAAGTGGACGTACGTACCTTTTATACACCTCAGTCAAGACATTTGCATTAGTAGTTGAAAGTGCTCGAAACGCGCTGTGCATCATCCTGTTGGCCATGGACGCGACCTGGAGGCAGTGATCTTCGAAACTAAGATCATCCTTGATAAGAAAACCAAGGTCCTTAATCTCGCTGACCTCGCTCAACTGCATACCGTCAATAGTATAGAAGCCATTAACTCGCCTCTTACCAAGCTTTATTGTTTATTTATACGTCAAAATTGACGTGCTACAAAACACGTGAGAATAGAGAACCTGGGCTCACACGTGAGAAATAAAAATACTCATAACACTTTATCCCTTTAGTTTTTTCGCTGGAAAGCGGCAATTTCCATTCAGACGACCATTTGGCTACATCATTAAGGGCTTTTTGCAAACACTGTGAATCTTCCCTGGTCCGAATAGGATTATACAATTTAAAATCGTCAACGAATGCCGAACAGCCAACGTTGTTCAAGGATATAATCGAGGGAAGCTCATACGTATAAATATTAAAGAGAATAGGTGAAAGCACTCCACCCTGGGGAACACCACTAAGGATTGCAAAGGGAGAGGAGAATGTACTGTTAAGTCGGACTCTGAAAGTTCTGCCCGTGAGAAAAGCACGAATCCAAGCCACTATACGCGGATGGGTACCCACTATTTCTAGTTTGTTTACTAATTTGCGATGAGAAACTCTGTCAAACGCCTTGGAAAAATCGAGGTAAATAACATCCACACCAACATCATTGTCCAGCGCACGAGTCCAGTCTTCAAGTGACTGCAGCATCGCCGAAATTGTGGATTTAACCTTTTGGAAACCATGTTGGTGCTCCGAGATGATGGAGTGCTCCTCCAGATGAGCCATAATTCTTTTCTTTAATACTTTTTCAAAAAGTCTTGCAAAAATAGATGTGATACTGGTAGGCCGGTAATTGTTGGGATCAGAAAATGGACTCACAGCTACGTTTACAACGATCGGGCCGAGTTGGCATGGGCGTGGCATGGGCGGGCTAAACAACTCGTCCATTCCATTCGGGACCCAACGTGATTACGGTAGCGAGTAGCGTCTCCCCGCCCCAATCGATGGCGCTGGTGCCTCATCAGCTGCTTTCCTCTCACCCGGCCGGATTTCTCTTCAATTTTCGACTTTTCTGCCATTCTGCTGTATTCCTGCACACATTTCATCACTTATTCTGATCCTGCTGTACTGCTACACTACTCTGCTACATTTTATTCGCTATTCTCGTCCTGCTACCACACTTTATTCTCTATTTCGGACCTGCTGAAGTATTTATTCTGCTGTGTATTCCGGATCTGTTCTTTTGGTGAGTTCTGTTTTGTCCTTTTCGTTTATTTTCACTGTCGAATTAGATTTTTTGTGGGCAACTTTTTCCTATTTTCTCAAAAAAACATAAATTTTCATGAATTTTACTCCTGCAAGCACTTTTTGTTCATAGCAAGCATATTTTAATGTGGTTCTGCCAGTATTACAACACCATTTAGGGGAGTACATTCAAGATTTATCAATGGAAATGAAAATTTCTGCCGATAGCAGATGTATGAAAGCGCTCTCAACCATTGTTTTCATGGACTTCCGTTCAGAACACATAGATTTCTGAAAGCGGTATCATTCATTTTATTTACTTTAATCCTATGTGCTCTCCCCCCCCCAAAGTGGTTTCGCACCCTGTAATTTTTTTCTTTTTTTTATTTTTAGGAGCCTGCCGCTGCATGCAACATGCACCCCTTCTCCCCAGCATTCTCCTTTTCTTAATTTTTCTCTTGTTGTCTGCTTACATCTCACGCAGTTTCCGATTCTTTATCATTGAGACACTGTTATCCGGCACGTGTACTCTTTGATGCAGTTTCAGTGCACTCCCACAAAGATGTGTTCGCACCCTCTCCCCCTTATTTCTGTCCTGCGTTCGAGTCCTCTCCTAATTTCTCTCTCCTTACTCCTTCCTCGTATTTCACGCAGACTCCGGATCTGTATCACCGAGACACCGTGTCGAACAACAGGTGCTCTCTGATATGGATTCGGTACATGCTGAGAGAAACGGGCTCACCTAAACCCCCCCCACCTCTCACCCTACATGACTTCAAAATCGATAGGAAGTTATCACGATGATTGCGACGTCTTCTTCAGCGGTTCCGCCTATGGTTCAACATTTATTATTTCGAAAATGGCGGTTAACATACTTCACAAAATGCACTATACACACAGTATTTAGCGATTCAAAGTGGCAGGAGAAGTCAGTCTTCTCCTACCTCACAGGCCTCATAGGTGCCTTTCTTGCAGGCTACACAGGAGCGCCTAGGCCTGGCTCTACCGCATGCGATGTGGTCACACAGTACGGTAATAAGATATGCATGACCTATTTGATCTAGGTCCTGAATGGAATACCCATTCCTAAGTCGCAGCAAAGCAAGCACGTGATACCTGGATTTCGCAATAGATCAGCTGACCACTCCAAACACTCGTCCCACAGTGACCAGACGTACTACCTTTCATGCTACTTATGCTTTATTACGAAAATCTCATCAGTTTTGTTTATACACAAATCTGAATCAAATGATGCTATTTTAACCAAGCAAATCCATTCTTAGATTTGATACTGTTCTCATTTAAAGGCAGTGTTCACGATGAAAATGGGCTGGCTGGCTGTTCATTGCTTTTGATTAAGAAAATTGATAAGAAATTTTTAAGCTCTCCCACTGGCTACTTTGAGCTACAGTGTCCTCTATCATCAGTTGTTAAGGATGATGAACAGCCAGCACGCCTATTCATTTTATCGCGAACACTGGCTTTAAACCCAATTTCATGTGAAGTTAATCTCTGTAGGTTTTGAATGAGTATGCACCTGCCGGTTCTGTTACGGTCGGCTTACGTTGCTCGCTGGTCTGTGTACGTGGAGCAGCCGGTGACTATCGCGTGCGGCGACGCGAAATCCCATTTTTGACATGTAATCACAGAATTCGGCAAGCCTTAGCCAGGTTTTGAGTTCGATCGCCATGCGATGTGATAGCATGGTAGTCATGAGAATCGATCGTCGTATCATCGCGCGCCGATTCTCATTCGAAGCATGCTATCACACCGATCGCCGGTGGAACTTTAAAAACCCCCTTAGTGAGCTAGTCAGTCTCATCATTCAAATTCAGGGCATTTGAAGTACCTGCCGCGCGACTTTCGCCAGACCGCGACGCGCACGCCCGCGGGTAATCAATGTTCGGAGCGAAATATATCTGTCGATAACGTGATTTCTACATAGTCGATCGCGTCCGCGCTGGCCATCCTAGGCTGGAAACCTTGGAGAAACACCATAACATTTGAGTTCTTTCTAGTGATGCCTGCATCGAATCAAGAGGATTGTTTCTTTTGTGGGAAAACTTTGCACAAGAGGAGCCTGCATGCCCACTATCGTAATGTCCACTAAGCGAGTCATGATGTTTGCGTGGCATTAAGAACGAGGAACTTCATTAATTGTAGTAAGTGCGACTTTAAAGGGAGTGTTCACGATAAAAAATGTGTTTCAGCTTCCACTAGGAATGGGTAGTGGAGAGGCATACTCTATCGCTGACGTCGAAAGAACGCATGAAAACAAGCCAGAAAAGCTCCAAAGAGCCTGAAGTTTGCCACTTCTGAGCGCAAGGCAAACCCCGAAAGCGCATCACACGCCCACCGACGTGAACAAACGAATGCTCGAAATCGTCAGATGAGCGATGATTTCCAATCATTAGCCCCGTTCTTCCCTTCATTCTCAACTTCTCTCTCCACTCAGGTCAGTTCGCATAGATCGGCTGCAAAAGACGGAAGTTACAAGCCTCGGACAACTCGTCCACCATTTTCCTTAGCTCAATCTTTGAGGGACCATAACTCCGTTCCCAAAAGGTCTCGAACGACTTCACAGACATCATTAGAATCAGCATGGGGCGCTTCTCAAGATAGGTGGAAAAACAAAAAAAACGATTTTCATCGTGAACACTGCCTTTAAAGTTGCCGACTTGGAAGAATTTGTCACGCACGTTCTGGAGTATCACCACATGGACGACTACGAAGCGGCAGCTCCCATCTATAGAATGGTGACCGAAACATTTGAGGACAAAGAATCTTACGAGGTAAACCAAACCAGCGGCATACTCTGCCAATTCGGGAGTTGATTCACATGCAAAAATTTCATCACATACAAATGCATCGCACTCGTCGATTAAGATTGATAGTGATAGGTCACTTTGACTCGCGGCGATTTTGCGCTGTTTGTTATCCACCGTTCTTTAAATTCACCCTTTGTGCGAATCATTTTTGGTTATGAAGTTAGAGATGTATTTGCTGCCTGTAGATATTAGCGGACGTAACAGAATGTATCAAGGCTCGAATTGGCAGAGTGGTTCGAATGATATTTATTGTGAATATGCGTATTATCTCGACTTCATTCGTAGAAGTGGATCGATGAAATGTGCACCAACAGCTGTACGTCATCTTTCGTCGAAGCTCCAGTGACAACGGGCGAGTCGTTCACCTAAGGTAATCAGATAAACAAATATGGTCAGCTGCCTGTTACAACTACAAATTAGATGTTTTAGATGTAATATATCTGGTGAATATGAGCCGAAAGGAACTAAAAGAGTTGGCACGACTAAGAAGGCTGTTGAATACTGTACTGCCCACATGGTTGTGAAAACTGCGGAAAATGGTGCGGTCACGGTGAAAGGTTGTTTTGCCCACAGAGGACACTACCTCGAACACGCCATGCTCACATGGACAGAAGGGCAAAAAGAATATCTGAGGGACATGCTCGCAGGTGACGAGACTCAATGTGCGATAGATACGTTTCTAAAATCATGGTCTAGCAAGCACTAGTGTCGGGCTACGACCAAGCGCAGTTGCGACCCCCTTCCCTCAGTAATCAATGTTTGGTAAAGAAAATTGAGGATCCCTACTCGAATCATCATTCCTAAATAACGCACGATGATCAGACCAATTGTTATTTTTGGAGCCACTCTTGTCCGACCCCCCTGAACACACGTCGTGTAGCTATGCAAACCCTGTTTAAAACTACACGTTGACAATGTTCAGTCAATTTCTTTCTAACTTTTTTTTCTCAGAATTTTTGTACGACTACATTTTGAAACACTGTCGCGAGAATTTCGATCCCCGCTGTTCTAAGCTGTATTGCGTCTCTAAGAAAGACCTTGGGTGAGTTATCACACTAAAAGTGAAGACTGTTAAAATGAAAAGATCAAACAACTAATGAATATGGGACTTCAGAAATCTGAGCCGACAATATAAACTCCGACCTGGTTGGAGACACGACGACGACATAAGATCAGTCAAAATGCGAGCGGAAGAGGCTAACGAGAATGATGGAATCCGTCTTCTTGAGTTGCCTGAAAATGGTGAAAATGTTCGAATAGGTAATTGCTTATAACGGCACTGCAATAGCTCATCGGCTATTCATACCCCTCGACGAACGTGGCGCACTAACGTTCAGGAGTATCAGTAGCCCTTGTTTGTAGCACAGGCAGAGCGGTGTTTAAAAATTCTTCTATTCAGCGCTTTTAGACCCCAAACACGTCAAAATGAGTACAAATGATAAATTTCAGTTATCGTTACCCCAACGCAAATTGAATGGCTCAAAAAGTATGGGAGCCGCGGAGTCGCAATAGACGATACATTTGACTTGTCTACAATTTGAAAGTCGCGGCTCTCATGGTTCCCGATGGAAAGGATCGCGGGGTACCAGCAGGTATTCTGTGCATATAAATCCATGGAACTAAGCTGTATAACCTAGACGAGGAAGAGATCGATGTTTAGGGAATGGAGTGGGGCAATTTTCGTAAAAATAGTGGTTGCCGTTTTACCCAAAAGGGCGCGGTATGGTCAAGAAAGCATAACAGCAAAAAAAGGTTCTTCTAGGTTTCCTGATTTCAAGCCACATGGGCGCAGATGATGTAGAATGCCTTTTCGGCGAGATCAAGAAGCTCGTTCCGGAATTCGCCCCTGCAGCCTTCATGACGGATGAAGCGCTCGCATTCTTCAATGGTTACAGAAAAGTGTTTCCGGAAAGCGAAACACAACGACATTTTCGCCGCTACCACATTTATAAAAACTTGACTTGGCGAACAGCTCAAACGGTCAAGGTGAATTGATTAATCCAGATAGAAAACCACAAACTGTCTTTGTGCAAAACTAATTGGAGGGGCGCACTCAGTATTCAGTTGAACAATGAATGATACCGCTTTCAGGAATCGAAGTATTTTTATGAAGTTCCTATGAAAATAATGACTGATACATTTTTTCCTTCAGTTGAAGAATGAATCAATTCTCTTTCTTGAGCCCCCAACTAGTTTTTCACCACTTCGATTGATAAAAAAAAGACAAAAAAACGTCATTGATCATTCTGAACATACCACGATATTACATATCTCTAGGCGAAAATCCGAGCCAGTGTGGACAAATCCTTGAGCGGGCTTTTGAAGATTGGAGACGAGGTAAATTTCCGAAGGCGTCTCACAGAAATCTTGACATTTCTGACTTCCAACGATGAGGCTGAATTTGTGTCGTACCTTCAACAAAATTATTTAGGTATTCTCTGTTATTACAACATAAATTTTAAGTTAATATTTGACTTTCGTTAGGCCGCATTGAAGAGTGGGCGTCGTTCCCGAGGCATGGTATGGCGCTTAATACCACAATGATTGCCGAACGTTGGCACAACAGACTCAAGTCCGAAAAGCTCCAGCGGTCGGCCCGAACACGTCTGGACTACATGATTGATATTCTTATCAATCAAATCAACGGAGGAACTGGATGAGAGAATCTTTGTGGATGTGAGTTTATCGAATGCCGATTATGAAGAAGGAAAGCTATTTTAGCCTTTCTACGATAGTCGAAGGTACATGACGCCATATCGAATGAGGGAATGCAACGCCGCTCACAGGGCCGCGGCGACATTTTTCAGTGCAGAAAACATCAAAATATTGGAGGGAACATCGTGGGAGGTGACTAATACCTCAAACGGCAGAACTAGTACTGTAAAACTCGATGATCACTGCACTTGCGGTGACAAGGTATAATTGACGTTTGTGAAAAAAAAGTAAACTCCAAATACCGTGCGGTACCGATTGCCACAACGGCATGAAATGATGATATTAGTTGCATTGCTATATCAGACCGACCGGGTCAAAGTCTCAAATGAAAATTGCAGAGTATTTTATGGCTTTGTGGCAATCGGTACCGCACGGTATTTTTCGTCTAGTGAAAAAAATCGAAAGGATTAATCTACTAAATTCCAGATCAATCTGCACTGTATTCGATGTGAAGTTTGCCCTTATCTGCTCCGATGCTCGTGCTATAAAAGGTCGAGAGCGGGAATCAGCTGCGAACACATGCACGCGCTCGCTTTATATGGTTGTTATTTGCCTCTCCCTGCCCGTCTGCGCTAGTTAACTATATCTTTTACAGTTGGAGACTATCGAAGTACCGAAGCGCAAGACGTCGCAGCTCACGAGGAAGTGGAAGCTCAAGACGTCGCGGCTCACGAGGAGGTGGAAGCGCAAGACGTCGAAGCTTACGAGGAAATGGAAGCGCAACTGCCTCCAGATGATATTGGCAATGCACCACCTTCGACCTCAAGACCCTGGGAGCAGCGTTCACAAGATCAAGAAATTCGGAAACAACTGTGGTCGCAGGCCTCGCAGGTAAAGTATTCTGGCGATGAACGATGATTTGACTTACTTACTTTGACTTAAACGGTTGGCTTTCGCCTGACGCTGTCATTCCGTGTCTTCACCGAAGTGTGCCGTCCTAGTAGTCAGCCGTGTCCATTTGTCGCGTTAATAATGATTAAGTGAAATAAATACCAGTTTAAGCACTTGGCGACCATAAATGGAAAAGTGCGAGCCTTAGCCAAACGAGAAACACCTGAGACAATGGAAGCACTAAAGGAGCTTGTCGACGAGCTTGCGTTTCTATCCGCGAGGGATGTCGGAGAGAATGTAGCTGCCTCGCAGCCTCGCCTAGAGATCACAACCGGCGGTTCGCTTTCAAAGCTCACGAGGATAAGGATGTATCAAGTGAGTTGAAAGCAAAAAAAAATGATCAGGATCATGCAATAATCAATTTTTTAAGGAAGGGCAGAAGAGGAGAGCGAACCGCCGTCGCACACAATCAGTGGACCGCATTAGAGTGAACCCAGACGAAAATATCTACTGTTTGATATGCTATTGCACGGATCCAGAACTTCCTGCCGACATCGACCCGGAAGAGGAGGAAGCCAGAATCACACAGTGGCTCCGCTGTAACAGCGATTCCTGCAAGCTTTGGGTCCACGCCGCATGCGGCAGAGCCAGGCTCAGGCGCTCCTGTGTAGCCTGCAAGAAAGGCACCTATGAGGCCTGTGAGGTAGGAGAAGACTGACTTCTCCTGCCACTTTGAATCGCTAAATACTATGTATATAGTGCATTTTGTGAAGTATGTTAACCGCCATATTCGAAATAATAGATGTTGAACCCTAGGCGGAACCGCTGAAGAAGACACTGAATAATCTAGGCATACCTTGGAATGATTTGTCTGCTCCACCACGTGTCTTCGCGATAACCGTCGCAATCATCGTGATAACTTCTTATCCATTTTCAATGTCGTCTAGGGTGAGAGGTGGGGGTTTAGGTGAGCCCGTTTCTCTCAGCATGTACCGAATCCATATCAGAGGGCACCCGTGGTTCAACATGGTGTTTCGGTGATACAGAACCGGAGTCTGCGTGAATAACCTGGAAGGAGTGAGGAGAAAGAAATCAGGAGAGGACTTAACTTCAACGAAGGACGGATTGAGGGGAGGGGGATGGAGCGGGCACATCTCTGTGGCCGTATGCCGAAACTGTATGCTGGGGAAAAGGGGTTGAGGGAAACGTACAGAATGTTGCATGCAGCGGCTGGTCCTGAGAATAGAAGAAAAAAATGGCAGGCACCGCAACTTTTTAGGGGCACTCAGAGTTGAAGTGAAAAATGAATCCCGCCGCTTTCAGAAACCGGCGTGTTTCGAAGGAAATTTCATGAAAATAGCGCTATCTTACATCTAATTGGCAGAAATGATCATTGATTGATTTTGAGTGCTTCCCCCCCCCCTCCCCCAAATAGCTTGGCACCAGTGGCAGAATCTCATTACATAGAAGAGACTTGCTATGCACAAAAAATATTTGGAGAAAGCCGAATATGCTACCTAATTTCCCAATTCCACTGAAACTAGTTGTCATATGTTCGAGGAATTCAGAAGAAAGCGACATCTAGAGTTCAAAAAATCTTGGTCGGGGTAAAATTGATGAAAATTTATGTTTTTTTGAGAAAATAGGAAAAACTTGCCCTCAAAAATCTAATTCGACAGTGAAAATAAACGAAAAGGACAGAATGGAACTCACCAAAAGACGAACAGATCCGGAATACACAGCAGAATAAATACTTCAGCAGGTCCGAAATAGAGAATAAAGTGTGGTAGCAGGACGAGAATAGCGAGTAAAATGTAGCAGAGTAGTGTAGCAGTACAGCAGGATCAGAATAAATGATGAAATGTGTGCAGGAATACAGCAGAATGGCAGAAAAGTCGAAAATTGAAGAGAAATCCGGCCGGGTGAGAGGAAAGCAGCTGATGAGGCACCAGGGGCGGGGAGACGCTACTCGCTACCGTAATCACGTTGGGTCCCGAATGGAATGGACGAGTTGTTTAGCCCTGCCCATGCCACGCCCATGCCAACTCGGTCCGATCGTTGTAAACGTAGCTGCGAGTAGAAAATGGCTTCTTCTTTGGTATAGGAGTAACAGAGGATGTACGCCATCTACTCGGAACATCTCCACGCATAAAACTCAGGTTGAAAATGTGTGCAAGCGGGCTAACTATGATATCAATCACCCTTTTAATGAAACATCATGGTATGTAATCCGGCGTGTCAGAAAACGAATTAGGCCATTTGGCTAGTAGCTCCGACAATTCCCCGGGGTGAAACCATACAGAGTCAGGCATTTATAAAAAAAAAGGAAACATCCGGAGAAAAACCGGCCATGAAAAATCGGTCAAATGTGCAGCAATAGAAAAGAGGAGTAACAAGGAAGCGTAACCTAAAAAAAGTTGCGCGAAATAATTGCGCGTGAGCAAAATATTCCTTCGGCGGCCCCCACGGGGAACACGACGTGCAAAAAGTTAACCGCGCTGAAAAAAACTCCTCCAGAGGAGTTTTTCGTTAGCCGCGAGTTTCTCTCGCATTTCAGCACTATTTCCGTGCTGTCTGCGAGAGGATGTTAACCGCGAACTTACCGTGAGGATGCCACATGCCGGAATTTCCGGGAAAAAACAGCTATGAAAACGTTTCAAAATCGCTATTTTTTGTAACCTAACTTACAATTGTCGCTTTTTCGAGGCGTTTTCATTGAAAGTGTATAAGATGCCTACCACTGGGGGATGTTAGGGTGAAACTAGAGCGAGTTCTCTCTTAACCACCAAGAGTTATCATTACAATCTGGTGTGGTTAAACTCGCGTTTAACGCGAATTTAACTCCTGTTAACTCGCGTTTAACACACCCAATTACTACCACCCCTGAGATTTTTTCTATATGTGATGTTCGCTGTTAAGGAAAAGTTGAATTTCGATGAATCTGAAGACGTCAGAACTGCGTAGGTTGATCTACCATGATCTACCAGAACGTTCGCCTACGACAGTCGTGGGGTAATTTGTTGGCACAAGTGGGGTTGCATCTCAGGGCGAACGTCGGATACCATTGGCAGCAGCCGCTACTAAGAGTCGCAAATGCAGCCAATGCATGCTAAGGTTCAATCCCTCCTCATCGGCGGCCTGTTCTGCAAACGGAACAAGAATTTGGAAAGCCCTCTTATTACCGGTAAAGTGACACATAATCATCCTCTCATAACGGCCTCTCACAGGCTTGTAACCTTCCGGTGGCGATTTGGAAAATCATGTTGTCGTTACTGTAGATCTGTGAGAGTATATAGATGACACGTGCTTGAAATTGGCTAAATGGCTGCGGAGTATCCAAGAAAGGCATTTTTGTTGCAAAAAAAGGTAAGGAAATATCAGGAAGTTTTTGGGGTGTTCAGAATTTTTTTCAGTTTACTCGAATTTTTCAACTTGGGGTTATTTGGAGAGCTGAACCCGAGTCTGGGGTCTATTCCTCGCCAGACTTAGGGTTACTGTGAGTTACGGTAGACATATTGCCTGTTAACTGGCGATACTTACCTTCAAATTTCAAAAATCGAAAAATGAACCTCAGATTCGTGATCAGAAACCCAGCTAACACCCACAGTGATATTTTGGGTCAAATCTGAGACTTTGACCGAGCAACCGTATACACACCGTATACTACCGTAGTTTATCGAAAATTGATAAACAGGTTGCAGATTGGTGCTAGGCAGCCCGAATAGCTTTGACAGCTTGTACAAGTGTACAAGTTTTGAGGCGATTTAACCGTAGGAATCTCTAAATCGTCAAAAGTCGCGTTTAAGCAGCAAATTTTCCCCCACTTTGAAGCTTCGGACCAAATCAGATGGAATTTCTCGAATAATGAAGAATGGGCCTCAGATTCGTAATCATCACCTAAAACAATTCCCAGAAACAAGTTCTAAGCTCAATCCGAGATAATTTTTAAAACGCCCTAAAAATTGTCATTCGTGTACCCTTTTCTATTGGCAAAGCTATAGAAACGCCCACTTTTGGGAATCTCCTGCAAATCTCTGAGGCATTTAGCCGATTCTGAGTATGTAACATTGGAGCACTGTCTTCCCCCTAGAACATATTGAAGTGGCGTCTCAAAGCTCCATCTTATATGTGCAACCCTCCCTTGTCAGTAAGATTGGCCGCCTTATATACCGCACGTCGTAGAAGAGGATGCTGCAATGTTCACTCATGTTAAAAAAATCAATGGAGCCGACTGTCATCAGACACTAAGAGGGGGGTTGCCGAACTCACGTGTGCCAGGATAAACAAAGGGTTGAATCCGACATCAATCAGCGGGAAATGCTGCTAATTAGTAGCAGCTTCTGCTGTTAGCCGTAGTTACAGCGAGGGTGCTGCTAATCGCTTTGTACGCGGGTTCAATCCCTAGCACAGTCAGACGGGTGCTGTCCGGGCGGACAATGGGGTGGACGTCAGAATTTTTTAGATATGGTAAACAGTAAGTAAGTAAATCGTTGGCCACTACCCTTGTACCACTCCATCGGCGAAAGCGCAGCCTACCACACATTCTGGCGACTTGTGCGAAAAACCAATAATGTCGATCGATATAGTAAACAATATATAAGTAACTCGTTGGCCTGTACCCTTGTCTCCCCCATCGCATACTAGAGCAGTTGGCGTGTGCGCCGTTATGATATTGTGCTTATCTGGGTCAAATTCCGGTCCGCATTTGCGTCTCGGCACGCTTTGCGGCCGCGCGCATTCGAATCGAAAGAGTTTCCAGCGCCGCAGCAGCCGATCTGTTGACACTAGGTGGGTTTTAGAAACTGGAAACTAGACAAAATCGAAGAAAACTGTATGAGAAAGCCATATCGAGTCGGCTTTGGCGCTGGAAACTCGACTGACTCGAGCGCGTGCGGCCACAAAGCGTGTCGAGACGCAATTACGGACCGGAATTTGACACAGATAAGCACATTAAGAGTGTCGCAAGTTCATTCACCATAGAGCATTGTAGTTTTTGCGTTGAGGGGTGTTTCTTCGTGACAAACACGGAAGAAACATAAGACATTAGTATTCGTTGTGGTGTATTCGTACGAAATACTTCTCGTGTTGTTGTGAAAACACGAGAGAGTTTAGGACCAGCGCCAGACACTTGTCCTTGGGCTGGAGTAGTTCTTTTGGCCCTGTATCAGAAAATACCCTACCTGGGGTTCAAATGGGAATTAATTTTTTTGCGATTTTTGTGAACGAGTCTGAGCTATAAAATGTAAAATTTCAGATAAATTCAAAATGTGTTTACTATTCGATTGAGAACAGAAAAAAATATACTCCAGTCGATAGATGGGGGACTGAATTCACAAACCAGCGTGGATTATTAGTTGCGATTAGTTTCTGAGAGCTTACATTAATCGATCGCGATTTCGGTTTGCTCAATTTCCGTTCCAAGCCGAGCTCTGAGGGTGGCTTCGAACATCTTCTAGACATTTTTTTGTGTACTTTAACACGCTCGAATTAGAGCTCCATAGGGTATGGAGAAGCGTCAGGAGCAGGGATGTGCGGCAAACGATTTCGAGATTTCGGCAAACGGCAATCGGCAAGAAAATCCCAAAAACGGCCGGCAAACGGCAATCGGCAAACGGCAAAAAAACCTCATCCCTTATATTGACCCATAAATTATTCAAATAAGCCGCTTTACTATTTTCCTTTTTTTCCAATACTTATGTCAACATTCTAATGATTTCATTTCAAATGAGTAGTTCCATTTCAAGGCATCAGATGAACAAAAACAAGACATATGGGATCTAATGGAAATCAAAGAATTCGCCGCTGCGGCTTCGCAAGGAAGCGGCTACAGCTCCTACAGACACCGAAGCGGCACTATCGCCGAGTCGCAGCGGCAATGTCGTGGCGGCCTCGCGATAGTGCCGCCGCGGCTCCGCGGTGGTGCCGCTGCGGCTCCGCGATGGTGCCGCTGCAGCTCCGCGGTGGTGCTGCAGCGGCTCCACGGTGGTGCTGTTGCGGCTCCGCGGTGGTGTCGCTGCGGATCGGTGGCTGCGCTCTCACAAAAATAGGACCGACTGCGAGTAACTCATATGAAATGAGTCATAATACAAGAGGGTGGGCCTACGAACAAAAATACACACCTGCGGCGCTTACTTCTTCTGTCTGATAGGGACAGAGTGTATCCCCGTTATTGCGACCTAGGAGATACGGAATGTACGTCAAATTGGGGCTATTTAACCAGCAACGATCCTGTTCTACCACCACACATAACAGTAAATCGTAATCAACGCGGGTTCGCTGATGCATCCTTGCGGAGTTCGTACAATTCCAACACGGAACTTCCGCGGTACTGTCGTGGCAATGTCGCGGCGTTGTCGACACTCAAGACACTGCAACAGAATCTCCACGGCACAGTAATTATCACGGAGCTGCTGCGGTACTACCGTGGAACTATAGCGGCACGGTCGAGGGTCGCGGTACTTTCCTGGCACTTCCGCGGCATACTTTCTAAGAGTCCTTGCCCACGTGTATCGTAAAAATGCTTCTGTGTCGCAGAAGTGCTTCCGGCTGCTTTTAGCTATACCAAAATCTGTCGAAACATAAACTAAAGCACCACATTGGAGCTGGACTATCTACATGGCAGAGAAAATGAAATTAGTATATGAATAATGAAAAAGATGGATAGTTTTCGAAAAAGTCCCCCGGAGAACTTTTTCGGAAGCTATCCATCTTTATCCTCATTTTAACACTATTTCCGATTTCTCTGTCAGCTCGTGTCAAAGTGCAGTTCTGCGCGAACTTACCGCGAGCTGAGAAAAGTTCAGAAAATCTTCGGAATTTTTTTTCTGAATCAATGTTTTTCCAAAAAAGTCAGAATGAACCACTTTTTGGGGCATTTTTTACACTATGGCCTCTAAACGCTAGTGGCTCACAACGTAGTTTCAGCAATGTCTGGTACCTTTCCTAAAAATCGTCAAATAAACAGCTCGCTGCAGTTTACCACGAACCTACCGCGAGTTAACTCGCGTTTTCAAACCCATTCACTACCACCCCAGATAAGTCAAAACCCCGGATAACGGTTAAGCGAACAACGGATAATCGGTGGCCGTATTCATGAAACTACGGGAGTTTCCCGGAAAGGTTTTAAGAACCAGCCGATGTATGCGGCGGACGGTCTTGGGACCCTCCTGGGAGGCTCCCATAGTTTCATGAATACGGTCACGGATTACCCATTCTACCCACATGGTCGCCAGTACAGGTGGCGTTTTATTCCGATGTTTTGCCGAGTTTTGCCGGAAAAGTCACAAAAATTTCGGCAAACGACAAACGGCAAAAAAGTCCCGAAAATGGCCGGCAAACGACAAACGGCAAACGGCAATTGCCGCACATCCCTGGTCAGGAGGGTTGTCTGAAGTAGGCAGTTCGTCATTGTACCATCAAAACTGGTGTATCGCAGCCCGATCGCCACTAACAACTTTATTTTTTTTAGGTTTATCCCTTCTTGACGAATTTCGGATAACAGCAAGCTTGTTCACACTTTCGATTTTTGCAGATAAGCTGCTCAGCACATCGTCAAGATTTGACCTCTCCAAATACTAATTCGTTCGACGAAAATCACAGGAAATCGTTTTTGGGTCTATCTACTCAGCACGGGTTTGGCGAGCCAGAAAAGTTACCGCCACAACCATTTTTATGGTTTTGAAGCCAATGCAGTATTCCGGAATAGAGTTTCGCGCACCAATTTTTTCCAATTTGGTCCGGACCGACAAATTTCCTGTGATTTTTGTTGAACGAAATAGTATTTGAAGAGGTCCAAATCTTGACGATGCGGTGAGCAGCTTACCTGCGAAAATAGAATGTGCCAAGAAACTTCCTGTTATCCGAATTTCGTCAAGAAGTGAAAAGAAAGATAAAGATAAATCTGAAAACACAAATAAAGTTGTTAGTGGCGATCGGGCTGCGATACACTAGTTTCGATGGTACCATGACGAACTGCCTACTTCAGATAACTCTCCTGACGCTTCTTCATACCCTATGGAGCTCTAATTCGAGCGTGGTAAAGTACACAACAAATGTTTTGAAGATGTTTAAAGCCACCCTCAGAGCTTAGCTTGGAACGGAAATTGAGCAACCCGAAATCGCGACCGATTAATGTAAACAAAGAAACTAATCGCAACTAATAATCTACGCTGGTTTGTGAATTCAGACCCCCATCTATGAACTGGAGTATATTTTTTTCTGTTCTCAATCGAATAGTAAACATATTTGGATTTATCTGAAATTTTACATTTCATAGCTCAGACTCGTTCACAAAAATCGGAAAAAAATTAATTCCCCTTTGAACCCCAGGTAGGGCATTTTCTAATACAGGGCCAAAAGAACTACTCCAGCCACGTGTTTTCCAAGGACAAGTGTCTGGCGTCCCCTCCTAAACTTTCTCGTGTTTTCACAGCAACACGAGAAATATTTCGTACGAAGACACGACAACGAAAACTAATGTCTTATGTTTCTTCCGTGTTTGTCACGAAGAAACACCCCTCAACGCAAAAACTACAATGCTCTATGGTGAATGAACTTGCGACACTCTTATCATAACGGCGCACACCCCAACTGCTGTAGTATGCACGTATTAAAGTTAGCTATCAAACCAATTATTTGATGAAAAATGCGCAGTAATGTGCAAAAAAAGGCATGCGCGAGAACTGAACCTGCGACGTTCACCTCGTGACGGCGCGCATTCCATCTGCTCCAAACACGCACTGAGCCTTGCCTTCAATTGAAAGCTATCCTGGTCCGTCATACCGATCTCTGCGTCATATTTACCACAAATCGGAAGGATTTGAGACCTTCCATAAATGGGGTTCATAAAGTGCCGATATCAACTATTGGAACATATCCCACATTTACCTTTTCACTGCACTGTTTTAATGTTTTCCTGTAACTGCACCACCCGTGATTCGTTTAATTTGTACTTTACGGTGAACCCTTTCTGAAGCACAAAAAAAAGCGTCGAGAGAGAGAGAGTGAAGGCCGCTTCCAGATCTGCTCTAAGGTTAGTCTAGGATAGTGAGATGATTCCGGCTGGCGGCGTCAGGAACGACCGCGAAAGCCTTCTGAACATTGCTCTACGCAAAGTTGCTCTGGTGAGACCTCAGCGGCTGGTACATTTGGGGCCGAAGAAATCGCAGATTCCCTCGTAATATTGAAATATTATGAGTGGAGTTTGAAAAATGAGTAGTTTCAAGAGGCGTCTGGAATGAAGTCCAAACTAGCAACTTTTAATGAAATTTCAATTTCGAAATTTTATTTTTTTTCGTTTTGAAAAATTGAGATTGTTCCGGCAAATTCCACTTGGTTGAAACCACTCCCAAGTGCATTCATGCGCTTTTGAAAAAATGCCTAGTGTCCTAAGAGGTTTTTAGTATGAAAATAAAATTTGGGAACCCTAAAGAAATTTCCACTTTTGAAAAACTGAAAATATTCTAAGTTGCTGATTTTTCGAAAGAATTTCATGCACTACCTAGTTTTGAATCCAATTTCGTCCCGACATTAGAAGCAGGAAGAACCGCATTCCTGTAATTTTCACATGCCTGGTGAAATTTGCCATGGAACCTGCTACCTTTATATCCGTAAACAAAAAAGTCATTTCATATTAAAGATGCGATCTCGAACTGACTTCTTCTTACCTAAATTCTCAACTAACTACGAGTTCCTCTCATCACTTCGCCGGTGTCCCGTCCCAAGATCAGCGCGGTACGCCAGTTTTGACGTCGTTTCATTATATACGAATGTGAACAACGCGGACGCTGTTGAAGCTGTGCTGTCACTACTCGAAGATCACCATAGTGATGTACCAACCATGGGACTCTCCATCTCGGATATAAGGATCCTAATCGAAGCTGCACTAGGCTGCAACACCTTTGGCTTCAATAACAGACTGTATAAGCAGAAGCGTGGACTAGCAATGGGGAACCGAATGGCTCCACTTTTGGCAATCATTTTTATGGACAAAATAGAGAGATCTTCACTAAGCGTCGACATCCTGTTTTATAAGCGGTACATCGATGACGTATTTGTCGTCGGCACGACCGAGGAAGAACTTGAATCGACATTAGAGAGGTTAAACGCAAAGGATGCTAACGTAACCTTTACCATGGAAGAACCGGGAATGGACGGCTTCTTGCCGTTTCTCAATACAAAGGTACGAATAGTTGAAGGACGAAAAGAACATCTATGGTTCAAGAAAGAAGCATCCACAAATATTTTGTTACATGCAAGGAGCGCTCACCCATTGTATATGAAAGCAAATGTCGTGAAGAATCTAATCAAGACGAAGTCGAAGCTGGGGTCATTTGTTGATCCAGAAGTGGACACCAAGATCGCAGCGATTCTTGACTGCAATGGCTACAATCCTGGAAACATCAGAACATGGAAGCCCTATAGTACACCAGACGGCGTTGCTCTCGTCCAACCATACGTCAATGAGAAAATCGCTCGTGAGATAAACGCTGCCGTAAGGGTTTCTCAACTTCCTATTCGTCTGATTTTCGTACTCCACCGACGTTGAAGGATATTTTGACATCTTCAAGGATTTACGAAAGCAGATGCCGGGATAATACTTGTCGCTACTGTCAATCAGAGAAAATCTGCATGCTTCGTGGCACTGTATACCTCGTCCGCTGCAGAGGATGTGGAGAACGCTATGTAGGTGAAACAATGCGACCACTGAAGGCACGTTTGGATGAACATCGGAGGGCGTTCACTAATCCGGCCTCCTATCCTAACAGCGGTTTCTCGAAACATCGAACATCGAAACATAGCTGTGAGAACGCGCCTTTATTCGATGTATCTGTACTTCATCGGCACTTGATGCAGCCACTGGAAAGAAAGATTATGGAAGCGAGAGAAATTCAGCGCTTACGTCCTGAAATCAACGCGAAGGAGGAGCTCTGCGATTTGATGAGATTGATCACTTGATACCGGGCCTATCCTCCTCGCCCCTCCCTTCCCTTGAGAATTGCCTTAGTAATTCTCATCCTTGAATGTGACTCGTCGGGGTAAGTCCTGCATGACCATATCTGTCGTATCCATTGACCTACGTTTACGACATTCAGCGCTCGCAACATCCTCGCTGACAACCGTTCTTAGATCTGGTATGTATTGCTCATGTAACGGTATCATATCTCTGTAATATGCGTGCATGTTATTGCATTTTTGAAGGTCTGAAGAAGCCATTATTGGCGAAAGCTAGCCAAAATAAAAAGTGGAAGAAGAAGAGTCTCGAACCATCAAAAAAGAAATACATATCTGATGAGGCTCAGAGATAGCTCTATATTACCACATCTCAACTAAGTGTTGCATTTTGTTCCGAAAATACTCACCAATACAGAGGATATTCGCAGTTCGATAACCTTCGCATCCATATGTGGTTAGCAATAGTGGTTTTTGTATTAACAAACTCGTGGTACATATGATGTTGACAGAACGCTCTGGAAGGAGCTCAGAGTTTCGAAAACAATACACGAATGTGATAAATACTAGAAAACGTTGAAAACCCATATACAACTACTCTCAATCGCCAATCCTTTCGGAAACAGGAAACATTTGATAGCTACCGTTACCCAAAATCTCTCCTAAGAGATTTTTTCAAACTTTTGTACGTTCACTAGGTCGCATTTCCCATCCTGATTTCAAATCTGACGTTTATTTTTGAAATAAATAACTCTGAACCGAGTTATGGAAGAACGACGCCAAACGGCGCGCTCCGGCGCCCTAGCGCGCCGGATGACCAAAAGATACGCGCGGTATTGTATACATATGTGTGTATTTTAGTGTCTTGCAAAGTGACTTACCTGCGCAATGTAATCCACTCATGCAATAGTATGTATATACTTTTTGTTTAACATGGTAATTACTTCCGGTATCCATTTTTCAATTTCCAATTCCTTCCTCAAAGAAGGATGGTCGTGAAATGCTTTCTTGATTAAGTTTGCTGACAAAACGTGATTTCTATCCGTGTAGTTCTTCGAGAAATGAAATGCGCAAGAGCAATCTTCACAAAGTGCGACTGACAAGTGCCATCCATCATATAGATTAATTGAATTTTCTGCTTTTTACAGTAGTTCTTTCCGAACCTGTCCGCACAGACCCTCAAGAACCGGTTCGTCTAGGTGGATCATGTCTCGTGCCCAAGATTTCGAAGGCTCATTTGGGGAGAGGAAAGCAGTCAACAACTGTGATTGAACACCCTGTAAAACGCCAACAATCGACAATCAGCCAAAAATATAACGAAACGTGTTCCCCCACGCCGTATATAGTATTGGGTCTCTGCCGATGGACAGATGAGTACCCCATACGGGAAGATTGGACGCCCAGGAACTCTGATGCATTTAGCCCTATTTCGAGGGGAAATGTTCACCAACCAGGTAAAATTTTAGTCTCAGTTGGTGAGAGCAACAGGAAAAGATCGCCACGTCGGCTGTTCTCAACTATGGAATATCTGGCCTGAAATTGTCGAAGTTGTAGGAGATTTTTGCTCTGATGAACACGCCCTGTTCTGAATCGCGCTTTATACATACATATGTACATACTTCATGTCAAGAAACCGTTTCACAAACATTAAAAACACAGTTTTATATTGTAAACTTAAGAGCGGAAATAATCGTGGTCACTTGATTGAGGGGGCTACAGATTATACCTCGGCATGTCGAATTTTTCAACTCATTCACGACCGCGCCTAATTCTTGTTGACTGCACGATCGGACTGCGTGCAATATTGAGTCACAGTATACAGTGTACCACCGGTGGGACACGTTTGCTCGAATGGCAATCGAATTTCATTTTTCTTGTCCATCGTGTAGCTCTCAGTGAGGTAAACATCTTGCCAGAATCTCCGCTTAGATAAAGAAAAACTGCTCGTAATCACGGCATGGTCAAGTGGGAATATTTTTTGGCCACCACTGTTCCATTGATCTTCACTTGGATGGGTTATTTTGAATGTGATTCACAGGTATCTGTTTTCAATTTTTGTATGGTTTAGATTTCATTATGATGGACGTGAAAGTTTAGATGTTAAAAAATCGGTATTCTGGGGGCATAATAGGGATCGCGATAGTAGTGCCATGTTCCCAGTCGAAAAAAAAACACGACTGCAGCAATGATTTCCTTTTCAGAAAGCTAAAAAAAGGCTGGCAACGAAAGAAAAAAGATCACATAGTGTGCTTGGACAATTGATTTTACAGCCGTTTATTTTATTTGAGCCCGAGCTACATACATCTTTTCACATAAACTCGAGTACTGGACTATAGTGAAGCTACAGACTGACCACGAAATATGTAGTCGAGTCTAGGATAGGTTAATACATTCGTTATAAGAAGGTTTGGAAAAATCGTTCGTGCTCTTCTCGACAATCGTGAAATCGATTTTCGAAAAGCGCGTCCCACTGCTCAGAGCTTTTTGAACAATTAGTTCCTTAATTATTGAACAAGTTACTAATTGTCTAAGTTAAAAGCTTGTAACTGGTGATCAGGTAGGCCTAATGTCGCGCTGGGCTAGGTGGCAAATTGTCCGTAACGGTGGGAACGAACAACTGATCAGATGGTTGTCTTGTAATTGTTCACAATCTTGTCGGAAACATATTCACGACGTTCACGGACTATTTTCCTTCTACCTTACCAACAATTTACGCTGTGGTTTCCACATCTCGTTTTATAATTGTTCATACCTAGTTCAATAATTGATCATAGCGTAACAGACATATTGCCCCCCACTTACACATTACCAGCGCAGTGGCTTTCAAATCCTCCTTTGAAATTGTCCAAAACTCCATTGGACAGTTTCAAGAGAAGAAAGCCACGGTGCTTGTAATGTGTGAGTCGGGAGAAACATGTCTATTTCGCTATGAACAGCTATCGAACTGTTGTCCTTTGTACTCGATGGACAACGTTCACAACATTTTCTCATTCTCGTATACACATTTTATGACAAATTTATTCAACAGCTTCATCCGTACAGGATACAGAACAGAACCGAAAAGATGTTAATCTGAAGATATGAAGCAGGTAGATTGACATCCGTATCTTCATAAGAGATCATCACGACGGGGGTATTCCTGGGATCATAGCTGCGCGGTGGTGAGCTCGACTTCGTCCGCCTCGGACGCTGTACCATAGTGAAGATGACGTCGCTTTGCCGCTCCTCGAAGTCGTCAAAATGCTCTTCACATAGGCTGAAAGAATTTGTTCCTATACAAATAAACGAATAGCGAAAAACGAAATATATGAAGTGTGGAGAGAATGCAATAAACATTGTGTGGAACAATGCTGGAAATGTGAAGAAAAAACACACGCTACTTAGCGACTCCGATCTTTGAACTTCTTTGCTGAAACCTGGCTAATTCGTTCAGATGCATGATTTTCGTTTCTCTTGCCATTGGTATATACTCCTATTTACGTTTCTTGGCCTCACTGAGCTGCTTGGCGGTGATTCACAGAGGTGCTGGACCTGCAACGAAGGTTGTTTGTTGACAGCAGCGGCAGTTTATCGTCGATGAGTTTTTTAAGGAATCGGTTACGAAACGCTTCTGAATTCAAGATGCAAAGGAATCATGAAGTAAGTTAACCCAATCATGGCAGTGTCCCACCGGTGGGATACGTTTGCTCGAATGGCATGCCACCGAAAATCTATGTTCGTTTTTCATATTCAAAGTGAAGCTATCAGTGAGGTAAACATTGCACAAGCATTTCCGCTCATAAATCTCTTCCTTCTAAGAGAAGAAAAAACAACTTGAAATCACAGCAGGGTCAAGTGGGAATATTATTTGGCTGCCAATGTTTCGGTGATCTTCACTAATATGGGTTGTTTTGAATGCGATTCACGGATCAGGCATCCGTTTTCGATTTTTGCATGGTTTAGATTTCGGTATGATGGAGTGAAAGTTTAGATTTTGATAAATCGATATTCTGGGGTATAACAGGGATTGGAATAGTACTGCCTAGTTTCCAGTCGGAACCAGGGGTGTGCGTAAATGAAATTTCAAATTTCGTCAATCGTAAAACGTAATTACGACAAAACCACCGCAAATCGTAAACCGTAAATCGTAAACAGCAATCAGTAACAAAAACCACTTAAAAATGATAAATGTGGTGAAACAAGAGAAACTACGTACTGTCTACTGTTTCACGTACTAAGTTCATATTAAGTTGCGTTCAGTATTTGACAACTAACCATGTTTAAAGGCAAGGTCCGGTCAAATCTTGACACTACCGAAATTTGGGTTAAATAGATTGGGCTGGCCTAGCTGAACATCGTCTGAACGTTTCACGAACTCTGAGTCCTTAGTTCTGGAGAAAACAGTCTCATAGTCAGGGATTACGGTATTCACAGCATGACAATCATGGCTGGAATGACCGATAATTACACAGCACTTTTGAAGAATGCGTGGACAACCGCTAAAATATGGACGATGGCCACACTTTTCTGACTTTTCTGGATCATCGGCTAACGGAAGTGGCTGGAATAACTTGAAGAAGACCGGTTTTTACGCAGTTTTCGCAGGCTCCTTGGGACTACCTGTAGCAAGAGCACCGATTTAGCGGAAAATCTCAAAATCGAATTTCTGCCCGGACCCTGCCTCTAAGGTATATGGTACACTTTGTCGCTGTCATAAGCGACGGGCATGAAAGCTAGCACAAGTCGCGCGGGACCTGCATCAAAGCAGCGGCATCGGTTGCCATAGGAACAATTATGGCGCATCAAGCCTGGTTTTGACTGCATTGCTGCTGCTTTTCATCGCAGCGATTTCACACCCGCTGCTGCAGCGATGTAGCAGCGGCAGCGATTCTGTTCATAGTGCTTAGCCTCACGGATGATCGAAGAAATTCAATCAATCAGTGAAATCAATGGCTGGTAGTTATCAATAACACGCTTAAACCCGTAAACACTGACCTTGTCACGTGAAAGGGTCAACGTTCATTAGACAAAACGTGTCATTCCCTGGCCATTATGGCAGCGATGGAGCGACGATCAACGACCATCGAAAATCGCTCCTCCATCAGCGATGCAGTAAAACATAGGATTTCGTCGCCGCGGCCCAGCAAAGTAGGACGTTTGCCACGAAGCGATCACAATTGAAGCGGCTTTCCATTACGCGCGATGAGAAACGGACAGTTGTCCCTCGCATGGCCGCAGCGACCACCTGCAGTCAAAACTAGGCTTCAGCCGCAGCGACGTGTCGTGGAGGGCTGACATACTTCAAATGTGCCGAAGCCTGTCGCCGTGCAGCGCACTGTGAATGCGACAGGTTTAAAGGGCGGGAGCTCCGCGACAGCCGGTCGCTGACGCTGTGCAGAGCGACGCGACCGTGTCTCGTAAAAGTATACCATACCCTTAATGGGTCCGTCTTACCCGCATTTCTCTGCTTTGCTCATTCCACAACTCCTTCCCAGACCTTGAGAAATCCGCAAGTGTGATTCAGATAGTCCGCGTATTTCCTGGGCAAATGAGACACAATTATACTCGTATAGCCTCTCCTGAAACACCAACGCCGTTGTAAGCGTTATACCAAAATCACCGTATCTGAGCGATTCTCATTAGCCGAATTTGAGAACTCCTCCCATTGGCTAGCGGAACCGCAACATCGATTATAAATTCGGTAGGGATCGCACTCATATGCTGTACATTATGTACTTCGAGTTCCTTACTGAAGGTTGGCTCAAACTCGGTGCACGTACGTTAAAAAATATAGCACCGAGCTTGCACCAACCTTCAATAGAAATCGCAAAGTATCAGTCCGATCCGTGCCAACTCTATATTATCTTGAGCACAGTATCGGTCGCCCAGCACAGTCAATTTTTTTTTCTGACTACTGAATCACTTGCAGAATCGTAGCTTTATGGTGACGATACGGTAGATTCTTAAAGGAAACGTGAGCAAAAAAACGCTTACTAATTTTTGCCGCTTTGTGTAGTTTAGTCACCATAGTTTAGTAAGGAATGGAGCCAACGCGTCCCACTGAACGCTCGCATCAGTGAGAGATTACGGTTTCAGAAAAAAGGCAAAGATGAGCGTTCAAACTAGCACTCGCGCCTTTTCTGAGTGTCCGTTTGCTGCGGATGGAGAGAAATCAACTTGAGGAAACGGTTTTTAGCTTCAAACTTCTGGGATAAAAAACGAATACTCGTGATGATTTTCGTGAACTCTGAGAAGCCGTGATCTACTCAGAAGGCGGGCCAAGAGCACTATTTGAAGCAATTTTTTGATTGATTAGACTGCTTCGCTCGATGTTTTGACGCTAATCTAGTTATGGGAATCAGGAAAGTTGATATTCATGAGAAACTCGAAAACGAAGTTCCTCGTGAAGAGTGATTTCAGATTGCATTGCGACGTAGGCGACAGCTAGCGAGACGTGCGCGGCGAGCAACGCGGATCTGTAAGCCAGCGCCTCCAACTCCGACCGTGTGTCCCGCGTTATAATTATGGAATCACTTAAAGAATGGTAAAGGGATCGTGCTGTAGTAACACGCCTGGGTTGGCCCCATCTCCTGACCAAAAACATTAGTATACGCAAATAGGGATTAGAGCAGGTCAATTGGAGATGTCTTGTGATTCACTTCCATTGCATGTATTTTTATTTACGAAAAATTACGATTTACGGTTCAAAATGTCGTAAATCGTAAACCGTAAATACGAGACCAAAAAACATCGTAAATCGTAAAATCGTAAATCGTAAACCGTAAATACGCACACCCCTGGTCGGAACGATCACGACTCCAGCTATGATTTCCATCTCAGAAAGCTAAAAAATAGCAACGGAAGGAAAAATAACTCATAGTGTGCTTGGACAAATGTTTTTGGAGCCGTTTTTTCTATATGTGAGTCCGAGCTATTCTCACAAAAGTTCGTATACTGTGCTATAGTGGAGCTACAGACGGACCTCGATATCCGTAGTCGAGCCTAGAACGGGGGAATACATTCGTAATAAGAAGGTCGGAAAATCATTCTTGGGGCGGAGAAATTGATTTTCGAAAAGCTTGTTCCACCGATGGGACACGTGGTCGTGAATGGGTAAAAGGAAGGCTGCAACCCCAAACGAGTGAATAATATGGAGGTGAAAAAACAGAACGAGAAACAATAGCGGAGGAGAAGACGACGGGACAGCGGAAGCATTATCACCACCGCGTTATCGATTTATAGAGGCTAGGGCTCAACTAATCCGCCTTGTTGTTTGTAACAAGTGCGTTCCAAAGCTTGGATAATAGTTGTGCACTATGCTGCTTGTAACTGATCCGTATATCAGGCTGATATAATGCCCAACGCAATTGGTTAGTTTTTTTTTGCGGATTCCAATGTAGTTTGGAGTATGTCCGTTCCCAAAATTCATTGCCGATTACTTGTTCGTGCCCGTATCCGCGGCACTTTTTCGATTTTCGTCGCACGTTGATTGTCCGTGCGCCGTTGCAGCCGCCAACAACTTGAGTTTGAATTAAAGGCACAGGACACCCAAAAAGATAATTTTCAGATTTGATGCTTGTCTTGGAGAGAGTCACACGCTGATCACAGCGGTATCTATGAAATCGTCCAAGACCCTCTTTGAACAGAGTTATGGCTCCTCAAAGATGCCTAGATTTTGAGGGTGAAAAATTGGTGGACGAGTTGTCTCAAGCCTGTATTTCTCTTCATTCGCAAGCGTTGCGCGAGAGCGATCCAGGATAAGGAGATAGCCCAGCAATGGACTGAAGAACGACGACTTATTGGAATTCATCCATCCATCGAGCCGCTATCGAGTCCGAAAATCTGTTAGGGGGTCGGGCCTGTGGTGGTGAGCGAAGGGGGTCGGGAATGTGGTGGTCGCTTATATCTCGCTTATTTGGAGGAAATGAGATCTGGCATTTAGCACGTGTTATACACGAGGGGTCTTCTACACAATTACATGAAAATCTCAAAATTCATGTCTGAGGGTGTACTGTGCCTTTAAAGGCAGTGTTCACGATAAATCTCGTTCACGAGGTCTTGGTGTGAAACACTAAGTTGGCAGATGCTGAAGAGGATAGGCTGGAAAAAAGCAACGAAACTGGTCAGAAATAAATACAAACGGCTTTGAAAGCTCTCCCGGTGCGCCTACCTATCCCGGTCCGCCCCCCAATCGGACGAGCTTGTGGCGCCGCACACGTTTCGATGGCGAATTGCCAAGCCATTCTGCCGTAGTTAGCATTATCGATTCGCGCAGATTTCGCGATTAGCGCGCGCTTGCCGAAATCAGCAGGGTCCATGATTCTCGTCCACACCCTGAATTTAGAAACCGTTATTTTGACTTTTTCTGGACGTTTCTCGTCCCTGTTTCTTGACTATTAGTTACCTCACGACCAAACAATCCAATTTTTATGTCGAACTCGAGTGCTATATTCATCGTGAGCACTGCCTTTAAAGGCAGCATACTCGCTCGTAAGCGTAATTGAGATAGCTACGGATTTAGAATGGCATGGCACCGAACACAACGCCCACGCATTTTGAAGCGTTCAAAACGACCCACAATGACGCTACACGAGTGAGAGGTTGGCCCCGCCCCTGTATCTGCCCGCCCCGTGTATTTGTCATATCCCCCAAAACAGGGGTCCGGGATCATTTCCACCGTCGTCGGTGTGTGTGGTTTACCTATTGAACCTATTCCACCACCCACAAACGTCGCCGACGGTGGGAACGGAACAGCACCCCTGTTTTAGAGGAGGACGCAAATACAGGGGGCTGGCAGATACAGGGGCGGGGCCAACTTCTCACTCGTGTAGCGTCATTGTGGGTAGTTTTTGAAGCTTCAGAATGCGTGGGCATTGTGTTCGGTGTCATGACATTCTAATTCCGTAGTTATCTCAATTACGCTTACGAGCGTGTATGCTGCCTTTAAGTAATTGAACCGAACGTTGTTCACGCAAAGATATGTTGTTTTACAATTGATCACGGTGTTTTATGTCGTTCTCAAATTGTTCAAAAAGTTCTGAGTGGTGGCACACGTGGTCGTGAATGGGTTGAATAATCGAGTTTTTGAGCATCTCGGAATATTGAAATATAGAAAGATCAAGTTTTGACTAACCCGAATGAACGAGTTTCGAAATAACTCGATTTTTCGAACTTTTGAATAATCGAGTTTTCGACTTACTTAGAAAACGAAATTTTGAATAATCAAGTTTTCGGCTCACTCGATTTTTATAAACTCCGAGCAATCGAGTTTGCGATTGACTCGATGTTACGGTTTCCATCGATAACCAGGCTCGTTGACCTAATTCGACATAGGCAAGCTTCTTCTCGAAAAGCAAAGCGGCCTTAGATTGGAAATGACTTGCGCTTCTTCTTCTTCTTTAGCGTTTGTACCGATCCAATGCGGGGTCCGCTTTTCTCATGCGCTGGCGCCATTTTTCCCTGTCCTGAGCCTAATCAGGGTGCACGCCGGCTATTCTCAAATCGGTGTGCAGCGTGTCAAGCCACCGCTGCCTTGGCCGTCCTTTGGGTCTCCTTCCAGGCACGTCAAGGGTAAGCCCAGTCTTGCATACGGTGACCATACCATCACAATCGAGATTCACGCAGCTTCTCGGTAATCAGAGCAACACTGAAACGCTTCTTGATGTCGCCGTTCGTAACGTGGTCCAAGCGAGTGGAACCCGCTGTCCAACGTAGCATTTTCGCCTCTATTACACCGAGCCTTCGCTCTGCTTCCTTGGTAGCAGGCCAGCACTCTGCTGCATACAGCGCAACAGGCCGGACAACAGTTCGGTAAATCTTCGGCATCTTCCTGTCGCATAGCACTCCTGTTGCTGACCGCCATTTCAACCACGCAGCGCTGACCCTAGTGTTGGCCTCACTATCTAGACTGCAGTCTGATGTAATCATCGAACCAAGGCGTTTGGAGACGTTAACGCGAGGAAGCTCGGTATCATCAATCTTGATGGAGGCACGCTCACTTCTCTCCGTAGTCAAATACTCAGTCTTCCTAACGTTGAGGCAAAGCCCGAATCGAGCCAATCGGTCACTCATGTTTTGCACCTGTCGCTCGAGATCCAATTCATCTTCAACTGCGAGCATCACATCATCCGCATACAAAAGCGTCCATGGCGCTGGTCTCTGCAGGTCTCTTGTGATAGTATCCATCACGATGATAAATAGAAGGGAAGACAAAGCAGATCCCTGGTGCACGCCAACGGAGATGGGAAATTCGGACGAAGCTCCAACAGCAGCTTGGACCCGACTTCTTGGATCAGTGTAGAGAACCTTGACCAAGTCTATGAGCTCCTCTGGGACACCGTGCCCCCGTAACGCAAATCAGATTACTTCATGCGGAACTCGGTCAAACGCCTTCTCTTGATCGAGGAATACAAGATGGAGCGGCTTCTGTTGCCCGAAGTGTTTCTCAATCAGTAGTGGTGCAGCGTAGTTGGCGTCCGACGTGCCACAATTGGTGACAAAGCCACACTGATTGCTCGTGATCTTGACGATTTCACGGATTCGACGATCGATAATGCGCTCAAACTTTTTCATGGTGCGAGAGAGTAAACGTATTGGACCGTAATTCGCACAATCCGCTGGATTGCCTTTCTTCTTCCAAATCGGAATGGTCGTGCTTCGTTGCCAGTCCTTGGGCGCTTTCTTTTCTGCAACGACCCGGTTGAAGGACTGTGCAAGCCATTCAATGAAATCCCAGTAACACACTCGCGGGGTAGGTGGCCAGTTGAGAGGAGTTGAACAGGTAGCGTGCTGCCACTCGTAACAAAAAGGGCGGGCAAGGCCCGAAAACTCCCCCATTCATGCCAAAAACTCCGCGTGTCAACCTCCCACCGACCCCACAATGCCAAGTCACAGCTGACCCGTTCTCACCGAAAGCTCTGCCTATTCGCCTCCCACCGACCCCTCAGATTGACGTAACACCCACGTGTTTACACCGAAGGTTTCACCTGATTACCTCCCACCGACCACCATACCACTCCTGCAGTCGCGGCCGTCGGTGGCAGGTTTAGAGTTAGACTTGGCGATTCAACCTGCAACCAACGCCCGCCAGAGCTTCGATATCCCGAGCGATGACAGCCATGACAAGCACAAACACCTCACATTTCCACGCAGCGTATTCATTGTGGCCTGCCATTTCCGCGCTCTACACGAGAGAGTGCTAGAGAAAAACAGTGCGTACCCTGCAACATTTTACCCCGAGAACTCTGCCAGATATGAGACATTACCACGAAAACTTCGCCAGTTATGAGTCATGCCGGAACCTCCGCCGATCAGCCAGATCCGATCAATTTGATTCGGAAAGGGGCGTTCTAGCCGGCCACCGACCCCCGCGATTGCCAGAGCAGCATCGTGATTGAAACATCTCTGCCGCCAGATCGTCTGGCCCCGTCACCTTTCCCGGCCTCATACGTCCCAACGCCATCTCCACTTCTTCGGTGGTGATAGGCTGGACAGGACCGCTTGTAGGTGGGTGTTCAGGGATGGGGGAATGGGGGAATTCTTCCGTCGAGATTTTCTCGAAATAGTCGCGTCACCTTCCCATCACTTTACCACGGTCCATAAGCAGCTGACCATGTACGTCATTAACACCGTGGAACTTCTCCTTGTCTTCAGTACCACCCTGACGGGATTTCGCAAGTCGATACACAAGACGTTCACCGTCACGCGTATCCAGCTTCTCATACAGGTCTTCGTAGTGCGCCGCCTTGGCTTTCGCAACGGCCCTTTTGGCAGACTTCTTCGCATCACAATATTTCTGCCAGTTAGCAGCCGTCTTATTAGCCAAGAAAGTGTGGTACACTTTCTTCTTCTCTCGGACCGTCATTCGCACGTCATCTGTCCAGAGCCACGTTTCTCTCTCAATCTTCCACCGTCGGGGCTTCGTTACCCCGAGTTCGGACCGCGCCGAATCAATCATTGATTTGACTGCCTTCTGCCAAAATTCGCACACAGTCGTAACTGGCTGTAGCTCAACTCGTGAAATGACGGCAGCTTCTCTTTCCTTCAGACGCCACCACTTTATTCGAGGTGGTCCGCACCGTTCACCAATCTTACGTTTCGGCGGCATAATGCCTATCGTGCAGATCAGCGGCCGATGTTGTGTAGCAACTGTCTCGTACGGCACGATCTTCGCATCTGTGACCATCTTCTCGTCTCGACGCCGCACAAGCACAAAGTCGATTTGTGTCAGGCTGCTGCCACTGTAATAAGTGACAAGGTGGGACTGGCGCTTTCGAGACTTCGTGTTCACAATGACTAAGTCATGTGAGTCGGCATAGTCGAGAATGCGTTCGCCATAGGTGTTGGGGGGGGGCCCAAACCGAACCCTCTGTGGCAACTATAGCCTTGACTCGTTTCTCCGACGTGGCTGTTCATGTCACCCTCAAAAACAACGATATCTTCTGGTGGCACCTTGGCGGTCTTCTTTTCGAGCATCATCCAGAAGACATTTTTCACTTGCTCAGAACAACCCGTCTGCGGAGCATACAACGAGAAGAAATGGACTTGTTGATCCTCACTGACAACGACTATCTTCATCAAACGATCGTGAAAACGATGCCCCTCGCCAGTAGCACCACGGAAGCGTTCAGACACGACAACGCCAACGCCGTTCGTGGTCTTAGGGCTGCCATGATACAGGACCTTGAAGCCTCTGCCAATTTCCTTGGACTTACTACCCGACCATCTTGTCTCTTGTACCGTACAGAGATCAATACGCCGACGCTCCAAAGCGACAGCCGTTTCGCTCGAGCGGCCTGGCAACGTGCCGACATTCAGCGTTGCAACGCGAGTCTTGGCAACGTCAAAGGACTTTTGGGCTAGCCTGGTTACCCTCCGATGCCGTCCTTGCACCGAAGACCCTAGCATACTTTCAACACTCACCGGGCTCCGTGAGTGGGCGTCGGTTACCGCGGACGCCGTAGCCTTCACAGAAACATTAAGCGCCATTTCATGTGGGGTGACAATGGTAACCATCGGACGACCTGTCACAAGGGCGAAACGCCATGGTCTGTCGCCGGAGCACGAATGTCCGCGTTCAGCTCACCTCGACAGAATCGAGGAGTTTCCAGTGGCACCAACGTGGAAGAGCGGACTGCGCCGCCTGGGAATAACTTGCGCTTCCGGACGGTATACCACACCTAAAAAGATTCCCGAATCCAGTGGTACAGTATTGGTAAGTATATTTGTGTTGAGCAGACCGTATCCAGCTATAAACAATCCTCAAGTGGAGATCTGTGCTAATGGTCATAAGTTACTGCCTCGAAGTCATCACCGCTATTTCGCTCCACACCGCACTTACGAATGGAGCAGACCGCGGCTATTTCGAGCATTTTTCGGTGAATCGCGTTGTGGATCGAGAAGGAATTTTTTCTGGACCGACTTTCGAACGAGCTTGCCCTGTTTTGATTCCGAGAAGAACTTTTTTCAATTTTTTTAAATGGTGTGCCCCTCATGCAATATCGGTGATCAGGGACGAAATTTTGGTAGTTTGGGCTGAAAATGTTTTCACCGTTTTCCTGAACCAAAAGAAATAGCCCAATAAGGTGTTCCAACATTTTCAGAAGATTTTATGAAAGTTTGAAAATGCGATATTTCGGCAAGCATTCTTGAAGGCAGTGTTCACAATAATTTTCTTCCTCGAGTTTTTCACATAAACAGTGCGTTGGCCTCCAAGTGTTACCAAAATTACGAGGAAAGGTCGAGAAACGCATTAGAACGTCGTATTTCAGTGACAATCTATAACATGGACTAGTTCTTCGGTTGGATGAACATGTTCATGGTGGTTGTCACGAAGGGAAAAATAGAGTCAACTGAAAAGAGAAGATTACTGTTTGCAAAACAGGATTGGTTAGGACCCTACTCAGATATTCGCTGAGCAGCTAGGGCACTGAAACGGACTCTCTTTTTCTGAGCAGCATCATGGAGATATCTGCTGACGGCCGCCCACCAGTTTGTGATTGGTGGATGAACTCAGCAGTGGAAACCCCATCGTCGCAGGATATCGTCCCATGATGCTGGAAGAGCAGCATATGTCGCGGAACTTCGGCGCCCCACGGAAGAAAAATGTCCTAGTGCCAGAAGCCGCTCCCCATTGGATGGCTCCGCCCACTAGCCTTCCCAATCCTAGCAGTAGTCCGCCGAGTGTCCTGACGCAACTGGTCCTGACGCAAAAATGGTGCTGAGAACTCGAGAACCTCGAAATTTCGACGCCACGTCATCATTCAGTGCTGCATTCCCGAACTCGTTTTGTGTTGGTCTTGTAGTTTATGGGCGCATTTTTCCTCTTATTTCGTTCGGTTCCGTTATTTCTTTGTTTGAGGTGTGTTTTTAAAACGCTGAACACAGACCTGAGTTCCATTTGTCGCTGTGGTTGCATATATGAGGGTTAATATAGTTGTCCCTATTCGGGACTCTCTTGTCCATATTTCAATGATTTTCCTTTTTCAATGTTGTTAATTAGCTGAGGCGAGCCACCACCCGGGTGACCCGACATCTCGTATCGTATTTCATACGCCCTTTTACGACCGTAAGAGGGCGGATCATTTAGGCTGCGGACTCAAGTCATTATATTCTCTGGCTGTCTTCTCATCGCCTTGCGGCGGATAATGAAGAATCTGAACCACCGAGTATTCTCTGGGCATTGAAAGCCCATAAAGATGGAATAATCCACTGCCATCGACAATGGTCATAATGGTATGAACTACGTTAATATTTTGGAGATCGGGAAATGAATGACGATTCGTGTTCACCGCCCCAAATTACCATCACAGAGAAGTTTGAGCCAGCTCTGAGACTTAGACTAAACTACCGTATACCCACCATAGCCTATGGTAATCTATTGAAAGCCAAACGCAAATTATTAGAGATATTCATTTATTTGGAATATTTGGAAAGGTGTGCTGAAAAAAAAAACTCATGCATCTAAAAATTTTGTGTTCCGCCATTCAAAATGAGCCTTATTTGATAAAATCTAAATGTGGAGTAATCTGGGTGCTTAAATGAGCTTTGAAAAAGCGGTCCTCTGAGGGACATGTAGGGAATAAAAAGAAACATTTCTGATTTATCATAAGTCTCGCTTCTGGTAGATTGAAAAACAGCTAAAAAAGTTCTTGTGTTAGATTATTGCATTAAACGAGAATTCTGCCCACATTTTGTGCGTGGGGTTGTTGTTTTTCGAAAACAGCAACTATGAAAATGAAGAAATCATTCTCAAAACCGCACCACTCCTATAATAGTGATGCCCTACCCTGCGAGTAGCGGGGAAATGTACGATATCTTCACTTGCTGTTTACTTCGCATTTCACTGTGAACGCTGTTAAATTGAGATTGCAAGAAGAAATTCGTAATATATTTTCGAATATATTTTGGTTCTCTGTCTCTCTACTTCGTGTCATGTACAAGGTTTTAGAACGTATCATTCTCGAGCGACTTATCAAACATCGTGAAGGAACGACCAGAGATGAGCAAGCCGGTTTTCGACCTGGAAGATCGACCATCGACCAAATGTTCGTCGTGAGAAGAGTAATTGAATCGTGGCAGCGGTTTTCGAAGCCACTACAGCTTGCTTTTTCGGACTTTGAAGCCGCGTTCGACTTTCTTCATCGTGATCGATTGCTCAATGCTCTGCGAGTAGATGGAGTCCCGGAAAAGTATGTTCGGTTAATCGATGACATGAACAAAGGAACAACAGCAGCATTTCGTACACCTGTCGGTATTACGTCAGCTTTCGAGGTGAAAACAGGAGTAAGGCAAGGAGCCGTTGCAGGACCTTTTCTTCTCAACTTCGCCCTTTATGACATCATGCGTAGAGTTGCAGAAGTTTCCTGCGGATGTGATCCTAACACCATCAGGACGCTCCCTTGTCGACTTATGCAGCGGATATTCGACGACGATGTGCGAAAGCTATGTGCGTCTGCATTTAATTCTCTAACCAAGTGTTTGTGGTCTACCACCATCTCGAAGGAAGTCAAGTTGCGCGTCTACCTATCCGCTATTCGCCCTATCATGATGTACGGGTCGGAGACGTGGGCAGCACCGATGACGCAGATGGAAAGGTTGCATTGCACGGAGAGGAAGCTTTTTAGGCGTTTGCTTGGATATTTCTGGCCGCGTGTATGCCATAACGAAGACCTTTACAAGGAAATCGACGCAGCACATCAACGCTTGACACGAGGGAGGTGCCAGCATCTCCCAACGCCATCTCAAGCAGCAATGGAAAGTCGACTTCGACTGCTCGGGCATATACTAAGAAGAACGCCGGATCGTCTCGTACAACACGCTTTAAGAATGCTTCCAAATCCTGTCTGTAAACGGCCACCTGGGCGCAATCGAAAGTTCTGGACGGATGTGGTTAAAGAGGATTTGAAGTCACTCGGCATCGAAAGACAGTTCAGGCGCGATGTTTCGTTTCGCAGGAAATGGAATAGTGACAATTGGATGGAATACGTTCAAATTGTGGCTGAAGACCGTGAAAAATGGACACGGCTGACTATTAGGACGGCACACCTCGGTGAAGATGCGGAATGACCGCGTCAGGCGAAAGCCAACCGATTAAGTCAAGTAAGTAAGTCAAGTCATATTTTGGTGAGAGTCTGCATTAGGCTTCTGTGAATGTATTGCGCGAATTTCTGTGTATTGCAATTTCGTGTGAATGTATAGTAATCCAGAAAGTTTTTTTTTGACCTGTATTGTGTTTTCAGGATATAAATATTGCATCGACAAACCACCTCGAAACGTGTACTCGCGGTAATTGGGCAGGGAGGGCATTGGGGCTCATAAGGGCCGGGATTATTAGCGTTTCAAACGCAATACTGGGTGGTCATGGGAGGAAAATTTAGCGTTGAAACCAAAGGTGGGAGCAGTATATGTCGCGTGAACTAGGGTTTGAAACGCAAAACTGGCAGCAGCATATGCTGCGGTGGTTCCGCCCCATCACGCCCACTTTTGCAGCGGCTAGGGAACGGCCATGGCCTAGAAACCTTCATGGTGGGTCCTAGCTGCTCAGAAATTAGGCGAGTAAGGAAATAATGGAGCAATAGAGAGTAGAGAATTGCAGAGGACGGGTCCACAAAAGATTTCATTGCCAAAACAAACAGTTCCTGTGAGACTTAGAGGCAAGGTGAGAATAAAGGATTTCGTGTACTTCCGGTGCGTTTTCCTCGATTTCTACGTCACTATAGTTCTACCCGGGGGCCACTTGATCAATATAGCGAATAATCTCCAAATTGAAGATTATCGTGAACACTGCCCGCCAAACCCAGTCCATGTTTGTTACAGGGACCGCCGCGCCTGGGTTCTATAAAATCGTTTACCATTTCTACTCCTGTCACTGTTGTTCAACTTTCCAAAACACAAAGCACTCGCTCGGCACACGAGAATTACAAAAAACCACAAGTTATAACGTAGTGACTTTACCCAGTAATAACTTGTTAACTCGAGGCCCGTTGCAAAATTCATTGACAGATTCGGAAAAAGCGTATTCGATTTGACCAAAAAACATCCACAGGCTCTCAAAAGCCCATACATGGCTAGCGAGTTTTCCTAGTAAGGGTTAGGCACATAAAGTTCGTCCAAAAGAGGCTGCTTGCCCACGCGGTCGGCGTGAATGTCGAACTGCTGCCGCGAAGGCATTTTTCGGATATGGAAATCAGTTAGCAGGAATATTTGACGAATGGCGAATAGTGGCACAGTCAGCAGTCTACAGTAATGGGAGGACTCGCCCGAATCAATGCCTTCTTAACGGCCACTGCACACGCACGCCGACCGCGCGATCGAACAGTCAGATGCGGACTGACCTTCGTAGCGTTCGCGAAAATATCTGTGCACGTCTGAAATTTGAAAGTACGTTTTTGACAGACTTGAGCTTTACGCCGCCGCCCACAATTTTTATCGATTTAAGGTCTATAACGACCTCGCTTCTGAAAATTGTGGTGCGCGCGAAGCGCGCACCAGATTTGGCTTTAACTCGCCCACGCGCAACTCTGCGATTACGAAATCGGCGTTCGGAGCGAATATGGAAATGCGGTTTTGTCTTCATTGGAAAGAGCGTAAAAAGTTGGGGTATACACCCAAAGATGGTCAAAAATTGTTCCTTGGCGCTCGAGAAAAATGGCGAAAACCACGTGATTTTGGTCGAAAAACTGTTAATCTCCTTTTTTTTTCAGAAGGCGTTCACGATCTTGTTGCAGTACTTAAAATTGAGCTAGGAAGCTAATTTTTTGGCAGGAGGCTAGAAATGGATGCAGCTAGCTCATATTCAATTTTGGAGTTGAAAACTCAATTTTAGCGAAACCTCAATATTGAGGGTCAAGACGGGTAAAAACGTGTAAACATGTTATTGTAAACCATCCGACGTTCCCTGAACTTCGAAAATGAACTAGTGAAAATCAACACAGCTAATGATAGGCTTCTGACCAAGATTGTTCTCTCTTTGAGATGGTTGAAGTAAATAGGATTTGAGGAGTGCGCAGGACGCCGCAGAAAGAGACGATTATAGTTTGCCTCCGGCACAAAATTCTCACTCAGGAATTATCCTGTTGAAGTAGCGCTCTGGCCTATTGAGGCAAGTTCAAACCTGTTTCACGTGTACTAAGACAAGACGCGTATGAAAATAGTCATGTTAAGACAAAGGTATTAACAATGTTGCTGGTATAGAAGGCTCCTCATCTCACCGTGTGCCTCAGTCGGCTCTTCGGAGCCGGACCTGTAAGGTGGCCTTAGTCACTTTCCAGAAGATCCACCGGATTCCGGAGGATAATTTCTGTCACCGAGGGAATATCCCCACGGCTCGGGGGGGGGGGAGGTGGTACCCAAGTATGGGCCCATCTCCCCACGGTTTGCAGTGTGGTGGACCCCACTGCGAGCAGTGGTGGTGGGGTCACGCCCACCTCCTCTGAGAGTTTTGACCGAGAAATAGCCGCGAAATGCCTGCTTGCCGCGTAATAGCCGCTAAATACCCGCTAAATAATGCTCGCCGCAAAATAGCCGCCAAATGAATCTCGCCGCGAAATAGCCGAGAAATAATGCTCTCCAGGCAGGTATACGGAGCATTCCAGAGGCATAATTCAGATGTCAGCACCTCCATCGGTTCAATTACTCAAGTTTGAGGTTCGTGGACCTCGTTCAACCTCTGGAAGCCCCGCCCAACCGCTTGCGGCCCCACACGGTGGCTCGTCGAGCCGGCGACGGTTGCGTCGTGGTTAATTTTGATCATATCTGAATATTTCTCGGTTATATCTCGGCTATTTCTCGGCTACTTCTGGTCCGTTCCATGAGAAGCCGAGAAATAGCCGCGGAATAGCCTGGAAATAGCCCACCAGGAGCCGCTGCGGAGCCTGGTGGCCTATTCCCCCGCTATTTCATGGCCAAAACTCTCAGAGTCCCGTTAGGATCACAACAGGGATGATCCTTGTGGAATGGTCTATTGGCGCTCGAGAAAAATGGCGAAAACCACGTGATTTTGGTCGAAAAACTGTTAATCTCCTTTTTTTCAGACGGCATTAACGATCTTGTTGAAAAACTTAAAATTTAGCTAGGAAGTAAATTTTTTGGCAGGAGGCGGGAAGTGGATGCAGCTAGCTCCAATACAATTTTGGAGCTGAAAGCTCAATTTTAGCGGAACCTCAAAATTGAGGGCCAAGACGGGTAAAAACATGTAAACATGTTATTGTTAACCATCCGACGCTCACTGAACTTTGAAAATGAACTAATGAAAATCAACACAGCCAATGATAGTCTTCCGCCCAGGATTGTTTCCTCTTTGAGACGGTTGGTGTGAATAGGATTTGAGGAGTGCGCAGGATGCCGTACAAAGTGTGCGGGCCCCCAGTGGAAGTGCGCAAGACGCCGCAGAAAGTGTGCGGGCCCCTTGTGGGAATTCTCAGGACGCCGTAAAAAGTGTGCGGGCCCCAGTGGGAGTGCACAGGACGCCAAAGGAAGTGTGCGGGACCTCAGTAGGAAAGAGTGGGTCCTTTTTTATGTCTGTGGGTCACAATTTTTAGGAGTCACAGTCGTCCGACCACACCGATCGGTTATGATTTAATTATTTACCGTAGGGAAAAGCTCTCATAAAATTTCCTCTCCAGAGTGGGAATCGCTAAGCAAAAATCAGGTCAGAATGGGGACCTTTGGTAAAAATATATGAAACTTCCAAAAGTTTAGCTTCCTGGCAAAAGTAATGATTTGGCAATGTTATGACTACAATAAATATAGGAGTTCACAAAATAAAATAAAAAAAACGTCTTGAAATATCTTTGAAAATGATTCGGCACAAAATAACCAGAAATAATAAAAAACTGGGAAATGCAGTGAAATAACCAAAACCGGATTTGGCGGTCGTTCATACGCCAACTTTTGATAAGTAGTGACTGACGTGGGATTAAATTTTACAAGCTTCTCCGTTCAACTTATCAAAGCGAAATCAAGCGCGCAACGGAAACAGTAAAACGTTTCATTAAAGATGCAATACGGAAATCAGGGGTGGTAGTAAACCAGCCGAAAGCGGGACTTAGGGGTGAGCTTAAGGTGCCACTTAAGTGGAACCTAAAGTTTTTGACATAATTTCGTAGAATTGTTATTTAGGGTGCCAGAAGCTCAAAAATCTAAAATTTACACGAGAGGTCGACATTAGGTCGACCTCATGAGCAGATTTCGCCCCCCTTTCCGGGTGGTCCTCTCCCACCGATGATGAGAACGAGAGCGTCTCCTCGTTCTTTGTTCGAGGCGACGAAGAAATAGCGTGTAGGACAGGAGGGAGAGACGGCGGGGTCGCCGTCTCCGAAAATCTACTCCCGAGTAGATTTTGGTCACCCTCAGAGCCAGTTGCTGGTGATTGACGAAAACAATGTTGACACGCCAGCCATCGTCACCCGTTTCTTCCTTGGATCAATACATCACTCCCATTTGTGTTATTAGTTGTCTTACCCTATCTTCCTTCTACGATGGAATCCCTGATTCGTCAAATCTGTGATTGTTCTTTGTTGTTTGTGTCTTCATGTGCTTAATCGTGCTCATTCGATAGTTTTCATGATGTTGGCCGTTTATTTTCTAACCTGCATTAGACGCTTTTTCAGGACTCGCCATAAAGCGAATTGCTATGCACCAGCTGCTCCGTTCGAAAAAGGAAGGTTAGCTTTTCATTTATTTTTCTTTCATTCACCAATATAGCATATTTCCTTGATTATGTGGACGGCACTAGGAACGGTAGGCTCCACCCATACGGTAATGATCTCTCCTCACCCCTGGTCGTACAATCTGCTCATTAGTCACGCCTACTGCGGCAGCAGTACTAGTTATCTTTTGACTGAGCCCTCAAACTCGCAGGCCGGAAAGCAAAGCGCAGGTTGAGGTGGAGTTTGCGCCAGCACAAGAAAGGTGACGAGGAGGCGAGATTGGCGCGCTTATGTGCCCATTTTTGTAGTTCTTTCATTTTTTGCGGCCTAAAAAAGCTCATTTTTGTTTTCTTTCTCTACGATTGCGTTCGCTTTGAGAACCCTCTTTGGAAGCTAGGATCTTTATTCCTCCTGCACATAACCTTCATTTCCCCGTTACTCGCACTCCTATTATCACAATCGTAGGTGCGAAGCGGTTGTTTTTCGGAAATTTCAACTACGAAAATGAAGAAATCATTCTCAAAACCACACAGCTTCTATGATTGTGATACAGAAAAGTGCAAGTAGCGGGGAAATGGAGGATATTTCAGAAATATTGTGTTTAATGATACCATTGATTCCATAGTCACGAAAATCGGTAGGCAGCGAAAGAAGTCATCCTAAAGGTTAACACACAATTCCACATTTAAAATCTCCATAACTTATACATTCCTGCGCTGTTACTGTCATATTTTTGAATGTATGTGAATTTTGAAACAACTCGAAGGGAATTGACTCCATCAAATCCAGTGTTCGGGCGAAAATTTGGTGCTGATGCCGTGGAAGTTTTTGAGGGACGAGTACTCAGACAAAATCATCGGAACTCCCGAGCTGTTTTGGGGTGCATTTGGTGCGATTACCCTGCGCGCGAGATCCCCTGCAAGATTTTTTTTAGAAGAGCCTACATCGGAACAAGCTAGGATGAAAATCTGGGCTTCCTGGAGCTGTTATTGTAATCGAATGAAAACCGCGCCATATACGATATGCGATTCGGCTAGTGCGATGGCCTATTCAGTTGCCAAAGTTTGAATTACTGTTATGAGTTTCTTTGTATGGATTGCCAGAAGTCACATAGTGGTATTCCGGGTGCAAAACTAGTTGGGGGGGGCACTCAGGATTTACGCTTGAAAATGAGAAGATGTATTCATGAAAATGAAATTTTCTTCCGTTATCAGTGAGGTGATAATGTTATCATTCATTGTTTCCTAGAAATATAATGGAATCACATCGATTTATGAAAGTGGAATCATTAATTTCTCACTTGAAATCTGAGTGCCCCCCAACTAGTTTTGCACCGTATTCCGAGTCCTCTGCCAGATCCGAGATGAGGGAGGGATATCACTGCACACGGTCAAGCGGTGACTGTCCTGTGGTACAAAGAGGGAAGGGCACGAAAAAGCTCTAAAATTTCAGATATTCGTGGAGGAGAGCGTGAAAATAATGAGCTGAAAATGTTAATTTTTTTTGGTAGGGGGGGGTAAGCCACTGCGTGTCGAACGCTAAAAATCCCCGGTACGGTAGCGGGGAATAGTGTCAGGACCGACCACCTACAAACTGCACGACGCGCGCAGAAATGTGTGGTTGGGGCGCGCTTGCGAAATTCGATAACGCGACTTGATTTTTACCCATTTCCAATCACCTTCCATAAAAATCCACATACCGGTAGGCCCATAGTATATTCCACTCGGAGCGGCCTTCAAATAAATCCTGTACAGGCATAAATAGGTTGCAAGTTGTGACTTATTTACGTGCCTCAAAAGACCCTGCCTACTAGCGGCGGTATGTGGTTTTTGTTTTGTTTTAGTCGATCGCTTTACGGTTGCAACATAAAAGTTTTCTAGTCGGATTCGCAATTGTTTTCTGTCAAGTTTTGAAAATAGGTTTTCATTGCTGTTTTTATTTGGGTGCTACAGGCTATAAAACGGCGAAATTCACTTGGTTGCTATGCTTGCTGGTGGGGAGCGGAGGTTGGAGACAGGGAGATAGCCCGCACCTCGAGTGATGTGAATTACGACGTTTTTATAGGGTATGTGGCCTGGGGTGGGGGGCACTGTTGTATCGACTCGGCCCGCCCATTTTCAGGAAACCCCGGTTAGGTGCTCAAATTTAGTGCGGCACGGTGATATGGGTGTGGCCAAGTGCATCGCGCCACAGTATCCCCCCAGGCCAGCACCCCTATTTCAGTAACTTTTCTTGATTATCGAGTGATATCACTACTATGAACCCAGTAACGAAAAAAGAAATTGAGCGCACTTTTAAGTACAGGATTTTGGAACATCAAAACGCAATGATCAGCCTTCCTCAACGTATCCCTCAGAAGCGAAATGGCTTCACGGTTGGAAGGGAAGATCTCTTCCCTATGGATAAATCGAGTTTACGAACTCATTAAAGTTTGCAAAGTGAGCGGAAACACTTACTGCGGGACCTTTGCTCTCAGCTGACTTTTGAGGACGGTGATAGTCACCTGAAACTTTGCTTGAAGCATGTGTACTATAATGTTTAAGAGCCCATCCTAAGTGCTGATTTTGATTATGACTGATTGAGGTTGGGGGGTTGACATCAATCATACTGTCACAACGGTCCACGTCGTTTAAATTTAAAAGGTGGCCTTCAAGGAATGGCATTACACCACAGGACCTTTTACGATCAGCGATTTCATAATTGTTAAGCAGTTTGTATCCGTTCGGTCCTAACACGATCGCCCGCTACCGTACCGGGAAATTTCAGCGTTCGGCACTCACTGGCTTGGGGTCTGCTTGACACTGGGCTTGTATCGCATCATTCTTTCCTCATCTCTGACCTATTAGAGGAATCAGACAAACACCGTTCGGGAGGAATTTTGTAGTGAGTTGGTCTGGACGAAGTGACCTCCGTTCTACAAAACTACACATCTAGAAAGCAGGATTCACGATAGCAGAAAACCACCCAGTATCTCGATGATATGGGGGGGCGACATGGTGTCGCGGCAGGTCCCCATATGAATCGGGAGAACCGCGCTGTTTTTTCAGGCCTGGCGACGACCCCCGTTAGTCCTTTCGGGAGCCCCGGAATCTCGTCTTAGTTGAGAATTGATGGGGAGTTAGAACACACCACTATCGCGTGGGCGGAGCCGTTCATTAGTGATGTCGCTAGCCTAATCAAGGAATTTTGCGTTTCTGATTCTCTGGAAGCTCCATAGGGATGGGCTAGTCATTTCAACGCGGGATGACAAGCGCCGAAACGGCAGGCACGGAGATTTGCGTTAGTGATCATATCAAACGAAAAACCGAGCCTGCGTTCCGTACGAGACATTATCTGAGTCATACTGAGGCGGCTGCCGACTCAGGTGACCAGGTTTCAAGTGAATTTTCATAGAAACGGATATGCACTCACGACGGCTGCTGCCGATCCAAAACGGGTAATTCCGGGGTTTCATGATGTCATCAATACGCCGTGCAGAAGGGGTGATGCCGCACAAGACGTCAAGGCTAAGGTTAATACAGACGTTACCGTCCACCACCGTAGCGATCGCGGAGCGGGCCACCTCGTCATCTGCTGGCAGTGAGCCTAGACACAACGGGGCGCAGTGAATTGTCGCGAACGCAAGATCAGGGTTCTTGCTAGCGCGCTGTGTCGATGAGAGAAGGTAGACATTTGCCTATGATTTTTCTTTGCTTTCATCGGAGCGAAATTCCACTCTGCAGTTGCGGGCAACCGCTGTTATGGCACGCTGCTCAAGGATAATGGTCAAGGTCCAGCGGTGTTGCGACCGGACAAAACTAGGCGGAGGGGGTAGGGTCGTAACAGCTTAGTTTCAAAAAACGAAATTTCCAATTCAATGGGGGGGTCGCGGAAACTTCGAAGTACTTTTCCAACAGAGGAGCTCATAATTTTTTTTCAATTTTTGGAAATGAAACCCACCTAATGGAGGGGGTCGTAGCTTCGTCATGTTCTGTCACTTAGGCCCGCTGGACTTTGATAATGGTTCCGGAACTCGTGATCTCAGCACCATCACCCGGGATCCCAGTATGATTCTATTTGCAGTGCGTTTGGTGGCAACTGTGGACCGGGGTTTAGTCCTGGTAAAGACAGTACAGGCTATAAAACGGCGAAATTCACTTGGTTCATACACGTGCTGGTGCGGAGCGGAGGTTAGAGACAGTGAAAGAGCGTAGGGCAGATGGAGGCCCAGGCGTCGCACGCGCCGCTCGCGTCTCGAATGATGTGAATTACGACGTTTTATAGAAGGTACCTGACTTCAACTTTTATTCCTTCACACCAATTTGCAAGTGACTGCATATCCATTTAGGTATATATGCGTGCTTACGTCGGTGAGCCAGGGTTGAGCAGGCCGTTGCGACCGGCGACCAAAATTTTACGACCCCCCCTGGTGTCCACAATTTTTCGACCCCTGGGATTTCCAGGCATCAGGGTCAAGCGGGGCGTTGTGTAATTATTCGAAATCAGAGCGACCCCCCCCCTCCCGCCATCAATTGTTTTTCCAAAAAATTTAAATTTTTGCGATCCCCCACGAAGTGTAATTTTTGGTTGCCTTTTTTGCCAAGAAATGTTGAGATTTTTTGGTACTGCTGCGGCATTTTTAGCCAGGTTGAATGATTGCACCAGTTCGAAAGGGTGGAACTTCCTGATGGCGCAGCGAGCAACTTCGACAGGGTGAAGCAGCGTTGCTGTAGTTCCAGTCACGGAATAGCATTTTCGCCCATGGTGCGCAGGGTTGTGCTCGAATCTTTGATCACAATGGGAACCTGCGTCTCATCTCGATTTGAAGAGAAAGCATACCACATTTAACTATATCATGTGATTTAGGGAATTACATATTTATGATTTGTTTCAGGAAGTCGCGCATGCCACCGAAACGGGCGACGTCAATTTGGCGCATGTCACCACGCATACCGCCGAAACAGGCGACGTCAGTTTGGCGCATACCACCGCGCATACCAGCGAAACAGGCGACTTCAATTTGGCAGCTAGTTATTGTGGCACGGAGTGAATGGTGCGTTCTTGCCTTATTTCAAGCACTCTGTGCACTGCAGTTACCTCCTAGTATTGATACTCAGGCAAACTGGGGCGTCGACAACAGGTTGATCCGCCCACCATTAGTCACCCCTAAGCAACGCGCCGATATTCGGCGAGGCCGTGGCCGCGAGTTATGCTCTGGTCGATGTCGAGCTGTTGCACAGCTAGCGCTCTATACAAGGGAAGTATACGACGCGTTTTTCAGGCATCTGCCGACCGCGACGCGTGTCGGTCTGCCTACCCCGACGCGTGTCGGTCTGCCGACCGCGACGCGTGTCGGTGTGCCGGCCGAGACGCGTGTCGGTGTAAAGTAGTTCCTAAGCTAGATGAAACAGTCTTGTAGGATGTGAACTGCTGCTAAATAGGCCGCTAAACGCGACACATCGAGTTGTCGACAGCCCGACAATAGGCTGACGTCTCTGGGCAACGGGCAGGTCTCAGGCTGACAATACGCGCGATTTGACTTTTCAACAGGGAGCGGTTTATGAGATGACAACTTATCAACCTGTTGTGGACGCCCCATTTTGCCTGAGTACAGCTTGACTCCCCCGTTTCAAATTCACGTGGCAGACTAACCTATGGCTCGTATCTTTAAGAAGCCGCGATGCATATATTATCACTCTATCTTTGGAGCGGAGCGGTTGCTCCTCCATTTTCGCCGTTGCGTTTTCTCAGAAACTACCGCTCGGCTTTTACGATAAAGCTATCATAGCAGCATCGCGGCTCCCCCTTCATCCAGAGCTTGATGATATGTACTACATTTGAATAAAAAATTAGATGATGGTTTTCAGATTACCTTCTTCTCATCATCCATCTTGGCAGATGTTTTTGAAGAGCCCATGGGGACCAGTGATTGTTTTGGCATTTTATTAGGCGTTTATTTAGTCCTACACTGAATAAGCGTCAGCGACACCTTTCTTTTTTCGTCTTTCATGTTTCGATTAAGTGTGGCACACCATTCGGAAGCACAACTCTTCTTCTGGCCAATGACGTTCATAGCTACTCAAAAAATTAGACTTGCTTCGGGTCTCACAACAGAAAGTTTTTGAATGTCCGTCGCTCTTTTCCCCCTATTCATTAGGGCTGCTAAGATTTATGGAACGTTAGGACTCTGAGGCCCAGATTTTAATGTCAAAACGGGCTCGCGGAACTATTACAGTTAGGGCGAGTTCCGTGTTTTCATGATTTTTTTCGAGAATTACAACTTCTATCATATCTTAATTATCCAGCGACCTCAGAGCGTCAAACCTCAGTTTAAATATCATAACTATCTTTTTTATGATAGATATGTGTCAATTATCACAGGGTTTTCTGAAAACTCTCGAAAAATTGTAGAAATCGAATTTCCGAAAAAAGGTCGGTAACTATGCTTGAAAATGAAGTTGGGGGCCCTAAAGTCGCTCAGTAGTGAGGATATGATAGAAAATGACATTATTGAAGAATTACCTAAAAATGCGAAATTCGCAGGATCGGAAAAGTTCCGCGGACCCGTTTTGCCTTTACAATCTATTTACAGAGTACACACGTTCTATGAACTTTAATGGCTGTGACCGCAAGTCTGATTTTTTGATTAGAAATAAAAACCATTAAATAGAAAAAGAGCTGTTCTTCGTAATGATATTCCACACTTCGCTGAAACCTCACAGGAGGAAAAGAGGAAGTGCGCTAGCATCCATTTGTTGCAGGACTTTCATCAGAACGTGATGAAATTGTTTCCGTTTTGAAGTAGAAGAGAAGTATTGTTTTTTGTGTTCCGAGAGCTCAGTGTTTTATTCAGTTACTCACAATGCGATTGTGTTATTGTACTTACATTGTTCGTGTTTCCGTTGGAAGAAGTAGATGTTTTTTAGAAATTTTCTACATTGCGTTCGCATAAGCATAAAAACCTAGCTGCACGCGGTGCACGCGAAACGGCTGAAAGTCACTCACGACGACATCTGCTCCAAAATTCGTGCTGCACTCATGCACAAAGAACCTATACAATACCCACCCTAAGTTTTGGTAAAAAGGCGAAAAAAACGCGGAAAATCGCTTTTTTCGTCTTTTGATCATAACTCGCTTCACAGTTGACGTTTTTCAAATTTGAAGACATCTTTGGAATCAGCATTGATCATTCTTTCTTTTTGATCTATACATGGCTTACTCTCAAACAAGGCATATAGATTTGACACAATCAATCGAGCGAGAAGTGGGAAAATTATAAATGCTGAAATGTGTAACTGTGTCTACTTTGGTCTATTCAACTTGTTTTTGATTTGGATTCTTTCATTTCAGAAATTTTATTTCTTTTTGATTTTTTTAATTTTTCAAATTTTAATTACACTTCAACTCTCGGCATTATTTATTAGCTATTCATTCAGTTATTTGTTTAATCTTTTTTAGTGTTGTCTGTAACATTCTTCTTTATACAACACTTTTTATATGAATTCTCAGTATAATTTGAATACTTATACATTTCAATTTCATTCATGTAATTATTGTTTTATTTAAAAAAATGTTTTTGCTAACAATGTTAAACAACTATTTGGTATCAATCGTTTTAGCTCTATCCTCAGACAAACCATTCAAAACGGTAAAAACCTCGAGCCTCAACAATAGAGGAGGTAGTTTGGGTTTCAATCTCTTGTATCAATATTCAAAATTTCTGGGATTATTTTCGGAATTCGAAAATAACAGCCGTCGTCCTAATTTTAAGAAAGTTTGCAAGTTTAAGAAAGAGGTTATTTCTTGAAGTAGGTATGACACATTTCGCCCTCCCAAGATGTTGAAAATTTTCAGATTTAATGAAACTTGAACCTGAAAAAACCTTACCAATCGATTTTTGTAGTATTGCTGACTTCGAAACTGTCTCTATACCTGGGAAACAGTCAAGATTTACTTCTAATCTTGCTTAGTCTTGTATGAACTTCGTTCTGGCGATCGTAACCCTTCAGCTTACCCGTATCTCCACTCCCTCCACTCTGTCTCTCTCCATTTCCCTCGACGATCTGACGCACTTCTCGCTCGAGAACAGTCCTCCGAATTGGATTGAATTCAAGCAGCAGGGATGGACTGGAGAGCCAGACCACCCAGCAGCCAGCGCGCGCGGCTGCGGCGCGTCACCGCAGTGATTAATCTCCTAACAAGGGAAGTATAAAAAGCGTAGGTCGGATCTGCCAAAACGACTAGTATGGTTAGTATCTCTTCTGGCTCAATAGTAAAAATGCGCAGTATCCCGCCGCGAGCCGAAGGTTCAAAAAAGTTATGAGCATTTTTTAAGCCTGGAGAAAAGGCAAGGTATGTACCAATCAGGCATTTTTTTTGGAGTTTCAAAAAATTTTCTCGGATTTAGCTCAAAAGTTGTATGTAGGGGTAATCTAGGGTGGTGAACACGAATCTGGAGTCCATTTGTCGAAATTTTGAGGTTTACTGTAGGTTACGGTAGGTAACATGTCATTTAGGGGTCAAAACCCACCTTAGTATTTTGAAAATCGACAAACGGACGTTAAATTCGTATTCTCCACCCCGAATAACCCCCGTATACAAATTTTGAGTAAAATCTGAGATTTTGACCAAATTACCGTATACCCACCGTAACCTACCGTAATCTGCAAAAAATCGATAAACGGACTCCAGATTCGTGTTTAGCACTCTAAATAACACTCAGCAAATGATTTTGAGACATATCTATCGTAGAAAACCGGAAATCTCGAAAGTGGCGTTTTTCCCTTGAAATTTTCCCCGGTTGGGAAGCTTCAAACGAAATGAGCCGAAAACTTTTGAAAATCGACTAATAAATCACAGAATCGTGATCAGCGCCCCGAAAAACCCTTCCTGGGAGAACTTTAAGTCAAATCTGGAACATTTTTCTAGAACGCTTCCAGAGCCCTCAATTAGTAGAAATAAGCGCCCAACCGAAAATCCGTACAAGTCCAAAACGCTGTCACTCTGGATAAAGTACGGAAAGGGTGCGTTCACCCAAAATTCGCTCAGGGTGGTAGTTTTGGGTGCTGAACACATTTCTGAGGTCCGTTTCCGGATTTTCCGAAGAACAACGCGCTTTTTGGAAGGTACAAAAAGCACGAAAAATGAGCTTTTTAAGCTTGTAACTTCTTGGAACCTGCGGCTCGCGGCGGGATACTGCGCAGTTTTACTATTGAGCCACAAGAGATACTAACGACACTAGTCGTTTTGGCAGATCAGACCTACGCTTTGTATACTTCCCTTGTAAGGCCTCTTTCAGAGTGCGATCGCTGATCGATGCGATGACATGTTTTGAATACAGATCGACATGCGACGCGATCTCGACCGATGTTCATGTTTATTATCCCATCGCGTCGCTCGGCGATGGAACTCTGAAAGAAGTTCAAGCGAAAGGTCCGCCTCGATAAATTGACGGCTCGTCTTCGAATGCGAATATAAATCATCAAAAACAAGGATAGTGTCGGAATATGGAATTTTCTTTGGTTTTCCGATTTTTTTTTCATAAAAAGTTTAGATCTATCCGGATGCTAGAAATTAAAAACAGACCTTCGATTCAGGTTTAGCACCTTAAAGGAATTCCTTGAGGTTTGACAGCTAACAATGCTCAACCTCCTAAAATTGCTTTCTTCAAAGTATTTCCAATTTTCTCCACATTTCTGGGGCATTTTTCGGAAATCGGTAGGTCAAATCCAATCAGAAATCAGATAATCAAAAATCGAAATTTCGCCTATCCCTGGTCCCTAGTGAGGGGTATGGTAAGAATCTACGCAGGCTTGTGGGAACACAGTGGTGTTCATATGGTCCAGTTGTGGATGCTTTTTTTGCTACAGATCGAGGAATCAAAGTTATTTCCGGAACAATACTGCCCGCGACGAGCGACGCGACGCAATGTTTGCCATCAATATCGACCGAAAATCGATATGCTTGATATGCACTGTCGCCGCCGCTGGTCGCGAGCAAAATGATCCCGGCCTATTCGATTGAGCACGACCTTTTGCTTTAATCGATGCGCGGCCGCACGCGCTTTCCGCTTTGTGGTCCGCGACCAAGGATTTACTCACCGAAGGCACGAATATTTCAAGAGGTTACTGTTCAGGGTCTTTCCCCACAGTAGCACGGATAACACAGAGTTTTCCTCGTAGAATGCGGATAAACCTGTCTTCAAAATTTAAAAAAAACGGAAAACTCAAGAAAATTCCATATTCCCACCCTATTCGTTGTATTTAATGTTTTAAATCCGCATTTGACGATGCCGTCAATTGATTGAGGCAGACTTTTCGCTTAGGAGATTAATCACTGCGGTGACGCGCCGCAGCCGCGCGCGCTTGCTGCTGGGTGGTCTGGCTCTCCAGTCCATCCCTGCTGCGCGAAGTCAATCCGATTCGGGGGACTGTTCTCGAGCGAGGAGTGCGTCAGATCGTCGAGAGAAATGGAGAGAGACAGAGTGGAGGGAGTGGAGATACGAGTAAGCTGAAGGTTGACGATCGCCAGAACGAAGTTCATACAAGACTAAGCAAGATTAGAAGTAACTCTTGACTGTTTCCCAGGTATAGAGACAGTTTCGAAGGCAGCAATACTACAAAAATCGATTATTAAGGTTTTTAAGGTTTAGGTCTCATTAAATCTGAAGATTTTCAACATCTTGGGAGGGCGAAATGTGTCATAACTACTTCAAGAAATAACTTTTTTCTTAAACTTGAAAACTTTCTTAAAATTAGGACGACGGATGTTATTTTCGAATTCTGAAACTAATCTCAGAAATTTTGAATATTGATACAAGTGATTGAAACTCAAACTACCTCCTGCATTGTTGAGGCTCGAAGTTTTTACCGTTTTGAATGGTTCGTCTAAAACGATTGATATCGAAATAATTATTTAACGTTGTCAGCAAAACCATTTTTTAAATAAAGCAATAATTATATGAATGAAATTGAAATGTATAAGTATTCAAGTTATAGTGAGAATTAATATAAAAATAGAGTAGTATAAAAAAGAATGCTACAAACAGCATAAAAATGTTAAACAAATAACTGAATGAATAGCTAATAAATAATGCCAAGAGTTGAAATAGAATTAAATTTTGAAAAAATAAAAAAATAAAAAAAATAAATTTCTAAAATAACCCAAATCGAAAACAAGTTGAATAGACTAAAGTAGACACAGTCACACATTTCAGCATATAATATTGCTCCATTTCTCACTCGATTGATTGTGTCAAACCTATATGCCTTGTTTGAGAGTAGGCCATGTATAGATCAAAAAGAAAGAGTGATCAATGCTGATTCCAGAAGTGTCTTCAAGTTTGAAAAACGTCAACTGTGAAGCGAGTTATGATCAAAAGACGAAAAAAGCGATTTTCCGCGTTTTTTTCGCCTTTTTACCAAAACTTAGGGTGGGTATTGTAGTGATGTCGTTGAGTTTTTTTTTGGGGAGGGTCGCCCCTACGACACCGAGAGAGCGTCACTATCGTGCGGTCGAACTCCAACGTTTATGAAGTCGTTAGATTAATCCGGGGAACATGAGTAGAAGGCATGGGCTGTAAAACATTGAATGGTTCCGACGCGTGCGGGTGCAGCGCGGATGTTAGAGACAGCGGGAGAGCGGAGGACAGTAGGAGGCAGCAGCATCGCGCGCGCCGCAAGCGACATGAGTTATGAGATTTATGGTTTTTACGGAGGATGCATATTGCATGACGCGCTGATCACCGGAAGGAAGCCGCTGTATTTACGGTACATTATCTGATGTGTCGTTCTCAGTGAAACCCGCGGCCGACAGCCACATGACCCTTCAGCGAAGCCGCGAAAGCGCCGGCGATGCGTCGCGGATTTTTCAGCTGCAGCCGCGGACCGTCTAGCTTCTGCCTCACATTGTCTGCAAAGCGCAGTAAAAGCGGCGCGGATGGTACCGTCAAATCATTCGCTCCGTGAAATCCGCGGATGGCTCTACAAGTGCCGTTTATTTCTTCTTTCGTTCGGACAGGGTATCCCTAAAAAAAGCTGTAAAATTGGAAGCGGATGTCAAAGTGCTTCAAGCTTCCATGACCGTTTCAGTACCAGCATTGCAATCCATACTCTGCGTATAAAGAGAAGCCGCTGCCTAAATTGCTGCCTACACCCTTCGCGTCGCACCACCCTCAGTTGGTGTAGGGCGTTCATAATGATCCTTGTCTATAGAATGTATGGTTACAGTTCTCCGAAGAGCTGCATATTCGAGTTTTGCGAAATTTTGGCCAATGTGAAAATCATTTTTTAACTGGTTTAGACCTTGCGAGTTGGAAAGCATGTAACGATTACTCGAGCTATCGTAACGCGGCTGAAACTCGTGCTTACCCAATAAAGCTGCGATGAGGGTTCATACGTTAGTGACGTGGGTAGCGAGGGACGTTAGTGATCGCTACTGCTTTTATAGTTGGAGTACTGCATTTGTCGTTGTAACAATCTGGTGTTGCTTCTACTTCCAATGCCCAGGAGCGCGGCATTGTGGAGTTCTACAACAAGCTCAGGGGGTTTTCGTCCCCGAGCCGCACCGAGCAGGAATCGGAGCCGCCTGACAGATCGGCTCGTTCTCACGATCTTCGGCCCAGTGTACCGGGGCCTGGAAAGCAACAACTGTGGCCCAGACAGCAACAGAAGTTGACTCGCAGATTGGAGGAATGAGCCGAACTATCAAAAGGCTTGGAGCCGAGAATCGCCTGACAGTGAGTTGATTGTGCCGCGCCGCGGGATCCACGTAATAGGAAATCACTTCGTTGCAGGGCTCTGCGGCGGAAGTATAAATGACGCTTCAGGCCAGAAAGGCTCTGTGCGCCTTTTGTGGCAATTCTTAACGAGTGAATTAATCCTATTGAGTCATCGCATGTCTGGGCGGCTAAACCCTATCCAGTGGTCGACGATATGTTGTCATGTGTATTACAAAAGTGACCTCGAAAGGAAACGGATAAGCAACACTTTAATACCATTAGTGAGACACGAAAATATCAGAGATCAACATAAACTTGTGGATTACAGGTTGAAGTAGTAAGAATGCTGATACAATCTTGTTAAATGAACACAAAACACAAAGACAAAGACTGTTAGTAACGGTAACAACTTTTCTTGCTGACAATAACGTAGTTGGTGGTTATATACATACATGTACGCAGCTACAACCTTTCCAAGACGTACTCTCTTAGATTTACCACGTCATCTGGTGGATGAGGCATTGTTGCCTTCACCCGTCCCAGCTGACGTGGCGATGCGGCATTTATGCAGTAGCCTATGTTGTGCAAAACTGCACAAGCAATTACGGCTTTAGCTGAGAATTCCGGCTCTAGCCTCAGTTTCGAGCCTAAAATGGCGAATCTTCTCTTCCAACGCCCAATCGTCATCACCACAGTGCTTCGCATTACACAATGCTCGCGATTGTATCGCCTCTTCTGAGCGTTCCCTCCAACACTGCGTGGCCGAAAAGGGGTCAGGATACCATTCCCATTAGCATAGCCAGAATCACCCAAGAGCGTATATCCCCTAACCGTTTCTCCCGAGGCGAACGCATGTCCGGCAGCTGATCTTCTCCAGACCATAGAGTCGTGGACGGACCCGGGATAGCTGCTGTTGACATAGAGAATGCGGCCCACGGCGTCCGAAATAATGCAGACGTTCAGTGCCGCGAAGTTCTTCCTGCACATATACTGGAAGCCATCAACTCGCGGCGTGCGTATTGCGATCAGAGTGCCGTCAATGCACCCAATCACGTCTGGAATGGTCAATGGAACTCCCTTTGAGACTCGCCCAAAACATTTGACGTTAAAATGACTCACTCGAGAACTTGCCGATCCTGCTGAATTCGGCAGCTCTCCTCCTGCACCACTCAGGACACCCCGGTTTGAATATAATGAAACGTTCAACCATGTCGGGGTGACTGAGCGCATTGACGACACGGTGCACGATGTCCGACACCGTCTTCTGCGAGCAACCAAGGGTGTCGCCCACCACAGTTTGAAATGAGTTACTACACAGGTACCTCAAACCGATGAGTACCTGCAAGCAAAACAAATACGATTGCAGGCAGATGCTCGCCAAAGACATTTATCTCACTTGGTTCCTCTTCGATATGGCCCACGGTTGCAGGTCATCATTACCAAGATTCACAGACAGCAAGTCAGTGAGCCAATTGAGTTGCCTGTCTGTGAATCTGTAGCGCTGCCTGATCAGCGTTTGGTTCCTGGAGAGTTCTGCCGTACTTCTCCTCGCATACACAACATTCCTCTGTCTCCTTGGTGGGATGCGGATGGGAATAAACGCCATTGTTCTTATGCCTGACTTTTCGAACAAGATAATCACGAGTCTACAACCGTCAGTAGGAAAAATGAGGCGAGAGTAATCGGATTAATTATATTTGGGAAACGAGGGGTAATGAATTGCAGTCGTGACATGCTCGAGCCAGCCTTAAGATGTATTAGATGCTCAATAAGAAATGCTTATTTCACATGAATTTAGAAGCAAACGCAGTGCCAAAACCATGTCCCGTGGTATAGTCTCCACAGTCGTGTGCAACACTACGCCAATGTCCATGTTGACAATGAATGCTCTTCCTATGAAATTGAACCGACGGCGGGTCAGAGAAGTTAAGCGTCGAAATAAACTCTTCGTCGGAGTTGTCGGAATTCAGTTTTGTCAGAGTGGCCTGCTTAGAACGGAAAGCGTGATAATCTGGAGGATGAGGATTCGTAGTGTATTGGAGTAGACGGTAAAACAGATTACTCCAATTTCCTAAGAACAATATTTGCGAAATGTGGGCTGGTATTGTGTTGTAGTAACGTGATTCGAGAAGCGCATGCTCGTTGCCGACGAAGCGCGACCTTCAGCCGATCATATTCACGAGAGGTTGCCCGTAGACTTGTAAACTGGAGGTCGGGTCGGTGGCAACCTCAAGCGAATCATTCTGAGAGATGTGGACTCTCCATGCTTTTCATCATTATACTTTTGTAGAAGCACCAAACCCAGCGATTAAACTGTACTTTAAACTGAGCGTCGAACTCTCCAAAGCAGTAAGAGAGCAAGCGACGCGAATCGGCTACTTTTTCACTAAGCCTGAAGCCGTGTCTCGTGAATGAAGTCGTCATCACGGTATTCTTCTCGTCTTTAGTTTTATTGAGCAAACTTTACATTGAGAAAGCGCCACGATATGAAGGGAATGAGGCAGGAGATAACGTATGAATATGAAGAAACAACAACGCCTTACAACATTAGGAAGTCATTTCGCTAAGCCCCATAGTGAGGGCGAATCTAAGAGTCACATTTTCAATCGAACAACCTGATGAAATTGCTGCCTTTTCTATATAATCCAGGGAAGTCTGAGATGCTCCACATGCTGAGCTTTGTTAAACTTTTTTCCATGAAAAATTTCTGTTGAATTTTCAACTATTCACCGAATCGTTATTTTCCGACATGAATAAGATCGTGCAAAATAGATGGGATTACAACCCAACGTGAAAACGTAAGAAAGATCGGAATGACAGAGACATTGCACGACCCAAATCAGCTTTAAGACAAATTTTGAATTTTATAATCTATCAGCAGTTAGAAACAATTAGCAGTGGGACGGAGAAATTTGGGGCTAGTTGGCCACTAACGGGGATAATCGCGTAGGAAAAAAAAAACTGAATCCTTGGAAGAAAAACTGATCACAAAAAATATTGTTTTCAGCTCGTGCTCAAATTTCAAGCTCGCAAGACTGACCCACAAATCTTATGCAATCTAGTATAGAGCCTAGTAGCTGAATAAAGGGGGGAAACTAACAACAGAACCCAATTGGAAATATGTATCAGTGCAATACACGATGAATGGCAGAATCGAGCTGTGAAATTATGAATATTGGATAAATACTCCTAATTTGGTGATAAAGGTTGGGAACTTTTACAAAGTCCGCTTTCCTGTCATCGATACGAAATAAGAAATCTCTTTCATTTCGGTGTAAAACACTATGTACCAGTCGAAATTCAATGCTTCCTGTAGGAAAAAAGTTTTATGTAATTCAATGCACCCTGTAGGAAAAAAATTTCAAGTACGACAGTATTATTCTCCGCAATGGTTTTCCTCAATTTTCCGGTCATTTTATGTCAATTACCTGCTATTCCTGATGCACCAATAACTTCTTCTATGATATGCCAGACATCCCTAATACAGTACGGGAGCAGTAACATAATGATATCAGTTGTATAACTTGGATTACATTGTAAATGGTGAAAAAATCAAAGCCGAACAGCAGGCGGAATGTGTGTTGGAATACACCAGTGTAGGGCTGATCGTAATCAATTCCCTGAATCGAGTGTAAGTGGCTGCGCAACCTCTTTCATTTACGACATTGGGCAGAGTAAACGTCGTCGGATGTTGACGTAGTGGCGCAGTGACAGTGCCCCCTGTTCTCGGCACGGCAGCGCTGGTTCGATATCGAGCGAAAGGGAGTTTTTGAATGCAGTGCGATAGCGCAGCTCGTCATCTTCTGCCCATCTTATCACCCTCCGATAATCAAAGTTGCACTCAAGTATGACTTTGACGTCTCTGTTAAGTGGCGCTTTCGAGTAGTTTACTACCACCCCAGATTGGGTCAAGCTATGTGAACGTAATGCTCAAATCCGATGAGCGCTTGATTTCGCTTTGATAAGTTCAACGGAGAAGCTTGTAAAATTTAATCCCACGTCAGTCACTACATATCAAAAGTTGGCCTATGAATAACCGCCAAATCCGGTTTTGGTTATTTCACTAAATTTCCCAGTTTTTCATTAGTTCTAGTTATTTTGTGCCAAATCATTTTCAAAGATATTTCAAGACGTTTTTTTTTATTTTATTTTGTCAACTTCTATATTTCTTGTAGTTATAACATTGCCAAATCATTACTTTTGCCAGGAAGCTAAACTTTTGGAAACATATTTGCTGTATGTGTCTAGTTTTTCATATATCCCTACACCAATGGGAATAAAGTTGCTTGAGAACATGGGAACTTCCTGAAGAACTCTAGATGAGAATTTCAAAAACTAAGCTTCCAGAAAAACGCCATATTTTTTGATAGTTTTGTCGCGAAAATTCAGCCTACTCATAAATGGCAGCCTCAAAAACATTTTGAACAGTGAAAAACTGCCAATTACCTATTTGCATTGCAAGGGGCGCGTAGCTATTCAGGGGCCGGCTTCATCAACGATAAGACCATAGTTTAAAAGTGATCGGAGTGGCGAGAGAGTGGCATAGATCATTGAGGAAAGCAGAGAGTTTGGGGTAATATATACTCTAAACCCGCGGTTTTATCGTTGATGAATCCGGACTTAGGTTAGATTTAAATTGTTTTTGATAGTTCACAACGGGCTCGCATTATTTAGCGTATTTTATCATGTCTTCGAGATGCAGAAATCGGTTAGCGGACTGGTCAACTCGATTTCGGTAACAGTCTAGGGCTCGAAAGGTGATACAAGTCAACTTTAGTCCGACCCCCCCCCCCTCCCAAACATGTGCTTTCCTCCCCTCCTCCCTCCCCGGGTGGAGATTATGACTGCAACCGGGGGGGGGGGGGGGGTGGGGGGACTCCGAATCTATGTTTAATACCTTCGAACGTTCCATGATTAACGCAGAAATTAGTTCATAGACGCAGCTTAAAACTACATTTGGAATATGACGTTATACACCTAAAAATTTAGATTTTTTAGCCCTTTCAGTCCTTTGAAACTAAGTGTTAGGCGTGATACAATCGTTTGGCCTACAACTTAAGCCTAGTTTTGACTGCATCGCTGCTTTTTTTCATCGCAGCGATTTCACACCCGCTGCGATGTAGCAGCGACAGCGATTCTGTTCATAGTGCATAGCCTCATGGATGATCGAAGACATTCCATCAATCAGTGAAATTAATGGCTGGTAGTCATCAATAACACGTTTCGACCAGTAAACACTGATCTTGTCATGTGAAAGGGTCAACGTTCATTAGACGAAACGTGTCATTCGCTGGCAATCGCTCCATCGCTGCCATTTTGGCCGCGATGGAGCGATGGTGAGCGACCATTGAGAATCGCTCTTCAAGCAGCGATGCAGTAAAACATACCATTTCGTCGCCGCGACCCAGCGATGTGGGACGTTTGCCACGAAGCGATCACAATTGGAGCGCCTTTCCATTGCGCGCGATGAAAAAGGAACAGTTGTCCCTCACATGGCCGCAGCGACCACCTGCTGTCAAAACTAGGCTTTACAAAAGGCAGCCCGTGATGAAAGACTGCAAAGATCGTAGTGGTGTCGTCAACTCTCCCTCAGAAAGGATCGAAGACCTACATAGAAGTAACGTGGGAAGAATCGCGATGCGATTCGCAACGACTTGCTGAACTTGCCCAGGAGCTAGAAATACTCATGGCAACGAATTCAGTATTTGAATCACGAGGTACGCGTCTGATGAGTTGAATGTGTGTTCCAGTCTCAATTACACATGACGCCAGTGCCTCTCGTCTTGCATTCTGCGAGGCATTTTCGATCCACAGTTAATTGTGGATTTTTTCAGTATTGTCGATATTGTTAATGTAATACCTATTTATGTACTTGTCTTCACTATTTCGAAACATACAAATGATTATTTGTTCGTGTTAGACGTGCATCTACCACTTTGAATAGTTATTCTGAGAAAAAAAATTACTTGCTGATGCTCGGAGAATTCTTATGTTCTACAATCGATTGAATCACACCCAAAAATTGGTTCAAAAGTTCGTTTCGAACGATCAAACAATGTCTGTTTTATTTGGGTCCGGAAGTAACTTTCCAGCACGCTGCAGAAACGCAAAAAACCCTAACTAGAATTTCGAGAAAAACTTGTAGCCTCTACGCCGAGCAACTCGCAGGGAGGAGCTTGACAGTTCGGCAGGTGCGTTGCGGCGCGTTTGATAAGGGGTGAACGGGTGACCGAGTGGTAATCTGGGCCCAAGCCCGGGCATGCCCATTAATCGTTGCGGTGATGGGATGCTTCCGCTATCACCTGTGCCCGTATTCACGAAACACTGGGATCCTCCAGAGAAGGTCCAAAGTCCACCCGCTGTTGGACGAGTTTCCGATTTAGGTACCCGGCAGGTAGACAGGAGGGCTACTTGCTACCTGGCGGGTAGACAGGAAGGTTCCTAGCCACCTAGCGGGTGGACGGAGAGTGTTACGGTTGCCTGCTATGTCGATCTCACGTGGCAGAAAATGATCAATATGTTACTGACAGGCAGCGCGCGCTCTGCCCGTCCACCCGCACAGCTACGGTTGGGCATGCTGTGCCCGCCGGAATGCGCTGATAGCAGGGCTGAGACACAGCAGATTCCTATCCGGCGGTCTCCTCTCCGTCTCTGCAGGTGGCTACCCATGCCTGTCTCTGCTCTGACAGGTGGCGAACGAGTGGCCTCCACTATTGAAATCTCGGCAGGAGAGGCACAAAACTGGTGGCCATGTCTCGGGTACGGGAAGGTTACGCCCCCTTCCTGTGCCCGCCGTTTCATGAATACGGCCACTGATTTGTTCGCGGCTAAGCCATTTCAGCACTGCTACTACTCGCCAACCACTGTTAAAATCTATATTCCTGTATTATATGCTGCTACTTCATTCATCACAGTATATGGGTAAGCTTTTCTATTTTCGATCATTTCCGAGTTTTTATTTATGTAATATTTCATTTATTTATTTCTATCCATCTTTTTTACTTTAATAATTTAATAGTAAATTTACTGATAATCCATTTCATAAATGATTCATGACTTTTTCACTCATTCATTGTTCATTATGTGCCCTTAAAAATTATCCAATTATTTAGCTATTTATTCAACATTTTTTGTATTTACCAAAGTATTTATAAAGTCACAGCATTTCATTTACTCCAAATAATCTTGCAGTTGGTGTTTGATGGCCATGACTAAGGCCACATTCCCTTAGAGTTTTATTTTAGGCTTTATAATTGTAAAAAGTTATTAATCAGCCAGCACATTATATAACACTGCGTAATATTAATTACGATTGCTTTCTACCATTCAGCTCCTATCTTGATCACCAGTTCAACCAATTGCCTTTTTGATCATTGGGCGGGGACCCACTGTCAACATGTTCCACGCCTGATCAGGAAAGGTCAGTTGCAGTTCAAGAGTTCACAGCGAGCATCCTGTTCGCTGTCCCCCCCCCCCAGGACTATCTCTGGCCCAGTCGAGTGCTGCTTAGGCGCGCTCCTGGGAATTCCATAGGGGTTGAGTTGATTTATCGGACCTTTTCCGCAGTCCTCACCTTAAAAGAACAGCCTGTTAACCGAGGAAGTGCTGCTCCGGCGCACTCCTTGGACTGCTAACTCAGGTCGAATGCTCCCTTGCGCCTTCCTTGATTGTTATCGGACCGTTCTTGACCACCATACCTAGATGAGGGTCGATTTTTCCCCGCTCTGGGATCGCAGGCCAGCAAGTATTGGGGTTTTATTTCCATATCGCTCGCCATAAGGGATCACATAATGCTGTCCTAACTACCCAGCATTCCATCGAGGTCATCTTATAAGGATAGAGTTTCTATCTGCTTGCCTCTACAATGATTTACTGGGAACTAGGATAGATGAAATCTTACTCCGTTAGTAAAAACGTTCTTTTCCGCGTTAGGGAACATAGCGTTTAATTCGGTGGGAGGTTTTTCTTGACGCGGAGGGAGCTAGCGACAAGATTGATAGGACTAGTCTCTGACTGGACTGATAATATATTGATCGTTGTAAATAGAGCTGTTTCAAATTCTTTCTCACAGTTTTAATGCTCCATGATGATATGCTTGGTTCTCTCAGACGTGATGAACGTTGCTCCTAACGCAGACTGAACTATAAATCCCTCATTTTCGGATTGTGAATGATGGATGAGGCTGACGGTATAGAACTTTCACCGTTGGAGAAAAGTTTGCTGCTGAGTGAGTCGGAGGAGGACGGGACTGCCGAAGGCATGCACGATAATTCCACTCCGATAAAGCCGCTGCCAAGGGAAGAAAAAAGCGCCAAGGCCGAGGCGCTAGAAATCGCAGGTAGGCTCAGCAGATGATGCCCATATTCAATTGAAGATTTTCGTGTTCAGCTGCATCTATTTCAGAGGTCGCCGTCGGTCCTCGTCAAGTTCATCTCCGTCGTACTCTTCAGAGAACTTTTCGGATCTGTCATCGTGCTCTTCCCGCAGAACGTCATCGGAGAGTACGCATCTCGAACAGGAGTTAGCGGGGACCAGGAAGGATGCGAAGGAGGCGCCACTGCGCAAGAAATACGAAGGGTCTTTGTCACTGAGCACGCCAAGAAAAGCCGAAAAGGATCGAATTTGCGTCTACCGTCAAGGAGGCTCCTGAGATTGAGAGGATCGAGAAGAAGAAATTGCGGTCACGTGTCAATGTGGCGGATGAATTACATGAGCACTTCGGGTCGTGCGCGGCCGGGATGTATGTCGGCAAGGATGAACGAACTGCTCACTTTGAAAAGCTCCCGCTTGTCGCCTCAGGACTTGCAGCTATACCCGTTTTGGATGAAGGTTTACGAGTCACTTCGTTCAAGTTAGGAGTGGACGAACATACAATGGTCGCAGATGAGGAGGCATTGTTGAATGCGCTGAATCTCCTTGCGATAGGCAGCCACGAGGCTAATGAGGGATGCATCGATAAGGCAGACCTATACAATCGGCAGGCCATGGAGCTTCTCGGCATGGCTATACATGACCTCAATGTGCGCCGTCGCGAGATATTCTTCAGGAGTTTTGGTGTAGACCCCTTCAAATCTGTGCCCAACTATAGGCGGTTACCGATTGAAACTCCAGCTCGCTCGACGGACAAGCCGTGGAACGAGTTCGCTCCTGCGCTGATTGGTGCTTGTCTATCCACGAAGGTGAGTTTTTTCAGAGAAGAACTTCGCATTTCGGTGACCGAATTTAATACGTGGTTATTTCAGGTCGTAGAGAAAACGCAGTGCCGGAAGCTGACAGCAGCGCTCGTGAAGGAGAAGAGATCCTCTGCGAGAAAGGATCAGAGTGTCAGTGGCAAATCAACAAGAAAAGGGAAGCCTGAGCATCGAACTAAAAGGTGGGATTTCTTTGGAATTGGTTACGATTTACCTCTTTCTGATGGCCCTCAAAACATTCCTATAGGTGGCAGATTATCCATTTTAATGAAAATTGGATTTTTCTCGGGTTAGATGAGTGGACTAACTCGGTACTGAAAGGATACAAAATTCCGTTCAAGGGAAGCAGTCCTTCAATTAAGATTCGAAAGATAAAGCGGAATGTTTTGGATTACTTGCTAATGAAGGAGATTGATAAAATGCTAGGTAAAGAAGCTATTGAAGAAACAAGCTGTTCGGAAGAGGTATGGATATCTAGCATGTTCTGCATTCCCAAGAGGGACGGCTCAGTTAGACCTATTATAAACCTCATACCCCTAAACAGGTTTATCGAACTGTAGCACTTCAAAATGGAGTCCCTTTTAATGGTGCGTGATTTGACAAACCAGGGTGACTTCCTGGCAAAGTTAGATATGGAAGATGCGTATTTTTTAGTTACTATTTGCCCGCATTCCAGAAATTATCTAGCTTTTGCCAATAGAGGCAGACTATTCCGTTTTAAAGCTCTGCCCTTCGGTCTCGCATCGGCATCATATGTATACACGCCACTTATGAAACCAGACGTGGGCCACCTAAAAAAACACGGAATAGTTTCAGAATAGTGGTCTACCTAGATGATTGGCTTCTTATCGGAGAATCGGTAGAGATTCTTCAGGCGCAGTTGGATTAGGCACTGGAGCTATTTAAGCATTTAGGTTTGCTTGTTAACTTCTAAAGGTCAATACTAACTCTCTCACAGCGCATGGAGTTTCTGGGCATAGAAATTGACACCAGGCACCTTCGGTTTATTGTTCCCGGTCGGAAGTCACAGCAGATAGAAAGAGAAGCGGTTTGGCTCTTAAATTCAACTGCAGGCGTGAACTTGAGAAATGTAGCCAGGTTCGTTGGAAGGGTCAATTCTATATCGATTGCATGCTAACTAGCTACTCTTTTTCTCAGAAACTTACAGCTATGGATGGGTAGTTTCCGTTTGGTAGATTCCGAGGACTACGAGAGATGTGAACAGATGCCCTCTCAAGTGTGCTCAGACTTGGCGCGGTTCACTGCGCAACTTGGGAAACACACTTCTCGACCGTTTTTCATCCCCCCCACACGTGTCGACGGTTGTCTCGGACACTTCAAATGAAGGTTGGGGAGCTGTGACTTCAACAGCTTAAACGGGTGGTCTTTGGTCCTCAGAAGAGAGATCCTTGCATATTAAAGTAAAAGAGGCTTTAGCCTGTTTTCTCGGTTTACAGTGTTTTGCGAGGCATCTCAGAAACGAAGCCATAAGGGTAGAGTTAGACAATTCATCTGCCGTGTGGTACATAAATAAGCTTTGAGGTATGAGAAGTGAGAATCTGAATAAGGTGAACAGAGATCTGCTATTGTGGGCCCAATGCAGAGGTTTGTCTATCGTCGCATGTCACAAACCGGGCATCGGGAATGTAGAGGCGGACAGAATGTCTAGAGAATTTGTTGATTCCTCAGATTTTTACTCGGCCCTGAAATAGTTCAGACGCTATTCTCTAGATGGAGCGTCCTATCTCTTGACCTGTTCGCATCCCGGAATAATCACAAATGTGATAAATATGTTTCTCTACTTCCAGACCCTCTGAGCCCAGCTGTGGACGCGTTCAAGCAACCATGGTGAGCGACCCCCGCTTCCGCATTTTCGCCGTTCAGCTTGGTGGGAAGAGCGATAAGAAAAGCGTTAAGGGAAAATTCTCGCCTAAGTCTGGTATTTCATAAATGGCCAACACAGGCTTGGTGGCCCTTGGTGCAACGCCACGACAGGGATTTTGTAGATCTGCCCTCGAGTCCTCAGACGTTAGTCCATCCCAGAGGCGATCCACTTCCATGTCTGCAAACCTCGAAGTTTTCGCTGATTGCATGTCTGATTTCGGTAAGCCCTGGAGTCACAAAGGTTATACTCCAGCAGCGATTCGTGTGATGGAAGCAAACTGGTCAGCAGCCACTAAAAAGCAGTACAACTCAGCTTTAAAGAGATGGGCGTTTATTTGCCAGTTGTGTAACATTGGCATGGTTGAACCTAGACCGGAAGAAATAGTCAAATTTTTGGCTAAACTTTTCTCGGTTGGCCTCAGTTTTTCAACGTTAAACACTCATAAGTCTGCCATCCTCACATATGTAGAAGGCCTCGGTGTAAAATGGCCGGATCAGGAAAAGCCCCAATTACGCGATGTATGAAAGGGTTTTTCAGATTACGGCCATCGAATCCTAAGCACAGTGCAATATGGGATGTAGGTCCAGTTCTAGACTATCTGCGCAGCTTGGGTAAAAATGAGGAGTTTTCGCTGAAGGAACTCACTCTAAAAGTCACTATGATCCTGGCCCTAGTGTCTCCAAAAAGAGTATCGGAACTTGCAGCGCTGCGATTGGGATCTCTGCAGCTAGGAGAGTCACGGTGGGTTTTCAAACTGGATTTTGTGAATAAGAATAGACGGGTGGGTAGGCCAGCACATGCGGCCACCTTTATAGGTTTCCAGAGGACCTGCGCTTATGTCCAATTTCAACTCTAAGAGCTTATATTGTGAGGACAGTAATATTAAGAGCGCAGGAAGACCGTCTGCTAATGTCCTACAATCGTCCACAAAAGGGTGTTGCTTCCACCACAGTGGCGCGATGGCTTAGCGCTGTGCTGAATTCTGCTGGAGTTGATTCTTCCTTTGGGGCCCATTCTACCAGGGCTGCGGCCACAGCGGCGTCATGCCAAGGCGGAGTATCCGCCAAGATGATCGTGGAGGCTGCTAATTGGGCTCCAGGAAGTTCTACATTCGAGTGGTTCTACATGAAAGACATTGAGCCACTATTCGGGGAGGCGATTTTGTCAAACGTGTAGGTTGAGGAAGCAATCGTAATTGATATGAAGCAGTGTTATATAATTGTATATTTTCCTAGACAACGCAGTTGTTGAAATGAAATATTTATTATATTAATTGCGTAATATCAATTATCCTTCATTTCCGTGCTACTCGCAGTCGTAACATCGGTATCATAGATGCGAAGCGGTTGTTTTTCGATGAAAGCAGCTATGAAAATGAAGAAATCATTCTCAAAACCGCACCACTCCTATGATAGTGATGCCCAACCCTGCGAGTAGCAGGGAAATGAAGGATACATATACCCACCCTGTGTTGTCCCAGCACCCGTTTTTTCGGTTTCACAAATTCGATGTCTTTCAGGTCGAATCAGAGCAAATCCGTGCACCGCCCGCTGCGCAAGTCTCTGAAGATGACGAGAGATGACGGAGTTAACGAGGCGAAGAAGACAAAGCGAGCACAGAAAAAAGAAATGACGGCAGCAGTCATCTACTACATAGATGTTCATTTACGGTTTGAGTTGATAACCGATAGAATGTTGTTTTTTCGATTTCTTCGGGTCGCTTTTACGGGATGTCACAAACAGTCGGTTGTTCGCTATTGCCCGGCAACTGACCTTTCCTGATTAGGCGTGGAACACGTTGACAGTGGGTCCCCGCCCAATGATCAAAAGGCAATCGATTAACTGGAGATCAAGATAGGAGCTGAATGGCAGAAAGCAATCGTAATTGATATTACGCAGTTAATATGATGAATATTTTACTTCAACAACTGCGTTGTCTAGGAAAATATACAATTTTCATCTCGAAATACATAGCAGATGGTGAATAATATTTCGATTAGGAGAATTTGTTTTACTACAACTGCTTTTCGATATTTCATCACGGTTCCCACCCCAAATGTGTAAATGTTTGGTTTAAGACGGAATGCATGTAGGAGTTTTCCGACTATCTTGCCCCTACTTAATCACTTCTTACTTCATTTGATTTCTCATCTTCTACCCACGACGCTCACCATCCTGTTTTCGCACTCCGAGGTCAGCAATGGTTGTCACGATTACCAGAAACATGAACCCCTTGCTATACTTTCGGAGGCGGTGTCGAAATTGTTGGAATTCGAGTCATTGCCTAATTGCCCATTTTGTTTCTCAGTATGTCAACGTACCCTGTGTATCCGTATTCCACTCTTAATTTTTTATGCGACATTCCTACGCGCAGAGTGAGGAAAATGTTTTTTTTTAAGATTGAAAAGCTATAATCAGACAACTGTCATAACGATCAAACGAGAGCAATAGCAGCAAAGCAATGACTTAGAGAATAGCAGGAAAACATGAAATCATGGAAAAGCTTTAATTCAACGTTCGTCTCCGTCAAATCGCCAGGAGTGCTTTCTAAGGGAACAGATGGTGTTTCTTCATCATCAGTCTCAACCATTCCTACATCCGAATCAATCTCTTCATCATCTACGGCATCCAAAACCTCTTTCGCGCGTGCTTTGTTCTCCTTCCGAAGGACCTCTTTGTTTCACGCTTGACATAGGTGTCGCGGCACTTGCCTCAGATGTTGTAGCGTTCTGGCTTTAACCTCAACACATTATTCTGCATTTCCTGATCTGAACAATGGAAGATTGATATTTTCCGAAATGTTACCAGTTCAAGTCGATCACTGGGTTTGCCCATTTCGTTCAGTTGGTGCTTCTCATGACTCCAGCATAGTTCAATGAAGTTAAAGAAGCAGTGAAACGGACGCAGTAATCACGGCAGATGCGCTCAGTTGCGTACTAACGGACAACCGTTATTCCACCACGACTTTCAATGAAAATGTCAAGCTGAAAAAAAAGGCTGCGTTTCACTAATCCAGTCATTTTATTCGAACTTTGCAGTTTATACTTACGCTCGCCACACCCTGTTAGAGAGAAAAAGCGAAATTCTTGCCTGCACCCGTCACTGCACAACCTACTGCCATGAATAATATAGAATAACGCCTAAGCTGACGAAAAAAGTTTATTTTTGAATGTTCTGAAGATTCGGATGTCATCCTGCGCGTGACGAGCGCGCGTCGACTGTAAATTTCGTTGGAGACGGGTTTTGACAATACGTTTACATATAAATTTACACCCACTTCCTAAATCAGCACTGCTTTGGTAGCACCCACTGCCACTTCAACCCCTCTAGAGAGGAAGTCCCTGACTTGTTGCTTAGTGAATGACCGAGTACGGATCTGAAATAAATATCCAATTTCTCTCGTATGCGAAGATTATCTTATGTGTTCTCACCTTCTCTAGGACTCTGGAATGGTACGGTGCGTTGTCGAGCACAAGGGTCACGTGCTTACCATTAGCCTGCTCTTTCATGAGTGGGATTGATGACATCAACCATGCTTCGAATGTGACATGGTTCATATCCTTGTGATAATAGTGGTCAGATGTTCTCTACAACCTGAACAGAACATATGAGCAGCCCGGTACTATACCTTCCTCGCTCATTGCGGCAATGACGATCCACCGTTTTCCTTTATTCTCGACAACGGTTGTTCCGCACGTATATGCTTCAGTTGCGGCCGCGGACGGGAATTGTGGCATCTCTGTGTCGACCTATTTTCTTGACCATTCGCGAGTAAACCCATGTCTCATCTATATAGACAATGGAATCTTATCTTCGCCTATCCTCTTCTATTTTGTCGAGGTACATTGATCGCTTTGCTGTTAAGTCACGCCTCTCGATCACAAACCTTCGACACTTTAGAAGCTTGTACGAGAAACCAAGGCCCTTTAGTAAACGGTAAAGTGTTGTAGAAGACAGCAAAAAGTCAGAGTATACCCCCTAGAGTATATCTCTTGTGCGGTCTCAGCTCCGTAATTGTTAGGTCCTCTTCATCTTTCAGCTTCCTGTGGACCTCCTTCTTTATGCGCTCGCCCCAACGTGCGCCACATGTTTGCATGGCGGTCAGGACTGCGATTCTCTTACGGCGACTCTTGGACATTTTCTTTGTCGAAAGACCATGAGATGGAGCTAGCTCCTTCGCGCGATTAACAGTCCTTTCGTTGTCTCCGCAAGCAGCAGTAATGCCAGCGACGTCGTTGAATATCGTACCACGGCAAGAGATACCCAGAAGCTTTTTCAAATTACCAAAGAAGTTCTGGACATTCACTCTGGGCTGCCGTTTCCCGTTGCTATGTTGGAGATCGTTCACGGTATTCGTTGTGAACGTTTCGAGCTGGATAGTTTGCATCAATGTATCCAAACGACTGCTGGAATCCTGCCGTCCATTGCTTGCTACATGAAGAAGAGGTCTATTTCTGTCCTGAATTACTTAGCTGGTTACCGGTCGATAGTAAAACTATAGTTAAACTTCATGTACAACAATTTAAGCAAACTCCATATTCATAACAAAATGGTAGGTCACAATAGTAAAATTACAGAAGGTTACATATTGTCACCTATGTTTATCGCTTGAAAAGGGTAGAACGGACATCGCGCTCGAGTTCGGTGCCCTGAATTGCATCTGATCGGAATTTGAGCAAAACCAGTTGCTTAATCGGGTGGTAGCCACCGTGTTTACCAACCCCTGGAAAGGCGTGAGAAACGGGGGAGGAGCGTGGGAGGAGCAAGTTTTCTAATTGGACCCAACACGGGGCTAGCGACAGCCCTCTCGCTGCGTCTCTCCTGTTTCTCCCGCCTCTTCAGGGTTGGAATACACGACGGTTACCATCTCCTTAATCTCTTGAGCTCCTATATGGCCAAGTCCAAATTCTTGAAATTTTAGTAATCGGAAATTTTATTTTTCCTAAACTTTTTCCGGAGGCAACTACGAAAGCCGAACACGGAAACCTGGTATCTTCCAGATTTTTGGGTCCTATGCGGCAAGTTACGGCAGGCACAACGCCTTTTTACTACATTGACATACCGTTTCGAGAATATGAATTTTCGGCTTCTCATTTGGGAGAGAACCACAGCTTCCATTATAAGAAGCAGTGAAATTCTCGCAAGGTAAATCCTTATCGCAATGGATGCCCTGTCCGCAGCTGCAGACAACCGCTGTTGCATCATAGAGCTTGAGGATAAGTGTGGAGATACCACAGGACCTGCTACGATTTATCGCTGTCCAAGCAATTAGCTTTGAGCTGCGTGCTGTAGCAGCGGTTGTCTGCTATTGCGGAATAGAATTTTGTTCCACTCGTAACAACACCCGTCACAGCAGATGAAAACAACAGTGAGCGATGTTGCGGTCAATTTCTAGTAGAACGGCTTCAGCCTAATCTCAACAGGTAGCTCAAAATCTTCGAAAAAATATTATTTGAATTTTGGGATCTGCGTTTCGTGGCGCACACTTTTTACAATGCAATGCACATATTTCTGAATGAATTTCAAGACGTACTTAGATCCAAAATCAACAGGAACATCAATAACTAATTCGACAGCGAGATGAAAAGAGCAGGTGGAATATTATGTAAGAATGTACATGTTTTTTATAAAGAAATCGCATATATTGGGTTGAGTAATAAGTTTGTTGGGTTTTTTTTTCAAATAGCTTTGTTTGAACAAAAACAATATTTAGAACAATAAACAAATCAAGTGCTGTTTAAGACCTCCGCCAAAAATCGCCCGGTATGGTGACGAAGAAGTTGTTGAGCCAGTTTTTGAGGTCCACTTCGCCGTCGCAGGTAACACCCCTCATTTGATTTTACATGGAGCGCGAAAGATGACAATCGGTTGGCGTAAGGTCCGGAGAGTACGGCGGATGCTGAAGAACCTCCCATTTGAGCTCATGAAGTGCGGCTTTGACGACTTCTGCAACATGGGGTCGAGCGTTGTCATAGAGCAAGATGACTTGGCCTTGTCAATCAGGTGTTTTCAATCGCATAGCCTCATTTACGCGGCGCAGTTGGGCAGCGTAGGTTACTTTCAAACATTTCCCAGTGTATCGTGCGTTCCCAGTCCCACCAAACGCAGATCATGGGCTTTTTCAGGTGAAGATCTTGCTTGACTCTCAGCTTCGGCTTGTCTCCTGGAGCTACCCATTCCATTATTTGCTTTATGTTGACGTACAGACACCATTTCTTATCTAATGTGACCATTCGGTGCAAAAACAGCTGTTAATGACCCCGTGTTGCTCGATGCGCGCGAGGTGTTGAGCAGCAATTTGAAGGGCATTCTATTTCGAAGCCTGAGAAATAGGAAAAACAATATTATACGAAAAAACAAACAACGCAGTTTTGTAGAGCAGAAAAAGCTCTTTCTAATGAATAAAACGTTTCGCCAAACAGGCAAAATCATATGAATAAAGCTCTGAAAAAAAACCGAACCAACTTATTCTCCAACATAATACATATAACAAAGTTATTGAGTTGAATTGAAAAGCACAATAAGGAGCTCGAAGACCTTTGGCGAGCAGAACCCATCATGGATGGTTGCCTTAGATTTGAGCACCTGTGGCGCAGTGGTTACTTACGTAGCTGGTAAGACCATGGAGACGGTTCGATCCCCCCGTCAAATCCGTTTTTTGCAACTTCATGAGTCAATCACATTCTCTCGTACAAGTACGTCAGTGTTGTTGTAGAACCACACTTTATCGTTAAGGACTAACGATATGAAAATAAAACGTGCGCCTGACGTTTTTGGAATGTTTTCCATTTTGTTTTTGAGCTATGAGATTTAATTGGATGTCAACTAGATTAGGACGGCTGACAAGCCATCAAAATTATGTGACGGACTACTATTGCGCAACGGTTTTATGATTATTAAGTTTGTTTAAGAAGTACTTTCAAAGTAGTAGAAGGGCAACCAGCAATTACCGTTTTAGTCACGTTGTTGTTGGAGTTCGATGATAGTGCATTTGGACGTCTCAACAGTAACTCACGAGCGATAATTGACTGAAAGACGGCTCATTTCTGTTATGAATATGAAAAATTAGGTGAATTATATGTGGCTTACAAAATCTCTCCACGCAGACGTCGTACAAAATATTAAGCGACGTAGTTCAGACGATGTTCCAGAAAACGGAAAAGGTCTTGAAGTGAGCGAAACACCTTTAGAGAATGCTGATTAATAATCGGTGTCGGATCACGTCATCAGTGCACCTGTCATGGGGTGGATGTGTCAGGTTATGGTGGAGAGTGTTGAATGAACAGCTGAATAATTGAATAATTTTTTAAGGGCGTATATTGAAAAATGAATGATTGAAAAACTCACCAATTATTTATGAAGTGAATGAACAGCACATAGAGTGCGCCCAATCATTTTAGTCTGATGAATGGACGGGGCTGCGACGGTAGATCACCCCGCGCGAATCGAAACTCCATTCTCCAGTGAGCCCGCCGAACCCGCGCGGCCAGCCGCCTGGTCCATAGGTCAGACTAGAACGAAAACGTGAACCATACATTATTGAATGAATAAAGTGAAAAAGATGGATAGGAATTGATTAATTAATTAAATATTACATGAATAAAAACTCAGAAATGATCGAAAATAGGGAAACTTACCCATACTGTTAGTCGGTATAAGATGTAGCAGCATATATATAATACAGGAATATAGATATTAACAGTGGTGGGCGAGCACTAGCAGTGCTGAATTTGTTACGCCGCGAACAAATCAGGTGATAGCGAAGGTGTCCCATCACCGCATCGATTAAAGGCAGTGGTCGCGATCAAATATGCTTGTCGTCTTTTTCTCTCTAAACCCTTTTGTGGGTCTCCAGTAGTAGGACCTATAAGAAAAAATCGCGAAAAAACCATTGTTTTGCACTGCTTTGAGCCAATTTCGAAGTCTGAACTTTCTTGTCTTCTGATGGTGGACGAGCCCACTCCACATCATCAGCATCGATGATCTCTTATATCAAGAACATAAGCTGGCTTGAAATCGAATTTTAATCAATGAACCTTCGGATTTTTGTACACATCTAGTCAAAAACATTGATTGAAGTGCTTTCTTTCATTGCTCAACTGTTTTTATTAAGTAAATTTGCATTTATTTCTTCCTCCAAACGTCTATGATTTTTGACTTTCCGGCATGAGACTGTGATCTTTTTTGGAGACGCTGTGCGCGTGTGCACGAACTAGCATATTTGGGCCTTAGAAACTCTAATTCTCGCCCGTTTTTCACCGCTCTACCTTCCTAGTTTTTGAGCTGTTTTCGATCTAAGCTGATTTTTGTAGTTTTTTCAATGACGTTTTTCATCGTGACCACTGCCTTTAAAGAGCATGCCCGGGCTTGGAGCCGGATTACCACTCGACCACCCGTTAACCCCTTAATAAGCTCCGTCCATACGTGGCGACAAAGTAGATAAGTTAGAAGTTAGTCCCACCCGCTAAGGAGAACTAAAGTGAAGAGTTTATGCTCCCTCTTGTGTGCACAATACAGATTAGTGATTGAGAAATTTATTAATAACAATATGAGCAATCAATTTTTAAGGATCGAGTTCGGAAAAAAAATGTGAAGAAACTGAATCGCGACGAGGCTAAACCCCAGAAGAAAAGAAGAACCTGAAAAAAATGAATATCAGGAAACGGATGGTGAATACCAGACCACCACTCGTTGACGAGGCGAACCCAGATCTGTCTTTTTCACCTTCCCCTTCCCCCCAGGTCACTTTCAAGGGTCGCCGTTCGCGCCCTTCGACAGGCGGCCTTAACTAGCGGCGGGAATTCAAATTCGTATTCTTCTTGACTACATGATCTCTCCGCCGCTAGTTTTTCTTACACTTTTATTTGGATTTCGAACTTGTGGTGCTTATTTCCTACTTGCCTCCCCTGGGGGGAAGCGGCGACCCCTGCCGCTTCGATCCGATTTTTTATCACTTCATTTTGCAAAGAAATATAAATATTTTATATAACACGAGATGTAACAAAAAAAACTTTCAAAATTGTTGCAAAAAAAACAACTAACAACCTCTAAAACACGTGAAAGACTCATTACAATGAATTACAATGACAGTTTTTACTAACCGTAGTACGGTCTTCCCCCGCGGCGAAAAACGCCCCTACCTCTATGAATGCGAGAATCCATATGATAACTTTGTGGGTGAGCATAATAAGGGCTGAATGGTTGCCGAATCTGATACGGGCTGAAACGAGCACGTGCTCGGTAAGGAGAACCCCTCAGTGGGCGGTAGGCGATGTTGCCATGGTTCCCGTACGAACCGTCCAGCGATTCTTCTGTGACCTTTTCCATGAGGTCAAATTTTGCGTCTGCTGCGACAAAATTCCTGAGCGATGACATGAATTCCGTAATTACGCCCTTGTAGTATACGCCTCCTGCCGTTGACCTTGTCTGCTTTCCCACGCTCAAACACGGCTCCTCTGTGCTCAGGACGGTTGGAACCTTGTTTACGACGAGCTTCTTGGCTGCTGCCGAGGTATCCTTGATAAGCGCCATCAGTTCGTTCGTGTCCAACCTATTCGTCTCCCACGCTGCATCTCCCCGTGGCGGGGCCACCGATACCAACTTTGTTCCGTTCCTAACGAGGGCACTCAATGGGGCGCACGCTTTAAGCCATACCGCTTGATCGATCTTCTGCTGCGTCGTAGGCCCGACCAGAATGCACGCACTTGCAGTTCGATTGCTGACTAAAGAGCCGATTTCCGCCATATTTTGGTATACCAGAAACACTAATTCCGTCGTGGGTTGATAAATTTCCTCTATATTAGCGAATCCTGATGGCAGCAAAATGAGTATCGGCCTTTTTGATTCCTCGATCTTAACATCGCTCCAGGAATACCTCATTGCAAAGCGGATCCCCGAGTTCATTAGGTCGTTGAGCTGGTTTATGTCGATTCCTACGTTCCCGTCGTGTCTCAGCTGTGCATGATTGCCGTCGTGTTGCATGATGGCCCGGAAGATGTGCGCACAGTTGTCCTTAAAGAATACATACGACTTTTGTACGCTCTCGAAGGTGATCAGATTATAGTTCATGTCATTCATCAGGAACTTGCGCCTATCCGGCTGTTTTTCGTGCTCAAAAATAGCAATCAAACGGGCCAATTGGAACACATTACTGAATTTGAGATCTGCTATTCCCTGATCGACATGAGCAACAACATTTTTAAACGTCATTCCACGGATTGAGCAATGAAAACTGTAGTTCAGCTTAGTGTCGAATCCGGATCCTGGGCATGTGTAGAAAATACCCAGACTGCTCGTGTCCTTTCCGTCAGCGGTGGCCCTGCAACATAAAATTTTCTTTGCCTTTCTTCTAACTCTTTTTGTTTTTGAATTTATTGGTTCGTCATCCACCTCAGGAGGAATTTTCATCAACATATCAAATTGTATTCTTACTGGATCCTGACTTTTATTGATGCTACTTATCAGAGCGGAATTTTCACTGCACTCAATAACACGAAAAGGTCCTCCCCACTCATTACTCAGTTTGGGAAGTGCCGCTGCATTCTTCTCGCGTGGGAGTTTCACGTACACGCGATCACCTACGTGGGGAACAAGTGTCTCCTTTGAGTTAACCCTCTTGTCATACGCTCGCTTTATCTTTTCCCTATACTCCTTGTTAAAGTGTGAGGCGGACTCATGAGCAAACTGAATGCTAGCCAGAAGTTCGTACTTGTAATCGTCGTAATCAATATGATTAAACGTGAGTTTATCATGTGGTATCTCAGCTGATGGGAAGTAAGGGTCGAACGCATGGAGCATAAAGAAAGGGCTTTCACCCGTGGCAGAATGCGGTGCAGAATTGTAAGCAAAAACAGCCATTGGTAACGATATGTCCCATTCTATCGGCACTCTAGTCTTTTTTTTAAGGATCCTTGTCAGGGACCCAATGACTCGCTCCGTAATTCCATTTTCCCTAGGTAGATATCCTTTAGTCACCGATTGTTGTATACCCGACAACTGACATAACTCGGTTAGCACGGTATTCACGAATTCAGGCCCTTGATCTGAATGTAAAATCTTGGGCCATCTACAGCCGTCACATATCCAGCGCTCGAAAAACGTTCTTGCTACTGTTCTAGCCGATTTGTCCGGTACAGGGTAGGCTCCCGTAAATTTCGTGAAATGATCAATCGCAACTAATGCATACCTATTCCCTCTCTCTGATAATCCGAATTCTACTAGGTCGATTCCCACGAGCTCGTATGGGCGTTCGGTAACAAAAGGTTTCAAGGGTGGTATATATTTTTCGTGTACGTTGGTTATCAGACATTCTTTACACTCTCTACACCATTTTGTAATATCTCTCTCCATATTTTCCCAGAACACCGTTCTCTTTAGAAACCTTGTCAATTTCCTCGCGCTCAAATGACCCGCTAATGGACCGGCGTGCGTTTCCAGAAAAATACTTCTTCGTCTGGATTCCGGTACTATTTTTACTGCATTTTGGTCAAGGATTAGATTCAAAAACCCATCACTAATCTCAAAATCTGCTATCTTGAATATCCTTCGGCATCCTCCTAGTCGAACCTCTTCAGAATCCTTCCCCTCTCTGGTTTTTCGAATGATTTCGCGGTAGGTTTCATCTTCCATCAACTCTTTTAACCAGTCAGAATCATCGTTCACCACCGCACAAACCACCATTTCGTTTTCCTCACACTCTACAGGTTCCTCCGGTGCTTCCACTATTCCTCTAGATAGGGCATCTGCCACTACATTCGACTTCCCATGCACGTATTCTATCTGAAGCTTGTATATTTGCAATTCTAGTGCCCAACGCAGAACTCTGGTCGAAACCGTCGTCTTTTTGAACAGACTCGTTAGCGGCTGATGATCCGTCTTTACTATTGTTTTCAGGCCATATATGAAGAAATGGAATTTCCTCACTGCGAACACGACAGCCAAAGCTTCAAGATCAGTGATATGATAGTTTTTTTCAGCTTTGGATAAAGATTTTGACGCAAAATACAACGGATGTATCATGGTATCATCAGATTTTTGAGCCAATACTGCACCCAAACCTTCTCTGGAAGCATCTGTATATATGAGGAATGGTTTCGTGCCCTCCCGCGCTCCTTTAATATCCGGCTGCGCTAGAACTGGCGTCATAGACATGGCAATTTTTAGGTTCTCAAAAGCTTTTTGTTCTTGGCTAGTCCACACCCACTTTTCCTTAGGGCTGGTTAGTTTATATAAATTCTTGGCCGTTTTCGAAAATCCTAGTATGAATTTTCGATAGTAAGAAGCCATCCCCAGAAAAGTACGGAGTTCGCCAACATTGCGTGGCGTGGGATAATCCAAGATTTTTGCTACTTTCGCAGGATCTGTCTGTACCCCATCCTCATCTATAATATGGCCCAGAAACGATACGTGAGTTTTCAGAAACCGGCATTTTTGCGGTTTGAGCCGCAGATTAGCGTTCCTCATTGCATCAAAAATCAATCTCAGTACTTCGTAGTGCCTAGCCTCCGACTCTGTCGCCACCAGAATGTCGTCTATGTAGACGAATACCTCGTCATCTTTGATGTTGAGGTCGCCTATAATCATATCCATCATTCGTTGGAAAACAGCTGGACTCGTGCAGAGTCCAAATGGCAATACTGCGAATTCAAAAAGCCCTTCACTAGTCGTGAAAGCACTTTTACGCTTAGCCTCGTCAGAGAGTTTTATTTGCCAATAGCCCGAATGCATATCTAATGTCGAAAATAGTTTTTTTCCGGCTAAGCTTTGCAGCAATGCATCTATCGTCGGCAATGGATAGGAGTCCTGTCGCGTGACTTTGTTCAACTCCCTGTAATCTATGCACAAGCGCAGAGTCCCGTCTTTCTTTTTCACTAGAACTACAGGTGATGCCCAATCAGAATTACTTTTCGCTATTATCCCACGCTCCAATAAACCCTTTATAATGCCTTTGAACTCTTCGCGAGCAGCAATAGGAACCGGTCTTGTCTTTTGCTTAATAGGTTTACTGCTTCCTGTATCAATTTCATGTACCACTAAATCTGTTTGAGTGAGTTCAGCATCACTCAGCGCAAAAACATCAGTATACGCTTCGAGTACTTTCTGCATTTCTTCACTGAGCTCGCTTCCTTCCGGCACCGCAGACAAAAGGGCCTTGGACCTCTCTTCTCCAACAAGCTCTTTCATGTTTTTCCCCAAATCCAACATGTTCGTCGTGGCTTCGGCCTCCTTAGGGTTTATCCATTGATCTGTGCTCCACTCTCCCACACTTTCTCCCGTATGAAAAACTACGGCTTCCGTTGTTCTATTGATAACAGGTATTTTAATTTCGCCTCCCATTGGGGTTGGACACAACCCATCGCTTATGAAGGGATTGCTGGACCATAATACAGGATCTTGGTGGATTAACGCACATGTAAGTGTAACCAGCCTGGAACCTCCTGCAGGAACATAAATCCTATCTTTTACAACAGCCTTTTTGACCGTTTCTGTGAAAGAATTTTCTTCAGTTCTCCTTTCACGCATATGGTTGGCCACTTCTATGAGTTGCAACCCGAAAGCTTCTAGTGCATTAGTGCCCAGGATTGTGATATCGTCTAATCCTCTCCCCACATAACAGGATATGAGTTTGGGAACACCCCTTAGGGTAATTTTGAGACGAATGCTATCTACGAAATCCACTATATTTCCAGAAGCGTCACGTATTTTTGGAAGTTTCTGTTGTATACGTTCCACATACCTGTCTAGATCAATTCCATGCGCTAGAGCCTGCTTGAAAAATGCCAGCGGAATAATCGAAACTTCAGATCCCGTGTCAAGGAGGGCAGTCGTTTCTGTACCGACGAGATGAATTTTTTCTGTGGACTTTTTGCCAAAAAAACTGTTTCCTTCTCCAGAATAGGGCTCTCCTGCAACGCACGCAAAGGAGTCTACCAATGCCGTGAAGGACGTTCCTTGCACCCCTTCCTGCACCTCCACATTCGCTTTCCCTTCTTTCATAACACGGCATTGACTTGCTAAATGTCCCACTTTACCACATGAGTAACATTTCCTTCCCTCCGCGGTCCTAATCACATTTGTTTTCGCTACCACTTGGCTTCTATTGAATGCATGATTTGTTGATGTACTCCCATTTGAACTACTCCCTGCCTCTCTAGGAATGAATTGTTTTTGATAATGGGCTTTCTCTGTGAATCTCGTAAATTTGCCCGCAGTCTTGAACGTGGAAAATTCCTGAGTGACCCTACGATTTCTTTCAAGACGTAGCGCAACTTCCTTGACTTTTTCATACACCTCCCTGTTGTTATTTGTTTCTAGCGCCTCCGCTAAATTGTAGCTTCCATTCCAATTCGCAAGTTGTCTGAATAATATTTCGGCTTTTTGCAAAGAAACAGCGTCAGGCGACATATCTTGATACGCTTTACTGGCGAGTTTTTCCAATTGTAAACAAAACTCTGCGACTGTCTGACCATCTTCCATTGTAAGTGTGCGAAGCTCACTCAAGGCTTTTACGCGAACGCCATTACTGTCCTCTTGCACCCTCTCTTTCATTGCTGTGACTACCTCATCAAAACTACCCTGTTTGACATACGATGGAAGAGTTTCAAACATTGTAAGTGCATCTTTCCTGAGGAACCCTTCCAACAAATTTATCAGACTCCTATCAGGCCAGTGCGTTCGCGGATATTTGATCGAAAACGACTTCAAAAACCGCTTAAAGCTTTCCTGAGGCTTTCCCGTGAAGGGTTGAACATCCGGCAAGGCCTGCGTTCTCATTAAATCGATCAATGAAAAATCTTGAGACATTCCTGGCAAACTCGTACCTGTGTCCGATTGATGTTGTCCTGGGTTTGTTTGCCTCCATTTTTCGCTTGGTGTAGGCCAGCAGGATGTCGATTGGTATGTCTTCGAGGGCTCCAGGCAGTCCGTCTGAAATTGTTCATTTGCTGTCTGTATACAGAGCTGCTCTGCAAATTTTGTCCAGCGTGCTTTTGTTCGGAGCTGGGGTTCTTCCTTACCTACGGCTTGCATTCGAACAGCTGGCTGTCCTGCAGTCATGGTTTGTGCCGGCTGAATCGCGCCTTCTCGAGCCATCTCCGAAGCACGTTTTTCGAGACTCAGTGATTCCATCTGAATATTCAAATCACTAATCTCCTGAATCAATTTATGAATCCTCAATTCATAATTTTCCTTGCACTCCACTAGTTTTCGTACTGTGAGAAGGAGGTCTTTTTCCATACCACCTACTGAGTCATGCATTTCCTTCATTAATTCCTTACGCTGTATGCTTTCCTCAAAAAATCGCTCCAACTGATCCACCCGTATCATATTAACGCATCTTAGTAGCTGCACTACTTCCGGGTCCACTTCATTTTGTTTCACGTTCCCTACGAGTTCGACCATTGCGCACCTAATAGTCTCTTCCGCCACTTCGATCTGATTGGTGACAGCTTTATCAATGTTTTCTCTTTCTGTGTCACCCGCCCGCATGGTTTTTTTTAACTCTCCCTCACACTCAATTCTTATCAGGTTCAGAGCACGTCTTACAATTTTCATTGTACTCTCTTGGAATTTCATACCCGTGTTGCTTACCTCTGTCTCCACACTGTTTTCTCTAGCCGCATTGTCGTTCGCTTCAGTACCCATGGTTTCCTCATTTCCATCGAGTAGCATGGCCTCTGTGTACTGTGATGACATCTGCAACACTGACTTTTATTCAACTTGCCTTGCACCACACTATGCAAAGACTCAAACGTTTGTCGAAACACAAAGTCGTTGAAATCAATAAGGCTATGAAAAGGCCACAAAGGCTAAGTCAATACTGATCACAATTTTTTTTAAACCACTGAGGTTTTGTTTTGTCACTGAGACTGTTCCCTTAGCCACTTAGGCACTTCTATCACAGTACACTTCGCCACCAAGGCTTTTTTGAGCCACTGAGGCCGTTTTCGTTTCGTCCGTAAGACCACTTCGAGAAAAAAAATTTGGTCCACCAAAAATCGATCACCTAGATCGACGAGGTCACTCTGGTGCCTTTATCACTTTCTCCGAGTCGGGCTCGCCACAATCTGATCGACTTTCTCTTTTTTTTTCTGGTGCTACCACTGAGGCAGTCTACCGCTTATCTTCAAAATTTCCCAAAACAGTCGATCTCTATACCGAAAAAAAAAACCTTCCAACAATCACTTGTATTGTGCAAACTCGAGGTTGGCTTGGCCCCCAAGTAGATAAGTTAGAAGTTAGTCCCACCCGCTAAGGAGAACTAAAGTGAAGAGTTTATGCTCCCTCTTGTGTGCACAATACAGATTAGTGATTAAGAAATTTATTAATAACAATATGAGCAATCAATTTTTAAGGATCGAGTTCGGAAAAAAAAATTTGAAGAAACTGAATCGCGACGAGGCTAAACCCCAGAAGAAAAGAAGAACCTGAAAAAAAATGAATATCAGGAAACGGATGGTGAATACCAGACCACCACTCGTTGACGAGGCGAACCCAGATCTGTCTTTTTCACCTTCCCCTTCCCCCCAGGTCACTTTCAAGGGTCGCCGTTCGCGCCCTTCGACAGGCGGCCTTAACTAGCGGCGGGAATTCAAATTCGTATTCTTCTTGACTACATGAGCTCTCCGCCGCTAGTTTTTCTTACACTTTTATTTGGATTTCGAACTTGTGGTGCTTATTTCCTACTACAACGCGTGCTCTCTCTGTACCGCGCTCCTCAACGCTCCCTAGCGCCGATAGCTGGCCGGTGCACAGAGAGAGACAACGAAACACCTCCTGCCACGTGTTGATTCGATCGACGACGGTTGACCTGGTGATCAATCAATCCGAATCCTCGGCTGCTCATGTACCACGGTTTCTGACACCCGATTAGGGATAGAGTAATAAGATTGAGACCTGCTGATTCTTCTCCGGAGTGAGCTTGAGCGAGGGGCAGCCAGCGAGAGCGGGCGTGAGCGCGCGATAATGAGCGTAAGATCATGTCAGCGGCTGGCAAATCGTGTGTTGATGACGATCAACGATTTTGCGTAATCGCACGCTTTCGCAACGTATGGACGCTGCCTTAAACGCGCCGCAACGCACCTGCCGGACTGCCAAGCTCCTCCCTGCGAGTTGCTTGAGCATAGAGGGCAAATTACATTCTAATCCTGTACTTTGACATTTTTTCTAGAACCTATCTAGTGCCGAACTCCGGCTTCAAGCGGCGTTTAAGAAATTTTCGGGCACGTTTTCCAATGCGGAAAGTCATATCCTAAGGGTTGTTTGCGTGCCCGAAACAGTACCTACGTGACCTCACGTCATTAAAACAGACTCCGCTCACCTAGTGTACGGCTCTTCCATTTGGAGCAGCGTCCACGAAACTTCGGCCACTTTTTCAGATGCGGACAGTCATATTCTAAATGTAGTTTGCGAGCCCAAAACTGCATATGTATGCCCTCAGGGCATTAAAAGTGATCCTCCCAATTAATGTAGCGCCCTCCGTACATGAGCGACCATAAGTTATTTTCTGCTTTAAACAAGAAACAAACAAGGGTATTAAACAGAGCTTTCCTATCCTCCCGGATCGTGATCATTATCTCCTAATGGGAGGGGGTGGGGGCTGAGGAATTCACGGGATTGTGAAACAAGTGAATCTATCGACACCCATCACGTGGGCGCTGGCTGTTTTTTTTTCAATCAATAGACATGTTTGATGCGACGCACGCGTGCGGGGTGTCCGCAGCTATATTAGCAGCAGTGAGACGCGCTGTACCTTCTCCGCTAAGGCAGCGACCATACGTGGCGGGAGCGCGCGTCCCCGCTTTTGTGCGCCTCTCGACGCTGCTCAATGTTGGAGTTGCCTGCGCCTGCGATTAGGCACTGGCAAACACCCCCAGCTCGTTTTGACTCGATTGACAATCTTTGACCGGGTGATCAATCGCTCGAATCGGCGCAACGACTGATCATTTCCTAAGGTTTGCGTATTCTGTGGTGGCGTTGTGGGGTACAAGGGCAATTGTTTTGCAACAGGTTTAATGCCCCTACCTTAGAGATTGCGGAGCAAGCTCGAAACTTGCTGCTTCCTTCTTTGAGCTGGCGTGAGCGCCGGAGAGCGAGCGGGTATGAGCGCGCGGGGGCGCGCGAGAGAAAGCGCGCTCAAGCGGCAAGCAAAACGTGTTCTCTTGGTTCTCTTGATAAACATCGATTTTGCGTAATCGCACGCTCTCGCGACGTATGGACGCTCCGTAAGCGTTTGAGGCTTTTGCCCAGACCTCAATCATTGAACGCCCACGACAGACAATGGCTCGCTCGAAAGATTTCTGCCATTTATCGTTCATCCTATGATGGATTGGGATTGAAGGCAGCATACATGCTCGTAAACGTGATGGAGATAACTACGGAAATAGAATGGTGTGGCCCAGATTACAACGCCTACGCATTTTTGAAGTGTCAGAAATGACCCACAATGCCGCTACATGATTTCGAAGTTGGCCCCGCCCTGTATTTTCACGTCCCCCGTATTCGCCCTTTTCCTGCAACGCAAGGTTGCTGGGTCATATTCACGGTCGGTACTGTTGGTAGATTGCCTAAAAAGTGAACCACACATGTCACTGACGGCGAAGATGACCCAGCAACCTTGCGTTGGAGGAAGAGGGCAAATACAGGGGGTGTGAAAATACAGGGCGGGGCCAACTTCTAACTCATGTAGCGGCATTGTGGGTCGTTTTTGACACCTCAAAATGCGTAGGTATTATCTTGTAAGTCATACGGTTCGATTCACATTGTTATTCCAACCATGTTTACGAGCGTGTATGCTGCCTTTAAAGAACGGGGACGCTCTACCACAACGTCAGCCGGCCGCGACATTCTCGGTATGGCCGACAGCTCCTTGTCTTTTATACATTCCATCCGATGGCCTAAATCTCTTCGAATCTGGTCCTCGGCTATCGTCATTTACGTCTTGCACGTAGGCGGAGATTTTTTATTTCAAACGAAGAGCAATGGGAAGTGGGTCAAATACTAGCTATGGGCCGCGATGGTTGCTCAGACAGTCGGGGCTCAATACTTCAGCACAATAGCGTAAGTACTCCGGCACAAAGTGGTCAGCAGCACCCGTGCTGTAGCCATTGGTAACAGCCGGAGCTCCTGCGGCTTGTGCTGGAGTACTAACGCTTTGTTTATCGTGGCACGAGTGCTATTGCCAGCCCCTCTCTCCTAGTGTCCGCTGGCACTTTCCTCCCTTAATTTGTCTGATACGAATAAACATCGCAGCATCCTCTTGTACGATGGCGGCGGTTATATAAGGCGGACAGTCTCGCCGAGGGGGCAGTTGGCCGTTTGAGGCCAGGAGGTGACATGGTTCCACTTTTCGGATGTTAATTTTGAACGCTGAGGGGATCATCCCCATAGCCAATCGCGATGGACGATTCCTCGCTGTGGACCGTGGCGAAGATGATGTGCTTGTTGCAGGCGAGGTAGGCCTTCTGGCCGCTTGCCGCGACAAGGATCATACCCAACACCGGTAAAGAGGGTTGCAATCCAAATTCTTTCTCCGTTCGCAGAACAGGCTGTAGATAACGAACGTTAGAACGCCAGCATACGTTGGCAGGATATGCTGCCGTTACCAGCAGCTTCTGCTCACAATGAGCGTTAATACTCCATATTTGCCCCGGAGCACTAACGCTATTGTGCCGACATACTAAGCCCCGACTGTCTGAGTAAGTGAGCCCGATTGTGGCCAGCAGTTACCCAATTTTCCCGTCTTTCATCCGAAATTCAACCGGTTTTCATCCTAAGTTCTTCTCTTTTTCTTTTTTCGGAATTCCGAAGTCCTTATCCGATTTCGATCCGATCGATTATCCGTTCCCTATCCGATTCTTTATCCGATGATCCGGTTTGCTGACCGGATCCTTCGATTTTCACTTTTCCGGATATCGAACATTTCGAATGTCGTCTTTTTCATCATCGCATCTCGGATACATCGAGTTTAAGCAGATCTGTTTTTTTGCAAGCCTATAAAACGTTTGTCATGCCCATTGTAGAAAGTGGTACATCAGTATTTAATCCTCATAACAAGAAAAGATGAGGAGTTACTTGAGCGAGTTCAAAATACTTATACGAGAAAACTTATACAACGGCTTCCTGCACTCTCGGGTACCGAATGCGGCAGTAAGGAATAAACTTTTTGGGCTCCATTCCTTGTCATCTAGAAGAAAATTTGCTGACGCTTGTTGGGTGTTCAAAATACTATCTGGTCAGCTCTCCATACGCGCATCAAATTTCCATAAACTCATTCCTTCAAAAACTAGAGGTAATTCCCTCAAAATTTGGTATTCTAAACCAAAATTAGGCATTAGGGCGCACTCTTGTACAGCTCGCGCTGGATCGACTTATTTAGCTCTGAAGAGTGACATCTCTCCATCCCTCAAAAAATTTTGCTTCTTCAAACGAATAGCAAAAAAGATTCTTTTGAAGTTTTGAGTTTTCCATCGCTCTACGTTTGATTGTTCTCACATTGCAGATGACTCTGGTTCTACAAGAATTGTTAGGAAACAATTAACTGATTTTGGTGTGTTCTATTGTTGACTTTTGATGTCTTTATCATGGCTGTCTCAAATAGTCGTAAAAAAATAAATAAATAAATAAATCATAATCATCCGACCGGACTACCCAGCCGGACATCCGAAAGCGACTCCGCCTGATGGAATGTATATCGGACAGCTTCCAGATAGACTGATTATCAAATGGAGGGAACGGTTGTTTAGCGGACCAAGGGATAGACAGTAGATACTCAAAACTGCAAGTGCTAATCAGTGCGATCTCGACATGATATTATGCGCTTAATTCCATTCGGATAATGATGATATGATTTGGCGAAAACGCTTTGATATTTCATAGGTTTGTTAAAAAAAGCCTCAGCGTCTTCAATACAATCTGGGAAAAAATCGTGCTTTTTTTGGTTGCGAATCCCAGAATTACCCTGTGCACTCCTGATTATGAGTGTGAGGTTATTCTAAGTTTGGCATTACTGCCAACTATGGCGCCAATCAAGTTGAACCCTGAACCTTTTGTTGGGTTTTCGAACTCCCCCAGAATGGGCTTCTCCAATCAAAACGAGGAAGTGAGACTAGGCGTTTTCCGGCCTCCAGTGCTGATCATAGATCCCATGTTGTGGATGTATTGTCGACTTGTTTTCTTCGTTGTTTCCATTATTCGGCGAAAGCGGGCGAGCCTTGGAGCTGCGTGCTTCAATTTGATGGTAGAATCAGCCGCGTATATAGAACCTATCTATATTATTCATGTTGTTTACGGTTTCTGCTCCTAGATCATGAAGCATGTCAGTAAATAATAGAGGACTTTACCCTGAAATAAGCCCAGCTGAACACGAAATTCTGACCTCAAAGATAAAATTTACGATAAGAACGGTTTTCGAGTTTTCACCGGAAATTAAAAGCTCCGTAATCCACTGCAACAATCAAATTTTAGAAAAATGGTTAGAAGCGAGCGCTCCGTAATTCACTGCAACAATCAAATTTCAGAAAAATGGTTAAAAGCGAGCCACTAATAGTTGTACAATACTAAATTATATGACATACTCAAATTTTCGTGGTTCTGAATTTCGGGTAAATTAAACAAATGAACCGTGAATGCAATCCTTGTGTGCAAATCTTACATGGATTCACATAGATCAACTAACAGGGAACAGGCAACGGAAATTGCAGAAAATGACAGTCGCAAAATTAGATGACATACTGTCGTTCTCTGGGCCAAATTCCAGTCCTCATTTGCGGACTACGGCTATTGCATCATGCGACACGTCAGAATCGTGCTGGGACCACTTGGTCTCGGCACGATTCACCTTTCTCCCAGCACGATTCTCTCGTGTCGCATGATGCCACACCCGCAGTCCGCAATCGCGGACCCGAATTAGGCTCAGAGAACGGCAGTAGCGGACGTTGTCGCTAAAATATCAATGCTACACCCTCTGTGTCGGTTCGTTTATGGTAAGAAACATTAGAAGGTTAGAGGAGCTACATAAAAGTCTTCGGAATTGTCTTCGCACAGAACCAAGGTAAAAACTCTGTTCGTCATGCTTCAACCCAGCTTTTTGTGGACGCCCCTTCAATCTGCTCCCAATCGCTCAGAACGGCAGGTCTGCTCGTGTTGTCTGCTGCATAACTTGTCAGATGGGACGGGATGGCGTGCTTTCAACGTTGTATAGCCGTAAGCAATTCTGATTGCAGCTGATATGCTAGACTATTCGGTGAAATCGCGTCGTGATTGACCAGGAGATCTTGTGATAAAAAGCCCTTGTCCATTCTTCCCCCCCTCAAGGACAATAGCATTCAATCGACCAATATTCGTCAATCAACTCCTTAGAGACCGGGCGCCCCACGGTTTCTCTGCGCAGCGGACCGCGCGCTTCACGGCCATTCAGTTCAGTGGGTATTAAAACGAAATTTTCCTCATAAAAAAACCGAATCACAGAACATCAAGGTAACTTGAGTCTGCCCACAAGTAATACAAGTTCATCTTGAAACGGGTCTTCGAGATACAGTGAAAAAATCTTGTTTTTTTTCTCTAAGAGAGACGAAAAACCGGAATATGTCAAAATAGCGGTTTCTAGATTCAGGGAGTGAACGAGAATCATGGGCCCTGCTGATTTCGGCAAGCGCGCGCTAATCGCGAAATCTGCGCGAATCTATAATGGTAACTGCGGCAGAGTTGCTTGGCAATTAGCCATCGAAACGTGTGCGGCGCCACAAGCTCGTCCGATTGGGGGGCGGACCGGGATAGGTAGGCGCACCGGGAGAGCTTTCAAAGCCGTTTGTATTTATTTCTGGCCAGTTTTCGTTGCTTTCTTCGACCCTATCCTCTAAATCACCTGCCAACTTAGTGTTTCACACCGAGACCTCGAGAAAGAGATTTATCGTGAACACTGCCCTTAATGGCGGGAGTGCGCAGTGTGGACACGCGGACTTTTGGGTGTTTACTTGAACTCTTCATTAGAGTTCCCCATAATAGTTTGAGTCTAATGATTGGACGGGGCTGCGACGGTAGATCACCCCGCGCCAATCGAAACCCCATTTTCCATTGAGACCGCTAACCCCGCACGACCAGCCGTCTGGTCCATGCGTCAGACTAAATCGAAAACGGAAACCAGATGTTGTTCTTGGATCTGTATAATGTACCCTCCGTTGAGGAGAGTTATCCAAAATTTTCAGACCAAAATGGTGAGTTGGGTCAGATCTTACCAAAACCGCGAACTTGAGTAAATGAACTCGTCCACCATGCTTCCCCACCTCAATTTTTGAGGGGACATAACTCCGTTCCCAGAAGGCCCTGTACGATTCCGGAGACGTCATTGGAATCACCATGTAACCGTTTTCAAGATAGACTGATAAAACAGAAAAAACAGTTTCATCGTGAACACTGCCTTCAATAGCATAGTACGCGCAGAAAACTGTATTTCATTTTTTTTTCATGTCTTTGTATAGGTTGGACTCGCTAGTGAAAGAAACTGTCGAAAGGGCCCATGAAAAACCTTCATTTTTAAAGAAAATTCAGTCTGAACACACTGTAAAATGAATTCTAATTTCGGGCCAAAATCGTTTCTGAAGTTTTTCTGCATGTGGAGTTTGTGCCGTAGCTGTTTTTATGTTGTTTGACGGTCGCATCAAGATTCCATGAAAAAGTGATAGATGAGTGGTGAGAACTGGTGGCGGATCCTTATCTTCAACCCCTTCCAACCTTTTAACCCTACTTTTTTAGCGTGCCGAAGTTTACCAGTGTGGTCCAGGGCTGTGCATAACTGCATTTTATAATTTCGTAAATCGTAAATCGTAACTTTCAAATTCCTATTAATTCGTTAATCGTAATTCGTAATTCGTAACCGATAATGAGTAGTAAGCGCGCACATAGCCCCAACCTCATTCGATGTGGAAACGCCACAGAACTTCAGTGATGAGGTGTTCCATATCGAAGGAGGATTAAAGGCAGTGTTCACGATAAATTTTTTTTCCGATATCTCCACGGTTTACGGAAGGCCGGGTGCCATATCTAGCAAGGCAAGCCTAAAAAGGACACGAAAGACGCGTTTTTGAGCCAAAATAGGCCCTCCCTTGTTTGCGTTGATTTTTGAGCGTGGAGGACTTGACCGCTACAAGGACGATACCTATCAGTGCAATGAAGCGATCAGCTCGCTTATCAGCACTTCCTTCACATGATCATTCCTGTAATCTGAGTCTTCATTTGTTCATTCCGAGGGGGCCGATCTGGGGCACGGGGCGTGTCTGGGACACCAAAACGCTTGTTTGCTGCCGTTATTTTGCCACTCCTGGCTCGTTTTCGACCGCTCTTTCGACATTGGGAGCCTAGGATCCTTCTCCCCTATCATTTTACTGTGGAAAGTCAACGAGGATGATCATCGAGAACACTGCCTTTAAGGTTGGATTTCAAAACAACGCTGTTGAACAGTCAGAAAAAAATTCAGTATACAACCATGGGATATACAAAATTGGAACTTTAAGCGGCAAAATTACCGAACCTTTGCCACGTTTCAGTCAACTTCTGAATACGGAAATACAGAGAATCGTCGCATTACCAAACGCAGGTGAATGAATGCGAAGGAGGACCCAGGGTAGTGAAAGAAATTGCGGCTCGAAGTCTAAAGTTCAGTCATGCAAGAGGATACTTGGAAAAGGTGGTCATTCCAAGGGAAACATACATTTGCAAAACAGCTTTTTGACGCAGAAATCGAGTCTGACCTCTATATTTGTGAAGCTTTACTTTGAACGGAGTTATGAGCCATCCTCACCATAAAGAAGCTTGTTGCGGTGTACACAGAAAGCGGTTTGAGAGGTAAAGGTTGTTAAGTAATCTAAAAAATATGGAGGTTTCCTCCAAATCTCCGATATCAAAAATGAACAACTTCTTACTCTTATTTTCTTTCGCATTTAGAATTTTCTTGAATTATCATTCTTGAAGCACTTCATGGCCTTTTTTTTGTACCTTTTTTTTGTAAAGATGTGTGACTCTGCAGCCATAATTTGTATCGGAATGTTTTGAACCAAATTTTAAAATTACCACTTTTTGTCTCGTAGCCTAATTGCCTCTGGAGGTGGAAGTCTATCAAAGGTTCTTGGTAAAATTCCAGTGAAACTTTCTCTCGAATAGTGTTCTCAAGTTAGAAAAATATTTTCCCGATTCTTCAGGGCGACCTCAGCACACGAACTACCAGTTTTTGTCAGTGACATTTAACCGCAGAAGATGTATGCGTGGTGAATGTTGTTTTTGAAATCTCCGTGAAATTCTGCTACGAACTTTATATGAACTGGATTCCAATCCTAATATGCTGTATAAGCCAGTTAGGTCTTCAGAGCCGAGCCACAATATTATTGTCGATGCCGGGGGTGGAATTCCTGTCCGCAGTTGCAGACGACCGCTTTCGCAGCTTGCCGCTTGAAGACAGTCGTACTGGGAATAAGAAGATTAATCGTGAAAGGACTTCGTGGTCCCAGCCCGATTCTGTTTGCACTGCCAATTGTTACAGCGGTTACAGCAACTGCTGATCGGAATCGCGCTCCGGTATAGTAGAAAGCAAGGATGGTAGTGAATGGGGTGTTAAACGCGAATAAACCGCCACCTGCAAGCCGCCAGCATGCCGCGACATAAATGCAGTAGAGCCGCCAAATTAACGCGAACAAACCGCCACCTCCTGGCCGGCAACGAACCGCGACATAGGTGCCACGGTTTGTTGCCGGTTTAACGAAAGCTGCCCTCTGCTTACACATACATTATGCGTGACCTTCGTCTGCATAAGTATTTTCTATACTTGGACACGAGCGACGTTTACGGTAGAAAGACGAGGGCTAGGAAAGATTATACAAGCAATGCTATTTATTTTATTCATTAGGAAGAGCATTCAAAGGGAACTTCGTAATATTTCGCTTGTTCGAAACACGATCAGAACGCGAATTTTCAAATTTTCCTTGGAAATCCCAATTCTCGTAATTTTTTATGAGCTCCGTGAGTTCTCAGGACCACTCTCGAAAAGACATGTTAGGTTAATCATTAGCCTCAATCAATCAAATGCGTGTGATCTGGCAAAAGCTTGCATTTGTAGTAACTCTGTTAACTTTCTTTAAAAAATTTTTTTCAAACAAAAGTTTAAGAAAAAAAACAAAAAATTTCTCCAAAGGAAATTTCGAGCGTGAAAATTTCTGAATGAATTATTCACAAGGTGTTCTTGAAAAAGTAACGCTAGGTGCGAAAAAGACATTCCGTAACTCGTCGAGTAATGCATAAATTCAAAGAATGTCCTGCATTCAACTGAAATGTATAGTTAAAAACTTATAAGAATGATGATAAACTAGATAGTCTACTTTCGTCCTTGAAAGAGAATTCAAGTGTTTTTTTTTTTGGAAGCGTGGAACTGAAGCCTGGCGTCCGAGATTGGGGTAATGGTGTGGTTTCGGTCATTGATGCAGTTGAATTTATGAAGTGTTTGCCGTCTTCTCAAAATGAAACTAATCCCCGCGCGCAGTTAGTGCTGAAAATATATAGAAACACTGTTACACACTCATATGCGCATCGTGCAGGGAAACGATTTTGTACATATATTTCAAGGTAAGAATTTGAAACACTTCGAGTGGCTCTACCAATGCACCAAAGTGCGTCGCGGACCTTCAAAAAAAGAGGTCACGATGGCACTGATCTGGCAATGAAAGAGGAGTATTCGAATCTTGCAGAAAAAGGAGAACAAATACAGTTGGTTTTATAAACAAGCTGGCATTTCTTTCCCACAAAACTCGCCCGATACGCCCCGACTAATGCTGATTAAACATTACTAAAGCATCAAATCACTTGAAAATCAGTGGCTTGGAAAATTTTCACTTTTTTGCACTGAAAAAGTTGTGGAAACCTTTTCGAAACGCGAGCAAGCAAATTATTTACTGCATACTCCTCATAGCCTGTGCTATGCAATGAATTATGAAAATGAAACTAACCTGATAATAGCGAAGCGAATTAATTTCGGAAGAAAATAAACAAAAGCGGGAGAAATGTCGGCGCTCGCCAAAAAATTAACAGCTGATTGGGAGGGATTGATTAGTGCCACCTAAGAAGACGGCCAACGTGTTTCAGCAATGATCTCTACTTCGTTTTTGATCCCTCATCGCCCGTTTCCCTGGCGGAAGCCGTTAAAAGACTCTCCCTTGGAACACCTTTCAGTTTTAAAGATAGGGTGACGTCCTGAATCAAATTCGCTAACAGTGCTATCAAACTTCCTTAACCCTCTGCATTAATTAAACTCGTACTTGCCCTCAGTATAGATGGTCAAAACTGTTCCTACTGTACCTTGCTAACCGCATCCAAATACTTCTCGGGAGGAGTTTTTCGTTAACCGCCAGTTCCTCTCGCATTTCAGCACTATTTCCGTGCTGTCTGTGAGAGTATGTTAAACGCAAACTTACCGCGAGGAAGCCACATGTCGGAATTTTAGAGGAAAAACAGACCTGAAAACGTTTTTAAAAGGCTATTTTTCGTAACAAAGGTTACGATTGTCGCTTTTCCGAGACGTTTTCATTGGAAGTGTATAAGAGGCCTACCACTGGGGGTTGTTAGAGTGAAACTAGAGCGAGTTCTCTCTTAACTATCAAGAGTTATCATTACAATCTGGTGTGGCTAAACTCGCGTTTAACGCGAATCTAACTCCTGTTAACTTGCGTTTAACACCCCAATTACTACCATCCCAAATATTTTCGTCTCTACTGTTCATCATGGGGGCGAGAACATTCCTTGGAGATGAATAACCGTGGAGCTCGGATCCGTCAACCTGGCTCGCATATGAAGCAAACAAAAAAAGATTGGAACCAATAATAAGTTTGACCTAGTCACTGAGATAAGGGGAGCAGTTAGCCATGCCTGAAACTTGTTATCAACAATTATATTTCGCTAAGTCCGACCTACTACTGACTACATTCGGCTGAGAGTGTCAGGGTAAGGTACCACCGAAACTGAAATTGGAAGGAGCAATCAAATGAAGGAAGGAAGGAAGTGTAAAATTTATCTATGCTCTAGACCGCAAATTTATATTGTCCCTTAACCTCATTTTCAAGATTTGTCACGATTTGTTACGATTCGTTACGATTTTGGGCCGAGATTTCGTAAATCGGAAAAAAAATTGCCAAAAACGCCTGTAATTCGTAAATCGTAAACACTAATTCGTAATTACGCACAGCCCTGGTGTGGTCTACCGGGCTCATTAATGAAATTAAGCCTGAAAATGGAAATTGGTTTCCAGCGCGAAAGATGCTTTGGCCAATAAACTAGGTGTGGTGAACACTGATACTGATAGCTCTTCGACCTTTTATTGGCTATTTACATGTGCACACCGAAGTTTCCCGCATATTTCTATAATCCGTGCTCGAGATTTCCTTAATGCTCCTATAGATTCTGAGAAAGGGCAATCCAATTGGTTTGCGAAAAGGTGAGAGCGCTATTCGAACACACAAATGTTTTGTTTTCTGCACTCTCTGTCCTACGGAGATCGGTTACGTCTGCGAAAGATAGAGAACGCGGAAGTAGTTTTTGTTCGGGTCACATTGAAACTGTTTCCACGCCACAAGCGCACTTGTGTACACTACACCCAAATATTTGCTCTCGAGCCTCCGCTAAAACTTTGCACCTTTTTAAGGATGATTTTGGATCGTATATTTATTTTTTACATTCACCATTCTGCCTCTAGTTAAATTGTCCCCAAATCATTGCACTGGAACAAACTCTTTCCGGATTTTCACACGGGATTGAAACTCCGGGGTGAACGAAATCGCGACGTGTGTGAGAAACTTTTTGGAGCGTCTGTAAGCACCTGTATGAGAAATTCGCTATCAGCAGACATTCAAATTTGAACGACTAATCCCACCCACAATCATTACTGTCACCAAGCAGCCTCTGTATTTCAACTTTTGTGTATTCATCTTCGAGCCTCGATGCACACTAAACTGTTTCTTCAACTATGTGCCTCTCGAACAAATCAATAGGCTTTTTATTGATAATTCTTTAAGAAATACTGAGTGTTCAAGAAATACCTTCATTACATGCTGCCGCTTCTCTCAGCGGCGGGACTCTATTGAGGCCCTTAGCCATCCTTCATGATCCTCACAAGTCCTGACAAGTGATTGACTATGAAACGTTTAACCGCGCGGTAAGCGAATATGCCATCTCCCGCGGTGTGGGATAAATTTTGGCGATGCGGAGTAAAATTTGGTCCCAACTGTAGCATGCTCAGATGTTTTAGATGTGCATCCGCTAAAAGGGTAGGGTAGGATACCTCTAGAAATATTTATGATGGAGTATCGTGTATTAATCGAAATGGTAAAACCATTATGGCTGTATGGGCTGTGCTGCAATAGCGGGGACAGGTTCTCAGACAGTAGCAGGCCCGGAGCGCAACCGATCCCGCCCCTTCCCGCCCACTGCGACCGAAACGCAGAGCAGTTCATATTCGAACTCGCGGTGCGTTTCGGTTGTGATTGCAACGTGCAGTGCGTTCAGGTTGCTCTCCGGGCCACATGCGTTGACTGACGCGCGCATTTCGAAATCGGATCAATCAATTGAAACAAGGAAGAGCATCTGGGCTCCCTGTGATTTTTGAGCGGGATTCTCACTGTTTCTTTTGTAGAGCTTGTAATTGATTTCCTCTGCTCCATTTGCGCCCAATATTCGACCATCCTAGAATTCACTATATTCTTCATATTTGTGCAATATTTAGACTGTATTCAAAAAATGAAACGTTAGCATGACTTCCCCAATCCATTTTGCAAACATTCATGGAGGGAATATTTCAGATTTATTTAATCATTTCGACAAAATGAGAAAAACGAATCGCTCGGATATTTAGATTTGGTTTAATTTATAGTTAAACTTTAATGTTTGGAATAAATATGAGCCATGCATACTTTCCATTGTTAGCTTTGAATCGTTCAACGAGATCACTAGAAGGACTCTGAGAAAGGGTGGCTGTTATGAATACCTAATAATTTCAGGGAAATATACCTAATAGTTGGAGAAAATCAGGTGAAATCAGAAGATTAATGGGTGAAGTTGTGAGGGAAGTTGTGACGGAATCAAAATTCTAAGCAGTGGAAAGTGTATTGGAGGCAGTTTTCACGATAGAAATCTTTTTTCTGTTTTCCCGCCTATCTTGAGAACGGCCCCATGCTGATTTTAATGATGTCTCTGAAATCGTACAAGACCTTCCGGGAACAGAGTTATAGTCCCTCAAAGTTTGAGCTAAGGAAACATGGTGGACGAGTTTTCCGAGGCTTGTAACTTCCGTCTTTTGCAGCTGATGTATGCGAGCTGTAAAGAGAGAAGTTGAGAATGAAGGGAAGAACGGGGCTAATGATTGGAAATCATCGCTCATCTCACGATCTCGAGCATTCATTTGTTCACGTCGGTGGGCGTGTGTTGCGCTTTTGGGGTTTGCCTTGCGCTCGAAGTGGCAACTTCGGGCTCTTCTGGAGCTTTTGCTGGCTCGTTTTTTTGCGTTCTTTCGACGTCAACGTTAGCGTGTGCCGATCCACTTCCCATTCCTAGTGGAAACTGAAACACATTTTTTATCGTGAACACTGCCTTTAAGCTGAAAGGTATTTTATTATCAGCACTAGCTTAGAAAAGGGGCAATTAAGGGTCACATAAATCCAAGGAATTTCAGTAGGGTGGGGGAAATCGGTGAATGTGTGGAAATTATTGGAGTCTTCCTTGAAAAATCGATTAGCTAAATGGGTGCGATAATCGATCAGCGAAGCGTCTGAACCACGTCGATGTATCGATTTTTGAAACTGTGTTGCTAAAATCGGTTCATAGAAAGCGCCCGGGGCGCAACCATGTATGCTGTATGATGTACTGTGACGTCATCAGCCGACAGTTGCGCTCAGGGCGCTGCGTGAATCAATCTCGTCGGTAGCACCCGGAGCGCAACGCATGCGGCCTGGATCGCAACATATGTGGCCCGGAAATTGCCAAATTTGTCACCCTGAGCGCAACATGGACGCGGCTCCGGGTGCATTTGTGGTGGGCTCAGGGCCTGCTATCGTCCGAGTTGCACGTTTCTACGCACGTCCCCGCTATGAAAAGATTCATAGTCCAGTGCGCGTCACGCTGGTGCCGCGCTTGCGGTAAGGACTACTCAGGCAAACCATCGCTCCGAGCGGGACCGGCTCCTCCCAATTATGACGTCATCGCCCGGACAGCGGCCGAGGGGCCAACTGGCACCGCGGTCCCTGTCCGGTGCCAGTTCGCCCCTCGGTCGCTCTCCGGTCGCTCTCGGGGCCACAGCGGTGCCATCGCCAGAGATAGAGAGACGCGGGATTGGCTGTTCTTTGAGTGATAACGTGCGAGCCACGTTATCACTCAAAGAACAACCAATCCTGCGGGTATAAAAGGCGCCTCGACTCGTGTAGACGGGTAGTTGGCCTTTCGAGGCCACTGTTGGGAAGTGACCTCGGATCACTCTCAGGATGACAATTTTTGGCGGCCGAGGGGATCCTCCATGGCCCGCGGTGGGGAAGGCTTCCTCATTGCGGATCATGCTGGGATGGTATCCTTGTTGCGGCCTGTGGCAGGATTAATCTCCTGACCCACAGGCTGTAACAGGTACTTTATCCTCTTACCAGGCTTAATCCTCTCCAGAAGAGGCGGAAATAAAGAAAATTTAGCAATTAGGAAATTTTTGAAAATCGCCCGAACAGAGACCGCAGTGCCGGTTTGTACCGAAGATCGCTCCGAGCGATACTGCTGTGGCCCGGAGAGCGGCTGCTGTGGCCCGAGTATATGGCTAATTTTCGCTCTGAGCGGGGAGGCAGCACCGCTCGAGTAGCTCTCCGGTACCGCTCGGAGCGATGGTTTGCCTGAGTATGAGATATTCCTCGGGGTAGTTTATACTTCCGCTGCTGAGGGGCGCTGCGAAGTGCATTTCTATGATATTGATCCGAGCACGATCTATAGGCACGATTAATATTATAGAATAAAACTTCGGCGCTCGGCTTGACGGCTGAAGTATATATGACCCCCATGCATTGCCTATAGGACAAGTAGCGTGTGTGACACATGAACGATTAATCTCCAAATTTGCACTTCCAATGTCATTAACGAAGCGATTCTCATTGAGGGCACCACACTGAGCTATCTTTCAATGATCGCTTTTTTGCAACAACACACCTTCACGTTACTTGCGAGGATCTATTTCGTACTTAAGTCTATCCATTTCTGTCACTCGTCTTCCAATTATCTCTGCTTTTGCACGAAACTGGCTTATGCGAAATTTTCGACCTTTTCCTCCTGTGGGAATTAATATAATTGAACTACGCATTATCCGTTGCCCTCTAGTTTTCCGGCTTTTTGACTTTGTATATGTTAAGAAACCTGGGCGCTTCTCTTTCAGACATCTGGGATATGTGAAAAGCGCCACTCTTGTTTTTTCTGATGCTTCTCCTTGCTTCCAGCACAACTTAGCGGCTTATACTTAGATTTCATGACATGCGGTATTGAATATCTGTAACTGTTTCCATAGTTCTCTAGCAACGCACCAAAGGCTGTCAGTTGATGGGACGCCTGACCTTCCTGATAAATGAATGATAGTGTTATAGTGTTTGCGGAAGTTTTCAGGGAAGCTTGGTTCATGTTCTCGAACGACTCCGCCAACGCGTAGCTAAATGCCTCACACGGAAACCAGAGATGCCCAGGGTTTCGGAGGCATCTAGTCTAATTTTGGCACGAGAATTTACGTAAATTACGGAAAGTTTAGCTTCAGTTGGTGAAATTTTAGCTACAGCGCCCGCATATTCTTCGTGAATTCTCGCTACAGCACCCGCATATTCTACGCTTATTCTCGTTGCAGCACAAGGTCCATCGACCCACCCAGTCTTGATCTGTACTAGAAAGACGATCCCTGCTGCGATCGAGCGCATCGCCGTTTCTTCCCCACGGCCTGCAGCATCCCAGCGTTCAAAATTATCCCTTGCAATGTCTTCCAGAGAGCGACACGGGGTCACCCTCCGCGACCACCCACAGAGTGTCAAGTTATCCGTGGATTGACTGGGCCAACACTGTTCGAACGGCATCCCTGCGTTCCGCGTAGCCAGTGCGGGTTTAAGATTGCACTTCAACACAGGCTGCCGCGAAATCCGTAGATTCTCGCTACAAAATTATAGCGAGAATATGCGGGTTTAGCGTCAGAGAGAGCAATGGTTCGAATGACACAAGAATATGCGGGTTTTAGCTATCGTAGCTAAAACCCTTAAATTCTCGCTACATGGAATGGGGCGGCGTTTCAGGCCGCGCCCTCGGAGGCATCTAGCTACGCGTTGGCAGAGGACATCCATGAACTTGCGACTTTGGTATTTTCTGCCTCCTCAAATCGATTTATGGAGGATTGGCAACCCAGCACGCGAAATGTCCGAGACAGAGTGATAAGCGCAGTGGGCTTGGACAAAGGCGCCACCAGCGGGCCTGGCACTGGAACAGCCAGCCAAAGTGCATTTCAAAAAGCTATCCAGTACGTATATATCCCATCCAATAACTCCATCTATAATTACATATACTATAATAACTATCTGATAAACACTGGTCATACGACGCATCTGTGATTTCATCTGTAACGCTATCGATATTCTGACGACAATTCAGAGCAAATGTACGGCCCTATCTCGACACACGCCATCTGACAAAAGTTTGTCGCAACATTAAGGCTAGTGCGCCGAGCACATATTGTAGGGGACGACTTTTTACTTTTGAGCAGGGGTTTCTATTATTTTTTAATCAAAACTCATTCCAGTTCATCATGTACGCGAAACCAATTATAACCTTCTGGTCGAGTCAATGAACCCTGCACGTCCATCAGTGGAGGCCCTTGTGGCATTCGCGGCGTCGCGATCAAGGCGTTTACCTCCGCGGATGCGAGGACGAGCACCGCGCATACGTTCATTTGCTGAACTAGGATTGATGAGGTGGCCATACATTTACCGGAAAAGCGTCGCAGTGGTTTCCCGGACATAGAGCTCCCACCAGGGATGGTGGGAACTACTCACGACTAACGACTCACAAATTTTTACGACTAACGGGCTTCGGTTACACGTTGACTAACGAGTTCAAATATCATTTACCGAGCAATCCAAAACTTCTTGTAAAAACTAATATTTATCAATATCTCACACCGCTGCGAATATAGCCCGGATATCGATGCATGCACCTGAAGCTTTCTGTGGTCTATTCATGTTACCACCGATATTGTTTCGAAAAACTGAAATGGCATTATTATGAACCCAATTGCACGCCGCGTTAGTTCAGGCGCGACGCTAGTGCAATGCCGCATCGACTGCACGACAGTGTGTACACAAGGTTTTTCTTAGCACTGCCGACACTGACCAACCATAGGGGCGAATCCTTCAGAATCCATCAATGATCTGAAAACTACATTTATTGCTACGATCTAGGGAGGCTGCTGTTTCTACTCTATAATTGATTAATGTTTGGCGTTGAAGGCACAGTCTAAGCTCTGAGGCGAAATCTGAGATTTTTCATAATTGTGAAGTATAGCCACCCTAAGTAGCACCTGCCAAGTGTCAGCTCTCAATTCCTCCGAATAAGCGAATTATAGGATGAGGCCACCCTGGGGCGTCCACATCAGGAAACCACTTTGGCACGCCCCTTTCACGATCTTTCGAGCTCAACAGTGGCAAGATGAGCGATGATTTCCGATCAATAACCCCGTTCTTTCCTTCATTTTTAGCTTCTCAGTTTATTCACTTCGGTTTGGTACACAATCGGTTGCAATTGACGGAAGTTACAAGCCTCGGACAGCACGTCAACCATGCTTCCGCAGCTCAATTTTTGAGGGGCCACAACTCCGTTCCCAGAGGGTCTTGTAAGATTACAGAGACATCATTGGATTCAACGTGAGACCGTTTTCAGGATAGGCAGAGAAACAGAAAAACGATTTTGAGGTTGGACTGTGCACAGTACACCCTCAGACATGAATTTTGTGATTTTTATTTGATTGTGTTGTAGACACCTCCTGTATAACACATGCCGAGTGCGAGATCTCAATTCCTTCAAAAAAGAGAGATATAAGCGACCACCACAGGCACGATCCCCTTCACTCACCACCACAGGCCCGACCCCTTCCCTGATTTTTGATTTCGATATCGGCTGGATGGACGGATAAATTTCAACCGAGTCTACGTTCTTGAGTCCATTACCCGCCCTACTCAAAATCCTGGCTCGCTCTTGTGCAACGATTGCGAGTGAAAGGAAATACAGATCTAGGAAAACTCGTCCACAAAATTTTCGCCCTCAAATAACGAGCTTTTTTTGAGGAGCCATAACTTCTTTCGTAGAGTGTTTTGAACGATTTCAAAGATACCAATGTGATCAGCGTGTGACCGTCTCTAATATAAGCATAAAAATTGAAAAAAAAACAATTTTTTGGGTGTACTCTGCCTTGAAAGGATAACGATAAAAAATGTGTTTTAGTTTCCATTAGGAATGGGTAGTGGAGGGGCACACTGTAACGTTAACATTGAATGAACGCATGACAACGAGCCAGGAAGAGCCCCAAGAGAGCCCGAAGTTGCCACTGATTTCCGATCAATAGCCCCGTTCTTCCCTACATTCTCAACTTCTCTCTTTACTTAGGTCATCTCGCATACATCGGCTGCAAAAGACGGGAGTTACAAACCTTGGACAACTCGTCCACCATGCTTCCCTAGCTCAATTTTTGAGAGACTATAACTCCCTTCCCAGAAGGTCTTGTACGATTCCAGAGACACCATTAGAGTCAGCATGGGGCCGTTTTCAAGATGGGCGAAAAAAGAGGAAAATGTTTTTTATCGTGAACACTGCCTTTAAAGACAGTGTTCACTATAATATCCAATTTTGATATTATTCGCTATATTGATGAGGGCCCCCGGGTAGAACTGAAATGACGTCGAAATCGTGAAAACCGCACCAGACGTACACGAAATCCTTAAGTATTACGCCGCCTCCTAAAGATAGCAGGCACGCTCGAAATAGTTGTTGAGATAACTACGTTACTGGGGTCGTATGGCCCTTAGTTGAAAGCTCGCGTAGTTAGAAGAGTCAAAAACGAGTTAAAACTACAAAATTTTTGCAACCGCCCCTGAATACAAACTCGTCCAGATTGATGGTTCGAATACGGTCGCTTTGGCTGGATTTTGATGTTTCCGACGGAGTAAACGTTCCAGTACATGCTGTAGGAGTCTATTGGCTTAGCTATCTCGACCTTTTTGTCGCTAATATTCGGTGTTTCTACCACGCGCCTTAATAAAACTCGTCCAGTTTCACCCGGTAACAAAAACAACTCTTATTCCTCTATTTGCAGTTTTCAATGGTTTTTAGGTTAGCTCCGCATACTACCACGTTCAAACCTTTGATTTATATAGTAAAATCGATATCATTTTGGAGCGTGTCTGTTACTTTTAAAGACAGCATACACGCTCGTAAACATGATTGAGATAACTACGGGATTAGAATGGTATTGCCCAGATTACAACGCCTACGCATTTTGAAGTGTCAAAAACGACCCACAATGCCGCTACATGAGTTAGAATTTGGCCCCGCCCTGTATTTTCCCGCCCCTGTATTTGCCCTTTTCGTGCAACGCAAGGTTGCGGGGTCATTTTCGCTGTCAGTACTGTTGGTGGATCGCCTAACAAGTGAACCATACACTTCACTGATGGCGAAAATGAAACAGCAACCCTGCGTTGGAGGAAAATGGAAAATACAGGTTGGGTGAAAATACGGGCGGAGTCAAACTTGCTACTCCTGTAACGGCATTGTGGGTCATTTTCGACACTTCAAAATGCGTAAGAATTATGCTGTAAGCCATACTGTTCCATTCACCTTGCTATCCCAACCACGTTTACGAGCGTGTATGCTGCCTTTAAAGGCAGTGTTCACGATGATTTTCGTCCCCGAATTTCTCACATAAAACAATGCGTTGGCTTCCAAGTGTTAGCAAAATTACGAAGATTCGGCGACAAACGCACTAAAACGTCATATTTCAGTGGCATTATTCTCCGGCCTGGACTAGTTGTCCGGTTGGATGAACATGTTCATGGTGGATGTCATCGGTGGAAAATTGGGTCAATCGAAAATAGAAGAAAATTCCATGCAAAGCAGAACTAATTAGGGTCCTAAGGAAGGAACGGAGCAGTAAAGAGTAGAGAATTGCAAAGGACGGGTCCACAAAAGATTCCATTGTCACAACAAACAGTTCCCGTGATACTTAAGAGGCGGGGTGATACTTGAGGATTTCGTGTACTTCTGGTGCGTTTTTCTCAATTTCTACGTCATTTTAGTTCTACCCGGGGGCCTTTCAATCAATAAAGCGAACAATTCCAAAATTGAAGATTATCGCGAACACGGCCTTTAAGTATCACAGGAAGTGTGTGTGTTGTGACAATGAGATCTTTTGTGGACCCGTCCTTTGCAATTCTCTGCTCTCTATTGCTCCGTTCTCTCCGTAGGACCCTAACTAATCCTGCTTTGCATAAAATGTTCTTCTATTTTCGATCGACCCAATTTTCCACCGGTGACAACCACCATGAACATGTTCATCCAACCAGACAACTAGTCGATGTGATAGAATAGTGTCACTGAGATACGACGTTTTATTGCGTTTCTCATCGTTTCTTCTTAATTTTGGTAACACTTGGAGGCTAACGCATTGTTTTATGTGAAAAACTCGGGGGCGAAAATCATCGTGAACATTGCCTTCAAATTATGTTGTGAATAATATGCAGGTTCGTAGCTAAAAATTGGTCCTGTTTTGGGCGTGCGACAACAAATTTTTAGAGTTACATATACAGCCGGCACGGATCCTTTTGATACTCTGCGTTCCTTATTGTGCATTGGCGCAATCGGGGTGTGTGTATGTTATAAAGTACGTGCACCGAGTTCGCGCCAACGTGGTAGAAGGAACGCAAAGTATCAGTGCGATCCGTGCCGAATGTAGATATGAATCCAACATTCGTTGAACAGGTAAGCTAACATGTCCGCTAGTTTTTCAGAAGCATCTTAATTTTCACTTTCATGCTTTTCCAAACTGTGAAGTTAAATGTTTTCTATGGCTACATGCAGAACAAAGTTGCAGCGATTAGATGACCTCCTTCATGTCTTTTCGCTTTCGCATAATTTCTAATCCCTGATTAGTTTCATAGTTGTCTCTACCAGTAAAGGATGGTAGAACGTTCCAATTTTGATACGGAAATGCGGGAATGCTCAAGTAAGAGGAATTAGTTCCCTTTGTCCATGGAAACAGATACATAGACGCTAGCCCACGGACGAATATCGGCCAAGTTTCTCAAAATCGATGCGGCGTAGTAAGTATGCAGTTCTCATGCACTACAAATATCCCTAGACCGACTGAATTCATAACAACGATCTAGGTTTAGTCGTGACTCTTAAAACGCGTTCAAACCGTAAACATCCAACGCTTTCCTGTTTTTGGGTTTGTAGTGATCCCCTCATGCACTCTCATTCCTATGACCTCCCGAATGAATACCTAATCTACATACTTCATCAAACCTGCCACATGAATGACAGTGTGTTACTTGGAACAGCGTGGAGAGATCGATAGGTCCTTTTAGAGCGACTCTATTTGTGTTTCTATCTTTCGAAAGCGCTTTTTGGATAGACCGATTGCAAATGCAAATGTAATGCCCACGATGAAATACGCATTCGTTTATTTTCGCCGGAAATCGAATTCTCGGGGTCTAATTGAAGCAATGATCTCGAATGAAGGAAAAAAATGGGTCCGGGAAAGCCTTATGCGGCCTGAAGTGTCGTCGACGCAGAATTATTCCTCGGATCAATGGCTTCTGCCGATTGTCAATCCACATGACATAAGTATAAATGATGTTTTTCAATTACGATCTCAATATGAGATCTAGAGCGTTTCTCGTCACCCTCCTACCCAGACACTTCCGCCTCTGTTTATCCACTCCGTATAGTGCATATTCGCACGTTCTGGACACGCCATGCTTATTGCTTCACTCACTTTTCAGTCCTGCCTTATTAGATACGTATGTAAATACGATTGCTTGCTAATATCTTTCATTCTATCCGCAGCGTTAAACACCCTGCTGCCTATGTTAGAGGTATCTATTGGAGATTATTCATTGGCTGTACATACATACTGCGAGTTGTCAAAGCCTAGTAGGCAAGGAAAATGCAATAGAAAGGAGATATTCATTAGATGAAGGAAAGAGATGAAAGGTATTAGACAACAATGTTTCGCCTCTCATCCCTAGACATTGTAGATTTAATGAGCAAGAGGATCTTAAAAATGTGTAAACTGGCACTCCCCGAGGTTCGTCGGTAGGGTAAGGAGTGCGATAGGAAATTTTATGTTAGTACCCACCTTATGGGGGTGTGTATACAAGTCTGTTGGTACCCGCTCGTTGGTGCCCCTGCTTCTTCTGAACCCAGCAGACGTTTGAGTGTACACAGGAACGTTCGAGCAATATAGCGTGCCCATACATTGCATAAAGGTGCAGCCGTCCGGCGCACTAAGGCCTCTGGTCCATAACACCTTAGGATCCGTAACTAAGGAGTTTATTAAGTCTTTGGCCACAAGCCACAATTTCGTCACCCTGAACTGTCGATCGCTGTCAAGTGATATTCAAAAAACTGCGCTATCCAGACTTCTGAGCTATTTCCATGCACCGTTTGCTGGCATGTGGATCGAATCCACACCGCGGGTGTGGCTAAGGAGCAGTTCGGCTAGCACACGCGACGGAAAAACACTGTGCGCGCTCATCGTCCTTGGGGCGCGTTAACCGGGGACCTCCGAAAAAAGTAGTCGTAGTCCCATTTAGCCCTGATGATATTGATTCAGACGCCGACCCTACGTCTGCCACATCAACCTACATGAACAAAATACAAAAAAAACAGTAAAGGGGAACGGCTGAAATGGAACAACAACAACTTTTTTGAGTGCCCTCGGTTAACGCGCCCCAAGGACGATGAGCGCGCACAGCGTTTTACCGTCGCGCGCGTCGTGTGTACCAGCCGAACTGCTCCTTAGCACCACCCGCGGTGTGGATTCGATCCACATGCCCCGTTTGCTGCTTTGCAGGAAACTCGCCCCAAGCATATCCCCTTCATCAACGTCGGAAAGTACGCCATTTACTGAGGTAACGCTGACGATAGGAGAGTGGGAGGCTGTGCAAAAGCTGTAAGGAGGGATTTCAATGGTATGGTCAAGGAGGTCGGCTCAACGTCATGTCGGATTGCATTCGTACGGCTGCGGGATCACAGAGAATCCAATCTGTGGATAGTGAGTGCTCATGCGCTCACTGAGACCGCCGAGGACAATTCGAAGGATGCGTTTTATGAGGAACTCAATACGTTGCTAGCCAGGATACCTTGTCAACATGCTGTTGTCGTGGGGATTGGCGCAAATGCGAAGATGGGACTTGATCAGAAATTCGAAGTACTAGGTAACTGGTTCTACCCTGTGGAGCAAACATCTGACAATGGCTACCACCTTGTCGACTTTTGTGAACGCAGTCGTCTGATTATTGCATCGACATTCAAGAGGAATCATCGCCGTCATCAGCTTACGTGGCAGGGACCAACCCAGCTATTTCCAGAAGAGCAGCACAAGCGGAAGATGACAACTTTGAAACTTCAGCTCGACTCTGTTCTGACGAGGAATATTTCAGTATCGGACATTGGAAGATCTAGAGCTGCACGGGATGTCGCAATCGATTCCGATCACCGACCGTCCTGTTCTGTTGAACTTCACTGCGAGGATTCATAGGAGGAAGCGAGAAGCTGAGCCTCTCCAAAGGATTGACATGACAAGTCTCAGAGATGAAGGGTGCAGAAGGAATTTCCGACAACGCGTTTCTATTCACATCGGATTACGGACTAAGAAGAAACTTTGCGACGCGGATTCCTTTGTCAAGGGCATCCGAGACGCTTCGTATGAAGCACTACCGGTTGTACAGCCTGAGAAGAAGTTTGCCTACGTCTCAGAGGAAACGACGTCTAGTTACAACAAGGTATGCGCTCTCCGAACTGCAGGAAACTACATAGAGGAGAAGCGTCTGACTACGAAGATGCCTCGGCAGCTTCAAAAAGACCGCGAACGAGAGTGGACGTGTAGAGCGATGGAGTTCGGGAAGGCTTGGGAGGAGAAGAATCTGAGGAAAGCCAAAACGTTGCTGCGACAGTATAGCGGGGAGATGAAGAGATGTTCTGCTGCCTTGAACACTACCAATGAACTTGTATTGCGTGAGACAAATGAGACCTCTATGTTCACACCGTATTTATTGGCGAGCTTTCGAAATTCTTGAAGGCAGCATACACGCTCAAAAAACATATTAATTTCATGGAATGAATCGAAGGTCTGAAGCTGTTAATATTGAGAGATAACGAAAAAACCGGAAAAAAATCAACTGGAATGAAGATATAACGCGTCGTTCTATATTGGCCCAGAAGTGGACGAGTTGTACCGCATTGGCTGAAATAGCGGAGCTAGCGACATATTTGTTGGGATAACGACGCTAATGTACTCGTACGGCCCTTTCTGGATAGCTTACGACCTTAGAAGCGTAAAAAATGAGCTAAAATGACCGTAATCGAGCATTGAACATTTGTATTGAGGGGCGGAGCCCGTATCGATGGGCGGGGGAAGGATGATTTTGTGACTCAATACGGCTCAAATACGATCATTTCAACTCGTTTTCAACTCTTCCAACTTCGTGGGGGCTCTTCTAGGGCCCGTAAGACCCCACTAATGTAGTTATCTCAACAACTTTTGCGAGCGTGTATGCTGCCTTTAACACCTTCTTCAGACCTATATCATCTTGCAGCAAACGGTGCAAAGGCAATGAGTACACAACTAAAGGAAAGTGGAAACTAACCAGGGCCGACTATACCCGAACAGTGGAACCTATAATACAATTTCACCGACAGTTATGTAGAGCACTGATGAAACAGCTGGAGCAGCCATACCCACCTCCCTGCTAAGCTATTTCTACACAAATGAGTAGTAAATGCGCGAGCGAAGCCCCGTCAATACCGTATATCTACGTGATAAGCCTCAGCGTGTCATTTAACTCATCCCTGTTATTGATCTTCGAGGAAAGACGCTCTATGGCTAGCGCTTCAAGGAGTTTTCTTTCCAATGGAGCTTCTAGAGAGCGATGTAGCACGGAAACTTTCAGAGTTGGAGGGTCCTCGCGGGCGTGGTGTAGTGTTCGATGCTGCGAGAAGCTGTTTCGTGGGTAAGATGTAGGGTTCCGGAGCGCTCGCATAGGTTCATCAATGCGGACGTGAAGAGCACGCATTGTTTCTCCGATATACTACTGACCGCATCCCTCGCACAAGACCATGTAGACGGTCTAACGTAATTGATAGATCTTCGTTTCCGCGCAGTACGTGCAATTGTTCCGTCCACAACCAATGGAGTTGCAGTTGGTGATGCGACGCTGATAATATGGAATACTTACTTCAGTTAATCACTAAATCGTCCGGCGCCATCAGTACCTGAGCTCCCGCATGTTCAGAAAGCACATTACGATGCCAGTGAGGAGACGCCGAAAGAGTCTGAAGTTTTGAATTGTGTCCGGAAAATGAAGAATGGAAAGGCTGGTGGAGATGACAACATCACTGCTGAAATGCGGAAAGCTCTTCCTCCGTCTGGGACTCGTGAAATGACCAACACCATCCGTGCTATATGGATGAGCGAAAGGATACCCGATTCGTGGAGACACGCGATCATCGTACCTCTTTACAAGAAGCTATCCGTCACGTATCCTAGGAACTACAGAGGAATCTCTCTACTTCGTGTCATGTACAGGGTTTCAGAACGTATCATTCTCGAGCGACTTATCAAACATCGTGAAGGAACGACCAGAGATGAGCAAGCCGGTTTTCGACCTGTAAGATCGACCATCGACCAAGTGTTCGTCGTGAGAAGAGTAAATGAATCGTGGCAGCGGTATTCGAAGCCATTACAGCTCGCTTTTTTGGACTTTGAAGCCGCGTTCGACTCTCCTCATCGTGATCGATTGCTCAACGCTCTGCGAGCCGATGGAGTCCCGGAAAAGTATGTTCTACTAATCGAGGACATGAACAAAAGAACAACAGCAGCAGTTCGTACGCCTGTCTGGTTTACGTCAGCTTTCGAGGTGGGAACAGGAGTAAGGCAAGGAGCTGTTGCAGGATCTTTCCTATTCAACTTCGCCGTTGATGATATCATGCGTCGAGTTGCAGAACAGTTTCCTGCGGACGTAATCCTAACACCATCAGGACGCTCCCTTGTCGACCTGGAGTACGCCGACGACATCGTGTTATTCGCTGAAAACAACGCAAAACTGCAAAGGATTGTGAACCTCGTTTCGAAGTTTGCCCCAGCCTATGGACTTCGTCTTCGTCCCGACAAATGCAAGAAGATGTGGGTCTCTCAGAGGCCTTCAACGCGAGTTTGTGAATACGGACAACGTATCGAACTGGTGGACGATTTATGTTATTTGGGCTGTTTGCTGAAGAACGATGGTGGTCATGCAGCGAATATCCGACAACGACGTGCGAAAGCTACGTCTGCATTCAATTCACTAACCAAGTGTTTGTGGTCTACTCCCATCGCGAAGGAAGTCAAGTTGCGCGTCTACTTATCCGCTATTCGCCCTATCATGATGTATGGATCGGAGACGTGGGCAGCACCGAAGACGCAGATGGAAAGGTTGGATTGCACGGAAAAGAAGCTGTTTAGACGTTTGCTCGGATATTTCTGGCCGCGTGTATGCCATAACGAAGATCTTTACAAGGAAATCGACGCAATTCATAAACGCTTGACACGAGGGAGGTGCCAGCATCTCCAACGCCATCTCAAGCAGCAATGGAAAGTCGACTTCGACTGCTCGGGCATATACTAAGAAGAACGCCGGATCGTCTCGTATAACACGTTTAAGGAATGCTTCCAAATCCTGACTGAAAACGGCCACTTGAGCGTAGGCGAAAGTTCTGGACGGATGTGGTGGCTAAAGAGGACTTAAAGTTACTCGGCATCGAAAGACAGTTCAGGCGCGATGTTTCGATGTTGGAATAGTGACAGCTGTATGGAATGTGTTCAAATTGTGGCTGAAAACCGTGAGAAATGGACACGGCTGACTACTAGGAAGGCACACCTCGGTGAAAATGCGGAATGACCGCGTCAAGCAAAAGCCAACCGATTAAAGGCAGCATGCATGCTCGTAAAAGTGTTTGAGATACCTACGGCTCTAGAATCGTATGGCTCAGAGCACAACGCCTACGCTTTTTGAAGCGTCAAAAACGACCCACAATGCCGCTACACGAGTAAGAACTTGCCCCCGCCCCTGTATCTGCCCGCCCCCCTGTATTTGCATCCTCCTCCGAAACAGGGGTGCTGGGCCATTCTCACCGTCGTCGATGTGTGTGGTCTACTTATTGTTTTTATTGTACCACCCACCAACGTCGCCGACGGTGGGATTGGCCCAGAACCAGTGTTTTGGTTAGGGACGCAAATACAGGGGGCGGGCAGATACAGGGACGGGCCAACTTCTTACTCGTGTAGCGGCTCTGCCAACGCGTAGCTAGATGCCTCCGAGGGTGCGGTCTGAAATGCCGCCCCATTCCATGTAGCGAGAATTTACGGGTTTTGGCTACGATAGCTAAAACCCGCATAATCCTGTGTCGAGACTATAAGGGTGCAAATTCTGCGCGTATTCTACGTAAAAACGAAGGCTAACTTTGAAACATTGATCTCTCGGTCGCTAAACCCGTACATTCTCGCTATAATTTTGTAGCGAGAATCTACGGATTTAGCGAGTGCCTGTGTTGAAATGCAATCTCAAACCCGCGCTGGCTACGCGGAACGCAGGGATGCCGTTCGAACAGTGTTGGCCTAGTCAATCCACGGAAAACTTGACACTGTGTGGGTGGTCGTGGAGGGTGACATCGTGTCGCTCTCTGGAAGACCTTGCTAGGGATAATTTTGGCCACTGGTATGCTGCAGGCCATGGGGAAGAAATGCGCTCGATCGCAGCGGGAATCTTCTTTCTAGTACGGATCAAAACTGGGTGGGTCGATCGACCGAGTGCTGTAACGAGAATTTACGTAGAATATGCGGCTGCGGTAGCTAAAATTTCACCAACTGAGGCTAAACTTTCCGTAATTTACGTGAATTCTCGTGTTGAAATTAGACTAGTTGCCTCCGAAACCCTGGGCATCTCTGGTTTCCGTGTGAGGCATCTAGCTACGCGATGGCGGAGGGCACTGCGGGTCGTTTTAGACGCTTCAAAATGCGTAGTCGTTGTGTTCTGAGCCATACGATTCTGTTTCCGCACTTATCTCAACCACGTTTACGAGCGTGTATGCTGCCTTTAAAGGCAGTGTTCACGATGAAAATCGTTTTTCTGTTCTTCCGCCCATCTTGAAAACGGCTCAATGCTGATTCCAATGGTGTCTCTGAAATCATACAGGACCTTCTGTGAACGCAGGTATGGTCCCTCAAAGATTGAGCTATGGAAACATGGTGGACGAGTTGTCCGAGGCTTGTAACTTCCGTCTTTTGCAGCCGATCTATGCGAGCTGACCTGAGTAAAGAGAGAAGCTGAGAATGAGGGGAAGAACGGGGCTAATGATTGAAAATCATCGCTCATCTCACGATCCCGAGCATTCATTTGTTCACGTCGGTGGGCATGTGATGCGCTTTTGGGGTTTTCAATGCGCTCGAAGTTGCAACTTCGGGCTCTTTTGAGGCTCTTCCTGGCTCGTTTTCATGCGTTCTTTCGACGTTGACGTTACAGAGTGTCCCTCAACTACCCAATCCTAGTGGAATTTCGAAAACGTTTTTCATCGTGAACACTGCCTTTAAGTCAAGTAAGACAAAGCCACCTTATACACGGGAAGAGGTCAACAAATTGGCGCCAAATGAGTCAAGAAGAGACTGATTACGGATACATGTTGCTAAAGAAGAGAATAGAGTTAGGGAGGAGTGAATACATGCTACATAGATTAAAGGCGGTGTTCACGATGATTTTCGTTCCCGAGTTTTTCACTCAAAACAATGCGTTGGTCACCAAATGTTACCACAATTACGAAGAAACGGCGAGAAACGCACTAAAATGTCTTATTTCAGTGACATTAACCTCTGGCCTGGACTAGTTGTCCGATTGGATGAACATGTTCACGGTGGTTGTCACCGGTAAAAAATGAGGCTATTCAAAGATGGGAGTATATTTCAGGCCAATCCGTATTAGTTAGAGTTCAAAGGAAAGAAGGGAGCAACAGAGAATAGAAAATTTCAATAGAAGGGGTTCACAGAAGAATTCCTTGTGACAACTAGCGGTTCCTGTGAGAGTAAAGAGGCGGGGTGAGGGCAAAGGATTTCTTGTAGTTCTGGTGCTTTTTTCTCAAGTTCTACGTCATTTTGGTTCTACCTGGGGCCACTAAATCGATATGGCGATTAATCTCGAAATTGAAGATTATCGTTAACACTGCCTTTAACTAAACTGTTAGGGATATTTGCTAAGTCACGAGTATTATTATATGATAACCCAAATTTATGAATTAAGTTACTTCTAATAATGCATTTAAAAATAGACTTCAAAATGGTATTTTCCGAATACCCGAGGTCAAACAATTAATTAACCAAGATACTTATCCTGTTCTTAAAGGCACAGTCCAACCTTATAGGTAATTTTGATATTATGGTCCGGTCGCCGCCTTTTGCAACCCCGCCAAGCGCAAAATCTCAATTCACTCAAATAAGCGAGAAAAGGCTAGGAAAAAGTCGGCCACCCCCACTTGAAAGAAAAAATCGGTAACGCCCACCGCCAGGTTTCTGACCCCAATAGGGAAGAAACGATTGTGGCCTGCTACAGAACGATCGCTGCGAATAACGAGGAAATACGGGCTCGAGACAACTCGTCCGAGAAATTCTAGCCGTTCAAAATCAAAATTTGAGGAGCGGTAACTCCCTTCGTAGTGAGTTCTGAGCGATTCGGAAAAGACCATTGTGATCAGCGTAAAATGTTCTTCAATATAGAGAGAAAAACGAAAAATCGATTCAGAGGTTGGACTGTGTCTTTAAATGACTCCGTTAGAAGGCATGTTTCAGAGATTCTCAGAGTTTCGGTATAAATAATAGATTCTTTCAATTTCTTGTAGACCGTAGAACTATATTATGGGGCAATCTATGTACCCTAAAGTTGAGAAGTCCTGTTTTATTGAATAGCTTGGGAGTGATCTTATTTTTTTCAAATTTGAATATCTAAGTCTAGGTACTGGCAAGTACTAGGGCTGGAATGTGTGGTATCAAAATGCATAACATCGTTGCAAGTTTTTTTTAATTATGGACAATTTTTTCTGAATAATTATGTATTATCAAAAGATCATCCATGTATCTAGAAGGCTTGAAAATTTGATTTTTGAATTTTTTTCAAGTTTTAGAATAGTTGCAATCAGAATAACATAAGGTGAGGCTTGCAATAAATGGACTAGCATTCCCGCACCGTTTTACTCCTTTAACTTATTTAAAAATAGAATTGCCCGTTCTACAGAAGCTGTTATCCAAATGAAAATTCAAAAGCAGTGTCCATGCTACCTTCTACAAAAAAGGGAGGGGAACTGTTCTATGCTTGTAACCTCCTTGGATCGGTAGTTACTCAAATTCTTGAAATCAGGCTAAGGGTTACCTGATTGTCGACCCGTCGGAGTGCGCCCCCCCCCCCGTGTTGGAAATTTTTGCGGCCCTCCGTCGACTCAAAGTGGTAGTACTCAGATAAAAACAGCCCACTTCCCGCCGGCCAAGTCGGGCTAGTCGACTTCGCGCGGCGCTAATTTCGTGGGCGTGGCACAGCGCCCCACTTCCCGCGGAGAGAGAGGTTTTCCACTCTTCCCGCGGAGTGTCGGCGGGCAGTCGGCTATTCCTGGGGGTCATCGAACACTTACTCATCGATTCCCACTTTGGTATCATCATTGCACCACCCACTAGAGTGGAGCCAATGAACGATTGCTGAGCAGAGAACGCTGTGTTGAGACTCTTTCCAGAACCCGCGCTGTGTGCGACGCTGGTCTTGGGCAGGTGAACCACTGTCCGTTAATGGCATCTGCGAATGGGAAGTCTGCAAGGACCAGTGGGTGTAGGAAGCTTCCCCGTATAAGCTCACTCCTTACTTGTCAAATGCAGTTCAAGATGAAATCCCCAGAAGCGGATTTTCGAATTTTTTTTAGCAGACCTTCACGTAAAGGGTGATTTTTAAATGTGCCGCGAACTGTTTTAGGACTGTCTTCTTTCAGTCATCAGATTAGCCTTGTAAGGCGGTGGCAGAAGGGCCGGAGAGTGCTTGTTCTCTGTTTACGGGCAGTCAACGAAACGGCGCTGCCGAGTGCCCGCGACCGATCTATTGGCCTTTCGCGGGAAGGGTTACGGGACGTCGGCTAGTGGTACCGCGGGAAGTGTGATGTCTCTATCTGAGTAAGTGCACCTCGTATAAAGAGTAAGTTGTACTGGAATTCAATTACGTTCTGAAAAGGATAATTTTGGGGTGAACTTTCAATAAATGAGGTCCTTCTGACGGCACCTTCTATATAGTATGCGTTTTTTACCCCTCAGATGAACAAAGTCAAAACAGCTTTTTTTTGCAACTTTGACGCTACGGCGGACATACTCATAGACCTTGGTTTGACCGCAGAAGGTCCGCGATTAAAATTAGACTCAGTATAGGCTGAGCATTCAGCAAGTTCGCTACGACGTGCTGGGATGTACGGACCGAACTTTCGTCCTTTCTATGGCTTTTGGCCCCCCAAATCAGCCGTCAAGCGCAACGTTGTTCTCCTCCATAGTCCTCCTCGGTGGAGTCCATACCAATAGCAACGATTTGAGGATAGCCGGACACGAACAGTCGAACACGTTTAGCATATAGTGTAGCTTTATATGGCGTGCTTCATTATTTATCATCCTCCAACTTTCCATAGAACCCGATTTCTTCTGAGTTTCACTTTTAAATTTAGTGTCGTCCAAGAGCTGAATAATTGGGTATTTTCAGTTTCGTCTCCTCCTAACAGAGCTCCAAATCACCCATTGTTGTTGAAGCAGTTGACCAGTCTGATGGTCAGATCAGAGCACCAAGCAGGTTCGCCGAAGTTCTTCACTTGCGTATTTTTTGCATTTTTGTGAAATTTGGAACTTCTACAATTTCTTCCTTATGCCAAGACTTTGAGGCATCAAAGATCTGCGGTTATGTACTCTGACGGGTTCCGTGTTCTACGACGGCTGATTTACGATTTATCGTTCCATTTTTTTCAAAATTTGTATTAAAATTAAAAATCTATTGTGAAAAAAGTTGTCGGTGAAATAATATCTTTGAATAGGGAACTTTTCATAGAAATTAATTACAAAACTCGGTGCCCCAAAGACTTTGAAAACTGATGAAATTGCAGAAAGGCAAATTTCACAAAGATGTGAATTTCACCTCATATAAGCTTCTTGTCGAGCCTGCTCGGTGCAGCTCTTTGGCCTACAAAGGATTCGGATGCTCCAACAATATTGATTGATTTGGTGATTCGATAGTAGGCGAAAATAGACCTTTTTCAATACTCACTACTTAGACCGCATACTAACTTCGCCGCACACTAAGTTTGTATGCGCAATTTGAAACGATAAAGTTTCACGAGAAACGGCAAAGAGCAAAAAAATAAAAAAAGAAGTGCTCCTCATGAGGATATATTACAAAAAAACGGAAAACATCGGGAAAAAACACAAAACATCGAGAAAAAAATCAAAAACGAAAAAACGTGGGAAAATAATAATAATAATCATAATGAATAATAATAGTAATAATAATAATAATAATAATAATAATAATAATAATAATAATAATAATAATAATAATAATAATAATAATAATAATAATAATAATAATAATAATAATAATAATAATAATGATAATAATAATAATAATAATAATAATAATAATAATAATAATAATAATTGCGGGATGTGAAGACACGAGCACGTTTGTTCAACACCACGGTGCTACCTGCGTTGTGCCAAGGAACCGAGACATAGTCAGAAACGAAGGCGACCACACACACCATAAGGACAGCTCACAGGGCCTTGGAACGCAGACTATTGGAGACTGATCGCCGTGCCCAACGAGCTGCAGGCCTACGCAGTGCTGATCTTCGGAGGCAGTCGCAGTTAATAGATCCTCTCCTGTTTATGGCCCAGTCCAACCCCCCCCCCCGATGGGCAGACCAAGTGCTGCGTCGAATGGATGACCGATGGAGCCTCTGTACAACAGCCTGGTTACCTCGTGATTGCCGCCGGCCTCTAGGCCGTCCTCCCACAAGATGGAATTCTGCATTTTCAGGCAGCGTCAAAACGTTCCGCATCGAGCGGGGGCTTCCAGGAAATCGCCATCACTGAATGTCTTTTCTAGATTTTTATTCTGTGCCTATTTTTTAAATTATTTTATACTTACATAATTCATTAAAATCAAACATTTTTGTACCGCTGAGTTCTAATTTTTGCCTGATGACCACTACAGTCCCTGCCCCCCCCCGTTTCTGAAGGCTCAGGGCTGCGGCTACTCCTTGATTATGATAGCCGAGGGTGCTTTACCCTGCTTAAAATGCAGGAATTCTAACAACTCATATTGTAGTGCAGTGACGTTCACTCCGCTTTTCTGGAGGAAGATTGTAGCGGTCGACATACGTTTCAGTAAATCGACGGCCAAAGTCGTTATGACTGGAAAACAGATGAAGAGTAGACAATTTTAGTCGACAATGCATACCGTTAAAGGCAGCATACACGCTCGTAAACGTGATTGAGATAACTACGGAAATAGAATGGTATGGCCAAGATTACAACGCCTACGCATTTTGAAGTGTCAAAAACGACCCACAATGCCGCCACATGAGTCAGAATTTGGCCCCGCCCTGTATTTTCACGCCCCCTGTATTTGCCCTTTTTCTGCAACGCAAGGTTGCTGGGTCGTATTCACCGTCGGTACTGTTAGTAGGTTGCCTAACAAGTGAACCACTCACGTCACTGACGGCGAAGATGACCCAGAAACTCTGCTTTGGAGCAAAAGAGTAAATACAGAGGCGTGAAAAATACAGGGCGGGGCTAACTTCTAACTCATGTAACGGCATTTTGGGTCGTTTTTGACACTTCAAAATGCGTAGGCATTATGTTGTAAGCAATATGGTTCGATTCACATTGCTATCCCAACAACGTTTACGAGCGTGTATGCTGTCTTTAAAGGCCGTGTTCACGATGAAAATCGTGCTTCTGTTTTTCCGCCTATCTTGAAAACGGCCATATGCTGATTCTAATGGTGTCTCTGAAGTCATACGAGACCTTCTGTGAACACAGGTATAGTCCCTCAAAGATTGAGCTATGGAAACATGTTGGACGAGTTGTCCGAGGCTTGTAACCTCCGTCTTTTGCAGCCGATCTATGCGAGCTGACCTGAGTAAAGAGAGAAGCTGAGAATGAAGGGAAGAACGGGGCTAATGATTGAAAATCATCGCTCATATCACGATCTCGAGCATTCATTTGTTCACATCGGTGGGCGTGTGATGCGCTTTTGGGGTTTTCAATGCGCTCGAAGTTGCAACTTCGGGCTCTTTTAGGGCTCTTCCTGGCTCGTTTTCATGCGTTCTTTCGCCGTTAACATTACAGAGTATGCCTCCACTACCCAATCCTAGTGGAATTTCGAAAACTTTTTTCATCGTGAACACTGCCTTTAAGTGGCCATTGCTCCAGCCACAAAGGGGCTGGAAATGTTTGGTATTTTTTTTTGTGAATGGGACTGTGCCAGATGTTAGTCTAGTCCCCATTCCAAGAAGTTTTATATCTTTTCAAGCGAAGGTTGCATGGTTGTCAATGAACTCTGAGCTTGTCCTCGTGCTTATACAGATACATAGACGAAAAGCGGACCCGCACCTAAGCCTGCAGCCAACCACGTAGCCCTTGTTTCGAGAAGCAATGTAGCCTTGAAAAGAAGGGTTTTCTCGCCATGCTAGCAATTCCTCTTCTTTCTGTATTCGTAACTTGCTAGTTAAAGCTAGAAAATCATACAAAGCGATATCATTTCCCTATCAGTGAATGCTGCAAAAAGTTTAACGCCTTGAAAAAAGGCGAAAGTGTGGCTCTGGCCAGCGTGCTGAGTATGCTCTCTGATCAAAACTGCCGCGAACCAACATACCAATGCTCCAACCCCGAACCTATCTCGAATACCTCGGCTCTGTGATTTTAACTTTCGAAGCTTATGGCGCCTGGAGCCTGTCAAGAGCCTGTTAAATATGTTGAACGTTCCATCGAGTTCGCGTTGTACACGATGAACAAATCTCGAACTACTGATATGCCCAATGCTGGTATGTCTTCTCTTTCTCTGTGTGCTGGAGAGAAGAAAGTGGGAACAGAGATCATAGAAGAAGCGAGAATTCGGGAGAAGTTAGACAGTACTTTCAGAAAGATTGTCATAGGATTCCCGAAACCTGTTTATATCCTGTTAAAAACCGATTCGCGGCAGGTTTGTGAAATCGAAAACTTACCTCAAACCTGCCGGGTGGGTGTCTGGGACGCCTGATGAGTTACGATCCGACAGTTTCCTGAGAGTTTCACGGCAAAGCCTTTCAGAGCTCCCGGCAAGATAAGAGCCCACTGCTGCCTCCTCGTTGCGAGGTGGCTGGCATCACGGGCGGAATACGAGGCAGCCACCCTGTCCTTATGCAAGTTTGCGTGCAGGCCAGTCATTGTTCGGGTCTTACCGGATAAGGTGACGCTGTGATACTGTGATGGTAACCTTTATTGAGTTTCGACCTTTTCTGTGGAGGTGTGGAGCAGATTTAACTTTGTCGTATTTACGAGCCACTTCAATGCAAGCCTGCAGTTTTGGTCTCGGAAGAAAACACTCCTTCCAAATCAGATGTTTTTTGGAGATACGTATATTATTGTAAAGCCTCTTGACAGAACGAGTTGCTGCGTAGGGGTAGCGGCCTTAAATGCACAGTACACCCTCGGACATGAATTTTGAGATTTTCATGTAATTGTGTAGAAGACCCCACCATGTATAACACGTGCCAAATGCGAGATCTCAATTCCTCCAAGTAAGCGAGATATTAGCGACCCCCACAGGCCCGACCCCCTTCGCTCACCACCACAGGCCCGACCAATACCAGATCTCCGAGGTTGATAGCGGCTAAATGGATGGATGAATTCCAACAAGTCGTCGTTCTTCAGGTTATTGGCGGACTGGATTCTTATCCTGGCTCTCTCTCACGCAACGACAGAATGGTGGTGGCCATCGTGTGGTCAATGTCCCCGAGGAGAGGGAGAATGGGGAGCGAGGTTCTCCTGATTGGACGCAACACGGGCTATCCCCGCGTTGCGTCCAATCAGGAACCTCGCTCCTCCCCCGTTTCTCCCGCCTCCTCAGGGGCGTTGATACACGATGGCCACCACCCATTGCGAATGAAGAGAAATGGCCTGAGACAGAACCGAGAACCTGAGAACAGGCCTGAGACAACTCGTCCACAATTTTTTCACTCTTAAAATCTAGGCATCGTTGAAGAGCCATAACTCTGTTCGAAGGGGGTACTGGACGATTTCAGAGATACCACTGTAACCAGCGTGTGACTCTTTCCGAGATAAGTATAAAATCTGAAAATTGATTTTTTGGGTGTCCTGTGCCTTTAAAATGATGTAGGCCGTCTTCCAGGATGGCAGAGTTATTCATCCCTCATCACCTGTTTATGCTTCAAAAGTGGTTGCTAGTTCTGTTTTTGCTCTTACTCATCCTGCTTTATGTAGTCAGGTTAGGTTCTCTCGGTAAAGATTGTTTTCAACGTCTTTTCGTGCTTGGAAAAAAATAACCTTTGCTAACAATTTGGAAGTGATTAGTTTTCTACTTTAGAGCAATACGTGGTTTTTCCAACGTAAACCACTGCTCGAGTGTTTTTGTGCTTTGCTGTGACTTTCGTTCCGTTTAGCATCACTAATAACGTTTCGTGTTTGTTTCCAAAAGAAACGTTGTCATCGTTTTCGGTCAACTATTCATCGTGATTTTTCATATAGGTCAAGCCAGAACTGCAAGGAACGTCTCGCACCACGTAGAGCTTTTCCACAGTTACTTTTTTGTTTTTTTTTTTCTCTTTAATCCGACCTGCTGGGAGCAGAAGTAAAGTATGAACTCCTCCACATACGCAGTAAAGTTCATTAGACGCTATCTATAGCAAGAAGTACGAGAAAGAAAAGTTGGGCTCACATTCTTAACCCATTCCAGCCTCATGCGACAGTTTAGCAGTACATAGTAATCAAAAATTGTGCTCGTATGTGTTGTCCTGTAGGGTAGGTTGCAACTTTTGTGTTTCAGTGCCACGCTATGCAGAACATATTGTTAGTGATTCGCAGATGTATGGTGCTTTCGCCAAATTTAGTCTAGCGAATGGACTGAATGTGATCATTGGCGGAGAACCGTGCGACGTCCGCGAAGCGACCGGCCAATGTGGTTTCAATAGATCGACCGCGGCGATCCCTTTCGCCTACTAGACTAAATTTATAGTTAGGAGGACGACCACACTGCCGATCCATTTCCCGAACTGAATGCATCAGATCTGTTGAATGCTGTCAACTATAGGAGCGGCTCCTGCTCGGTTCTATGTGGTTTCCATCTTTGTCAGTTGTCTGAGCAGATTCCTGCACCCCATGAGTAAAGATCACCGACTCTAGAGCTATAATTCTACAACATGCGGAGAAAATCAAATGAGTTCATGGGAGCCCTTTCGCATGTAATTCTCAATCAATTGAGAGCACAAGTTTGCACAGAGGTACACATTGAGATATTCGATAATTCTGCTGAATCAACGTGTACTGAAAACAGGGAACCCTAGCAATTAGCAGATATGAAGACCATACACAGCGCTCGGCTAATCAAATACATGGATTGTCATGTACTTTTCATTCCCATTGAGGTCTGCACTCTAACTCCATTCTGATTTGCTCATGCAGTCAGAAACATAAAAAGCCCCAGTTTCATATTCCTCATTAATCCGTTTTCCGAGTTTGCCACGATATTGTGCGATTTCCTCGGCCTAGTCTTGATTATGCAGTTTTCTAATTATGTGGCTACGAAATGCAAAATGTCACATCTCCTCATCAATTCTTCAATGCAATATCACGTCATTCAGTCATGCACATGACTCCGTATAATTATAATAAAGGCAGCAATTATGCACAAGGCTGCCAACAAGAGTTTACCCTTTTAAATTCAGAAGCTCTCTTTGGAGCCGTTTCCAACTTTTCAAATTAATCACCGCTTGTATTAGAAACGGACGGTAGGATGTCAATTCATATTGTCATGAGGTAGGTTTCATATAATCGTCGAAAGTTGTTTTCGATGTTTCTTCAACTTACCACCCACTGATACCCATGGTTTCCTCAGTTATGAAGTTCTACAGTCCACGGCAACGGGAAAAGGGGGTGGTGCGGTTAACACGATTCGCACTGATACTTTGCGTTTATTATTGGCGTTGGCGCACATTCGGTGCGCACATGCTGCACCAAATCCACGCACACGGAGGAACGGAAAGTATCAGTGCCATCCGTGCCGACTGTGTGTATTTTCACTGAGCATTATGTAGCCATGGCTGGCTCGGTTCCAAGGTTGCCATTAATAGATAAGGATTTCGGTAATTATGTATCTAAGGTTATGGTTTTTTCCTGTTTCTGTAATCTTTTCGTGTTATTCCTGCGTGTATAAGTAGTGAGGATTTCAGGTGTAGTGTTTTTGTGTGTGAGAGGAGAAAGCTTGCCGTATTCCAATGTGTCCGGTGTTTTTTTCTCAGGGACACTGGGAAAAGTTAAAAATTTGCCCATTATGGCTCCGCGTCCGCAGAGGCGCATCCAAGCACTCTAGTCGACTGCATTTTTTTTCTCAGTTTTGAAGAATTTGGAGAAAAAAAGGCACCAGAAACGTTGCACAACTGTTAGTCCCACCCCCCCCCCCACCTCACACGCACGCACACAGTACCAATACAGCGGTAATAGAAACTCTATTCCCAGCCTCATTGACTGGGACAGGGAACGTCTCCTCATCTCCCACTGGAAAGGCTGATCTTTTGGCAAATGAATTTCAAACAATGTTCAGTGTGCCTCGAAAAGTCGACCCGGAGACCTCGCGCTAGCCCGCCATGCTCAAATGGAGCATTCTTTGTAGTTCCATAAGGAAGAAAATTTTGAACTTTTGTCGAAATGGCCCAATTCTTTTCCAGTCACGCCGGACTTCATTCCTCTCACTTTCATTAAGAAAATTCTCCCCCTAATTTTGTATCCACTTGAACACATTTTCTATTTAAAGGCAGTGTTCACGATGAAAATCGTTTTTCTGTTTCTCCACCTATCTTGAAAACGGCCGCATGCTGATTTCAATGATGTCTCTGAAATCGTACAAGACCTTCTGGGAACGGAGTTATGGTCCCTCAAAAATTGAGCTAAGGAAACATGGTGGACGAGTTGTCCGAGGCTTGTAACTTCCGTCTTTTGCAGCCGATGTATGCGAGCTGACCTGAGTAAAGAGAGAAGTCAAGAATGAAGGAAAGAACGGGTCGAATGATTGGAAATCATTGCTCATCTCACGATCTTGAGCATTGATTTGTTTACGTCGGTGGGCGTGTGATGCGCTTTTGAGGTTTGCCTTGCGCTCGAAAAGGCAACTTCAGGTTCTTTTGGAGCTTTCCCTGGCCCGTTTTCATGCGTTCTTTCGACGTCAACGTTACATTGTGCCCCTCCACTACCCATTCCTAGTGGAAACTGAAACACATTTTGTTATCCGATTTTTGGTTGTTTTTTGCCGTTACTTCAACGTCGCAGTGCACGTTATGGTATGTTTACACAAGGTGTGATCGAGTTGATCGCAAAAGAGTTGATCGCAAAACGCTTGGCTCTGGGCGAGATTGAACCAGCATATTCCCTTTCCGGGGGAGTGGTGAAGATTTACCGAGCAGTTGAGTGAGAGCGGCGCTGGGGCTTTGGTGGTGCAGCGCGATAAGGCGCTATAGGGAATGAAGGAGAAAGGGAATATGCTGGTCCAATCTCGCTCAGAGCCAAGCGTTTTGCGATCAACTCAGCACCTTGTGTAAACATTTTTTATCATGAACACTGCCTTTAAGCTATATGAGAGCTGACGTTACTAGAAGATGGAAACGTGCATTTATTACACCTGTAATATACGCGGTCCCCGTTCGGATATTAGCGTTCAGAAAACCGAAAAGTAACAAAGGAATGGACACGATTTTATCGTACTCATGGCAGCTGATTAGCCGCCGGTCACTTGAAGGATACACCTTTATTACCTTTTCATTCTGTGAACCCCTTTCTAGTTTCACTTTGGTAGGTCGGTAATTATAAGCATTTATTGCGACTAGCATTTATAAACATATAAGAGTTCATAGCAGCTATGGATTAGGCGGAGAGAAGAAACAACATATATATGAATAGGTACTTACATAATCCTAATTGCTCGGCCAAGGGACGTTGCGTGGGGTCAGCATGAGGCCAGGCGCGGAGCCTTGAGAGAGATGTTTTCACCACCACCACCTAATGATGGTGGGCGAGATCTTCGTTTTATACCGTTCAGCTCGCCGTAAAGTTGCATGATGCTGACTTGCCCGAAGGGATGCAGTAATGCTGCATCACCTCAGCTATTTTTATCACGCGACACACCCATCTCCCAAAAACCTCCACTTAACGGTCCTGGGAATTACAGGCCTGTAAGTATAACCTCCATCTTCGCACTAACTTTTGAGAAAATAGTTAGAAATACCTTGTTAGACACCTCGAGCAGAACAACATCATTTCGGAGAATCACTTCGGCTTCGTGAAAGACAGATCCGTTGAGACGTCACTGACAAGTTCTTTAAATGATTGAACGAGTAATCTGGAGAACAGGAGCTTAACAGATGTCATTTATTTCGATTTCTCGAAGACCTTTGATAGAGTCACCACACAAAAATTATTGCGAAAAAAATGGCATCCAACAGGACCTACCATGTTAAACTCGATGAAACATACTCTTCGGTTTATTTAGCATATGCAAAGTGGAGTTCCTCAAGGAGGCGTCCTCTCGCCTATATTTTTTCTAATTTATACCTACGAATTTCCGGGGCTTCCGTTTCACGTTTCGGTGTCAACTACAAGATTAACGCAGATAATATCAAAATTTATAAAAAAGTTGAGAACTGCGAGGATACTAAGGCGATTCAGACCGCAATTGATTACATAGGTAAAAGGGCAGATACATGGGAGCTCCCCTTGGCCATAGAAAAATCGAATCACCTCCGAATCGGGAAAAGTGGTCAAGATATTATTTCAGTATATACTTGAAAGGCACAGGACACCCAAAAAATAATTTTTCAGTTTTTATGTTGATCTTGGAGAGAGTCACACGCTCTCAGATAATAACACCGGCTGAGCGTGCGGAGAAGTAGGGTCGCCGGCTGAGCGGGCAGGCCTATTTTGGGGGCGGAGCGTCTTATCGGCTGAGCGGGCGGGCATGCGTTTTACCGGCTGAGGGGCATGGCTTTACCGGGTCAGGGGGCGGACATAAATCCACGGCGGAGCATGTCGCCGGCTGATCGAGCAGACATAGCATTACCGGCTGAGGGGCATGGCTTTACGAGGTGAGCGGGCAGACATTAACCACTGGCGGAGCATATCACCGTCTGATCAGGCAGACACTAAAGCGAATCAGGCTCATGTACGGAGCGGGCGAAATGGGCTTCGAGCAAATTCGGGTGTTGGCATTCGAACGGGTGGTCATCCACACGATTTGGATCATTGACTCCTCACCCCTTACGGTTCGTTGTGACCGTGGGGACGTGACAGCTGGTCAGTTCATGATTTTTGAAGCAAGGCAAGGCTTGCCGCTTCAGAAATGAAACGCAAGCATCGAACTTGCTGGGGAATAGGAAGGGCCTACTAGGGGCTTTATCTACTCTTGCAGATCGATATCATTCACGTGGTAAGCAACTAATACCGGCAGAGTAGACCTCCATTTACCGGCTGAGGGGGCAGTGAATACGGGCTGAGGGGCAGCCATTTACTGGATGAGAAGGCAATAAACGCGGTGTGAGGGGGCCACCTTTTTCCGGCTGAGCGTTCCACCATTTACCGGCTGAGGGGGCAGTGAATACCGGGGCTCGCTCAGGTACAATGTCTAGTCAGCCGGTATTGCCTGCCCCCTCAGCCGGCGTTACTACCTGAGCTGATCACAGTGGGGTCACTGAAACCGCTCAAAACCCCCTATGAACAGAGTTACATCTCCTCAGAGATGCCTATAGTGTGAGGGTGGAAATTCGGTGGACGAGTTGTCTCAAGCCTGTATCTCTTTTCATTCGCAATTGAGCCAGGGCAAGGAGACAGTCGGGCAATGGACTGAAGAACGACGACTTGTTGAGAATTCATCCAGACATCTAGCCGCTATTGAGTTCGGAATTCTGGTAGGGGGTGTGGCCCGTGGTGGTGAGCCAAGGAGGTCGGGCCTGTGGTGGTCGCTTATATCTCGCCTATTTGGAGGAATTGAGATCTTGCACTTGGAACGTGTTATATACGAGGGGTCTGCTACACAGTTCAAACAAAAATCACAAAATTCATGTCTGAGGGTGTACTGCGCCTTTAAGGGGTCAGATCCTCACTTCCGTTCTTGAAGTAAGAGATCTAGGTTTTCAGATATACAATGATTTGAGTTTCAGCCCAAATTACAGAAACTTGGTTGGGAAGGCTAATTACCGCACTTATAATATTTTGAAGGTACTCAGAAGTAATAATCCTCAGGTACTTCTACGAATTTACAAAACCTATATGAGGCCCTTAGTTGAGTGTGGAATCATAGTTTTTAACCCCGTGAAGGAGAAGGACATGGACCTATTGGAATCCATTTAAAACAACTACACCCGCAAACTAATGATGGGGTGTTCTGGGATCGCTCATTCCCAGGTGCCCGATGGCGCCGAAAGAGCTAGAATTCTAAGACTGCCTGGTCTTTATAAAAGAAGAAAGAAAGCCCACCTTATAATGATGTACAAACTACTTACTAGAAAATTGTCCATAGATGCAGTAAAATTTTTTGGAGCTACATTTTCATGAAGCAGATGCGGGAAGCTTAGACTCTTTATTCCAGTTGCGAGGTCACAAATAAGGTCAAGCTTTTTCACCTACCGCAGCGTGAGAAAGTCCAACCAAATCCTAGGTGAGAATGAGTTCCTGCTGAGCATGTCTTTGAATGCATTCAACTTCCTTCTTAGAGACATCTGATCTCCTTCCTACCTCTCCTGATGGTTTCTCCTCTGCTTGCTTGTTCTTGCATGTCTTTCAACGTTATTTTCCGGCTTATCCGTTTCGTTGATTGCTCAGTGAATATCTCTGCAGTTGCGTTTAATATTTTGGTATCTTAGCGATTTTTCATCAGGATTCAGTGTAGATGCGTCTCAAATAAATAAATACACCTTAAGTCTTCACTATAGATACACGCAGGAATAACACGAAAAGAAATAAAAGAAATAGAAAATGAAGAAAAAAAAATAACTCAGCAAAAAGATTATAAGCTGCTTCGTTATCGATTAATAGCAAGCTTGGAACAATGCTAGGTATGCTTTCTGAAAGTACGCTGCCACACCACTGCCTTTTTCCGTTGCCGTGGACTTTAGAGGCAGCGTACGCGCAAAGACCGTATTCAATTTCTTTGCTGTTTTGCCCAGGTAAGCTTACCAGGGTGTGAATCATCGCAACGAGGCCGCCCAAAACACTTTGATTTCGGAGAAAAACTCGTTCGAAATTTTCGGAACATTCCGCTTCTTTTTTCACGGTGTGTCTTGTGTAATACACAAATATCGGAAAATTGGACGTGTGAAATGTTTCAGGCTTTTTAACTTCTTGGGTCGTATACTTCTTTTTGCTATTCCATTGTCAGAAAAATTCTCTAGAAACAAGAATGGAATTTCGGATCTCCACGGCCAGTCGAAGCCTGTCGTGGCGCGTATAGGCACCGGACACCCAAAAAAATTATTTTTAGATTTCATGCTCATCTTGGAGAGAGTCACACGCTGATCACAGTGGTATCTCTGAAATCGTCCAAGACCCCCTTTGAACAGAGGTATGGCTCTTCAAAGATGCCTAGATTTTGAGGGTGAAAAATTGGTGGACGAGTTGTCTCAAGCCTGTATTTCTCTTCATTCGCAATCGTTGCGTGAGAGAAAAGCAGGATAAGGAGACAGTTAGGTAATGGAATGAAGAACGACGACTTGTTGGAATTCATCCACCCATTTAGCCGCTATCGAGTTTGAAAATCTGTTAGGGGGTCGGGCCTGTGGTAGTGAGCGAAGGGGGTCGGGCCTGTGGTGGTCGCTCATATCTCGCTTATTTGGAGGAAACGAGATCTGGAATTTGGCACGTGTTATACAGGAGGGGTCCTCTACAAAATTACATGAAAATCTCAAAATTCATATCTGAGGGTGTACTGTGCCTTTATGTTCCTCGTGTTAGATGATCAACAGGGATAACGCCTTTTCAGACAATGGAGCAGTTTCCAAGAGGCTACAGTGTTATGATACGCAGCATTTAGATCTCAGGCTTGGCCAACTATCTCCTCTTGGTTAAGACATTGGATTGTGAAGAAAAACCAGATGTGGTTTTTAGGGCGGACGCTGCCTTCAAACCCGTCGATTCACTCATAAAGGAGTGAGCCCACAAATCGTTCCCGGTCACGGGGGAGGACGAGTGGTGAGATCAAGCTTGAAACAAGGAGATTCCAGCATCTCCCAACGTCTTTTCGAGCGGCAATGAAGGGCCAACTTTGACTGTTTGGGCAAAAACCGTTTCTAATACTGTAGCTTGTGCTATAACCGACAGCAAGTTTGTATTTTCCTAACTTTTGAAGAAAAACACCGGAAACGTTGACCCATAAACACATAAAACTCCCACACGCACAAACATCAATACACCCAAAGTTTTGTCGTAGATGCATTCAGGGAGCGAGGAAAAGAATGAATTTATCTCTGTCACTTCCAGTTTTTTTTCGTAATTTTTCGTTATAATGTGACAAAGACTTTAGGTTTTTTAATAATGTGTTTGTGAGGGGAAACATAGCGTTTTTCGACGTTTACGGTGTTTTGTTCCCAAAATTCAGGGAAAATTTGCAAACTTGCAGTCGGTTGTGGTACAACCTCTAGTATGCCTAGTAGAATATGCAACCGCATAACCGCCTTTTTTTCCGCTGCCGAGAACTGAATGCACAATTATTTGGCCCGAACTGTATAACTCGAAAATGATTTTTATTCGAATGATTCTCGAATAACGTACATATCATTCAAAATTTGGAATTTGAGAATTTTGAATTTCAAATAATATTCGAAATTCGAATACTTCGTAAAAAGCGGTGCTGAATAAAATTCGAATTCCGAGTATTTCAACAACACACTTTCGAATAAAATTTGAAATTCGAATACTTTGAGGAGCATATTCGAATTTTCGAAATGCGAATAATCGAAATGCACAATCATCATTTCATTAGAAGTTCTTTTTTTCTGATCAACCTTTGCAAGCACACTCTATCAAAGCACCATCTTGACCTATTCACCCCACGCCCAATTTGGAGATACCACACGCTTGGATCGCGTGAAATATCTTCATCGTAAGCAAATGTTCAGAACGGCCTCGGTGAAGGATGATTTGAAGTCACTTGACACTGACAATGAGAGTCAATTCAGGCGCAATGTTCAACCTCGCAGAAGCGGAAATCACAAGCACGCAATCCGTTCTCTAGACTAGAGATTTTTAGGCGACCACATAGTTGCGAACACATCTTTTCAACGTTCTACGTTTCAGCGCTATCTACTCCAACAAAACAACCCTTTTGCCTCCTGATGAAGTTCTGTATTGTTCCTGAGTCTTAGAAGGCATTTTTTTTCGCAAGGGTTGGCAGCGGCCTCTGCAAAAGATTTCCCGTCTGCTCTCCATTCAGATTGCTGCTAATCTGAGGAACACCGAGGTGACGAAGGCTGCTGCCACTCGATCTGGAGCACAGGCTCAGCGTCCAACGAATGTCTACAAGGTCGAGTTGCAGTTCATTGAGAAGGAAAATAGAGACCCCCAGAGGGCATATTCTAGCAGTGGAAGCTCCGAGGCGCAGACTCATGATGACTTGCTCAGCACGAGACCTTTTTGGTTTGGAGCATCGTCAAGTGGAAGTAACTCGAGTCTCGGCATCGGGGAGCTGAGAGAGGAGTTTTTAGTTTTGTCCTCGTAAACGCCGTTCAGCACTCCGGCTACGAGCCCAACGTCATCTACGAGGTCCTTCGTCAGGGCTATGAATGATGGTGCTTACTGGAAGGGGTCACAGGGACCATTTGTCGTCCGATCTCTGCCAGAACGGGAACCGGTGTTTACTTCAGTTGGCACAAGGGTAGCACTCAGTCTGCCAACGACGATGGAAGTCAGTGTGAACAATCAGGGCTTCTTCAATCAGCGTCCGACATGGGTTTCACCATCTGACTTCGGTAGCAGCGTCGATTGGATGGTTTCCGATACAAATAACAACACTGGCTCAGAGGAGTCTCCCGCATCGGTGTATGGTGTAAGGGTTTAGAAATAGGCCGTACTGATGGGACGAGTTACCCCGTAGCACAAGGTCAATAGGTCCCAGAAGGATTGTCTTATGGCTTATAATACAGTACCCAACGAGCCTATTTAAGGGATGTGAGAGGCCGCCTCCAGGTCTTCTTCTGCTTGGTCATCGTCTACTTGCGTGAGCCGTCATCCGCCGTCCGTCGTCCGCCAGTCACCCAGCTTCCCGCCACGGACCCCTCCAACCGAGCGCCATCACGACTTCCAACCGCCAGGCCTCAAACTCACGTCACCTCGGGTCCCGCGCTCCACTTCGTCACGCCGCCCGATATCGACCACACATTGCCAATAATGTGATTCCATATTGCTAATAAACTATTTATTATCGAGTTCGATCGTCCCATCACTGGTAGCAGCGAGCTGACGGTGAGGAGGAGGAAGGTGAGTTGAAATTTTAGGAATCTGCTCTGTTGAGCAAAAACAAGACACTATAGTGGGGGGACGCCTCCACTTAGTTTCGCTTTCTCTTCGTTTCAGCGGCTCGGATTCGGGAGTACCCTCTCATCTCTCAGAAACTTTAGAATTACCATTTTAGTATTGGTCTTTTTATCCAAACCAGTTAAATTTGGGGTATTTTGGTCGTTTCGGCGATGATTTGGTCGTCGAATCGGTGTATCACGATCAATTCCCGTCATTGCACGACTCCGTGACTCTCCTGAGGACGTACGATCGTTTTTGCCATGTTTTCTCGAGAAAACATGTCGAAACAGCGAAGAAAACGGACGAGCGGCAGCCACTTTGCATGCACTGGATGGAAACGCGCTCCAGGGTTGCGCCGCGACGCGGCCGCTGCGCCTGCGTATCGAATTCGGCAGCAGCAAAATCGTAAATTACGATTTCCTAATTCGACGGCGACGACGACGGCAGCCAGGTAAGTGTTTTTTTTTGTGTTTTTCTTTGTGTTTGTTGTGTCTGTTCGTTAGTGTGTTGTCCCTTGTTTGTTTTAGTATAAGTTGTGTGTGTGTCCCTTAGTGTTTTGCATAGGTATTTGTTCGTTTTGTGGCGTGTTTGTGATTTTTTTTTAGGTAAGTCCCAGTTTTAGGTAAATAAGTAAAAATGTGTGTGTTCATGTGTGTTTAATAATGGGTGCTCTTATGTCTGTTAGGGTACTAGATTAAGTAATTGTGTTTTGCCAATAAATGTTTGTGAAATTTCTGCCCGGGTTTTTTTCGTATTGGGGAGCGTAGGCCCCATTTTCTTTTTTGGGAAAAGTTTTCGGTAGGCTTCGTCCTTTTTTTTTGCGAAAGTGTTGTGTTTTGATCGCAAAAATTTCCGGCCGATGCCACCATGGGGGTGAAGATATTCTAGCTAGCCATGTGGGACCCTCGGTGGTCCGTGTAAATATAGTGTTTAGAAATAGGCCGTACTGATGGGACGAGTTATCCAGTAGCACAAGGTCAATAGGTCCCGGGTGGATTATCTTATGGCTTATAATACAAAACCCAACGAGCCTATTTAAGGGATGTGAGAGAATAAACTATTTATTATCGAGGTCGATCGTCCCATCACTATCGAAACGCAGCAAAAACTCCTGTCAATACTCCGCCTACTTCGTCTTCGCGTGGGAGGCGTCCTGCGCAGCTGGGTAATTTCTGCTATCATCGTACTGCTCTGATGTTTCTGGACTTGCATCAGCCTGTTCTATCTGTAGTTGGGCGTGGTCCGTGGAGTAACCATAATATGACGGAGCATGGAGTAGTGACGTGCCCCCATCTGTGGGCTGAGCAGTGTTCTATTTGTGGAGCTACCAAGCAGAACGCGCATACTGACGATCATTGTCCGCTCACAATCAGACGCATGAATATGGGTTATCTTTATCCATTCCATCCCGGTGGACATCTGCATCAATTTCTCTGAAGATCTGCGGATCTCATTAACCATGGATAAATAACGTCGAAGGGTTGAAGTACTAATGCATATTACTCCTGTCAACACTCCGCCTACTTCTACTTCGTCTTCGCGTGGGAGGCGTCCTGAGCAGCTGGGTAATTTCTGCTATCATCGTACTGCTCTGATGTGTCTGGACTTGCATCAGCCTGTTCTATCTGTAGTTGGGCGTGGTCCGTGGAGTAACCATAATATGGCGGAGCATGGAGTAGTGACGTGCCCCCATCTGTGGGCTGAGCAGTGTTCTATTTGTGGAGCTACCAAGCAGAACGCGCATACTGATGATCATTGTCCGCTCACAATCAGACGCATGAATATGGGTTATCTTTATCCATTCCATCCCGGTGGACATCTGCATCAATTTCTCTGAAGATCTGCAGATCTCATTAACCATGGACAAATAACGTCGAAGGGTTGAAGTACTAATGCATATTACTCCTGTCAACACTCCGCCTACTTCTACTTCGTCTTCGCGTGGGAGGCGTCCTGCGCAGCTGGGTAATTTCTGCTATCATCGTACTGCTCTGATGTGTCTGGACTTGCATCAGCCTGTTCTATTTGTAGTTGGGCGTGGTCCGTGGAGTAACCATAATATGACGGAGCATGGAGAGTGACGTGCCCCCATCTGTGGGCTGAGCAGTGTTCTATTTGTGAAGCTACCAAGCAGAACGCGCATACTGATGATCATTGTCCGCTCACAATCAGACGCATGAATATGGGTTATCTTTATCCATTCCATCCCGGTGGACATCTGCATCAATTTCTCTAAAGATTTGCAGATCTCATTAACCATGGATAAATAACGTCGAAGGGTTGAAGTACTAATGCATATTACTCGACTTTGTATGACATAAACACTCACGTATGTATACTAATAATATTCGACTTTCTCTGTATTCCGTTACCCGATAGGTTGAATTTGATAGGTTTAGACTTTGTTATTAGGTACATATACGACTGTTGACTATGATTAGGTTTCATTGAAGAACTGTCGGCGGTTTTCTAGTTTCCTTTTTTGTTGTATCTCCTTATTTCATGTATGTCATTGCTGTTGCGTAGAAGAAGTAGTTGTATTGTCTTAATAAACCGTGTTTATAAAAAGCAAGATGTTGTTGAATAACCACAATTTCTGTGACCTATTTATCAAAGTCGACCCCCTAGCTCAGTCGTAATCACACCGAGAAAGCCAGTTCCCTCATTGGTGAGCTCTATCTTGCCTGGAACTGCTAATCTAACCGAAATCAGAAACAGAAAAAAAATTGAAACACAACGCGCACTTCGCAGCTGTCTTAGTAATGCACTCTGCCCGCTGCGTAGTGTAAACAAGGCATTGTCTGGACTCAATCTTAAATGACCAAAGTTCGCTAGTCAAAATACTTTCTCTCGCTCGTCAACTGGGAGCGATCGCAATCGTCAATAGCTCTGCATGGGATACATATCGCCTTTTGGAAGACTAAAAACTAGTTTCTCATGTTACAAAACTGGTGCTTGGGGTGGACCTCAGTTAGACGGGCTGATAGACAGTGAGCTAGATTAAACGTTTCTAGTGATATGGATCTCATCATGGCTAGTATGGTCCTCCTCTCGGTCATTTGCCTATTATTCTCTTTGGATTACTTCATGATTAATTTATATTTAAAGCTTATCGTACCTTTATATTCCCACATGCGTTAAATTTGCGTGCAAAATAACCTCAACTGTGCACACATATTTCATGCTTCTTTCTGTCGTATGGACTGCACGGCAAAGCTATACCACATATCCCGATTTCCGGTACTCTGGCTTTTGCGTGAACTTGGCGGGAAAACAGGGTCGCTAATGCTGTGTTCGTGGAGCCCCATACATTAAAAAAAATGAAAATGTGAATTACTGACCCGGGAAATTTTTGAAGGAGCTTTTCTGCTCATGTATATCATATCGCGCAGCTATTGGACTACTCTTTTAAAAGTCTAATTTGCGAGCGCGCTTTCAACGCATTTGTGCTCTCAATAAAAATTTCGAGCTGCAATCTTGATGCAGTCGAAAAGTGCCATTTTCCTGGGATGCTTCTAGAAAAGATATGATTTTTACACAAATCGATGAAATGCTTGCACTGGTTCCACCTGCCTTTGAACAGCGCAAGTGAATAGGCAGCAGAATTTGAACAGGGTGGGGCAGGAGAACTCGAAAGAATCGTCCATAATATCGTTCTTATCAATGTTCAACAAGTTGTTTATCAGAGCGTTCTACTGATTGTAATAAATAAATAATAAATTATTATGTGATTCAATTGTTCATTGCAAGAGGCTGCGAAAATTCAGAAATCTGGCTTCTCTCGAAAATTCCCAAGAAACCTGTGGTGAAAAAGAAAACTCTCTGTTAGCCAGGACTTGTTCTTCTTCGAGGTGAGCTTTCGGCGCTTAGCGCCTTCGTCAGAGCTTAAAGCCACAGGGCGCCCAAAAAATTATCTTTCAGATTTCACGCTTATCTTTCAGAGAGCCACTCTCTGATCACAGTAGTATCTCTGAAATCGTCCATGACTCCCTACGAACGGAGATATGGGTCCTTGAAAATGCCTTCATTTTGAGGGCAAAAATTTGGTGGACGAGTTGTCTCAGGCCTGTACTTCTCTTCATTCGCAATCGCTCAGGAGAACAAAACAGGATGAGGAGATAGATCGGCAATGGACTGAAGAACGGCGAAATGTTGAGAATTCATCCATCCATTTAGCCGATATCGAGTTCGTAAATCTGGTAGGGGGTCGGGCCTGTGGTGGCGAGCGAAAAAGGGGTACGCACAAAGTAGCACTCTCGGGTGGGCGTGTCCCAGTTGGGCGGGGCGACTCCGCCCCTGCGCGCGAACGAGATTGTCTCCAGAGTGCCTCTTTCACGAGTGCTTCGGTTTGATTACGTCCTCATTGTATTTCTACTCTACATATTCGCCTGTATTCGTTTGAACTGTAAGGTACTACAAGCTGATGAATGGAGCTATTCAACAACGATAACTATCCTTCACACAATCGGTGATCCAAAATGCATTGATTTGCTAGCTTACAAGAGTTCTCCTGTTACCATGTTGACATGAAACTTTTCTTGGCCAGCAATATGATGCTATTAGGCGGCGTCTAGAGTTCATTCGCGTCGCGCCGCGAATGAACTCTGGGCGCCGCCTTATGCATTGTATGTTTAACTCCGCGGTGGTAATTTGATGAGAAGATGAGTCTGTCTTTCTGATTTCTCTCTCACCCATTTCATTTAAGCATAGAAATAGTTTTTGAATCAAGATATAAACCCTATTCGAGCAATGAGTAACTTTTAATGTTTTTTGACGTTTCAAACCTTTTCGTTTTCGACTGTGCCGCCTAGCACTCACTATTAGTCATAAATTTCGAGTGTCGAATATTAATATCATAATTTTAAAAATGGCGAAGGCTTCAGAATTAATAAAAAAACAGACATCGCCTTAGTTTCCGATTTTATTACCAAGATTTCCTAGACATTCAAGGCTTTCTCGAAACAAGATAGTGTTTCTTAACCTCTTGAATTTACCTGATTTTCATACTTTCAACCTAGATGTTATTGTGCCGTCGTGGGAAGACTTTGAAGTCTCTTGTGTTTTCATTCTCCAAGTATTATGACTCAAACCAAAAAAGTCAGATATATTTCATATTGTTGAGACCTTTTCAATGAATTTCCTAGATTATTCGAGTGTTTACTAACTTCTCGTTAGCATTTTCAGTCACCATTAGAAAATAAGGCTAAGAAAAGATTTTCAAAAATCGGGTGATTGCTAAGGCCGTAACATTTTAACAGATCATACACCTATGAACTGTTTGAAGAAATTTAGTGGATGGCGATGAAGAAAATGAGAACTCTGATCTACTTTTGAAACCTCTGCTTGATTGGATCAGTTCCTAAAATATCTCAAATAGCTGCTATCAAAACTGTTCGTGATTCACGAATCGAATGCAGAGTTTACAGAAACAAAAAAAGCCGAGCAAAGAAGGTGAGAGGTCTCCGATTCTGAAGAGTTTTGAAATGACTTTTTCTGAAAAATAATTTTTCCAGTAATTCATATTTTCTGTGTTTACTCTCACAATGAAAAATGATAGTCTGAAGCGGGACGAACGCATAAAAAGTGCACAGGAAGAGCCAAATTCGGATTCTTTTTACCAATTTCTTAAAATCTTACTTCGAATGCTTTTTTTTTCAACAGAGAAGCGCGCTTTGTTCTTCTTTTAAAAAAATACAGCCCTAATTTGGATTGAGTTTCTACCTCGAGATCGAATCGTTTATGATGCCTATTTTGATTTACATACAAATACTTTCAGCCTTTACATTCAGTGTAATAATTGTGGCTTCAAACAGAAACAAGAGGTTCCACAAGGCGGTAATTTTAGTCCAATTTTAGCAGACCTGGTCTTATCTGTGATGGAGTTTCAATTTTCCAAAACTTTTTCTCTTAATCAGAATGTTCTATTGGAGCCATTTAGATATATGGACGACTTATTGGTTATTCACAACAAAAATGATCAATATGTTGAGGATTTGTTAGCAGCTGTTTATAATAATGTATTAGAGAGTATTAGAGATTAAAAGAACTCACATGAATGAATTTTATACTAATTACTTAGATATCAATATAAGAATAGATAATAATGCAATTTTGACCAATTTATACAATAAAACAGATGACTTTGATTTCATAGTGAAGAAGTTCCCACAATCAGATTCTGCAGTTTCTGTTATCATCAAGGCCTCAACAATTTACACAGAGGCCTTGAGAATAGCCAATGTCTGCTCTGAGGTGAGGTTTTTCATAGATAAATTGAAAGAATTGAAAAACTCACTATTAAACAATGGATACTCTTCAGAATTTATTGTCGTTAACATAGTCAAATGCATCTATCGCAACAAAAAAATTCCATATAAGTTCCTTTTGCCAGATGATTACAATCATGTTAAAAAACTTGTCGTTGCTATTCTATAAATTCGAATATTAGCTACACTAATGTCTCGAATCCTGTTCTATTCCAGCTACTGCTATTGTTGAACGACCTACACCATACGACTTTATTGATTCCACATAGGATTTTGGACCTGACCTTTCCCCATTTTGGACTTTCACTGTTCTACCACTTTTCCGCGCCTCTTCTTTCTCACTCAGTTTCCTTTCATTATTCTTGCTAACAATTTCCGCTTGTGGCTCAGCTTTCTCATTTATTTCTCATCGACAATTCTGTTCCTCACTGAGGAGCCTCGGCAGAATTGTTTGGTAAGGTTCGTCTGCGGGCAGAGGCAAAACGGACTTTATCAACTTCTTACTCCTCTACATCCTTCTTCTTCTTTTCTCTTTTTTTTTCGTATCGGTCGACATTGCCTCCATTGAACGGCTAGTGACCAAGCATAGCCAATGGACCAAGCAGCTCCGACAAGTGACCCAAGATCGTAAACCAGTCCCAATGGCAATGTACGGTAGTCAGCAGGGTCGACAGAGTAGAGGTATCGGTTGATATCAGCGAGGATTTATTATATTGACTGATTTAATACGTAGGCTGAGAATAGATTCATTGAAAAAAAGACATTGTTTTGCTTAGCGAATAAGAAAAAAAGTCAAAAAAGGAAAATATGATCGATCCCTGGTCGAGAAATCGCCGCGTCGAACACCCGTGGCACGCACGCAAGCGAGGAGGCAATGATACCATCACTACCTCCTCGCTTGCGTGCGTGCCACTTGTGTTCGACGCGGCGATCTCTCGACCAGTGATCGACGATAGGTGTTTTGTTGCTAAGGGAAAACTTAATAGCATGGGACATCAATGAATAAAAAACATGGAAAAATCACTCCAACATCACAAATTTCAAAAACCTCATCGCCGAAGTTTTTGTTTGTCATTTTTTCTGCTTGATTTTATTTTGTGGTTGAAATCATGATCTGTAATGTTTGAAAAATCCTATCTGGCCATGTGAAAAAAAATTATTGGACAATAAAATTGAAATGTAATTACCGCTTTCTGGCATCACTCCAAACCATAATAAAATTTTCAATGGGCATTAATCTGTATCAGTAAATTTGGTTCAGACTTCGGTTTCCCTAATACGGTTTGTGAACTGATAAAACACAAGATACAAAATAATAAGATATAAAAAAACAACAAAATAAAGTTCCAGTTCCGCACGTGATCGGTCATATCACCTAACCCGTACAGTAAATTATTTCATATACTAGACATACGGAAGAAAACATGAAGAGGCTATAAACAACTAATTTTCATAGTAATTTGTTACAATAGGTAGAAGCAAGAAAAAATAACGAATTTATGCCCACCTTCGGCTTCTAGATTCCTGAGCAAGAAAAGTGAGCTTGAAAAAAGAAATTCACCCAACAAGAATAATTCGTTTCAGAGAAATATGTGATAGTGACATTAATTAATTCTCAAGATTTATGTCACTCTATGTCTTTTTCTTGCAATTGGGATTGTGTTCACTTCTAAAGTTTTATTGATTCGATTACTCTTCATTGAAGAATAGATAGCTTTAACGCCTTAACATAAATTTTGAGCTCCAACATCTTATGTGAATAGGAGGATTATCCAAGGTTTTATTAGATAGTGAAATTTTCTTGAGTTAGCAAATCAATGTATTTGGGATCAGCGTTTGTCGAAAGTATTGCCATTGGGGTTACAGGCAGTGTCCACGATAAAAATCGTTTTCGAGTTATCACAAAAAAAAACGAAGGTTTAGAGTCTGACTATTTCATCAGTGAAGAAAGAATCATGAAAAACGCTGCGAAACATCCAAAATCAGCTCTTCTTCTTGAAAGCCACATTTCAACGGTGGATCAGTTGCGCGGGCATGGGCCCGGAGTAGAGAACGTGCAAATGCGCCCCAATGCTAAAACTCAGCCGCGCTCGCGCTCCAGTGCTAATGTAGAAGCGGACCAAACTGTTCCTCGGAAAACTCGACCGCGAGCGGAAGGGCTAGCGCGAGCGGACTTCGGAGCCGTATGGAGCTCTTTCAGGCTCGTTTTCGTTCGTTCTTTCGACCCCAGGACCGCAATGAGACCCTGAACTTTCGATTTCCGGCCAAAAACCGAGGACGAAATTTATCGTGGACGCTGCCTTTAAGTGGAGCAATTAATCAGCTTCCAGTACCTTACAGTTCAGTGGAATACACGTGAATAGTGTGGGGAATACAGTGAAGACGAAAGCAAATCGAAGCACTCGTGAAAGAGGCACTCAGGAGACAATCTCGTTTGCGCGGAGGGGCGGAGTCGCCCCGCCCAACTGGGACACGCCCACCTGAGAGTGTCTCCACCGTCCCCCGCGAAGAGGTCAGGCCTGTTTTGGTCGCTTATATCTCGCTTTTTTGAAGGAATTGAGATCTCGCACTTGGTACATATTATACAGGAGGGGTCTGCTACACAATCAAATAATAATTACCAAATTCATGTCTGAGGGTGTACTGTGCCTTTAAAGGCAGTCTTCACTATAAAAATCGTTCTTCTGTTTTTACGCCTATCTTAAAAGCGGTCCCATGCTGATTCCAATGATGCCTCTGGAATCGAACAAGACCTTTTGGGAATGGAGTTATGGTCCCTCAAAAATTGAGCTAGAAAAGCATGGTGGACGAGTTGTCCAAAGCTTGTAACTTCCGTCTTTTGCAGCCGATGTATGCGAGCTGACCTTAGTAAAAAGAGAAGCTGAGAATGAAGGTAAGAACGGGGATAATCTCGAGCTTTCAAATGTTCACGTCGGAGGGCGGGCATTGCGCTTCTGGGGTTTGCGTTGCGCTCAAAGTGGCAACTTCGGGCTCGTTTGAGGCTCTTCCTGGCTCGTTTTCATGCGTTCTTTCGACGTCAACGTTACAGTGTGCCCCTCCACTACCCACTCCTAGTGTAAACTGAAACACATTTCTTATCGTGAAGACTATTTATCGTGAACATCGTGAACCTTGTTTCATATACATTCTCATTTTATGTTCCTCTCCCATCGAGAAAGCCAGTTCCCTCATTGGTGGCCCTATCTTGCCTGGAACTGCTAATCGAACCGAAATCAGAAACAGAAAAAAAATTGAAACACAACGCGCACTTCGCAGCTGTCTTAGTAATGCACTATGCCCGCCTAAGTTCTTCCGAGCACCTGGACATTACGTAAGGCGGGAACCATACTTGAAGCGATGTTATCGCAGTCAGAAGGGTGATCTAGCACTGGTCGCCGCGCGCCACGAAGGGATCGAGCGGCCGCGGCGGGGTCAGCCGTCGCACGCGGCGTTTGCGTGGCAGGTGCTACGCGCGACGGCATCGCGCCCACATCGCGTTTAAACCATAGTTTTTTGCGCGATTGCCTGCTGTTTAGCGTGGTTCGCGATTTCATCACATCGCAGCGTCCTGCACTGCGATGTGAGGACATCGCGGGACCTTTTTTGGTATTTCGTAGTTTCCTCCTTTTTTTTCTATCCTTCCCTCTTCGTTCTTTGTGTTCCCTATTCTTTATGTGTCTCACTATGCTGTGTTAACCCATTCACGACCGCACGCTACCACTACCACTTCGGACCTAACGCTTTTTAAGAATCGAACTCTCTGCCGCTAGAACCAGTTTCCAAGCTTTCTCACGTTCAATGTATAAACCTATACTAGGCTTGACTACAGGAGGCGTGGTCTGTTGGGGCTCAATCGGGAAAAGTCGTTGCGAAAATGTTTTATCGAGCACATAATGAGTTCTTTTTTTTCCACTGAAGTTTTTCAGCTCTTTCAACAGGAAACTTTAATTCGAATCACGTCCTATTTACCTGGAAAAGTGCCACGACCATGACTACAACCAACATGACCCCGAAACATCGTTTTCTCAATTTGAAAACCTGCTCTTTCAGATTTGTGCATGCTGGGTGAGGACGCAAATTGGCGTCGAAGTATGGTTATTCTTTAGCGCGATGCGATGTGTTGGCGCGATCTACATCGCAGAGCAAATCACATCGCGCGCGATTTTCGTGCCGCGATGCTAGTATGGTTCCCCCCTTACAGCCTGTACTAGAACGCTCACCTCGTTGGAAGCTTCAAAAACCAGCCGAAGTGACGATATAGGGTGCGGGGTTGAAAGCTCATGGGCGTGGCTGACGAAAGTTTTCGACTCAAATTCAGTAGTTTTCACTCGTTTTTGGTGCCTTCATCGGCGTGAGCGTTCTGTCAGGGACCATACGACCCAAGTAGCGTAGTTATCTCAGCAACTTTTTCGAGCGTGTCTGCTGCTTTTAAAGGCACAGGACACCCAAAAAATTAATTTTGAGATTCCATGCTTATCTTGGAGAGAGTCACACGCTGATCACAGTGGTATCTCTGAAATCGCCCAGGGCCCCTATGAATAGAGTTATGGCTCTTCAAAGATGCCTAGATTTAGAGGGTGAAAAAATGGTGGACGAGTTGTTTCAGGCATGCATTTCTCTTCATTCACAACCGTTGCGCGAGAACGAGCCAGGATTAGGAGGCAGCTCTGTAATGGACTGCAGAACGACGAATTGTTGGAATTCATCCATCCATCGAGCCGCTATCGAGTTCAAATATCTGTTAGAGAATCGGGCCTGTGGTGGTGAGCGAAGGGGTCGGGCCTGTGGTGGTCGCTTATATCTCGCTTATTTTAAGGAATCGAGTTCTCGCACTTGACACGTGTTATACTGGAGGGGTCTTCTACACAATTACTAGAAAATATCAAAATTCATATCTGAGGGTGTAATGTGCCTTCAAAGGATTTCGTGTACTTCTGGTGCGTCTTTCTCAATCTCTACCTGGACTAGTTGTCCGACTGGACGAACATGTCCACGGTGGTTGTCCCTGGTAAAACTGGGCTAGTCAAAAATGAAAGAATCTTCTAGGCAAAACAGTATTAGTTAGGGTCCAATGGAAAGGACGGAGCAGGAGAGAGTAGAGAATCGCAAGGGACCGGTCCACAAAAGATTTCATTATCACAACAAACAGTTCCACTGAGAGTAATGAAGGTGGGGTGAGAGTAAAGGATTTGGTGCCTTCCTAGGGCGTTTTTCGCGAATTCATCGTAATTTCAATTCTACCCGGAGGCCAAACAATCGATTTAGCGAATAATCTCGAAATTGAAGATAATCGTGAACACTGTCTTTAATTACCTCATAACTTTCTATAGTTAAGTCCGTGGCTTCCTTCCTAAAAAAATTTAAATTCAAACCGAAACTGGCGCGGCATTTTAAATTTCACCAGCGTCTGGCTGTTAATTACCAGCCAGCCGCCGCTGTGATTTAAACCGCCGCGCCAGCCGCGGTTTGAATTTTAATGTTTTTTCTAGAGGAAACAAGCCACGGACGTAACTGTAGTTGCTCGTGCCTAAAGTTTGCGTATTTCGCAGCTGATTTGTGTTCATATGCGACGCTGGATGGTTTTAATTTCAGGAAAGCGCAGAAGCGGCGTAAATTTCATGGGTCCTGTTTTTTATACAAATATAACATAAGAATATGAGGAGAAGGGAGAAAGGGAAAAGAAAGATGAGGAAGGGGTGCTGGCCATTAGGAAAATGAAACGCTGCGCGATATCGGTAAATTTTTTTAATGACGGCACCACCCCACATGCTCGGCACGCGCAACCACGGACTCGACGCTGCTGCCCGCCGTCTAGAGAACGACGATACCTTCATTTCAATCGATTTTTTTCATTTCTCAGTATTAACATCTTCAGATCTTCGATTCATTCCATTAAATTGATATCAGTTTCGAGCGTGTACGCTGCCTTTAAAGGAGCCCAGATCTGTTAGCAGATTGCCCTTTTAGAGTAGTTTTTCCGATTCACTGCCAGCTCTGTTTGTAAAGAAATGGCGCCTGATACTCTCTGTAGCCGGGTTCAAGGCTAGTTTGAAACTGCTACCTTTGATGGTAAATGGCCTCACTTCGACAAAAGCGTTTGGCCGGAGGCCGCTATGCCCATACAATATCTTATACATCATCAAAAGATCAATCTACAGGAGTCCGCTGGGAGTCCTAGTCTCCCCTGCAACAGGAGTCCTGGTTTTCTCCTGTAGGAGTCCTGTGATACTCCTGTAGGAGTCATATTATTCTCCTGAAGGAGACCGGAACTTGTACTGTAGGGAATTTCAAATAACGTTTGCTGGAATCAAGCCAAAACCGCCTTGTTTTCGAATTTCTTTTATATCGAAGCATGATTTTCACACTTCTTCGTTGACGATTTTGTCAACGGCAAAAATTTGTGTAGGGCATTAAGCCCCATTACATTCCTCCCTCACTTATCATCAAGGAAGAAATTTTCCTCACACCGGATTTTTTTCTCCTAAGCACCCCAATCAATCAATGAGAGGGGCGCCTCTGTGAACCTGCATGGGCGAATCAGCTCTTCATCCGTTGCGCGAGCGTATCGTACGCCGCGCGGGTTCGATCAGCCGTTCAACGTGCGCGCTTCCAGGACAACTACCGGAGCTGTTTTGTCCTGTAGGAGACCCAGTGGAAGCAATGCGGCAGCGTGTCCCGTAGGAGACCGCTTCTCTTTACTTCGGTCTCCTACAGGACAAAACAGCTCCTGTGGGATCGCGGTCTCTCACAGGAGCTGTTTTGTCCTGTAGGAGACCGAAGTAAAGAGAAGCGGTCTCCTACGGGACACGCTGCCGCATTGCTTCCACTGGGTCTCCTACAGGACAAAACAGCTCCGGTAGTTGTCCTGGAGGCGCGCACGTTGAACGGCTGATCGAACCCGCGCGGCGTACGATACGCTCGTGCAACGGATGAAGAGCTGATTCGCCCATGCAGGTTCACAGAGGCGCCCCTCTCATTGATTGATTGGTGTGCTTAGGAGAAAAAAATCCGGTGTGAGGAAAATTTCTTCCTTGATGATAAGTGAGGGAGGAATGTAACTCAGACAAACTCACGGCTCGTCCGCGGCGGCAGATGAGCTTTCCGGACGGTCCGCGGCGCTTGGCGGCTGATCCGCGGCACGATTGATAGTGGGACGGTCAAACGGCCGATCCGCGGCGCTGTTTGTTCTCGAGGGGGTGGCTCCGGGGCGCACCGCCAATCCACCATCTCAATACTGATCGATGAAAAGCAGCCACATATATTTTTGAGTTGTTTTTGGATTGAACGACTCCACCACCTCATTCCCCGCAGTCTTAGACAATTTTCCAGCCGCTGACTTATATCGTATTTGTAACTTCTTCAAACCGTTATATCTACATGCACGCTAATTATTCTTTCTAGATGCCATCGCAACAACTTCTAGGGCAGAAAAAACTCCCGATGGTAAGTAAATTTTCATATTCTCGTTCATTTTTGAGATTCTCCTCTGATTTTGTTTTTTTTTCTCATTCAAATAATTTTCATGATTGTTTTGGTTTGGTAATTCTCTCATGTTTTTTTTTCAAGATTAGTTCCGGTTTGATACCGACTTTGATCGATTTCGGCATGAAACCAGATCTACCCTAGAAAACCAAACAATCATATAAATCACTGGAATGTAAGAAAGGAAAACAAAAAGAGAGAATTACAAAAATAAACGTGAAAATGAAAAATTACCTACCACCGTGAATTTTTCTCCCCTAGAAGTTGTTGCGGAGCTATCTGGAAGGATACAATTGGTGTGCATGTAGATATAATACTTTAATATATGAAGAAACACAGAAGGACGGGTTGGTCACAGAAGCCAAGAAAATTGAAGAAAATGAAAAAACACCTACAATCAGCTTATCGGCTACGGCGCCGGAATATCGTCCGGCTCGAGCGCGCGCGGCCGCGAAGCGTCTCAATACGCAATTGCAGGAGGGAATTTGACGCAGAGGAGTGGAATTTGACGCAGAGAAGCACAGTACATGAACTCTGTTTCCATCGAGTGGGATATTCTAGTAGAGCACCACTCCCAATTAGATGGAAACAGTCAGTTCGCCCACCCCCAATCGACTCATTGGCCGTGAGACAGATTTCGGCATTGTTGCACGCTCTTCCCTCTAGCTTTTCTTATCTCCTCAGAAAGCATCAGTATCACAATTTCGCAGGGTTGCTCTACCGTACGACTTATTTTCAGAGGTAGAACAGCTCAATTTACATGTAGAACTGGTTTCGATGTGCATTCGTAGACTTGTTCAGTTTATGGCATATTGCAATGCATGCCCATGGTAACACAAACAACTGATTGTGCAATAACTATGTGTTACAGGTCTTCAGTCTAAACTAATATTACAAAGTTGTTGCTTAAGAGTCATAAAATATGAGCTCTCGATTTCGAGAATTTAAAGCTCATGATCATACATTAATCATTTGTTCATAATCATAATTATACATCACCGATGTCTAAAAGATTGCAATAAAATATAATATTTTCACAATACTTCAGCGATACATGTCACAGTTGTACAGCTAAACTTACGAAACCAGTTATGCATGTTAGTCGAGCTGTTCTACTCTTGAAATTAGCTCTTACGATGGGGAAATCCTGCAAAATTGTGATATTGAGGCTTTCTGAGGAGTATGGAATGCTAGCGCGAAAAGCGTACTCCAATGCCAAAATCTGTCCCACGGCCAATGAGTCGTTTGGGGTGGGCTGGATAACAATTTCAAAAGGACTGTCCGCGGCGGCTCTCAGGACGGTCCACGGCGCCTGCAGGACGATCCGCGGCGCCTGCAGGACGATCCGCGGCGCTTGCAAGATGGTCCGCGGCGCATTGCCGGCGCATCCGCGGCTTCGGTGAAGGATCGTCCGGTCGTCGGCCGCGGACGATCCTGCAAAAGCGCCGCGGATCGTCCTTGGGCTTGTCTGAGAATGGGGCTTAATGCCCTACACAAATTTTTGCCGTTGACAAAATCGTCAACGGAGAAGTGTGAAAATCATGCTTCGATTTAAAGAAATTCGAAAACAAGGCGGTTTTGGCTTGATTCCAGCAAACGTTATTTGAAATTCCCTCCAAGCTACCGTACAAGTTCCAGTCTCCTACAGGAGAATAAAAGGACTCCTACAGGAGTATCACAGGACTCCTACAGGAGAAAACCAGGACTTCTGTTGCAGGGGAGACTAGGACACCTAGCCGACTCCTGTAGGAGTCCGCTGCCAGTGTCGGAGAAATCAAATCAAGTTGGCGTAAAATACAGTAGTTGTGCAGTCAATACGCCATTGCACCCTAATTGACGTCTATGCGAAAACGTTGATTTCTGACGCTTGTGCTCTTGTGTATGTATTCACAAACATTGCTTTTCATTCCTACCGGGGTGTTTCCTGTTAAGCGGTTACTCCCATGTATTGTCCTTGATGTCAGGCAGCCTCCAACGGACGCCGCTCGCAGTTGGCCCCAGGGGCGGCGCTTACGTGACGCCACTCGCAGGACCCGCTCGACGATGGACGCGATTCTTTTTCTTCTTTTTTTTGCGCTGCTCTATTGATTGCTGCTAAAGTGCCAGAGCGAGAGATGGAAAAAAGATGACAGCAGCATACGAGGCGGGGGGGGGGACAATTTGCTCATCAGTAGCCCGACAGGAAAAAATCAGCCAGACAACATATTTTTCGGCCGCTGCTATCATTGTCCCCCTTATCATTCCGTTTCTTGGTGTGAAGGTTCCGTTCTTCGCTTATTCCGGGACACTGTAGCCTTCAACATAACGTGGTTTTCTTTTTCATGTGTACTTTCTTCTGTCACCATGTGCCTCTCAACTGCGTCTATCAGTTGTATTCTGCTGAATGAAAACTGCTCTATGATTCAGTAATGCACAGATTTCCCTGCCATCAACTGGCCATTATGTGATGACATTTTACGATTTTGAAGTCTAACTTGTTTAGGATGGGTTGCGGTTTCCTTGAAACGCTTCAAAATGCGGGTGAAAATCGAGATTTACACTGCGGTCCGGAATCTGGGATGAATCCGATCAGGGATGAGCGGAGTCACGCGTTTCGCTTTCCGAAATCCGCAGTTCCGCGTGTTTTTGGCATTCCGCATTCCGAAAACCGCAAAAAACGCTGCGGAATGCGAAAATATCGGGTCATCTGAGAGGAAGAAAACATAAAATAATTTCTCAATTTTTCCGGGTTTCGCGTTCCGAAAACCGCATTTCCGCTCATTTTCAGGCGTTTCGCGCCCGATTTCCGAAATCCGAGAAAAAATTTTTTTGTTGCGAAAACCGATTTCCGAAATCCGAGAAATTTTTTTTTGTTCCGAAAACCGATATCCAAAATTTCATATTTTTGTTCCGCTCATCCCTGATCATGATTCACCGGCTTCCGAACAAAACTGATTTTAGCACCCGGTATCTTGCGCTACCGCAATCTTTGAACAACAGTGGAGCGCGTTATTGTGTCATAGAGTAATAGCACTGCATTCACGTGGAATTCAAGGACTCAGGCGATTTTGAGCTCCGAGCCGCCTTACAGTTCGGCTCGTCTTTCCTTATTCTCCGGGCCACTGCTGTTGCTGTTCGGGCCACAGCTGTTGCTGTCCGAGCTCCTTCAGTTCGCCCGGACGGCAACAGCAGTGGCCCGGATAGCAACAGCAGTGGCCCGGAAAATGTGACATTACGAGCCGAACTGTCAGGTGGCTCGGGGCCGCGAATCGCCTGAGGAAATAGGAGCCCTCGACACACAGAGGGAAGAGTTGCTCCGTTTTCGATGTTCGATGCGTCGCGCTACGCAATGCAAGCGAAGTGGTCCCGAGTGGAATTAGAGCCGGAAAAGGCTAGACAACCCTTCCCTCGTTGTTTAGAGAGCCCCTATCCCGAATTCAAAGTTAAGACTAGGCGCTGCACATGTTTTTTTCTGTAATAATTAGACTTAGATATAGTATTTAACGTGAGCCTCATGAATAAATTTAATTTTCAGAAGTTCGATATCGAATGAGCCCATATTTAGGTTGCTTTATTAGTTTCAGTTGCCCTTGTAACAGACTTGGACAGGCCGTTGCGCCAACTTTTGGCGGAGCTACGACCCCCTCCCCCTGTTCGCCGAAAATTTGGACAAATTTTTACGATCTCCCTCGCAAAATGAAAATTTGCTTTCGCTTTTTTGAGTGAGAAAGTCTAAAAATTTGAAACCAGTGATTTAAAAGACATTTTTCCTATTCTCATCCCATTTTACCTTACCAAAAAGTTTAGAGAAAATGCCCTTTTTCTCCAGAAGTTTTACGCCCCCCCCCTCAGTTCGCTTTTTTTTAAAGATTTTAACTTACGACCACCGTTGCGCCAAGTCGTAACCCTGCTCAACCCTGCCTTGTAAGCTCTCTTATGCAGTGTTAAGCGGTCTGTTGTGTAGCAAATCAGCGAGGCTCTGGTCACTTCACCAAGTTTTGGTTCTGGGGCCGCAACTCTAACGATTACCACCCGAAATTATGATTTTGGAGCTGGAACTTGGAAGATCCTCTTCGCTACCCATTGCCCGACCGCGTTTGACCCTACTCTAGGTCTCATGTGGGCAATTACTAAATTTTGGCTTACGGCCAGTAGCTCTTTTTTTCAGAGCTAGAAAAGCTTGTGAAGCCTTCAGCACTTACGTCAGACATTCACCCACCCGTGATTTCTACCCCCCACCTAAAAGCAGGGAGTGTTCCACGTCAAAGGAGCGAGTTGAACCTCGAGATACACAAACACAAAGGCCGAATTCGTTGACTCGAAATGTCAGCCGTTTGTCAAGACCGCTCTTCCGCTTTAGTTTTCTCCGAAATAGCTTCAATTCCATCCGGAAGACCTGGCGTTTGCCCCTAGACAAGCCCTAACAAGAAGGGTCTGGCGTCACACAACTACGAGTGTCTGAGTACAGTTTAAGCCGATTTTGGGTAAGAGCATACCCGATTTCGGATCAAACGTCCGCCAGCCAAGGCGAGGGTATGGCAGTGGTCTAATTTGGTATTCACCGAATTAGCTGTTCTTAATGTCTGCGAATACATTCGTAAGACATTAAAACTAACGGTGTGGTTGTCATTTTCCATTGGTTCACAACGTATATTTTGGGCTGGCCGAGGGTAATATCACATGTGAGAATAGTACCTCTGGATCAGCCAAACTTGTACAATAGGCCTCCATTTGCCTGAAAGATTTGAGAAAATCTCCACAATGAAGTGCGTCCGCAGAACCATTCACGGGTGTTTCCGTTTGAGGTGGATGTTTGTCGTGTTTCGCGGGTTCTGTTTTGATTTTTGGTATTGAAATGATGTCATAGTTGTAAATCAGTCATCGATTGCATACCGAGAGAGCTCGCGATACAGCGATTCATTGACTCCCGAGTATGTGCGTATGTGTTCTCATCCAATCTTACATCGCTCCTGGTTTCTCCTTCTCTTCCCATCTCTATCATATTGATTTCGTCTCAAACTAAACACCACTGCTTGTGTTTTTTGGCTTTGGCTTCTCGCCGTCCGTGGGCGAGCTGATCTTTGAGAGACACAACAACGCCTCAAACATTTTCTCGATGTATGTCTACTGAGGAGGGCGAGAGCAATGAGGGAGAGAAGAAGCCGCCGCCGTTGGTTCGTCCCGTGAGGAGACCGCCAGCAGCCGGGGCAGGGCAGGGCGGTTCCCGCCGCCGCGTCGGCATTAGCGACGACCACATTCGGCCAACTATCGCATGCACTTCCTATTATTGTGTGTTTTCCGCCGCCGTGTTGATCGCGATCATTATTATTTCAAAATCTGTCCGCATATTGGAATGCCCAATATCGTCCATGAACCGCTGTGCCGCATTACAACGTGTACACTGAGTTTTCCGCACAAGTTTTGTCTGAAATGTTTCCGTTTGATTCCACTGCTATATAGGCGGTCGTGCTTTGTGCTCAGTGGAAGAATTAGTTCAGAAAGAAAGAATTGTTCTCATTCCGGTCCAGCTATAATCTGCCACGCAATGATTTTGGTGCGAGTTTTGCATCTCAGTCTGCCACCTTGTTTTCGCACCTTTCTAGTACTTTTCCATCCCAAAGTCATTTCGTTACACTTTATGCTTCCTGTGTTAGGCTTTCGGGTGGCCTGTATTATTTGTCGGTTTCATGTCACTCCCAGTATTCTGCGTAGTGGTTACCCAGGCGGGATAACTGCGGGTATTCACCTAGAAATAGCCCGCCAGGCTCCGTAGCGGCTCCTGGTGGGCTATTTCGCAGCCATTTCTCGGCTTTTCACGAAATGGACGAGAGGTGGTCGCGAAATAACCGGGAAATAACGCGAAGCAACCAAAAGTGAGCAAGACACAATCGCCTAGCCGCCAGCGGTCTGGCGGGGCCTCCAAAGGCTGAGCGACGTCCAGGTTTCTCAAACTTGGGTAATTGAATCTACTGAGGTGTTGACATATGAATCATGCCTCTGGAATGTGTCGTATACTTATCAGGAGAGCAGTATTTCTCGGCTATTTCGCCATTATTTGGCGGCCATTTTGCGGCAAGCAGGCGTTTCGCGGCTATGTCTCGTCCAAAGCTCTGAAAGAAGCGGGGTTTTGCACCCGACGTTGAAGCTAAGTCTTCTACCGGCGTCACCGTCCACCTTTACAGAAAATCGTTTCGGGACAACCTTGCCATTCACTGGCGGTAAACCAAGATACCAGGAAGCGCAAGGAGTTGCCGCGAAAGCAGGGTTGCGCCGGTCCCAACGGGGGGGGGGGTCGTAAAAATTCCGGCTATGTCTTGAACAAAGAATGGAAATTTGGGGGGGGGGGAGTGAGACTCGTAATTTTTTTGGAAAAAAATTGCGGTTCATCTCTTCGACACGGAGACTGAGCTAGCAGTAGTAAGTCGCGTGGTAATTCTGAACAGTATAAACGGAGATTAGTCTCAGAAGCTAAAAAGAACGGTAAGGTAGTTCTATTGTTATGTTGAAGTCGACTGTAACAAAATTAAGAATTTCAAAATCCTAATTTTGAAGCCGATGATAAGCTACCATTTTGGTCGTGAAGATTTTTCATCCCATGGGGGAGGGAGTTCGTTAAAAATTTGGTCAACAGGGGGGGGTCGTTAAATTTTGGTCACCGGTCGCAACGGCCTGCTCAACCCAAGGTTCTTGCTGACGTTGTATGATAGAAAACAACGCCGTTTGCCTAAAACTTGGCAGGTATCTGACGTGAATTTGAGTTTGTTACCCTGAATTACGGGTGGTTGTGTGTAGATGATTAGGCGTGCTCATTACAGGACCTGACTGATGGTCGTAATGTTTCGCAGCCGCAAGAGGGGCGGGGGAAACTCCGTGGTTCGTCCAATTACGCTCGTTGCTCCTCCCCCATCCGTTCAATCGTGCGCGCCGCTCAACGTCCCTATCCACGCCTCTCTTGCCGCTGCAAAACATTATGGTCATCACCCCTGTGACCCGAATTTGACCGAACATTCTTGGAGGAAGGTATTTTGGACACTACGCATGTTTGGTATCGCTTTTTGCTAAAGTTCGAGTAATTTTGCCTAGCCCGTGTGTGTTTCGCTTGCTAGCCTGCTGATTTGGTGCATATCGCAGCCTTATCTATTTGATTTATCGAAGGCTGAGTAACTAATAACATGCTTGCAAATAAAAAAGGCACCCAAACATCCATATTCGCTATCGCTAGCCATTTTCTGAAGCAATCACCGCGCTCTGTTTGCTTGCTGCCAGTGGATTGCGAAGTGGACTCGCCACGATTGTCCTAGCGGTGGACCGCGACGCCTGTAGAAGTCCAAAATTCAACGTCTTATGGGCTCCGCGAAGGGTCTGACAAGTAAGGTCACCTCGACAAAATGACCTTTTAAATTGAGCTAAACGTTTCTAGGATCTCTCTTCGGCTGAGAATTCGAATTCTCTCTATTTTATTACGAATCATTTTCTGAACGGAGTTACAGCCTAGCTTGCTCGGATGAGTACGGGCAGAGTAAGCAGCGGAGCTGTCGGTCATAACAAAATATAACAGTGATAAGGATATTTTGACATGATAAGCCTTTCTTCGACCGGCCCAAAATTAGGTAGCCAGGCTATATGTGCTCTATAGTATGCTAGCGTTACTTTATACCTACCTCAAACTGCCGTACAGGGCTCGACGCGGGTTATGGAGCCCCACAAGTGTCTGAGCTGCGGAGGGGGGGGGGTGTCTGAGCTCTGCCTAGAGAGACCAAGTGGACCATTTTGAATGGGGATAAACACTGTAAACACTGCACAATTTTTAAGCGATACCTTGATTAAGCCTATGATCTAGTTCCGCAATCGCGTTCAGTCCGCAAAGTCTCATTATCACAATCGTAGAAGCGAAGCGGTTGTTTTGAGAATGATTCTAGTTGATTTTTTCAAAAACAACCGCTTCGCTTCCACGATTGTGATAATGGGGACTGAACGCGATTGCGGAACTGAACTGTACCTTTTTTTCTAAGTAAGTTGTTCCCCTTCTTTAAATGTTACAAAAATAGAACAAGTCACGCTCCTGGGTGGGTATAAGTAAAAGTGATATTCTCCACACCTCGTGCAGTGCCCTGCTGCCGTTGTCTAAAAAATTGGAAATGGACCTTATGTTCATGTTTAGCGCCTAACACAATTTCCTGGATTATGTTCGGGGAAAAACCTTCGATTTCTGGTGGTCGCAAAAATGGAAAAGACCTATCCATCCATGCTAATGGGGCTTGGTAGGTCGAGAAAAAATTCGCCCAGTTCTTTCGGGGTGTCATTTATAGGTGCTAACCACGAAGATGGGTTCGGATTTCAGTATTTCAGAAGATTTTGGTCGGCAACGAGGGGCATAATTTCATTGGAACTTACTAAGAAACGCCTATAACTCTGGTTGGATAAACGTATCGCATGTTGGGAGGAAAATTTTGAGTCCTATGCCAAAAATAGGGTCCTGAATATTATGTTCGTATGGAATGGCCACTTTGTTCAAGTGCCCATACTTTGTGAGTTTCCGTCCCGAAAATATGGCCGACCAAAAAAGAAAAGGAAAGATGGCGTTTTGGGGGAGAAACTGGCTGGAACTCCTCCTTAGTCGCCTACATGCGTGTGTTCAATGGGATCAGGCTGCTTGACCTTGGAAAAGTTTCGAGGACTTGGTCTGCGTGCAAATAAGACTGAGTAAAGGTCTGAATCTTTTTTTTTTTTTGGGTGGGGCCGATCGAAATCTTCCAGCAGTGCATCCCGTGCCGATTTATGGGGGTAATACATTGTTCTTCAAAGTTTCAGGAAATTTCCAGTTCCTTTCGCATCAAGACAATTTTCCTCAGTGGGGACAAGGTGCAGCGCAGCGTTGCGTGCGATGCTTTAAAAAGGATTCTTCGACGTGTCACATATCGTCCAATAAGGAAGGAAATCCTGACGCGAGGTTTTTTGTACTTGTGTGAACCAATTCTGTAATCCAACTGTTTTTTTCTTCTTGTAGTTCATGAAACCTTTTGAAATTTTGACGGGGTTCTTGAAATAAAGTGAAAAAACGTCAGGCTTCAGTCGAGTTACCTCGTGGGCTAACAGGGTGAATGGGATATCTTAACAATTTTTGACCACAAGTTTAATTTTTGCCGGTCGCTTTTTTTTTTCGCCAAAAACGTGCACCCGAAATTAGAGCTTTCTGGGGAGAAGTTTTGGTTTATGGTCCTCATTATAATTTCTATTTGTTGGAATCGTTCCCTTAAATTTCACCGATGGAGTTAAGGTATCGAAGAAATGACGAAATTAATGTCAGGTCTGTACGGAATCTAGGAATATCACTTCGCATTTGGAGGAACCTTTTGTTGGGACGATGGAGGTATGGATCGGTTCTCTGAAATTCCACACCGTCTGTAGCTCCTTTTTCTCTGCAGTTTTCCTCGTTTCGAGTTTATCATAACTTATTTCCCATGATTTAGCCTCCAAGATTTCATTTAACCTAATTGTATAGCGGTTTTAAGCCGTGGTGCGTATTTCATAGTAGCGGATAGTTAGTCCGGATCATTGAACCAGTAGTTTTAGCGCAATTTCTGCCATTTTTTTTTGATGTAGTGTGCCTAACGCGTTGCTTCAGATGGAGGGGATTCTGGAATTCTAGAAATTTCCGCGCGGCCAGGAGGACTTTTAAACGGCGAGGTTAGGCGCAACGGCTCACTTGCGTGCGTACGCGTTAAGGGCTCTGCAGAGTGCAGGGTTGAGCAGGCTGTTGCGACCGGTGACCAAAATTTTACGACTTCTAGTGACCGAAATTTTTACGAACCTCCCCTGGGATGCTAAAATTTCATGACCAAGATTTTTGCGACCCCCGAAGCTAATCTTCATTTGAACTGTTCAGAATTCATACGCGACTTGCTACTCTTACCTCACTCTACCTTTCCGGGTGGTTTGGAGTAACCCCATTTTTTCGAAAATTTTACGAACCCCCCCAAATTTCATTTTTTTTTTCGAAAATTTTCCGAAATTTTTACGACCCCCCGTTGCGACCGGGCGCAAGTCTGCCCAACCCTGGCAGAGTGGCAGCGCGGCGATCTCGCTGTGGCAGTGCAGTGGCGGAGGATGGGGGCGCCAAGCAGCGGGCGAGGTCGGCGACGTGTCTCGCGGGAACAGCGACGCGGGTACCTCGCAGAGTGTTTTTGCCGCCGCGATAGCAGCGTCACCTGAAGCGGCGTAGTCAGCGAGCGGCGGCGGAAAATGAGCTCAACCATTTCACCGGCGAGGACGCTACCATCGATCTATTCAAGCTTCTAAAGACCCTTTTTCATTGTGTTCACTGTGCCCCAAATTGAGGAAAAAGTTATTGAACATACTGGGAAGTGCACAGTTGTGCCGTTTCATTCCGGTAATGGTTTTATGGGTATCAGTTTGACTAGTTTTTTTTTTCATTCTAGCGGGCGTTACTTGTGATTTATGCGGCTACCGCAAACCGTCTACTATTACCTCGAAATCTATATTTCAAGGCGCAATCACTCTACTGAGGGCAAATTTCAAACACAATTCCCACCTCCCTGAGCGTGTTAATTTTTAGAAGTTGTTCCCAAGCATAACCTAAACACTTGAAGCATATCAAAGCAAATAAAAGGTATTCAGATAAAATGTGGCGTCACATGAATGAGGGCGTACGCAGTGGTAGAATGCGATGCTGAAGACAACGTGGATGCAATTCTGCGCTGCGACCACGCCCGAATGCTCTCGCCCGGCGGCGTGCCGCCGGTTGCTGCAACTCTGCAAAGCCCTTTAGGCGGCGTTCAAAGCTTTCGCGGGGCGACGCAATGGCACATGTCAGTGTGACGCGAAAATCGCGTCGCGCGGGTGTTGATGTATGAACACAGCGCGAACGCTGGGTGGCTAAGCGCAATTGCGTACGCACGCAATTTCCCGAATACAAGCAACGGTAATTTTTTGTTAAAATTTACCCTGTCCCAAACGAGATGGCAAGCGAAGAGTCTAAAGATGCAGTGCACCCTTTTCGTCTGACATTTGTGGGTTACGGTAAGACGTCGCATACGCAGATTCGTAGCACGTCCTTCCGTAATCCAAAAACAGATGACTTCGTGCCCTCCGAGCTGTTATTCATATCCTGAAACACTTTCACTACCCCGTAAAGAAGAATATCTGTATCGAGAGTGAGTATCGCGAGCTTTTCGAGCGAAAAGAACCCAAACGAGTAATGAAGTATGTGTAAAAATAAGTGAGAACGTGAAAAACTGTTTTTGGATTACGGTAGGACACGCTACGTATTTGCGTATGCGACGTCTAATCGTAATCCAAAAAGGTCAGAGACGCAGAGGGTGCGCTGCTTCTTCGGACTCTTCGCTTGCCATCTCGTTTGGGACAGGGTATACCAACAGTTTTTTCGTGTTCGTATAAGTGCTAGTGATCCTAGATATGCTGATTTTATTCATTTCGCTGTTAGATTTGGTTCTGTTGATGAAAAACCACTGAAGAAAAGCAGCAACGAGTCCGCCATAGTGCGACGTCCATCGCGTGGCGTTGCATTGCAAACCGACGCGATGTACGTTGCGCGAAGGGAAATTTCGCGTCATTTTGAATGTATCGCGCCTCTTTACTGTGAGCACCCAGCGACGACCCGAAGCGAAGTCGCTCGATCGATATGTAGGCTGATTATAACATCGCGTCGCGCCGCGAACGAACTCTGAACACCGTCTTAGGCGTCGTTTATACTTTCGCCGCCGAGCGGTGCGGCGAAGTGCAATTCTTCAATATCGATCGTGCCGCGCCGCATGATCAATATTACAGAAATGCACTGTGCCGCGCTGCTCGGCGGCGGGAGTATAAACGATCCCCAACGGTGCGGTGAGCGTAGTGCGCGCGGCGAACGCGAAAAACCCGCCATCGTGTGGAGTCCTCAGCACCGTGTATGGGAAAACGGTTATAGCTAGTGGCATGAAATGTCAATAATGCTAAAAGGGAAAAATGCTCCAGAACGTGCCAGTTTACCTGATTTCACTTAAAGACAGGCAATGTCCTGCCCCCTGGACCGTGCATAAAGAGGGTGCGAAACGTTCCTGGGATTTCCTCGTTTCGTTTGGTAATTCTCTTTGATGATAACTGAAACCCCGATGCGTTCGAAATCTTGACTTGGATCCAAGATTCTCTTCAGCCATCTTCCATTTGTGTGTATCAGAGACAAAATTTCTAATCTCTGTAGATCCCTAGAATGGAGTGCGAGAACGAGACGTGACTCAAAAGCCCGAGCCCGGAGATAGCTGATGGAAACATAGTTACCAGTTTGAGTGAAATCGTACGCTGCCAAGTTTTAGCATGTTGGTTCTGTCATGTTCAAGAGTTTTCAGTTCCCATGTCTTTTTTTTTGTATTTTTGTGACTGCTATTGTAAAACTTTATTTGGGAGTGATCGTTGTCTCTGAGAACTTGCATGGACTCGTAATTATGAATGTCTGTGCTATGAGCCTTATACATTTTAGATATCTATTTATATATTTTCCTATAGAGCAAACTAGACTATGGATGACGTGATATTCGAAGCCGTACGGCAGTGTGATCCCGATCCAATCACAGGCCATACGGGTGAGCTCCTTATTTCTTATCCGCTTTTCGTTCTAATAATGCAATCTTCGGTATCAGTAAGAGTTTCAGATTCAAGCATGGTTCACGAGAACTCATTTGACTTCAATTCCCATCAAAGTACCCAACGATTCGAGCCCTCCTCATCAGGTGCGTGACGAGCATCGCTCACAAGGGAAGTGTTTATGGCGGTAAACGCATCTGTAAAAACGGCGTATTGTTAGTATCTCTTGTGGCTCATTAGTAAGACTGTGCAGTAACCCACCCCGAGCTGCAGGTTTCAAGAAGTTACAAGCTCAAAACGGTCGTTTTTTGTCCTTTTGTACCTTCAAAACGGGCAGTTATTTTCGAAAATCTGGAAACAGGTCTCGTAATTGTATTCAGCACCTGAAACTACCCCCCCCCCTGAGCAAAGTTTTGGTGAAAGCACATTTTCCAAACTTTGTACAGACAAATAGCCTTTTGGACTTGAAGTGTTTCTGGTTGGGCGTTTATTTATATCAATGAGAGGGCTCTGGAAGTGGTAATGAAAAAAGTTCCAGATTTCGCTGACAACCTTACGCTGTGGGGATCACAGAAAGGGGCCGCAGCCCGCAGGAAGGAGAGGGGGCCGCATGATCCACCGGCCGCCATGCGAAAAATTAATGGGATTCAGCGGTACGAGAAGTTGTGAGTACCAATAGAGCAAATTTTCATTGAAAAAAGTAGATTCCAAATTTGTGGTGGGAAAAAGGTTTTCCACTAAATCATCGAATATCATCAATCTTTTGTTCTTCTGTGGGTTACACTCACGAGCCACTAGGGGGGCCGCAGAGCTTCCCGCCGCAGAGCTCTTATGGAGGATCGCCTACTCGTTGGCAAGAGCGTACGCGGAAGAAGAAGTCGTCTACAATGCCGTCATCCTTCCGAAGTCAAAGGTCCTCAACTATACCTCCCAGAATTCACTCTTTCACGAGTCCTGGAGCCAATTTTTTCGGTTACGGATCAGCATAAACCGGCTCAACTGATCCGTTGTCTTCTCCTGCGTGCCGGAATCGAAGCAAACCCTGGACCCCCTCGCCGTATCCGATGGCCCTGCACCCAGTGTGGTACCTCAGCCGCAGCAGGGAGTGTCCAATGTATCAAGTGCAGAAAATGGACCCACGTGAGACAATGTTCCGGCCTCAAGTCCTTCAAGGATGCGGATAGCTCATACGTATGTCCCAACTGCAACATAACCGGGTCAACACAACATATCAACTCAGACTCATTGAAGGTAATCCAATGGAACATAAATGGTTTTCGCCACAAATCAGCCGAATTGGAAGCTCTTGCTCATCGCATAGGGGCCGATGTCATAGGACTACAAGAGACCAAGCTGGACACAAGCCATGGTACACCTACTGTCCGAGGCTATTCTTGCCTGAGGAACGACAGATCGAGCTCAGGAGGTGGAGTGGCTTTTCTCGTCAGGTGCAATCTACAGTGCAGTGTGATTACTGCTGGAGTTGACGATGGTACAACGGAATCCATCTCCATAAGTGTAGAAACTAAGTCCGGGCCTGTACACCTTCACAACATATATTCCCGCCAAGATCCTCGTGTCCACCCTCTTACGAATTGTCCATTTCACCGTTCCTGACATGTGGGAAGTCCACAATCGTCGTGGGAGATGTCAATGCCCATAGCGCTCTCTGGTCACAGGGCGAAGAAGACCAACGCGGACAGTGCATTGAAGAGGAAATTTCCCAATCCAATCTAGTGATCCTCAATGACACAACGCGTCCTACGAGGAAGCCGACGCATGGAAGACCATCATCGCCGGACCTCTCCTTATGTTCGCAGGACTTAGCATCGTCGGCCGTTTGGGACACCCTGAACACAGGAGCCAGTGACCATCTCCCAATACTGATGGAATTCAAGAGCGAAGCCCCCATATCATCATCGCCGAGGACCACGTTCGTCAACTTTAAAAAGGCGAACTGGATCAAGTTCTCGTCAGTGTTGGAGCAGCAATCGGCTGGTTTTGACTTTTGTGCAAACCCGCAAGAGATGGATCGATTCCTCACATCAGCCATCAAAGCAGCAACTTCGCAATCTATTCATAAGGGCAGACGGAAGGTTTTCACTCCTCGCCTATCTGATACCGCCAAGGACCTGATACGCGAACGAGACACCATTCGGAGAACGGATCCTACGAACACCCGAATTCCCGAGCTCAACAAGGAGATCGCAGATGAGGTAAAGAAAGATCGACAACAGACTTGGAGATCTTTTGTGGAGGGCATAGACCATCGCACTAATTCCTCCAAGCTTTGGTCCACAATGAAAGCACTTGATGGCCGATCAGCGAAACCGAACCCCCTCCAACTTCTGCACAAAGGCCAGCCGATCAGCAACAAGAAGGCGGCAAACCTCCTATGCAAGCAGTTCGGCTCTCCATGTCCTCATAGAAGCCTAAAATCGTCCCGGAGGACCTACAGATGGATTAAAACTTTTCCAAGGAACGACGTTCCTATCATCACGGCCGCCCTCATCGACGCCTCTTTGAAGAAATGCAAGCCTTCTAGAGCTCTGGATACAAGTGGAGTGGCCCCTATTATGCTCAAACATACTGGACCAATTTTCCGCGAATGCGTCAGAGCGCTATTCAACAGGACCCTGTCAACAGGACTGATATCAGCGTCATGGAAGGAAGCCAGGATTTTCCCTCTGTTGAAGCCCGGAAAACCTCCCGAAGATCCGAGCAGCTACAGGCCCATTTCGATTATCTCATCCATGGCCCGTACTCTGGAGAGATTCATTCTGCCTACATTGGAGACTCATCTGCACGTTCCCAGTTGGCAGAATGGTTTCCGAAGAGGTTTCTCTACCTGGTCGAACTCACTGGAATCATAACAGACGGAACGAATGAGAAGAGACCACCAAGCCGCTCACTTATGGTGGCGTTGGATTTGAAGAAGGCCTACGATACTGTCGTCACATCCATCCTCTGTCAGAAATTAGCAGAATCACCGCTACCAAGAGGCCTAACCCGCTGGATTGCAAGCTATCTAAAGGGCAGAACAATTCACACAGAGTTCAAGGGACAAACGTCTAATGTGAGACTGGTGCGCTCCGGGGTGCCTCAAGGAGCAGTAATTTCGCCGCTACTTTTCTCGTTCTACATCGCCGACCTACCGAGACCCCCACCAGAAGTAAATCTCATTGGATACGCAGACGACCTCACACTGATCGCGTCGGACCCTGACGTTGCAACTTGCGAGAAACATCTCAACGACTACCTACCAATATTAACAAAGGCCTTGGAAGACCATCATTTGCAACTGTCACTTCAAAAGACCACTGTTTCCCTGCTGACGACCCACACTGCTCAAGCGAAGTACGTGCCGAAAGTTTTCATTAACGGGTGCAAATTTCTGCACGAAAGAAACCCTACGATTCTTGGTTATCAGTCTGACACGATGATGACGGGACGTTTACACGCTGAGGCAGTTCGCAAGAAGACAGCAAAGCGAGCGAACCTCCTGAAAGCTCTGGCAGGAAGAAACTGGGGACAAAATAAAGAACTACTAACTACTACCTATCGTGCCATCGGACAATCAGTGTTGTCTTACGCAGCCCCTGCATGGAGTCCGCTACTGGCCTCGTCACACTGGGATCGGCTACAAGCTTGTCAAAATGCAGCTCTGAGAACTGCGACGGGAAGCCTGGCAATGGCGAACACAACCCACCTCAGTAACGAATCTGGAATCATGCCAGTGCAGGCTCATAATGAAATGCTGTCACTTCAATATCGAACAGTTGCGGCACTCGACCCTGAGCACCCCTCCCACGACATAATGAGGAAGCCGGCGCCGCCACGACAGATTAGGAGGCACGTCAGAACTGTCCCCCAATGACGGTAAGGCCAGGAAATGCTGAGAACATCCGCAAAGAGGTCCACAAGGAGTTTGTGAAGGATTTCTTGGGTAATATGAACTCTCCTTTACTAAATGGACCACCGCCGCAAATCGCGAAAGAAGAAGAGACTTTACCAAGATCAAGTCGAGCAGCGCTATCCCAGCTTCGGAGTGGTTACTACTCAAAGTCGCAGTGGTATCTTCATAAGATTGGAGCAGCAGATAATCCACTATGCCCGGAATGCAGTCTGGAGGAACACACAGTACCTCACATGTTCTCATGCGCTACAAAGCCAACGCATCTCACAATTGAAGATCTCTGGCTTAAACCCGTGGAAGCAGCCAAATTTCTGTCACTTTGATTCTATAAGATTGTAAAGAAAGAAAAAAGAAAATAAAAACAAAAACAAAAAAGATATATATAAAAAATAGAATAAAAAAAAGAGGGCCAAAGAAAGCTCCATCAGGGATCCTCCAAAGAAGGGGATCCCAGCCACCGCTTCGATGATTCGTCTACATGCCGGAAATTGGAACCAGGATCCGTGTCTATGGTGGAGGATGGGCAACAACAACAACAACAACAACAGAGCTTCCCAAGCAGGAGGCAGGGGCACAAATTTACGCGTCGTATGGAAGAGGGTCCTTCACTCGCGGACCTATCACAGCGCCACGCTTCACCCTGTTCTGCTGCCTTGACGTCTTGGTCTCTTCAGGGGACGTGGGTCAATCGTGCTCGAGCAACGACGTGAATGCAGGCCAGCTAGTCCTCGGCCCTTCCCTTTCCGTGTAGTGGGCTAGTGGGCTCACAAGCGTAAGGAAACTAGTCGTCCCAGCGCTCCTTTTTTCCAGAACAGAAAGAAAGCTTCCTGTGCAAATTAGCGCAATCGGCATTGTATTGCACTTCAACAACTTTAACCTTGAAGGCAGTGTTCACGATAAAAATTGTTTCTGGCAGAAATCCTACGTATTGGTGACCACTTTGAGAGTCCTGCCAAAAAAATCCCTAAAACCGCTTTGAAAGCTGAGAACCCGCCGACAGAAAGAGCGAATGGGCGGGCTGGCTGTTAATGGCTTTCCTATACAGACGATGATAAGACACTGTTGTGCCCCACTTGTGGTTAGATCATGCTATAGTGTTTCCTGTGATTATCAGTAGCCAGAACTGATGAGCAGCCTGGGATCCGAGATGCTCAACCTACGCGTGGTGGATCTGTGGAGTCGACTACCAAGATCAAGAAGACTCATCAAACGAGCATCAACAACTCCACGAGGAGTTTTTTATGTGTGGGAGTGTAAATGGGTGGCTGCTACACTCCTTCGTATTCTACTATTACGAGCTATCATTGAGAAGAATCCTGGACCGCGAAACAAGACTCCGCGATATCCATGCCGTCATTGTGGATTGTCGGCACAACACGCGAGCATCCAGTGCGGTGGTTGCCTTGGCTGGGTACACCAGTGTTCGGGGTTAATTAGCTATAATGATTACACTGATGCCTATTGTTGTATGTCTTGCATTAATTTACCTTCTACGGTTCCTCTTCATAGTCTCAACATTTTTCAACTCAATATTAATGGCTTGCGTGCCAAACTTATGGAACTTACATTGTACATTGAACGCTCACAACCTGATGTCATCCTCTTACAGGAGACCAAGCTTAGCGTGTCCTCCCCTTCTCAGCCCCGCATCCCCAGCTGTACGTCATACCATATACCCCGTACATCGCATGGCGGTGGCGTGTCGACTTTTGTAAAATCATCTATTCCATCTCATCTTATTGCACTCCCTAATGATAATGTTGTTGAATGTATAGGAGTTCATGTTGTACTGCAAAGTTGTCCCCTTGACACTATCAATGTTTACATTCCCCCATCCACTTCTTGTCCCAATTCATTTGACCCCACTCCATATCTATATGATGTATATGCAATCCTCTCGTCTTCATCTGTTGTCATGGCTGGTGACTTTAATGCTCACTCCTCTTCCTGGTTCTCCTTTCTAGATCCCGATGACAGAGGAGAACTACTTGAGCTTTTTGCGGATGATTGTGACCTGATACCTATAAACGAGGACTCTCCTACTCGTCTACCGTCGACGGGCAGACCCTCCTCACCGGATGTCACGTTTGTTTCCTCTTCTCTTGTCATGTCTTGCAGCTGGTCCACATCTGTGGCAATGGGCAGTGATCATGTACCTATTTGCACATCATTGGATCTTTCTCTTAATAGTCAGCTTGCACCTTTTTCTGGCTCCCGTAGCAAATGTTACACTAACTATCGTAAGGCTAACTGGGTCCTGTTTAAAGAGGTGCTACTCAGCCGGGTAGCCAACTATCCGCTAGCTGGCTCGGTACATGACAAGGAGAAATTCGTCGTCGACACCATCTGCGATGCCTCCAGAACAGCCATCCCGACCGGTCGCGTTAGAACGTTCCACCCTGACGTACCAAAGGAAGCCCTGGAGCTTATTACTCAACGGGACGACCGACGCAGAAGTGACCCCTCTTGATCCGTGCATTTCTCAATTATCCGAGGAGATCTCCAAAGTGCTGAATGACCACAAGCAGAAACGCTGGAGAGAGTACACCGAATCCATCAACTTTGCGACTGATAGCAAACAGGCGTGGAGCATCCTCAAACGACTATCTGGGAAGAAAGATTGCACCTGCGCGCAACATGCTTGAATTCCCTCGGGCAGATTTGAATTCGGATATAAGGCTGCCTGCCAGCTTGAAAACTCTATGCTTCTGCCTCTGCAGGGGGCGGGAAGCAACACAGACGGAACTTACGTGCTATCAGGAATCTCAGGCCCCAGGAGGTACCTGCTATTACTCCTTCTACTGTCACTGCGATTATCAAATCAATGAAGAACTCAAAGGCAGAGGGACCTGACGGCATTTCAGCCGTTCACTTGAAACATTTGCCGGAACAATATGCTGAGTTACTCAGTGATCTTATCTATTCGTCGTTTAGTAGTGGTATTATTCCTGCTCGATGGAAACAAGCTCTTGTTCTCCCCATCCCCAAGCCTGGCAAACCAGAGGATAAAGCCACGTCACATCGTCCCATACCCCTATTATCCCCTATCGCTAAGCTGGCGGAAAAAATCATAAATCCGCATCTCCAAGGCGCACTATAGCAGAACGTCCATCAGCATGGCTTCAAAAAGGCGCACACCACCATCACCGCACTAACGTCAATTACTGAACACATCATCGCCGGTTTCAATAGGATAGCTCCCGCCGGCAGAAGCCTGGTCGTAGCAGTCGATCTGACTTCCGCTTTCGCCAATGTCAGCACTTCATTGTTGTCAAAATTGATACTGGACTGTAATATGCCCGACTGGTGTAAACGATGGACTGACAACTTCGTCAAGAACCGCTTCATACGTGTGAAGTTCGACGGACACTTGTCGAAGTCGGTTCCCCTGAAGGCAGGCGTTCCTCAAGGTGGAGTTTTGTCACCAAGCCTATTCTCTCTGTATCTATCCGATATTCCGAAGCCGCCACCCAACATCCATCTATGTCTGTATGCTGATGACATCACAATTGTATGTACAGACCCTGTTATCGACCGTGCCACTGCGGAGATGAACAAATACCTCTGCAGCCTGGCCGAGTTCCTCGAATCGAAGCAGCTAAAGGTCTCTCCTTCAAAGTCTAGCGTTACTCTGTGCACTACTGCAACGGCTGAGCATCAACTGCATCCCGGGGTTCTCTGGGAAGGCAATCGGCTGCCCTTGTCTAAGCACCCTCGGCTACTTGGAGTCTTCCTAGACCCCTCACTGCACTTTCACGAGAACACGCGCATTCGAGCCGCAACTGCTAGCACGCGAAATAACATCCTCCGTGCTCTGGCGGGCACCACTTGGGGTAGCACAAAGGAAGTTCTACGCACAACGTATAAGGCCATGATACAGCTTACTCTGGAGTATGGAGCTCCGATATGGACTAGACACCTGTCGGATGCCTCTTGGAGCAAGCTTCAATGTGTACAAAATACTGCACTACGTGTCATCACTGGCTGCCCAAAGTCTACACCTATATCCCATCTTCATCAAGAATGCGCCGTACTTCCTCTAAAACAGCACTGCCAACTGCAGTCGCAACAGTTTCACATTGGCATAGTCAAGAATGCCGCACATCCCAACTACCCACTCCTGTCATCTGATCCTCATCCCCTTAATATTCGCACACCGCTCCATATTGCTATTTCTACATTGGATCGTCAAAGATGGGCTACCTCTGAGCTCACAAGGAAGAGGCTGCAGCAAATTGAACACACCAGATTCGTGTCTGAATACCTGTCCTGTGCCCTTCCAAATCCCATCCTTGGTACAGTGCCTCCTACGGTCGATGACAGCGAGAAGACTCTGCCCAGACGCTCCCGCGTCACTCTAGCGGGTCTACGTTGCGGTCACTCTTCGTACCTCAAAGCCTACGTACATAGGATCGACGAATCGGTCCCGGATAAATGTCCCGACTGTCAAAATACTGGTGATGATTTTATTACATCTATTTTCATGCTCTGCCAGACCTACTTCTCTGTCTGCTCGTGATATGTGGAACAAGCCGTGTGATGTGGCCACTTTTCTACGCCTATGAGAAGAAACTCCGATGTGGCTGATAAGAAGAAGAAGATGAGCAGCCTGCGCGCCCATTCGAAATCATAGGTTTTTGTCGTGACTACTTCCTTGAAGGCATTGTTCATATTTCCGCCACCAAGGGACAATCCTATAATGTTGATTATGCGGCGCGGCATGTTCAGTACTATGGGATTATTCTGTGTAAAAAATCGACATTCTGATCACTTAAAGGCACAGGACACCCAGAAAATGAATTTTCAGATTTCATGCTAATCTTGGAGAGAGTCACACGCTGATCACAGTGGTATCTCTGAAATCATCCAAAACCCCTTTTGAACAGAGTTATGGCTCTTCGAAGATGCCTAGATTTTGAGGGTGAAAAATTGGTGGACGAGTTTTCTCAGGCCTGTATTTCTCTTCATTTGCAATCGTTGCATGAGAGAAAGCCAGGATAAGGAGACAGTCCGGTAATGGACTGAAGAACAACGACTTGTTGGAATTCATCCATCCATCGAGCCGCTATCGAGTTCGAAAATCTGTTAGGGGGTCGGGCCTGTGGTGGTGAGCGAAGGGGGTCGGGCCTGTGGTGGTCGCTCATATCTCGCTTATTTGGAAGAAATGAGATCTGGCATTTGGCACATGTTATACAGGAGGGGTCTTCTACACAATTACATGAAAATCTCAAAATTCATATCTGAGGGTGTACTGTGCCTTTAAGGCGTGCGCGGTGCTGCAGCCTCCTTCTGCCCTCTGCTCTCTCGCTGTCTCTAACCTCCGCGCCGCACCAGCACGCGTACAAACTATGAGAATTTTGCGTTTTCACAACCTGTGCACTCCTCGCTGCGGCGGAACTATAAACAATCCCTCTGTGAGTGTATTGGAGTGTGAGTGACACCCTGATTTGGTCGCAGGTGGAGGGCAAATCAGAGGGATCGTATCGGATCACTTACCTTCATGGTTATCAGAAGTCCTGGGATGTAATATTCTTGATGAAGGTTGTATTCGCAGTCCGGTTAACTGTTTAAGTACCTGTGAATTTTGCCAAATGTTGATTAACAACATCAGGATCTGCATATTTCAGGTACAGAGCTGCGGAGTGCATCTGCTGATCCTTCACATGCTGAACTCACGCCATCACCATCAAGTTTTGATGCTTCAGGTGTGTTCTGAAATTCAGCTGTTTTCCGATGTTTTATTATGTTCCGTTGGGCAGCTAAGCGTTTGCGACCGCCTCTATCAGAAATTAATTACCCATTTTCAATCCAATAATAGTATCCTTCCCAAGAAATCATCGTCAGGTTATGCTGAATCATTTAAAAATTGAATGGGCATCAGGTAACCAAACTGGAGTAATCAGCATATTGTTTGGCTGTCGCCCACCGGCTTTTTTTGCCTAGGAGCGCCTAACATGCTAGTTATAATCTCAGATTTTTTACAGCAGAGCAGCCTTCTTCGGCGCTAGCGTAGTTGATCGTGAAAACTTTTGATCATGAGTGGAGGTTTTTCTGTGCGGTGGTATGAATTTTCGGCCGAACTTGAGGTCTTGGGGAGGGGGGAGGTGTGATTAGGTAATCCGGCCATTTCGTCCTACTCGTATGAGAATTTGTTCGAAATTTCATAACGATTCAAAATGTGAAAATCAATAAAAATTGAGAAAAACGGATTCTAAGGCCCTAGTTATACATCGGCGTTTACCTGCCGCTGGTTTTTGCGGGACATCTACGATTGTTCAGATTTCGAAATTGACCAATAGCAGACATGCCGCGGAAGCCAGTAGCGGCGAAACGCTGGTGTATAACTAGGGCCTAAAAGTTCTGGACGACAATTTTGGAGCCGTAAGAGTGATTTCATCGTTGTCAACTAAGACTGCCATCAGCAATAAGCGCGATTCCGCGTTCCGAGACCCGTAGTTTAGGGCTTTCGGCCGTCTGCGTGTTCCCCTAACCTCAACTGGACTGTGTATCCCAAAGGTATTGTTTCTACAGAGGCAAGAAATGCTAAAAATGATTCCAAACGTCACCGACTTTTCAAAAGCCGCATTGCGCACATTTTTGGGAGTTCCTCATAGTACTGATGCACGATTGAATGAGGGATAGCTGACGGTTTGGGAAAAAGTATGGTGAATAAAACGATAGAGGGCGAACTCGAAGATTTCCAGCAGAAAGAAAGCTGTTTACCGTGGTTCTATTGCGGGATGGCTTGCTATGATACCACTCCATTCCATTCCTTCCTCGTGCATCAGTACCGTTTCGCACCTTACTTCTTAACACCTGAGAAAATGCTCGCTTGGAAACCCGAGTTTCGAAATTTGGTGTCTTCGTGGGTCTTACCGCGCCGGCTTTCGGTGAGTGCTAGTCCAATAAAATTCCTGTGCAGTACTGTTCTCTCTCTCGGATCATCCCCCTTTTTTCCAAAAAGAAAACTTACAATCAGGCGAGGTAAAAACCTTAGTAACACATCACAGTCACTTCCAGTTTTGTTTGCTACGGGTTTCTGATAAGGCGCTATCCATATTTTTCAACGTCAATGCGGCACGCGCTTGTCGTCGGACTATGAATACTTTCTACACGCGTCACGCGCTTGTGGAGGCTATGAATACTCCAGCCACGACGCCATGGCGGAGCGGAAAAATGTGGGACTTAACTTCTCCAACCAAGCAAATTCTGTTCAAGCGCTCACCATCACGATAGCAGAGGATAATAATGGAAATAGGTATCATGAAACAGGTTGAGGTTGATGATGGATTAATAATGAAAATTATGAAAAGGTCGTTACGGCTGTCGCCGCCCTGGCGATGCGGGCGTGACGCGCGTGCCGCGCTGGCGTTCAGGTGTATGAATATCGCCTAAGGGCTCCCGGTCTCTTGCATTGGAGCGCATTAGTTTCGTTGCTCGATGATGCTAAAGCTGTCCCATGTCTCGTTATATGTGCGGGAAAATGGTAGCCACTTTTCTGTTTGCCCTGCTCCTCGGCGGATCGTAGGTTTTTTGTGTGTTCTCCTGTCCTTTTTTCAATTTTTCGCTTACAGCTGGAGAACAACAAGCCGCTTCACCATTTTCGGATAGTACGTCATCGGGCGCTACAGTATCTGAGCAGCCTCGTCGTCGTGGTAGGACCAGTGCGGAGGCGAATCGATCCAATTCAATGCATCCGCTTGCTCGGCCGTGTGCTAATGATGCGTGTACTACGATCGTTGCTTATCTTATGCAGTTCAACAAGGTGTTTTACCACTTCTTCCCCTTTCTTGTCGTACTATTTGTTGCGGCTAACGTTATAGTTCGCGTTTGTTTAGCGAAAAGATTATTGGCGGGTGCGGGAAATTTGGTACGCCACGCACGGAAGGAGCCAGGCGAAGCGTGTTGCGTTGTTGCGCTAGGAGGACCACCTTTGCTTTGATAATTGCTTCCATGTGAACGGATCGCCCATTTGAAGGGCTCACATTAACTGACAGCTTGCTCTGACGCGATCGAGTCGGCCAACGAGGACTTCAGAGTATCAGAGCTTTTCTCTGCGTCTCTGGCGCGCGCGTCGTACGCAATCATGTAACTGCTCAGTATCAGCATCCCCGTAATCCAGAAAACCGTATTCTCCAGTGACTGCTACCCTGAAGCGCGATGTTGAAGATATTATGGAGTAGCATGTGTTATGGATCCATGGAGGCATGTGCTCCACGAATCCATGTCGGTCTGGAGAAAAACGGGGACAGAAGTTTTGGGGCAGACAAGAGTGAGTCCACCCACTGTAGGCCAATCAACTCACCCTGTTTTCAATAGAGAGAACCTCCCCCCCCCCTCTATAGTTTCAGCTCATTTCGGGTGGACATTTATCCGCGGACTGTATCGAAACACTTCATTGTGTAGTGATTTCTACCAAGGAACTTATTCTGATGCTTTTTAGAGTTCTGATGAGGAGTTTTCACGAAAAGCCATTGAGTCGTTGACAAAGAAACTCAAAGACAAGAGGGATGAATTAGACGCGCTGATCGCTTCGTGCGGAAGTGAAGGAAAAGAAGCGGACAAATGTGTCACAATAGCTCGAACCCTTGACGGCCGATTACAGGTTTGTTGTTTCTCCGTTTCCATTATGAAACTACTTGCCTTCTAAGAAATATATTTTGAAGTCAAACGAGAATATGTGTCGGTTGTGGAACTAAGGGCGTAGGATTCTATACAATAATCTCCTTTTTCCTCACGGTAAAAAAGTCTCTGCGGCCCAGTTCGATTCGCTAATCTCAGTATGCGATGGCTCAGGCCTTCTTCAGCGTCAAGCATGTGTTTCGAAGGTTTCAATACAGATAGTCCACGTAAATTTGCTCATCTGCTTATCAGTGAGAAGCGGTGGGTTGGAGATCAATACCAGGTGGTTCAGTAAGCTTTGTCGTTCGATAAGAAGAACACAATTTTATGGTTCAAAATATACTATTATTCAGTATAATCTCACTGAACATTACTACACTTGCTCCAACGTTCCTCCAATCTGTGGATCCCATCACTGAAATGAGAATCCGGAAGGTCTGCAAAATACGCTTCAACAGCCGTTATGACCTCTTCATCCGATGAAAACCGCTTGTCACGCATAAATTTTTTGAGTCCTGGAAACAATTGGAAGTCGCTAGGGGTCAAATCTGGTGAATACGGTGGATGCTCCAACAATTCGAACTTTAATTCATGGATTTTAGCCATTGTCAAAATGCTCTTGTGACACGGTGCATTGTCCTGATGAAAAAGGATTTTTTCATCTGCAAACCGGGTCTTTTTTCACGAATTTTTTCCCTCAACTGGTTCAAAAGGTTGCAATAATATTCAGAATTAATTGTTTTACCAGTTTGCAAAAAAATTACAATCAAAAATTCTTTCGCATCCCAAAAACTGATGCCATAACCTTCTTGGCCGGTTTCCGGACACGAACTCGTTTCGAAGTCGAACAATCAGGTTCACACCACTTTTTGGCCTCTTTTTTGATTCAGGATCATGATGATAGACCCAAATCTCATCCATAGTGATGAATCGACGCACAAAATCCACTTTATCCTTTTTAAAACACTCCAAATGTTGCTGAGAAAGTCGCATTCGAATGTGTTTTTGTTCCATTGGTAGAGAATGCGGCACCGATTGTGCACACAGCTTTCTAAAGCCCAAAATTTCACTTAAAATATGGCTCACACTGCCGAATGAGATGTGTAGAGCCTCTACTAAATCTCTCTCAGTCAATCGACGATCTTCCAAAACCATATCCTATATTTTGGCTATGATTTCTGATGTTGATGCGCTTTTTGGACGTCCTTCAGGTGGATCGCCTTCAAGGCTTGTACGACCACGTTTAAAGGTAGTGTTCACGATGATAATCGTTTTCCTGTTTTCCCGCCTACCTTGAAAACGGCCCCATACTGATTTCAGTGATGTCTCTGAAATCGTACAAGACCTTCTGGGAACGGAGTTATGGTCTCTCGAAAATTGAGCTAGGGAAGCATGGTGGACGAGTTGTCCGAGGCTTGTAACTCCCGTCTTTTGCAGCCGATGTATGCGAGCTGACCTGAGTAAAGAGAGAAGTTGAGAATGTAGGGAAGAACGGGGTTATTGATCGGAAATCATCGCTCATCTCACGATCTCGAGTTTTCGTTTGTTCTCGTTGGAGGGCGGGCATTGTGCTTTTGGGGTTTGCCGTGTGCTCAAAGTGGCAACTTCGGGCTCTTTTGGGGCTCTTCCTGGCATGATTTAATGCGTTCTTTCGACGTTAACGTTACAGTGTGCCCCTCCACTACCCATTCTTGGTGGAAACTGAAACACATTTTCAATCGTGAACACTGCCTTTAAATTCAGCAACCCATCTTTCTACTCTTCTATTCTAATTGTAGGTGAACAATCATTAACATTCGTTCGTGAATTTCTTTTGGTGCTACACCTTTCAAAATAAGAATTTTATCACTGCACGATATTCAATTTTTTCTATTGCTGTGACACGGCGACACTAAATGGCTTCTAAACAAAAAATGAATTGACAGATTGAAATGATACTCCGCATACGTTCATATGAAGAGTGTATCAACAAAACAAAAACAATTTTTGGGCTAGTAGCAACACCCTATCTTATGGAACGACAAAACTTACTGAACAACCTGATATGTATGAATCCTGTATCAGCACGCTCGCCACCGGTTGAGCAAGAGCGGTTGTGCTGCAATGAATTTCCTTCACATTGATCTCCAGCCGACCGCTTCTAATTGACTAGTAGATGTTCAACTTTTGATGGACTGCACTACAACATGTGTCAGTCACGGACACAGAGTGTAGGGAGGGTCGGTGCGTCTGTCACAAAGAGTTTTTCACCAACTGGAAAATTCCACGTGTCGACATCCTATCACTCGAGTCGTAGCTAAGGAGGCGACCTTAGTAATACTCCGGCATGTTCAATTGTACACATCCCAACGCGAAAACAAGTGCAGCTCGAGCCCTATTTTTTTCTAGCTACTAGCTGGCAATTTGCCTTTTGCGGCATTCTTCTTCTTCTTCTTATCAGCCACATTGGAGTTTCTTCTCATAGGCGCAGAAAGGCGGCAACATCACTCGGCTTGTTCCACATATCACGAGCAGACAGAGGAGTAGGTCTGGCAGAGCATGAAAATAGATGTAGTGAATCATGACCAGTATTTTGACAGTCAGGACATTTATCCGGGACCGATTCATCGATCCTATGTACGTAGGCTTTGAGGTACGAAGAATGACCGCAACGTAGACCCGCTAGAGTGACGCGGGAGCGTCTGGGGAGAGTCTTCTCACTGTCATCGACCGTAGGAGGCACACTACCAAGGACTGGATTAGGAGGGGCACAGGACATGTATTCAGATACGAATCTGGTGTGTTCGATTTGCTGCAGCCTCTTCCTTGTGAGCTCCGAGGTGGCCCATCTTTGACGATCCACTGTAGAAATGGCAGCGTGCAGCGGTGTGCGAATATTACGTGGATGGGGGTCTGATGACAAGAGGGGGTAGTTGGGATGTGTGGCATTCTTGACTATGCCGATGTGGAACTGTTGTGACTGCAGTTGGCAGTGCTGCTTGACAGGAAGTAGGGCACATTCTTGGTGAAGATGGGATATAGGTGTTGATTTTGGGCAGCCAGTGATGACACGAAGTGCAGTGTTTTGTACACGTTGTAGCTTGCTCCAAGAGGCGTCCGACAGGTGTCTAGTCCATATCGGGGCTCCATACTCCAGAGTAGGCTGTATCATGGCCTTATATGTCGTGCGTAAGACTTCCTTTGTGCTACCCCAGGTAGTACCCGCCAGAGCACGGAGGATGTTATTTCGCGTGTTGGCAGTTGCAGCTCGGATGCGCGTGTTTTCATTAAAGCGCAGTGAAGGATCCAGAAAGATTCCAAGTAGCCGAGGGTGCTTGGAGAGAGGCAACTGGTTACCTTCCCAGAGAACCCTGGGATGTAGCTGATGCTCAGCCGTTGCAGTAGTGCACAGAGTGACGCTAGACTTTGAAGGAGAGACCTTTAGCTGCTTCGATTCCGAGAAATTTGGCCAGGCTGCAGAGGTATTTGTTCATCTCCGTAGTGGCACGATCGATAACAGAGTCAGTGCATACAATTGTGATATCATCTGCATACAGACATAAGTGAATGTTGGGCGGCGGCTTCGGAATATCGGATAGATATAAGGAGAATAGGCTTGGTGATAATACTCCACCTTGAGGAACGCCCGCCTTCAAGGGAACCGACTTCGACAGGTGTCCGTCAAATTTCACACGTGTGGAGCGATCTTTGACGAAGTTGTCAGTCCATCGTTTGCACCAGTCGGGCATGTCACAGTCCAGAATCGATTTTGATAGCAAGGAAGTGCTGACATTTTCAAAAGCGGCAGTCAGATCAATTGCGACGACTAGACTTCTACCGGCGGGAGCATTTCTATTGAAACCAGCAATGATGTGTTCAGATATTGACGTTAATGCGGTGATGGTGGAGTGAGCCTTTTTCAAGCCATGCTGATGGACGTTCTGCTGTAGTGCGCCCTGGAGATGCGGGTTTATGATTTTCTCCGCCAACTTAGCGATAGGGGATAATAGGGATATGGGACGATGTGACGTTGCTTTATCTTCTGGTTTGCCAGGCTTGGGAACTGGTAGAACAGTCGCTTGTTTCCAACGAGCAGGAATAATACCAGTGGTAAACGACGAATAAATAAGATCACTGAGTACCTCTGCGTACTGTTCCGGCAGATGCTTCAGATGAACGGCTGAGATGCCGTCTGGTCCTTCTGCCCTCGAATTCTTCATCGACTTGATGATGGTAGAGACGGTAGAAGCAGTTATGGCAGGTACGTCATGTCGACTGAGTTTTCTGATCGCACGTAAAGTACATCTGTGCTCTTTGTTGCGGCGAAATGAAGCAGAAGCATAGAGTTTACCAAGTTGACAGGCAGCCTTGTATCCGAATTCAAATCTGCCCGAGGGGAACTCAAGCGTATTGCGCGCAGGTGCCATCTTCTTCCAAGATAGTCGCTTCAGAATGGTCCACGCTTGATTGCTATCAGTCGCAAAATTGATGGATTCGGTGTACTCCCTCCAGCGTTTCTGCTTGTAGTCGTTCAGCATTTTAGAGATCTCATCTGACAGTAGTGAAATGCACGGATCGGAAGGATCAGTTCTGCGTCTGTCGTCCCGTTGTGTGATTAGCTCCAGTGCTTCCTTTGGTACGTTAGGGTGGAACGTTCTTACACGACCGGTCGGAATGGCTATCCTGGAGGCTTCGCATATGGTGTCGACGACGAACTTCTCTTTGTCATGAGATGTCGTAGGTTCGTGCCGTGGCAGTGTGGAGGAAAGAAGATCGCCTCCGTGCAAACCGACGTCAACCCCTCCGAGAAGAGGGTTTTTGTCATGGGAGAGGTGCTGGTCGGCCGCAGCTCTCCTGAGGATTTATTACAAAGGGCCGGCGTCGAGAGGAATCCAGGTCCAGCACGGAAGTATCCATGTGCCACCTGCGGCGAGGATGTTACCTGGCATAAAACAAGTGTCCAGTGCTTCGGATGCCAAAGGTGGGTGCACTTCTCCTGTTCGGGCCTCAGTTCTGTGAGGCATCATGACTCATCCTTTCGTTGTGTTCTATGCTCTGCCCCCAACAACTCTGATTCCTCAATTACCAACCGCCCCCTCTCCATTGTTCACATTAATCTCAACGGCCTTCGCAACAAGTTATCTGAACTCTCTCTCTATTCGCATCGTTCTCATCACCCGGATGTTATCATGGTTCAAGAAACCAAGCTCTCTCCATCTACCACTTATCCCCAACCTAACATTCCGGGCTACACCGCCTATCACATGCCAAGGACAGCTCTTGGGGCGGAGTGTCTACTTTCGTTCAATCTGCCTTACCTTCTCATATTATCCCTAATACTCCTAAGGACGGTACTCTCGAGTACATTCCTGTCCACCTCCCCCTCAAAACCCTTTTATCTCTATTTAACATATATATTCCTCCTATATCATCTTGTCCCCTCTTATAATCCTATTCCCTCCTTAAGCAGTTGTACGACTGCTCACTCTCCCCTTCAGCTGTCTTTGCGGGTGACTTCAATGCTCACACGTTCTGTTCCGCTCTTGATTCTGACGCCAGAGGGAAGATGTCGAAGAATGGGCTGAGGAGTGTGACCTGGTTATCCTCAATGATGACCAGCCCACTCGTCTCCCTGCCAACGGCCGACCTTCTAGCCCAGACATCTCTCTTGTGTCATCCAATCTCTCCTAATGCTTGCACGTGGTCCACATCCACAACTCTCTCCAGCGATCACATTCCCGTCTTTGTCTATATTGATCTCTTTGACTCTCTTGCCCCTTACTCTGGTTTTCGTCATCGTACTTATCTTAATTTGGGCCTAGCAGACTGGACCCTGTTCAGAGATGTTGCACTTCGCCATGCGGTCGACTACCCATGGAATGGTGATGTTCATCAGAAAGAGCGCCATCTAACAAGTGCCATCCGCAAGGCCATGAAAGCTGCAATTCCTGAGGGTCGTGTCAAGACCTTTTTTCCAAATGTCAGCAGGGAAATACTGCAGAAGATAAGAACCAGAGATGAGAAGAGAGCCGCAGACCATCTAGACCCGGACATAGCTGTGCTGGATAACGAGATCAAGCAGGATCTGGATAAGAACAAGAAGGAATGCTGGGAGAAGTTCACTGAAAAGCTGAATTTCAAGACTGACGGAACTACGACGTGGAAAGTGTTGAGGGAAATTTCCGGCAAGTCCGCTCACTCGATGAGCTCCGCTATTAAGTTCGAGGAGAACGTCTTCAAATCAGGGAAAGCGGCTGCTTATGCGCTCGGCAAGAACTTCTTCATCACACGTGCCAAGCGAGGCGTGCAGAACAGAGTCACGGTTAGAGAACTGAGCCGGTTGCCGCTCATGAACGCTTCTGAGGCCTTTACTCTCACGCAAGTAGAGAAGGCTATCAAAGAAATGCGGAATTCGAAGGCTATCGGACCTGACGGTATCTCCCCAGCCATCCTGAAGAAGCTTCCCACGGAACTTCTACCGATGCTTGCAGATATCATTAACACTTCTTTCCGGACCTGCACTCTACCCCAAGCTTGGAAGACAGCCAATGTGATACCGTTGCCAAAGCCAGGCAAGTCCCAAAGCACGGCAAAGGGCTTTCGACCAATAAGCCTGTTATCGCCCGTCGCTAAATTAGCTGAAAAGTTGATCGTGACGGACCTGGCTGATCAAAATGAGCGACAGCAGCATCAGCATGGGTTCAGGAAACTTCACTCCACTACTACAGCTCTATTAGAGATCGTGAGCTTTGCGGTCGATGGGTTCAACATGAGAAAGCCCCTGAGAACGGTGGCCGTCGCCCTCGACCTGAGCAAAGCGTTTGACTCTGTTAACTTGGGACTGCTGTCCGAGAAACTGCTCAAGTCGTCGCTACCATCATGGCAGAAGCGATGGATTGCAGCGTTCACTAAAGGCCGCCGTGCTAAGGTTCTGTTCCAGAATCATGTATCCGATAGCATTCCAATAGCAGCCGGTGTTCCGCAAGGCGGAGTGTTGTCCCCTGCCCTATTCAGCCTGTATCTTGAGGACATTCCCGAGCCTCCCAATGATGTAAGGATTGTTATGTATGCCGACGACATCACCATCATGTGCCAGGATCGTGACCTGCAGATAGTCGCTAACAAGATCAGCGCCTATCTCGTCGAGTTGAAGCTCTTCCTCGATAAAATGATGCTCACAGTCTCTGCCGCAAAATCCTCTGTTTCAGTGTTCACAACGAACACCAAGGAACACAGTGCCCATCCAGATGTCAAATGGGATGGTGACCTGTTGCCAGCAGCAAAATTCCCCAAGCTGCTTGGCCTTATTCTTGATCCATCACTAAAGTTCCACAAAAACGCGGAACAGAAACAAACAGTCGTCAAGGCTAGACTTAATATCTTGAGAGCTCTCGGAGGAACATCATGGGGAAGCAGCCGAGAGACTATATTGAGAACCTACAGAGCAATACTTCAGCCGGCTCTGGAATATGCGGCACCAGTGTGGCAGCACCTGGTGTCTGACAGCTCCTGGAATAAGCTGCAGCGTGTACAGAATGCTGCGCTTAGAATTGCTACCGGTTGTGCAAGGAGCTCCCCGGTGGAGCATCTTCACGCGGAGGCCTGCATATTGCCGGTCAAGGAGCATTGTGAACTCCAGGCACAGCAGATGTATATTAATGTTCTGAGGCAGCCGAATCATCCGTCAAAGAGAATCATGAAGCCCATAAGAGAGAGGTCGATTAGGACGCCGTTCGCCGATGCTCCTCGTAAAGTTGATGTACAGAGATGGGCCGACTCCAGCATGGAAAGGCTTCGTCTTCTGCGTGAGGAGCACACGCAATTTGTTCGAGGATATCTAGCAAAGGCGGCTGTGAACCCTATCTTGGGAACGGTGCCGCCTCGGGTTTGCGAGACCGAGTCTCAACTCAACCGGCGAGCCAGATGTGCTCTCGCCCGCTGCGCTGTGGTCACTCTATTCTGCTAATGTCTTACGCCAACAAGATCGACAGCAGCCGACTAGACGCATGCCCGGACTGTGGTGCTCCCGGACACGACACGGCGCACTTGTTCATGTGCCCGAAGAGACCTACCTCCTTAACAACAATGGACCTTTGGACGAATCCTGTGAAGGCCGCCCAGTTCCTCAACCTATGACAAAAACCACTTTGAGGCTGCAGAAGAAGAAGAAGTCATGAACAGAGCCAGCTAGCGGATAGTTGGCTACCCGGCTGAGCAGCACCCCCTTAAACAGGACCCAGTTAGCCGTACTGTAGTTAATGTAACATTTGCTACGGGAGCCAGAAAAAGGTGCGAGATGGCTATTAAAAGACAGATCCAATGTTGTGCTGATGGGTACATGATCACTGGCCATGGCCACAGATGTGAACCAGTTACAAGACATGGCAAGAGAAGAGGAAACGAACGTGACATCAGGTCAGGAGGGCCTGCCCGTCGATGGGAGACGAGTAGGAGAATCTTCGTTTATAGGAATTAGGTCACAATCATCCGCAAAAGCTCAAGTAGTTCTCCTCTGTCATCAGGATCTAAGGAGGAGAACCAGGAAGGGGAATGAGCATTAAAGTCACCAGCCATGACAACAGATGAAGATGAGAGGATTGAAAATACATCATGTAAGTATGGTGTGGGATCAAATGCGTTGGGACAAGAGGTGGATGGGGGAATGTAAACATTGACAATATCCAGAGGACAGCTTTGCAATACTATATGAACTCCTATACATTCAACAACATTGTCATTGGGGAGGTCAATAAGGTGAGATGGAATTGAAGATTCAACAAAAGTTGACACGCCACCGCCACGTGATGTACGGGGAATATGATAGGATGTATAGCCGGGAAGGCGGGGCTGAGAAGGGGAGGACACGCTCAGTCTGGACTCCTGTAGGAGGATGACATCAGGTTGTGAGCGTTCAATGTACAATGTAAGTTTCATAAGTTTGGCACGCAAGCCATTAATATTGAGTTGAAAAATGTTGAGACTATGAAGAGGAACCTTAGAAGGTGAATTAATACAAGACATACAACAATAGGCATCAGTGTAGTCACTGTAACTAGTTAACCCCGAACATTTGAGGTGTACCCAGCCAAGGCAACCACTGCACTGGATGCTCGCATGTTGTGCCGACAATCCACAATGACGGCATGGATATCGCGGAGTCTTGTTTCGCGGTCCAGGATTCTTCTCAATGCCAGCTCGTAACAGTAGAATACCAAGGAGTGTAGCAGCCAGCCATTTACACTCCCACACAGAAAAAACTCCTCGTGGAGTTGTTGACGCTCGTTTGATGAGTCTTCTTGATCTTGGTAGTCGACTCCACAGATCCACCACGCGTAGGTTGAGCATCTCGGATCCTTTGCGGCATTCAAGTGAATGCTTTCGAGTGAACTCTGGTGTTGGCGCTGGAAAATGTCGAAAGATTTCAAACTCGAGTGACTCGGCTAGCTCGGATTGGATTTTGTAAAAAGGGTCTATCTCTTTTTTTAATCTGTGAAAACTGGTTCTGTTGTCAGGTAGCGGGCCGTAAAGGATTTCCACATGTGGTGTATGCTCGTGTCTTTCGGTGGCCAGATTTGCACAAAAATGAGATACGACATCTGAGCATATGTGAATGCGCATTCGATCTGAAATGTGATTCCGTAAGTGGTCTTTACCTTGTACTCTTTAAAATTTTCAAATTTATTACATGCATTGAAGATGTAAAGTTTAACAAATTAAAGTAACAGTGAGAAAAGAGTATAAATATAAATCATGATACGAGCACAGTAAAAAAATGAAAATTTGAACGATGGAACCTTCAATTCATAGTGACTAACTAGGAACACGTAAAAGCCACGGGAACGAATGAACGACCCTAATAACCCTAATGCAGGTAACAATTAGGGCTGTCTTTGAAAGTAGAAAGCCTATCATCTAATCTAATTCTTTCATCTCATTTCTGTTTGTGTATTCAGTTTTGTTACAGTTGTTTTCGTTTGTACAGTAGGCTCGTATCGCTTCCACCGCTTTTGTTCCCTTTTGACGGCTTGACGTCGAATTGATCGTCGGATCGGTGTATGCCCTAGCAATGTGCGTTTCTGCCTGTTTACGGCGTGCAGTCTCCCATAGAAAACACCGATCCGACGAACGATTCCGTATCGGCCATACTAGCCCGTAATATAATAGCCTAGCCACGTTGGCTCGAGTTGGAATATCCCTCTTTCTCCATTATTTGTCCTTGCGCTGCTGGTGCCATTTTCGGCATAGGGTTGTGGCCTTAACAGCGTGTCACTCAACCCATGTTAATGGCGAAGCAGTCCAACCTAGGGTCGCAGCAAGACCCGCATAATCTGGTATCACGCGCGACCCGCATCGCAGGTTTGGGTATAGGTTGTTAAATGCGAAGGGTCACCGGCTGTTGGGCAACCGGACAGTGCTGTACCAAGTTTTGAATTTTAGAGCAGGATAATCAAGCGGGGTACCGAAATTTCGCAACTGGGGATGCGGAGGGGGTGGCAAAAATGTTGGCCCGAAAATGAAGGTTAGGGGGAGGGATGGCAAAAATTTCGAACCAAGTACGAAAATTTCTGGGAGTGATTCGAAAATGAATACAAAATATGCTAAAAATTAGTTTTTGTTTTGAAAAAAAAAACTGTCAAAAAATTGCGCCTCGAGGGGGGACGCAAAAAAATTGTATTCAAATTGATGGTGGCGCTCCGATTTCGAAAAAATACGCAATGCCCCGCTTAATCAGAAAAAGCGCTTGCTGACAAGGGAACTACTTTTATTCAGCCTGGCCATTCCTGATGAAATGTACTTTCCTAGAACCGTTATCGACGTAGATTCCGATTACGGCCTTCGCAGCTGCCTAAAAACGCTCTGAACAAGGTTATACGCGTTTTTAAAGCCTGGCGGCAAGGTAAGGCCGCCAGGCTTTAAAACCCCTCATAAAATTTCAGGGAGTTTTTAGAATTGGTTTCGTGTTTGGCTCCAAACATGTTTTTTGGGACAATCTAGGGTGCTGAACACGAATCTGGAGTTAGTTTTCCGGAAAGCTGAAGTTTACTGTCGATTACCATCACCATCTTCTCCTTCTTCTTTGCAGCCACATCGAGGGTTTTGTCATAGGCGGAGAAACTGGGCGACCACTAGTGGATTCGTCCATAGATCCGTTGTGGTCAGCGTGGTAGGTCTCACCGGACAGTTAAACAAATGTGCTGTATCATGGCCGATAGTACCGTAGTCCGGACAAACATCAGATTTGCTGCTGTCAATCTTGCTGACGTAGGACATGAGCATTGTAGAGTGACCGCAGCGCTGCGAAGCGAGTGTGCATCTCGCCCTCCTTCCGAGTTGAGACTCGAATTTGCAGACTGGGGGCGGTACTACTCCTAGTATAGGGTCCACCGCCGCCTTCTCAAGATGGCACCGTACGAACTTGGTGTGCTCCTCGCGCAGAAGACGGAGTCGTTCTTGCTGTGAGTTGTTCCATCTTTGCAAGTTATCTTTGCTTGGAGCATCGGCAAATGGCTGTCTTTTAGCTCTCTCTAACGGGATTTAGCACTCTCCATGACGGATGGTTTGGTTGTTTTATAATATTGTTACGGAATTGTTGGGCTTGCAGGTGACAGCGTTCCTTCACTGGTAGTAAACGTGTTTCGGCATGCAAGTGCTCGACTGGTGAACTCCTGGCACAATCGGTGGCGATACGAAGAGCGGCATTTTGTACTCGTTGCATCTTCGTCCAAGAGGGTTCTGAGACGAGATGTTGCCATACCGGTGCGGCGTATTCCAGGGTGGGCTGAAGAATCGCCTTATACGTTGTTAGTATAGTTTCCTTGCTGCAACCCCATGATGTACCGACCAGGGCCCTGAGAACATTGAGCTTACCTTTAACGACTGCCTGCTTTTGTTCGGTATTCTTATGGAACTTGAGCGACGGATCAAGCACAAGACCGAGCAGTTTTGGAATTCGAGCTGCTGGTAGATCCGACTCTACATCCGGATGAGCGCTGTGCTCGGATGGGTCAGTTGTGAGGACAGATACCGTTGACTTGGATGCGGAGATCTTTAGCATCTTCTCGTCGAAAAAGTTCTTCAGCGTGATCAGGTTCTCCTTGATCTTGTTGGCGGCAACATCTATGTTCCGATCTCGACACATGATTGTTATGTCATCGGCATGCGCGACAACCTTGATATCCTGTAGCGGTTCAGGCATATCTTCGAGGTACAGACTGAACAAGGCTGGCGATAGGACACTGCCCTGTGGGACTCCAGCTGCGATAGGAATTCTGTTCGAGACGTGATTCTGAAGCATAACTCGAGGTCGTCTTCCCTTGATGAATGCTGATAACCAGCGTTTCTGCCATGGTGGTATTGATGATTTCAGTAAGTTGCTTGACAGGACTCCATGGTTCACTGTGTCGAATGCCTTGGTGAGATCTAAGGCTACAGCCACAGTTCTCTGTGGCTTCTCGGTGTTGAACCCATCAATGGCAAAGCTAGTAATTTCCAGCGCAGCTGTCGTGGTGGAATGCAGCTTTCTGAATCCGCGCTGAATCACCTGTCTATCATTCTGCTCTGCAAGGTCCTTCACAATCATCTTTTGGCTACTTTCGCAAATGAGGACAGCAAACTAATGGGGCGATATCCCTTGACTGAAGCTTGGGGCTTGCCAAGCTTCGGCAGCGGCAGGACGTTAGCTGTTTTCCAATTTTGCGGGATAGTGCATGAACCGAACGAGGTGTTCATCAAGTCAGTGAGAAGCGGAAGGATTTCAGTCGGTACTTTCTTCAAGACAACACGGCATATTCCGTCAAGACCAACAGCTTCAGAGTTCCGCATTTCCTTTATATCCTTCTCAACTTGCGTCGTAGTGAACGCTTTGGCCGTGCTCATAAGCGGGAGGTGGCACAGCTCTCTTATTGTAACTCTGTTTTGCAGATCACGCTTTGTACAGGTGATGAAAAAACTTTTCCGGAGCGCATGAGCAGCTTCCTTTCCCGATTGGAATACACCGCTGTCGAATTCGATTGTGGAGATGGTAGCGGGTAAGCTCTTACCCGAGAGCTTCCGTAAAACCTTCCAAGTAAAACTGTTCGTCTTGAAATCTAATTGCCCGGTGAACTTTTCCCACTCTTCTTTCTTGTGCCGGTCCAGGTCCTTTTTGATCTCATCGTCAAGTTCAGCAACGACAGGGTTCAGATGGTTGACCGCTCTCCTCGCATCTCTTGTCCTGATCTTATTTAGGATTTCCCTAGTGACATTTGGATAAAACGTCTTGACGCGGCCGACAGGAATAGCCGCTTTCATGGCGGCTATTCCTGTCGGCCGCGTCAATACGTTTTATCCAAATGTCACTACGGAAAGCTGCCGAGATGTCGTACGTTCGTGCCGTGGCAGTGTGGAGGAAAGAAGATCGCCTCCGTGCAAACCGACGTCATCCCTTCCACGAAGAGGGTTCTTGTCATGGGAGAGGTGCTGGCCGGCCGCGTCTCTCCTTCGGATTCTCCTGGTCGATTACCATAGATATCATACCATTTAGGAATAAAACCCACCTTAGTATTTTGAAAATCGACAAGTGGACGTTAAATTCCTATCACCACTCCGAAAAACCCCCGCGTACAATTTTTGAGTCAAATCTGAGACTTTGACCAAACTACTCTGTACCCACCGTAATCTACCGTACTCCGTCAAAATCGATAAACGGACCTCAAATTCGTGTTCAGCACTTCAAATATTCTCCAGAGGAGCAGTTTGAGCCATGTCTATCGTAGCATTCCTGAAATCGTCAAAGTCGCGATTTGACATCAAAATTTTCCCCGATGAGAGGCCTCGAACGAATCAAGTCGGAAACTTAGGAAAGTCGACAAATAAACCCCAGATTCGTGATCATCGCACGATATTACCTGCCTGGAAGGATTTTAAGTCAAATCTGGAACATTTTTTACACCCATTCACGACCACGTGTCCCACTGGTGGCACACTCTTTTCAAAAATCGATTTCTCCGCCACAGGAAACTGCTTCTGAACCTACATATTGTCGATGTATTGACCTACCCAAGACTTGAATAAAAACCTCGTGGTCCGAAAAAAACGGCTGTAAAGTAACTTTAGAAGCACCTTAGGTTTTCTTTTTCCTTCTATCGCTAGCTTTCAGGTTCCTTTGTAGAATCTTATCGTTTGAAACTTTTATTTTCTGAAAGCGTTGCAGCTCAGTTGACCCCATTTTGGTCTTGAGTAATTGTTTCTCCATAACGAAAGCGTCTCGGAAGCTCAAACTATGATACTGTTCGATCATCGCTGCTAGCTACAATAAAGACAAAAAAGTGAAGGCAGTTACCCGTGGGCTATTCAAGTCAGCGTGGCCCACCGGTGGGACACGGTAAAAGGTGACGCTATATTTCACGCGGTCAGAACGTGCAGCCACCCAAAATTAGGCGTGGTCTCGAATGGGCTAAAATGCTTTCAGAGCCTTGTAATTGGTACAAATAAACGCTCAACCGAAAATCCGTGTAAGTCCAAAACACTATCAGTCTGTGCAAAGTTTGGAAAATGTGCCTTCACCCAAGGTTTACTCAGGGGGTTGTTTTGGGGCGTTGAACTCGATTATGATATCCGTTTCCGGATTTTCCAAATACTAGTGCGCGTTTGGAAAGGTACAATAGATATGGAAATCTAGCGGAAAATTTCTATAATTTTTCTAGACTAGTTTAAGGCAGCTGCAAAGACGACAATCGGATTCCACGCCAAAAACGGTTCTAAAAAAGTACATTTCATCTGGAATAGTCTGGCTGACTAAAAGTACTTCCCTTGTGAGATCTAAAAAATGTTAACAAAATCAACAAATTTCTCATTACATGCTACAGAACACAGGTAATCGTCTTTCGTTTTAGGTGTGCGTGAATCCCTATCACTGTGAGCGAATCATGAATCCAACAATTAACAATCTGTGTAATTTGGATTTGACTGGTTTGAAACTGGATCAACGCTCTCCATCTGATGGAAGCGATGCGGACGTTGAACGGCTCACAGCACTCTATAGGTTTGTTCTCGAAATTCGACTCCTGTTTAGCAGTGCTTCGTTGCGCATTCATTCAATTCCTCAGACACTCGTAGTTGTGTTCCGCCAGACCGCTGTTGTTTCTGCTTGTCTCTGGTCAAACGCCAAGTGTTTCGGGTGAAACATCGGGTGTTTCGGAGAAAAAGAAGGCGTTAAAGAACGCTCCGAAGAGCGTTTCGAGATAAACGTCCGACGTTTCGGTGCAACGAATTCGGCCTTTATAGGGCAGCGGTCTGGCGGAACTCAACTACAAGTGTCTGAGACCACTCTCTCTCTCTCTTCTTCTCACTTTCATGCTCTGATTGAAAATTGTTCAGAGATTTTCATGCCGAGGGAGGCTTTAACTCTACTTCATCGTTTGGACAACAAACCCCGAAAATATCTCCTCAAGGTTAGTATTACATTTTTGTGTGCGTAATACGTTTTACGATTGCAACTGTTCGAGATTTTGCGTTCTTTTCAGGACAGACAGCCTTTACAGCGCCTTATCCTCTTGCTCAAGCAACAGCGTGGGCCCAAGGAAAAGTGGTACGTGGTTTTCCAGCAAGAAAAGTTTTCAGCTAGTGAGGAGCTCATCAAAGGTACTGCAGTATTAACCTGAACAATCCCTGCCCCGTGAGATCATTGAACAGGCTAAGATCAAGCTCATGAATTTTGTCCTTGAACGGGGCTCTGTTTACAGTGTTGACTCACAGATCGGTCAGTGCAGCTCTTCCGCTGGAGCTTCTGCCTTCGTCGTTAATCATTGAAGCGCAGGCGGTTATCGTAGTGTCCTAGCATTTTCTCTGACCTTCTCCCTATCCTCAACCAGGGTTGGACTAGGGTGCGACCGGTCGCAACGAGATGGTCGTAGAAATCTGGGAAATTTTTCAAGAAAATGAAAATTTTTGGGGGGAAGGGGTTTGTAAAATTTTTGGAAAAAAAGGGAAATTTTTTCTTCTTTCAAATGAATATCCTTCTTTTTTATTCATTTTTGTGGGACATTTTAGAAAAAATGTTCTTCTTTGTGGGTTTTCTAAAAGTTTAGCTTCCTGGCAAAATTTGCGGTTCGGTAATGTAATTTTTCCGCGAGGTTAGGAATTGCAAATTAAAAAAAAATGTCTTGAAATATTTAAGAAAATGATTTGACCTATAAAATTTGAAGTGATGGAAAAAAACTGAGAAATGCAGTGAAATGACTGAAATAGAATTGACAAAAAATATGAACGAAGAAAAATTTGCAAAAAATAAGATTATGTGACTTAGGCGAAGCGAGGCAGATCACACGACAGGTATAAAAATCGGGAAAAATGACTATCACAGAAAAAACTTGAAAAAACGCCATACAGAAAGTTATAAACGATGAAGCGGGTCTAAATATTTGGCAATGTAATATATATAGAAAGATTCAGAAATGGAAGTCTACGCTAAGAACCCTAAAAAGGTTGATAACCTTTTTTAGCTGAAGTTGCATCAGGGCCATTTCTCCATCCCAGGGTGGGGGGTCCGTAAAAATCTTGATCATGAAAATTTTTTCATCCCAGGAGGAGGGGGGTCGTAAAATTTTGATCACCGGTCGCAACGGCCTGCTCAAGTCTGTCCTCAACTGATTGATTGCTTCAAGTCTTTCACTGATCCAAGCATTGGCGCCGCCTCGGGTTTTCCGTCGGTTTCCAAAGTTTCCCTCTGTAATCTGAAGAAGGGAAATTTTTTCATATGGAAGGTATTGTTACTAAATTGTTATTACAGTCTTTCCCATAGCCTATGATTTAGTTGAATTCTCTGGAATACGAAAATAAGAACTCCCACTCATTGCAGCTAGCGAAAATAGGCTAAAATTTTCGGCCGTGAGCCACTTTCCCTGGCAAGCACGTATCCGTTTTTATTCTAGACGATTTAGACTTGAGAGGCACTGAGGATGCAGGTCATCTGATTGGCGGAGTCTTCGGTGTGAAAAAAAAACGTAGAGAATCCTGCAATTTTTTCGCTCTGTAGTTTTGAACTCGTGAAATTTCGGTTTTTTTCTTTCAACTGGAATCCTTGCTTATGTTTGGTCAAGGGGGGATTTTGAGGCCGATTCGGGCGTTTGAAATTAATTGAACCTGAATCATTTGTTTCGGGATTCGAGCAGATCGATGGTCTACATTTTTCTTAGCGGCAGTTGAGGTAAAACAGAAATTTCTCATTTGTGCTCGAGTTTCCACCAATTCTTATCGCTTCCACCACTCAAACAATTTATCGGAGTCGAGGAAGATCCCTCAGGCAATGGGAGCGGCAGAAAGCTGGCGAAATTCCGCCAGTTGCTTAAGAGCTGGGTGACAACTTTCATCTAGCTGGCCAATGGAAATTACGAGGTCGACTGTTGGCATACACTTGTCATCTCAGGTAATGCCAGCGGCTAACAGCGGGCGAATATGTGCCATTTGCCTAACAGCTGGGTGATGACTGGCATTTAGCTGACGATTGGCAATTACAAGGCCGACAATTGGCTCATACTTGGCTTCTCAATCAGTGCACAAGCGGTGCATAGTTCATGAAAACGCGCCACTTGTCTGAAAGCTGCGTGATAACCTGCATTTAGGTGGCAGTGACAATCACACCTTGAATTTACCGAACTCATGAGAACGCAGTTATCCACCAATCGGCATTCGGTTGGCGTCTAACCGGCCAGTGGCGTTCGTTTGGCGCCGAATCGTCACACGCCTGGCACTCGAGAGAGCCAACGACCCCTCACATTTAACATGTTATAGTTTGATCACTGATTTCTTTGATAAGCCCGGCCGGTATATAAGGCTATTCACTCCAATGAGTGCTCACTCGGCACTTTATTGCCGGCCTTGGAAGGTGACCTGAAGTCACTCTATAAAGGCCAGCATAATTCTGGCAGCTGTGGGGAAATTTTCCATTGGCTTGGGGGTCAGGTGGGAGGGTGGCCACTTCGGAGCGTTTCGTAGACGATCTCCTACGCAATGATCTGCGGTGAGGGACCCACCTTAATTCATCGGCCTGCCAAGAGGCTGGCGAATCGCAGTCAAGTGATTGCTCAGTTTCGGGGTTCCAGGTAGTAGCCAACAGTCTGCCAGCTATCGGCCAGCGTCCTGGCTGAACGCCGGAAGGGTTCTGGCGGACCGCCATCTAAAGCCTGGCGGACACGGGGAATGGCTTTCGCTCGCCAGGTGAATGCCGGCGGTCCTGCAATCCCGTTGTCTGAGTCCTCAGTCATGCCGTCCTCCACCAAATCCACAACAGATTTCAGCTGTGCAGGAAAATCTGATTCTTTGCGAAAATTGGTGTGTGCATTCCCCAGCAGGCAACGCCATCTAGGTTTTTGCAAACACGTTTGACATTTTTAATTATAATCCTTTTTTTCAGATGACTGGGTCATCTGAACTGCCGGGTGGACATGTGTTTGGCTTGTCGGATAAGTCTATATTGGTATGTTTTGCCGAAAGGATATCTTCAGTTTATTTTTTATTTGTATACCATTTCCATGTAACTGCAGCACTTCCCAGTTCCAGTCTTTTGTTTTTCACGTCCAAAAAGTATTATATCGGTAGGGATTCGTTGTTGATTCTCATTTGAGAAGTATGGACGAATGTAATGTTGTCCTTGCTTCTAGTTGTAAAAAATGTGAGTATGCACTGCCCAAACATGCATATCGAAAAGTTACAAAACGGTCGGTGGATCCCGGAAAATAAAATTTGTCTTCCTCACCCAAATTTTGTCGAGGGGGGTCATTTGGCGCGCTGACTGCGAATACAAGTTTTTTTTTCATACGGCCATGGCTGGATGCGGCATAGTCCTAGAAGCCAAAACGGCCCTCTTATTCGTGTTTAGTAGAGTGTAGCCCGAATATTCGTTTATTCGAATAATATTCGAATAATTCGAATATTCAAAGAAGTGGATTATTCGGGTTATTCGAATAATCGAATATTCAAAGAAATGGAATATTCGTTTATTCGAATATTCGAATATTCAAAGAAGTGAAATATTCGGTGTATTCGAATATTCAGCACGAATAATTCGAACATTCGACAAGATCGCACTCCATTTTGCCCTGATTTTACATTTCAAACATCTTAGCGTAGTGACTACTAATTTCTCACAATTCTTCAGTACCTCATAAATATAAAGTTACTGTGCTTATCTGGAGTAAATTCCATTCCGCAATTGCGTCTCGACACTCTTTGCGGCCGCACGCGCTCGGGTCAATCGAGTTTCCAGCTCCAAAGCCGACACGATATGGCTTTTTTATACAGTTTTCTTCAATTTTGTTTAGTTTCCAGTTTCTAAAACCCACCTAGAGTCAACAGATCCGCAGCTGCGGCGCTGGAAGCTTTTCCGACTTGAAAGCGCGCGGCCGCAAAGCGTGTCGAGACGCGATTGCGGACCGGAGTTTGACCCAGATAAGCACAGTGTAGCAGGTATTCCCAATAAATTAAATCGATCGCAGGATTTTGTCAAAACGCTAGAAATGCCCATTTCACCTTTAGTTATAGAGAAGAGTTTAAATCTCGAGCGGCTCATAAGTATAGCAACACTTGAGAAACATGAAAATTTCTTACGATGATGGCCAGAATGAGCCATTTTCATGTGTATTTTCATGAAACTGGTTCGAGGTGATGCTATTTGTCTACTTTCCCGATGAACTTCACCTGAATTCTGACGCAAAAGCCCAAGCTCTCTCCTTCCATAATGCTGGACGTGGAATTCGATGGTTTCAAGCCACCTAGGACGACTAGCTGGATGTAGTCTCAAGTTCGTGCCAGATCCTGAGCCACTCAACGTCTGTTGTCGCCCAGACGTCTCATGGAGCTGGGAAGCGAGATATTACACGGCGAGTTCCCAGTGACATGGTGTCGGTCTCAACGACTAACTACGAATTGTCGCTGAGTTTTTTCGAATTGTCGCTGAGATTCCGGAGTAGGGCACGGCTAAGCAGCACTAGGAAGTTCGCCATCGCATAAACCGCGCATAACTCAACTGAACTCAACTAAGCTAAACCAAACTAGACCGAAGCAGACCACAAATTTGGCGGCAATTTAGCGGGTATTTTGCGGCTATTTCACGGCGAGCATTATTTGGCGACTATTTCGCAGCCAGCATTATTTGGCGGCTATTTCGCGACTTTTACTCGGGAAAAAAGCATTTCGCGTCTGTTTCGCGGCTATTTCTCGGCCAAAACTCAGAGTACACGCTCGTAAACGTGGTTGATATAACTACGGAAATATAATGGTATGGCACAGAACACAACGCCTACGCATTTTGAAGCGTCAAAAACGACCCACAATGACGCTACACGTGTGAGAAGTTGGCCCCGCCCTCGTATCTGCTCGCCCTTGCATTTGCATCTTTCTCCAAAAAAGGGATTCTGGGCCATTCCCACCATCGGCGACGCTTGTGGGTGGTACAATGAGTACAATGAGTGAGCCATACACATCGACAATGGTGGGAATGGCCCAGCACTCCTGTTTGGGGGAGGACGCAAATACAGGTGCGGGGCCGACTCCTCAGTCGTGTAGCGTCACTTTTGGTTGTTTTTGACGCTTCAGAATTTGTAGGCGTTGTGTTCTGAGCCATGCCATTAAACTTCCGTGGTTAGTATCTCAACCGCGTTTACGAGCGCGTATGCTGAATTTAAGTGACAAGAGTGCAGCCGGTTCAATTATCCAAGTATGCAGTACATTGGCCCCGCCCAGCATCTGGAAGCCCTGCCCATCCGGTGGCGGCCTCAGGGAAGGTTGAGCGACCCAGCCGCGACGCGTGGGTCTACCGACCACGCTGCGTGTCGGTGTGTCGACCGCGACGCGTGTCGACGCGCCGACCGCTACGCTTGTCGGTTTGCCGACCGCGACGCGTGTCGGTGTGCCGACCGCGATGCGTGTAGGTGTGCTGACCGCGATGCGTGTCGACGCGCCGACCGCGACGCGGGTCGGTGCAAAGTAGTTCCTAAGCCATATAAAAGTCTTGTTGGATGTGAACCGCTGCTAAATAGGCCGCTAAACGCGACAGGTCAAAATGTCAACAGCCCGACAACAGGCGGACGTCGCTGGGCAGCGGGCAGTTGTCAGGCTTACAATGCGAGCGATTTGAGTTGTCAAGAGGGTGCAGTTTATGAGATGGCAACTTCTCAACCTGTTGTCGATGCCCCAGTTTGCCCGAATGGATTGGATGGGATAGTACGCAATAGTGTTGGCCAAATATTCGTTTATTCGAATAATTCGAATATTCAAAGAAGTGGATTATTCGGGTTATTCGAATAATCGAATATTCAAAAAAGTGAAATATTCGTTTATTCGAATAATCGAATATTCGAAGAAGTGAAATATTCGAATTATTCGTTTATTCGAATATTCAAAAAAATTATTCGTTCCAACACTCTAGTGTTTAGCATCCAAAGTTACCACCCTGGACGAAATTCGGGTGAAGAAGAGTTTCTGGTTTTTTGTTATTTACCGTCTTTAGCTTACAACTTTTTCAGTTATAGGTTTGGGCAAGAGGCGCATGTTTTATCTCTAATAGCAAGAGCACTCTGGCGAGGTACTTCATTTTGCTCAACCCGCTCTACGCTAAACGACTCAAATAAATTCGCAGAATAAGGCAGACCTCTGCTAAGGTAGTGCATCTCTATGGTGGTTTCGGCACCGGTCGACAGAATCTACCTCGATGTAGCCGAGAGTAACTCAAAGACTCAACAGTTTTATTTTGTCCTAAACACCCTCCGCTCTGCGCGAAATGCTTTGCGTTAGTCCCTAGACAAACGCAGATTGCAGCGTTTTGGCAAAACACTTCTACGAGTGTGTGAATAGTAGTAGGGTGGCAGCTGTTGGCTTTAGGTAGATGGATATGTGGCTATAGGTATGCTCCCCGACTCCCCTTATAGCATCATCATACGATAAATTCCTTCATTTATCAGTTCTTGCTAACTCTCTCTTAATATGATCATGAACCAGTGCCTCGCGAGAATGCCGTTGCTAAACGTATTCGAAATTGCAAGTGTCGCTTCTCCAAAACATATCCTCGAAAGTTATATGCTCAAAACGGTGGGTCGCAGTAGTAAAATGGTGTTTTAACTGACGTCATGTACCATAAAAGTTTATTGGAGCTCTGGGGTGCGTTCCAAGAAGATTTCCATGGGAGGAAATGGGTCTGATAAGATATAACGAATGATAATCTAACAGATAGGCTCATTTCATGCGGTCTCTCAATCTATCATTGGTCGGCTCTTATCAGATTTATTTTTCCTCCCCTGGAAATCTTCTTGGAACGCACCACTGGAGGTCAGAAAATGTTCTACCCAAACTCCACCCTCGCTGGTTTATGAGGTGCTGAACACGATTATGCCTTCGATCAAGGTTTTTCGGACGATTGCTGTTGATTAGAGTATGTGCAGTAACCTTGTAGCTATCGTAGAAGGCTTCAGTTGCCGAAAATTTTTTAAAGGGACTTTGCGTTCGTGTTCAGCACCCCAATTGACCCCCCCCCCCTCAGATCTTATTAGGAAGGGTCGAGTTTTGGAACCCGAAAGATTGTTGCGCGTTGCTGATCTTGTATGGCAACTATCGGCCTGGTCTGTTATCTGTCATTAATGCCGACGAATCCTCGCGGAGTAATCCTCCTCCCCACAGTTCAATGTGGAGCCTGTATCGTTCATATCATAACTACGAAGCCGCCACGCTACCGTGATATGTCTTTCGTTGAAACCGAGCGTAAGTTAAGCAGACAACACAATTGCAAAAACGTGAAGAAACACCGCTCCACTTTTGAAATGGCAAGATAATAGCTGCGTCGCGGTTTCTTAGAGATGTGGTCCAAACCATAACATTTGCCTCTCAATTAGATATCTGCCACTAACCACAAGGTTATGCTAAGCTGTCAGACGCTCAAATAACACTCAGGATGTAGTTTTTGCAACAGCAAGATCGAATAGAGCGCCCAGTTTCCAAGAAACCCAGTCTTGGAGTCTAGGGTCTAATTCAGGCTAGTTCCTAGGCAAAATCTGTATGAAAGGTCCGTAATATGCCAAAAAATTTGCCATGACGAGAATCAAACCTTTGCTATAATCTTTGGGAAGGTGCGTACGCCCACTGCGCCATGCGTGCTTCGACTTTGCAGCGTTCCTCTGGATAGTCTAGGTAGAGAAGTACTGACCACCATAGTTTTCATGCTTGTGACCCACTAAATCTTTGCACGGAGGTACATCGGGAAGTTGAATACGTCTGTGAGTCCGTTTTCAGTGTTTCGGGATATTATTATTGGTTACATTAGGTACTGGATCAGTTTTACTACTGTACCCTACCGTTTCGGGCTCATAATTGATGAAGATCTAAGTTTGGGTCGTCGCACACGCTAGGAGGGGTGCTTGGACATGTGGAGTTCAGCAGTTTGCATTGATTACCCAGCGATCGCCATCACCTCACTGCTTTACCACTAGCGCGCATTTTTTGTACATACGGCTGACCCTTCCGCGGTACCAGGCGACCTATCTTTTGTCAACAGAGCTCGTTGGTGTGTAAAAGAGAGCGGGTCAGAGTTATGAAATTTGTAGATAGAGCCGTTCTCAAAAAAAACATACTGCTTTATCAAATTTGATATTTCAGCCTGCATCGCTGCTTCCACCGAACGGCATCTTGCAGCCACAACAGCAACAAGCGCAGCCAGATTTCTCACATCTTCGGCTTTTCGACAGCCAGTTTGCAGCGAGTCGTTCTGCACAGGAACAACAGCAACAGGCTCTGATGGCCAGCGCTCAACAGCAGCTTTACGCGCAACAACAACATGCTGCTCAACAACTTCAAAATCATCAGCTCCACCTGCAACAAGCCTCACACCTTCCGCCATCATCCACCCCAACCCCAGCACTGCTTCAGCCGCCACATCGCCCATCTGCTTTTTCGGATACGGCTTCAATTGCTCAACCGTCGCCCCATCTTCTTTTGCCATTGCAACGTCCTCCTCCCGATAACAACGTGCAGCAACCAAATATTGCTGGAGTACCGTCGGCTCAAGTGATTACTTCTGGTGCACAAAATAGTAGCACCACGTCTGAAGAGAAAGACAAACAACAAGTGTCTCGACCTGCCCCCGGACAGCCTTATGGCAATTTATGTGAGTTTGGTTTCTTTTGGATCAGAAAACAGTGTCCTCTTTGTGATGAATACTCGCACACAATGTTTCAAAGCGCAATTTTCGGTTCCATCGCGCGCTTGTGCTCGCGTACGCTACTCTATCCTTCTCCCTTACACCCTCGTTGTCTCCTTCCCTCCTTCCGCACACACACGCTTAGGAACCGAGTGAATTTCGCTCTAAGATAAAGGATATCCGTCCTTTTTCACCGTAAGGAGAGTGAGCACTTCTAACAAAAACTATACCACGATTGGTTCTTGTTGAAGATACCGGCTGACAACAGCTTTGAAACCCAAATAGGTCTTGCTCCAGGGCGAAGTCCCGTTCAGGGTCTGGCTCGAGGTGTGGAGTTCCACAGGGAGGGGTCTGATCTGCGGAGGAGTGAGGGGGTGGGAGGTCTGAGCTCCACGGGGATACCAAGCCGACCATACTGAAAGAAGGTACACTGTTCATGATGTCTTCCTACGGAAATTTCGATTATACCTTCTAATCTGAATGAAAGGTTCCTGTTCCTAAAATTTTACAATATAAAAACAGACAAGGCCACGCTCCTGGGGTATCTGGGAAAATCGCTAAAGCATTAACCAAACCACATTCAGTGGTGGGGTGGGGGGGGGTTGAGTAGAATTCGCCTGCTCTACACTTCATGCGGTTCCCTGGTCCCGGTGACGAAAAAGAAAAGAGGCCAAAGACGACTCGTCCACGGAATCCTTGCCGTTTAGTTTTACAATCTTTGAGGGGGCGTAACTCCGTTCACACTGGGTTCTGAGTTGTTTTAGAGCCATCGTTGTGTTCAGGGAGAAGTTCTCTTCAAGGTCAGCCGTGGATCCAAATTGATCGATTGATTAATATCTTTCGCTTAACCGTTTCACCCCAGTTACTGAGAAGTCCTCAATCTCTGCCTGCCGCCTACTCTCCTATAAAACGAGGATAATACATTTGGAGGTCAGACGGAAGAGAACGCATCGAGATGGCTGACGATTTTGTTTGAGCCACGTCGCAGTCCGGACCATAAACGCCATGCGAAAACCATTGTGCACGTAGGTGGTGGTAGGTCCCGGAGGGGTTTGGGCTAAGATAAGGTTAGAAAAAAGACAATTTCTTTTTCGTTACCGCTTGGCTAGTAGATCGACCTTGAGGAAGCATACCAAATTTTGATTCGTCTGTGCCTTTAAGCGGGGGAAAAGGCATCCGAAAATATATTTGAAGTATCGTCGATCACTGGTCGAGAGAGCGCCGCGTCGAACACATGTGGCACGCACGCAAGCGAGGAGGTAGTGATGGGATCATTACCTCCTCGCTTGCGTGCGTGCCACTTGTGTTCGACGCGGCGATCTCTCGATCAGTGATGGATCATACCTTCGGTTTCCGAGCGAAATTTATTTCTGCTCATCGCGTGGTCTGCGCGCGTACGCTGCGTCTCCTTCTCCCCACACTTTCTCGCTATCTCTACTCCGCACCAGCGCGCGAGGGAACGGAGTAAATTTGGCTCCGAACCAGAGGATACCTATGGTGAATAATGAGGGCATCGCGTCCTCCGACTCTGAAGCGAACTTCTCTGTCAAACGCTATATGTGGTCGTTTTCAGTAGAATCATACGAACCTTTTACAGTGAATGCGGAATCCCTATTCGGAAACAAGTTGAAGGTGAACAATTACGAGCCACCATCATGCCCTGGTGAGTATTTATTTACCATTCTGTGCATAGCTCTTCATTGTATTACTGCTATTATTCCCGATGCTATTCCTTCATTCTGCGAGCAGAGTTTCGCCCGCAATTCGCAATTTCTGTTAATTTTCGTTTTCAGTTGACACTAACTGGGGCTGTTTTGTATACTACGAGAAGGAAGTGCAGATTGGAAGATTGCAGGTGATTGGTTGTTTTTTCTTTATTTATGTAACTTTTTATTAATTCACTTAACTTGGGCTTGAGTGGTTTCAATAGCGATCCATCGATGCACACGGCTGATCTTGAAGCGTACAAGAGCACTCGTACCTATCAAAAGGAACATGGGGCTACAGTTATTCTGCGCGTAAAATGAATAGCGTCGATTGCATGGCTGCGGACTTTGGCACACATATTACGGCGACCTCTATTTTATGACTATCATTATGTTAAAATTAGCCGTCTAGAAAGAAGAAATGGCTTTTGTCATTTAGATGCATCCGCAAACCTATATATTCTAAGTGTTCACACCATACTCATTACGATCTCTAAACAAGTAATAGTTTCATCTCAAGCTCTGATTGTTGTATATTTGCTGGTGGTAATTTACTAGTCTACTTGTAATTTTTTCGCTATAGGATTTTCAAAGAATCGCAGTAGTTGGATTTGCTTGCACTTTGGAACCATGTGGGTTTCTTCTTGCAATCATTATTGGTGTGCGGTCGCTAAGATATTCTGGAAAAAATGAACCGCGAAGAGATTTTCACAGCAAAAATGGTGCTATCACAGCGAGGGGGCGCTTGGCCACGCTCATTTTTCTGCGCGGCATCTACTCTCCAGTTTTTGGAAAGGGGAGGTTCCTCTAAAAAAACCCTGAGTTGGTTCTCAAATTGCGCTCGGCAGGAAAAAATAGACGTGACCAAGTGCGATAGCACCAGAAAATGTATACTACAGTTCAGCTCCGCATTGCCGTTCAGTCCGCAAAGTGCACGCTGATTGCGAAAGCTTGCTGCGGCGCGGTTGCGAGTATCCTCAGACGGGGATGTGGGATCACCCGGGCACCAATGGCGAAAACCGCGTGGGTGATCCCACATCCCTGTCTGAGGATACCAACAACCACGCCGCAGCACGCTTCCGCAATCAGCGTGCACTTTGCGGACTGAACGGCAGTGCGGAGTTGAACTGTATGTAAAATACTGTCGGCAGATCTCGTCATTTATCCCCTTACAGCTGTACAACGAGAGTCCACCCACCTCGTAATTTATAATCCCAACCAAAAAAAAAACTATCCCCTACCTTTTACAACGTTTCCCGGTCGGAATTTACATCGGTGGAAGGCTATGCGCCCAAAAAAATATAGGCTGCCGTAAGATATGTGACAAAGACCGTAGCTGTGCAGTCGGCGCGATTCATTTTACGCGGAGGATTACGGTATCCCTGCGTTCCTTTTGATTGGTACGAGCGCTCTTGTCTGAAGCGCTCCCATGATCGTGGTGTTAAACCTTGTTTTGCCGGAAAATCTGAGGTTTCACGAATTTTCACATGTGTGTGAAATGTTCTATGGTTTCTGTTCATGGGTTGGTACCTCTGGGTTGGCGAAATTTCAACCGCGGGGGAATATTTCGTGGCTCTCTCATTGTGGAAACAAGATGTTGTTCTTTTATTTCTCAATCTTCATTTCCCTTTTGTGTTCTCAAAACAATGTTTTATCGAAAACTGCAAAATATAGTTATTGAAAACTGTAGAAAACTTTATTTGTAACGACATGAACCTGCTGTTGTCCAAAAAAAGTGAATGAGTTGGAAAAAACTGTGGGTGGCTATGTGCGGAGCAATAATTCTTTTGCTTCTATAGGTCAAACATTCCGACATGTACATTGATGGTGGATTCGGTCAGTCGTCTAATCGGTATTGCCTCGGACGCGAGAACAACCCTCTTCGAGAGCCCTACTGTCATTTAGTGAGGTGAGAATATTGATTTGGTTTCTTGGCGGTTTAAATTTAACTGTGATGTTTATCCGGATCCCCGGACAGTTGTTTCCATGGCTGTGAGGCAGTTAGTCTCTGATATATTGTTGGACTGGTGATGAGGGGCTGTAATAGATATTGAGATAAACATCACAAATTAGTTTTCGACTGCTTCTTCGGGGAAGCTTGGTGCTGCTTGCGCTATTCTTGTTTAAGCGTGTCTTACAACAAGGGGTGGAATTCACGACACGATAACCACGTGTTAGCCATGGTTTGAGACCGATTGATTTGTACACGGTGTGCTTAGCCATGGCTGCGCTAGCCATGGCTAAAACGTTGTTAGCGTTTCGTGAATCCCACCCAAGGAGTTAGGCTTTGGGCTATGCAGTTGCGGATGTTAGTTGGCCTCCAAAGGGGAGCGTGGTACTCCGAAAAGGATGTTTTCTCTTGTTAAAGACATACGCACAGAAGGTCCATCACAGGGGGATCAATGTAAGGTATTTGTCACCATTCGCAGTCTACACCGTTTTTTTTTTGAAGAGATAGTGTGGTTTCTGAGCATACTATGCATTTGACTCCATCAGATGTGCAGAACATGCAAATCCTGCATCTATACCTTGTCATCCGAGTGAGATCGCTAATAACGGAAAGAAATTGCAGTATTTTTGTGCCTTCTCGACGGTGTAGTTGCGTGTTCGCAGACTAGGTTCGCGTATCTTATAACATATGCGCACCGAGTTTGTGCTAAAGCAAACTATGCCGTCAAGGGGAACCACAACTGTCAGTGCCATGCGTGCTGACTATAAATTTTTGTCGATGTCGAAGCCTGTGTTTAAAGGCAGCGTCCGCGCAGAAAACCACATTTGTTTTTTTTTCTTCTCAATCCAATGTTTGAATCATGTGGAGATAGTTGGCGAAGATTGAGACCTCAATGCTGCGTATTCGTAATGCTGTAGCCCCTTGAAAATTGCTCCGTGGTCTGGGAAGGCGTTCTCCCGGTCGATCACTCAGCACGAGGAGCAGAAGCGCCCCGGCTGGTTCCGACAGGCCGTGGAAGTTTCGAGAAATCATCGCGTTCAAGCGTGTGTATTGGAAGCTTCTTGTTTTCGAAGAATTTTTGACAATGGAAAGGCCGAAAGAAATGATCAGCTCAAGAAGTTAAAGGGGCTAAACCATTCAGACGTCCACATTGGTGTATCACACAAGACACCAGACAGACGTGAAAAAAGCTGAATATTCCAGGATTTTTGAACAAGTCTTACTCCGGAATCTGAGTGCTTCGGGTGGGTTCTTGGCGGTATACCCGAAATAGTTGGAAAATTGATTACGGATTTTTGCGCGCACGCTGCCTTCGAGCTTCCGTCAAGGCTGCCTCTGGGCAGTTGTCCTACCCGGGCGATATGCGAGTAAAGCACGCGAAACCAGGAGAAAATTGACCTCTCCTTCTTCTTCCGCAGCCACAAAGAGGATCTTGTCTTAGGCTGAGGAGCTAGGCCACCAGCGTGGAATTCGTCCAAAGATCTATTGTTGTTAACGAAGTCGGTCTCATCGAGCAGTTGAAAAGGTGCGCATTAGTATGCCCTTGATTACTACAATCCGGGCACTCGTCAGGTCTGCTGCTATTGATCTTATGTAGATAGGAATGAGCATAGGGGAGTGTCCACAGCGCAACGCGGCAAGTGTACCTAGCACGCCTACCGAGTTCCATCTCGGTTTCGCTCACCTCAGGCGGCACTATTTCGAGAGTGGAGTTTATGGCGGCCTTGCACAAGTGATCATTGACGAATTGGGTATGCTCCGCATGTAAGAGACGGAGGCGTTCGAGCTGCGCTGGGTCGACCGTATAGTAGAGTTTTTGTTGAACAGGGAAATGAGAACCATTCATTAAATGTGTGAGAAATTAAAGAGAGGACATAATGAAAACGTAAAATGTGAAAAAGGTGATTGTTTTTAGCTAGGGCGATAATTTTTTTTTGGGCTTGCGTACCTTATACGCAGACAGAGGTTCAGCGGAAAAAAGATGGATTCTTTCGGACCCAGTGGAAGCAGGGTGTAAAAACGTAGAATACCGGCATTATTCGTTTGGGCTCTACTGCATGTAAACCTTGCGTTTGGGGCTTTTGACAATCCTGCATTGACTAGTGATCTTCCGTTCCGTGAATTTGGAGTACCTTCCTTTCGATACGAAAATCATGGTGGATCCATATGTTCCGGCTGTTTTTGAAAGATGTTTGGAAAGATGTATATTCCAGGCAAACGATCGGCGATGGCATTCGGTTGTCATTCAAAGAAAATGGCGACGTGTGGGTGCAGGTTTACACCGGGCGAGCTATCTTCGTGCACTCGCATTATCTTGATCGGGAGTCAGGTCGCGGTACCGGCGACGTTGTACATAAAGTGTATCCTGGTGCAAAAATCAAGGTAACTTTTCTTATTTTGTTTAAAAATGATTGCAACTGATGTAGTCAGCAGCGCTCGTCACAGGGAATGGAAGCCTGCCTGACTACAACTCGCATTTAAGACATTTTTGGGTGCTGCAATCAATCTAGTTTTTGTGCTCGCTGTTACACTAGAACGGCTCATCCTCGAGAATCAAACATGAACGTTTTTATCTTTCAACGTGACCGGTGGCGCATTGGAGAGGGAATGTCATTTGTCATGTCCCTTTCTTTGTGGTGAACCTTCGCATTCGCTAGTTCGTCACGGTTCGAGCAAAAGTTCATACATTAACGAGTTGTCATTGGACGGTGTTTGTTTCAGAAATGGGGATATTCATGTTCATTTAGGTGTTCGATTTGAACAGTGCAAAAGCAATCCTTCGTCAACATATGGTGGCGTGCCAGATGGCGAAAGAATACCTGACTGGTCAAAAAACACCAATGGACGATTTGTTCCGGATGTACAAGAAGGACAAACTTGATGAGGTAGGCTGTCGAATGTCTCGAGTGAAATTATTGCTTTTTTTTGCCTTTTTTAATGGTCAGATTCATTCCACAAACGTGGGCCTCTGATAGTCTGGCTTTGTTTTGAGTAAGGCGGTTGCGTATGAGTTCTTTTGCGGTGTTCACACGGTATCAGGTTCTTTTTTCATTGAATTGAGTATGTTACTCTGCTTATAACAAAGTGCACTAACAAAGGAAGTTCTAGTGGTTAACGCATTTGCAAAACGATTTGTATTTCTAGTATCTCTTGTGCTTCAATAGTAAAACTGGGCAGTATTCCGCCCCGAGCTGCAGTTTCGAAGAAGTTAAAAGCGTTTTTGAAGCTTAGCGAAAAGGCATCAGACATTTTTTGGGTGTTAAGTTAAATTTTCTCGGATGTCTCAAAACTTGTATGTAGGGTTTAATTAGAGTGCTGAAAACGAATTTGGGGTCCAGTTTCCAAAGTTCTTAGGCTTACTGTAGGTTAAGGTAGGTACAGTGTCATTTAGGGACAAAACCCACCTTAGCATTCCGAAAATCGACAAATGGACATTAAATTCGTATTCACCGCTCCGAATAATCCCCGTATACAAATTTCGAGCTTTATCCGAGACTTTGACAGAGTTACCGTAGGCCCACCGTAATCCACCGTGAGGTGTCGAAAATCGACAAACGGACTTGAGATTCGTGTTTAGCACTCCAAATAACCACTAGGGTAATATTTTGAACCATATCTATCCTAGCACTCCCCAAATCGTCAAAAGTCACGATTTGCCATAAAGTTTTTCCCCGATGGAAAGCTTTGAACGAATCAAGTCGAAGACCTTGGAAAATCGACGAATAAACCTCAGAATCGTGATCAGCGCCCCCAAACCCTCCTGGGAGAATTTTGAGTCAAATCTGGAACACTTCTCTAAAACGCTTTCAGAGCCCTATAATTGGTATAAATAAACGCCCTATCGAAAATCTGAACAAGTCCAAAACGCTGTCAGTCTGTACAAAGTTTGCAAAATGTGTCTTCACCCGGAATTTGCGCAGTGGGGTAGTTTTGGGCGCTGAACACAATTATGAGGTCCGTTTCCGGACTTTCCAAATACTAATGCGCGTTTTGGAGGGTACAAAAGGCACAAAAACGGCCGTTTCAAGCTTGTAACTTCTTGGAGCTTTTAATTTTGATTTTTTACGACCCCTCCTCCCGAGATGAAAAATAGCTTCATCCTTTTCTGAGTGAAAATTTTGAAAAAAATTCAAACTCGCGGTATTTCCTGACTAATTTTAATTTTTAATAAAAAAATTGACGAAAACTAAAAAATGCATACATGTCATATGCGACTGACTCTTATTACCTAATTTTATCTTACCTAGTGATTCGGAGAAAATTTTCTTTTCCTTTCAAAACTTTTGCCGCCTAACCCAAATTCGATTTTTTACCAAAATTTTCCAAAATTTATACGACTTCTTTGCGCCGAGTCGAAACGGGGGCCGACACCGGTATGCACTGGCGGCTTCGTGAGCGATCAATACGGCACTGCCGCCTTTCACTCACCCACCACGCCACTGTCCTGCTGACTGATTACCGTAGTAGAGGACCAGGGGACAGGGGCTGTCTACACACCGAGGGAGGAGTTGCACCGTTTCTTCAGTTTGAAACGTCACTCGCCTCAACGCGAGCGAAGTGGTCCCGAGTGGAATCAGAGCCGCCAAAAGTGGGACAACTTCTCCCTTTGTGTGTATAGAGCCCCCGTCCCGAGGACCAGTTGCGAACCTTAGGTTCGTGCATTCCGTGATAAACTCGGTATATCCTGGTTAGCCTAGGTTAATCCAGTTTAGTGGTTTATGAGCAAGCGCCTATCCTGAGTGTTAATGTAATTAGCGTCTTATATTTCTCAAAAGTGGGAAATTTTGGTTATAACGTTGCATAGCGACAGCATTTTATGGTCGATTGAAAGGACAATATTTTCGAAGAATAATCGTCAATTGACGAAGTAAATACTATTTTGTGTCGAAACTCTCAAAGTATACTTCGATGTTTCGGAGATAAAGCTGGGTGGATAAGGCAGTAAAGACCGAAAAAGTAATTTCACAAATTCTAGGTGGTTTCCTTAAAGGCAAATCTAATAGATTACCATTAAGTTTTATTATACATGTTTCAAATTCGGTGCATCACGTATAATCAGGAAGCGACTGCCTGCGATACCTTTCCCAATATGTGCGTTAAGAACACTTCGTTGCTACTTCCTGTGTTCCCCATTACGACGCTATCGTCCCTCTCCTTGGCTGGGTTTATACTCCCACCGCGGTTCGACACGATGGCATTCATTGAATACGTATAGACGCGCGACACGATATCGATAGATACTCACATGCTCGTGCTCATTCTAAACATACCAGTTGTGATCTAACCACGCTTATAAAATTGTTTAGATTTTTCCCTGTGAGCTATGTTGGTGGCCAACTTTTTTTGCTCATCCCCGGTCTTCTATCATTTTTTGTTGAGTACTCGAGAGGGGGGTTGATCAAGAGGTGACCTTGGGTTAAAATTAGCATAAAACTCGTGTTCATAAATAGTTTGCGTGTCATGAGAGCCATTCATCGTAATCACAGGCGGAAAACGTCGACATGCGGTCGTTGGTGGCTGAATATACAGCCTGTGTAAGTTGATGAGAGAAGTCTGTGATAGTTATTGTAGTTGTGATGCGCCAGACTATGTGTTGTGATAGCTTCAGTTATCAGCTTTTGTTTGAACACTCAACTACGAAAGAAGAACGCCATGGATTTCAGGAAGCGAAAAAGGGTGCAGACGACATGAAACGATTTTGCGTTGCACGAATTTCGTTCGTCAAAGGTTGGGGTCCTGAGTATAGCAGGAAGAGCATCAGCGAATGTCCCTGTTGGATTGAGGTGAAAATGAATCGGTACGTCATTTGATTTGGAGTTTTTTGCTTCTATTTGGAATTTTCATAACCTGTTTAACTCCTTGATGAATTACCGATGTCGGCCGACAATGCGGGGTCTCTTAATATGGTTCCAAGGTTCCTGTAACTATCATAATTTACATGAAAGCGCGTCCACCGCAGCTGTAGAGTCCCTGTATTCAATTTTGTCTAGCGAGTGGACGGGGATGCGACGATAGATCGCCGCGCTCGATCGAATTCCCGTTGGCCGGTGTTGCTGGCAATGCCGCAGGGACGGCCCCCTTTTGATTGCACTTGGTTCATTCAATAGACTGATTCTGATACGCAGATCATACCTCGCTTTTTGATTAGTGGAACGCGTGACATACCTTCCGCTTTACTCTGCTCCTTTCATCGGACTAACCTAGTGATTTTTTTCTGTTAGATTTCGACACTCCAGGTCCAACCCATCAGCTTTTTCTTCTTCTTCTTCTTCTTTGCAGCCACGTCGAGGGTACTGTCATAGGTTGAGGAACTCGGCGACCAATAATGGATTCGTCCATAGGTCCATTGTGGTCAGCGTGGTTGGCCTCTCCGGACAATCAAACAAATGTGCCGTATCGTGGCCGTGGTATCCACAGTCTGGGCAAACGTCCGATTTGGTGCTGTCAATCTTGCTAACATATGCCATAAGCATAGTAGAGTGACCACAGCGCAGCGATGCCAGGGTGCATCTGGCCCTCCTTCCGAGTTGAGACTCGGATGTGCAGACCCGGGGCTGCACCACTCCCAGGATGGGATTTACCGCCGCCTTTTCCAGATGACTCCGTACGAACTGTGTGTGCTCCTCGCGCAACAGACGGAGTCGTTCTTGCTGTGAATCGTGCCATCTTTGCTGATTGACTTTGCTTGGAGCATCGGCGAATGGCTTTCTGATGCGTCTCTCCCTTAAGGGGTTCAGCACTCTCCATGAGGGGTGGTTGGGTTGCTTTATGATATTGATGAAAAATTGTTGGGCCTGGAGCTGACAGTGTTCTTTTAGTGGTAATAATCGTGTCTCCGCATGCAAGTGCTCGGCTGGGGAACTTCTTGCACATCCGATAGCTATACGAAGTGCGGCATTCTGTATACGCTGCATCTTGGTCCAGGAGGTTTCTGATACCAAGGGCTGCCACACCGGTGCAGCGTACTCCAGAGCGGGCTGAAGTATTGCCTTGTATGTGGTGATAATAGTTTCTTTGCTACTGCCCCATGATGTACCGCCCAGGGCTCTGAGCACATTAGCATCAGCTTTTTCAAGTGTGTTAGTGCCTATCTGCGAACTACTTATAGTTGTATATCGAAAAATTGGCCTTCTGTAACGCGTCTTGGCACGCAGGACAACTTGGGAATCTATGAGTGTTTCGAGTGATCAGCGTTATCATCAGGGTTGTGCGGAAATCTTCATAACATACAAAGAGTTCTTCATAACATTTGGAAACAGAAACAGAAGAAAATCGGCTATAAACACCGGAAACTGAGGAGAACCTGGAAAATTATAGGATGCTCCAGTATTACGTTTCGTCGCTGCTCTTTAAAGACAGTGTTCACAATGAAAAAATCTAGTTTTTTTCTCGCAGGAACGTGAGCTTTGAGACCTACCGATGAAAACAGTGAAGTGAGAATCACGAAAAACCATCTGGAAGTGGGTGAAAATCGCGTGGGCCAGTCAACCTATTGGGCCACCCCGCCTCTCAAACTAATCATTTCTGAAGAAGCTTGAACACGTAAACAGCCGGGCAGCAAAAGTAATGGCTTCGATAAGTAGCAGTGGATAAGGTGCATCATGTCATCACATGGAAAGACTTCATTCCTTCACACCGCTCAATCCTTACATTCTCAAAAATATTACGTCACACAAGAGGTCCTGCTTAGGCGTGAAAAAGTGCTTTCTCTTCACTTTCTGCTGTTCTTCCTGGCGCTGCTGTCACAGTAAGCTCTTGACCTAAAATAATCTGTAAGAAACTGAACATCAGGATTTATCGTGAACACTGCCCTCAAAAGATGCTATCTCAACCGAGGCTCGATATTTTCGGGTGCCCTGAAGACACATAGGAGCAGCCTAGGGTTGGTGAGCTACATCAATAGTATGACAGTCTGTATCTAAACACTTACCAAAATTTTAGTTTTTTCCGGCGCAGGCTGAAAAGCGCTACACTAGGTGGGGCCCTTGAACATTCCGCTTTTATTGACTATTTTGCAACTATTTTTCGAATTCTTATTTGGGCCTCAAGCGTTGCAGCAACTTGCGGGAAAGTTACTTCGGGACCCAAATAAGAAATCAGGTTTTCTATATCGCTAAAACCACCATTGGAAACCAATTTCTGGGTGTGACCTCAACTAACTTTTCCGCACGTTCTTGTAACGCTAGCGGCCCTAGCCGCATTAGGAGTTTCGAAAGATTCTTGTAAAGTTTTCATCAAAATCCTGAACTTGAACTGATTTTCAAAGCCACAAGTAGTGTAGCGCTCTTCAACTTGCACCTGCGTCCAAGAAGTTTTGGGTACGTTCCCAGGTACGGCCAGCCATACTATTGATGTAGTTTTCGTACCCAAGACTGCATTGTCGTACCCTCAGGGCATCCCAAATGATCAGTCTTTGGACATACTTTTGGTCGCGAGTGGGTTGTTTTTCATTCTAGTGAAAGAAAATGTTTGACATTTTGGTTTTACGCGTTGTGCTCCATTTTATTCATGGGATAATCGAGGGTATAAAACAAATAAATAAGATCTGAAGACCTCTTGGGGGGGGGGGGAGGGGGCTGAGGAAATCACGGATTCAGGGAGGGGCCGGACTTAAAGGCACAGTCCAACCTCAGAGGTAATTTTTGATATTTTGGTCCGGTCGCCGTATATAGCAACCCTGCCAAGCGCGAAATCTCAACTCGCTCAAATAAGCGAGAAAAAGCTAGGAAAAAATCGACCACGCCCCCTTGGAAGAAAAAATGGGTTACGCCCATTGGCAGACTTCCGACCTCAATAGGGAAGAGGCGCGCGAATGAATTTATTCAACATCTATGTTCTTCCATTTGTTTTCGGTCTGGCTCTATATTGTGACCTGCTTCAGAATGGTTGCTGCGATTAACGAGAAAATGCAGGCTCAAGACAAATCGTCCGCGAACTTCTACCAGTTCAAACTCAAAATATTTGAGGAGCCGTAACTCAGTTCGTTGTGAGTTCTGAGCGAATTTGTGAGCGACCCCCGCCTGACCCAGATGCTAGGATGCTAACACAAGAAGTCGCAAGGGATTTTCAGCGCTTTAGATACCTTCAGAAGGAACACATACTGATCGAAAGAGCGTCACTGTCATCGCCATTTGCCTTGTAATTCACTTAAAGTTGGCATAGATCCTGATGAGACTTTGAGTTCACTGTTTAAGGTTGGCGCAAACTCGGTGCCATATGCTATGGCATAGGTGCACCGAGTTTGCGCCAACCTCCAATGGGGAACGCAGTCTCTTCAGGATCCATGCCGATGTTACGTCTAGTCGAGTCGTCGAGTCTTGATATGGACTGAAACAATCGACATCGAGTCATTCGTCTACCCGATTACTCAAAATTTAGAAAAGTCGAGTTAGTTGAAGACTATTATTCGAAAATCTGCAAATTCGAGTTAGTTGAAAAAAAGATGTATTCGAAATCTCAAAATTTCGTGTTGATCGAAAACGCAATTATTCAAAAAATCTATGATTTGCCGAAAGTATGCCTTATAACATGTTCCTCCGTTCCCGAGGCCGAAAACCCGGAAGTGGAGTCGGAACCCTCCCGCATTGTCTTCTTCTTCTTCTTTGCAGCCACTGAGAGGGGTTTCGTCACAAGTTGAGAAACTGGGCGACCAGCACTGGATTCGTCCACAAGTCTATTGTAGTGAGCGTTGTTGGCTTCTTCGGACAGTCAAATAGGTGTTTAGTGTCGTGGCCTTGGTTTCCACAGTCCGGGCACACGTCAGGCTGACTAATGTCGATCCTGTGCAGGTAAGACATAAGCAATGGAGAATGTCCGCAGCGCAACGAAGCGAGGATACACCTGGCGCGCCTACCGAGCTCGGACTCGGTATCACATACCCTGGGCGGCACATCACCGAGAATAGGGTTGACGGCCGCTTTGGCGAGATGATCCTTCACAAACCGGGTGTGCTCCGCGCGTAAGAGACGAAGCCGTTCTTGATTCGAGTCGGTCCATCTCTGTACATTCACTTTGTTCGGAGCATCGGCAAACGGCACTCTGATCGATCTCTCTCTCACGGGATTTAATAGTCTTCTCGACGGATGATTAGGTTGCTTAAGGACATTAATAAACATCTGCTGAGCCTGCTTTCAATGCTCTTTCACTGGCAAGATACGGGCCTCGGCGTGAAGGTGCTCAATCGGTGAGCTTTTTGCACATCCAGTGGCTATTCGTAGTGCAGCATTCTGAATTCGCTGCATCTTAGTCCAGGAACTGTCCGACACGATGTGCTGCCAGACAGGTGCAGCATACTCCAATGCAGGCTGCAGAATAGCTCGATATGTCGTCAAGATTGTCTCTCTGCTGCCACCCCAGGACGTTCCTCCTAGAGCTCTCAACACATTGCTTTGCCTTGATAATTGCCTGCTTCTGTTCAGCATTTTTGTGAAACTTCAGCGATGGGTCCAAAACGAGGCCCAGCAGTTTAGGAAATTGCGCTGTAGGCAAGAGGTCACCATCCCACCTGACAACAGGTTGGGCGCTGTGTTCCTTTGGGTCAGATGTGAATACCGAAACAGAAGACTTCGCCGCGGAAACTGTGAGCATCATACTATCGAGAAAGTTCTTAAGCTCGACGAGATAGTCGCTGATCTTGTTTGCGGCTACCTGTATGTCACGATTACGGCACATGATGGTGATATCGTCGGCATACGCAACAATTTTTATGTCTTCAGGAGGCTCGTAGGTCTTCAATATACAGGCTGAAGAGGGCAGGTGACAAAACTCCACCCTGCGGCACACCGGCTGCTACAGGTATACTATCGGAGACGTGATTCTGGAATAGCACTTTGGCCCGACGACCTTTCGTAAACGCTGCTATCCAACGCTTCTGCCACGGTTGCAGCGAGGACTTCAATAGTTTCTCGGACAAAAGTCCTAGGTTAACAGAATCAAATGCTTTGGTTAGATCGAGGGCAACGGCCACTGTTCTAAGAGGCTTTCTGAAATTGAACCCATCGACCGCATAGCTGACAATCTCCAGAAGGGCAGTGGTGGTGGAGTGAAGCTTTCTAAACCCATGTTGATGTTGCTGTGCCTCATTCTGCTCTGCCAGGTCCCTTACGATTAGCTTTTTCGGCTACTATCGCGATCGGTGATAACAGGCTAATAGGGCGATAGCCCTTCACCGTGCTTTGCGATTTGCCTGGCTTAGGCAGGGGTATCACATTGGCGGTCTTCCATGCTTGTGGTAGAGTGCAGGTTCGGAAAGAAGTGTTTATGATATCTGCGATCATCGGTAGAAGTTCCGTGGGAAGCTTCTTCAAGATGGCTGCTGAGATACCATCAGGTCCGAGAGCCTTCGAGTTCCGCATTTCCTTGATAGCCTTCTCCACCTGAGCAGGAGTAAAGGCCTCAGTGGCGTTCATCAGCGGCAGACGGCTTAGTTCTCTTACCGTGACTCTGTTTTGTAAGCCACGCTTGGTACGTGTGATGAAGAAATTTTTGCCAAGAGCATATGCGGCAGCCTTTCCTGATTTGAAGACGCTGTTATCGAACTCTATGGTAGAGTTCGAGGAGGGGGCTTGCACTGCCAGATATCTTCCTCAATACTTTCCACGCAGTTGTTCCGTCGGTTTTAAAGTTCAACCTTTCAGTGAACTTCTCCCAACTGTCTTTCTTGTGCTTGTCCAGATCCTTTCTTATCTCTTCATCCAGCTTGGCCACCTCAGGTCCAAATGATTCTCAGCTCTCTTTTCATCTCTTGTCCTGATCTTCTGTAGAATCTCCCTGGTGACATTAGGGTAGAAACTTTTCACACGTCCTTCAGGTATGGCCGCTTTTGTAGCCTTCCGGAGGGCGTCAGATATGTGATGCTCTTTCTGGTGCACATCGCCATTCCATGGATACTCAGCTGCCTGGCGGAGCGCAACCTCTCTGAACAGGACCCAGTCAGCAAGGCCTAAATTGAGATAAGAACGTTGACGAATACCAGTATAAGGGGCAAGAGAGTTTGAGAGATCAATATGGAGAAAGACGGAATGTGGTCGCTGGGAAGAGTTGTGGAAGTGGACCATGTGCAGGAATTGGAAAGATTGCATGAAACGAGGGAGATGTCCGGGCTAGAAGCCCGGCCGTAGGAAGGGAGACGAGTAGGCTGATCATCGTTGAGGATAACCAGATCACACTCCTCAGCCCATTCCTCGACGTCTTCCTCTGGCGTCGGACTCAAGCGCAGAACAGAACGTGTGAGCATTGAAGTCACCTGCAAAGACAGCTGATGGGGAGAGAGAGCAGTCATGCAACTGCTTAAGAAGAGGTATGGGGTTGTAGGTTGGGGGACAAGAAGTGGTAGGAGGGATGTAAATAGTAAATAGAGATAGTGGAGTTTTAAGAGGAGGTAAACGGGAACGCACTCGAGAGTACCGTCCTTAGGAACATTTGGAATTAGATGAGAAGGTAAGTTAGAAAGCACAAACGTAGAAACTCCGCCTCCAAGAGCTGTCCTTGGGATGTGATAGGCAGTGTAGCCTGGAATGTTTGGTTGGGGATAAGTGGTAGAGGGAGAGAGTTTGGTTTCTTGAACCATAATAACATCCGGATGATGAGTACGTGCGAAGAGTGAGAGTTCAGACAATTTGGTGCGAAGGCCGTTAAGATTTATATGTACAATAGAGAGGGGGCGGTTGGTGAATGAGAAATCAGAGTTGCTGGGGGCGGAGCACAGAACACAACGGAAGGATGAGTTGTGATGCCTCACAGAACTAAGACCTGAACAGGAGAAGTGCACCCACCTTTGGCATCCAAAGCATTGGACGCTTGTTCCATTCCAGTTGACTTTCTTGCTGCAGGTGGCACATTGATACTTCTGCACAGGTCCAGGATTCCTCTCGACGCCAGCCCTTTGTAGTAGAATCTTCAGGAGAGCTGGGGCCAGCCAGCGACTCTCCCATGACGAAAACCCTCTCGGTGGAGGGAGTGATGTCGGTTTGCACGAAGGTGATGTTGTTTCCTCCACACTGCCACGGCACGAACGTACGACATCTCGGCAGCCCTCCCGCATTGTCCTGGTTATCCTCCCTCGTGATCCACCGACCAAAAAACAATTCAGTGGAAAAAAGCTCATCCAGAGTAATAGACCTACCCAAATGGAACACAGACTTTACGAAATACTGTGTAATGGTACATGTGAGTAGTCGGCGCATTTTGGGCCGAAACTGAACGATCCGCGGCTTGTGTTCAGTGTGTAGATGTATTTTTTGTCATAATTTCGCTTCCATTTAGAATGAATTTAAAAAAAAAAACTGACGCAAAAATGTTCGATTGAATTATGATTCTGAGTCGTTTACAGGGCATTTCAATACCTAGACGAGTTGATGCATGAGTGCATTCGATGATGGATGCAAAGTGTATTGGATTGCGGATCGTCTTCATCCTTTTAGTGTTCTGTCCCGTTGAAACTAACGCCATATCTCATCTGGCCAATAGTAGCCGTATAATTGTTTTTTGTTGGTTTTGATAGTAAGTCCATACATCGCCTAGCAGTGATAATTTGTAACAATTCGCTATTGTTCTGATCTCTTCTAAAAGTTCAACGAGGTGTTTTTCTGTTATTCGGTGATTATTACTTCTTTTCTGCAGAAGCGCTAACATTATCATGTTCTCGGTTGCATGTACTCTCGTCTACCATAGGCGCCACTAGCAAATGGCTTGCTAATCCCACTATATTACCTCTTCCGAGTTGAATGATTCGCTATTGTATTTTGACCAGTTTTCTGTGATCTTCGTAGTTTATTTTGTTTCAAAGTGATAACAGAGTATTGCACCTTGTTTTTTATAGAGGATTTATTTTTTATTTCTGTTGAAGTGATAATTGCCTCCAGATGTAATGCTAGTGTGACTGCTCGCTCATTGTTACCTGATCGCATCGTTTCTCACAGCGATTGCCACCGCGGCCGACTGAGGCCTAGTTCAAACCTACCGCGACATAGTGCTTATCATATATATTGATCGAAAACTGATGTCGCTGCGCGGCAAATATGCACTAAGCCCAAATAGATGTGACATGTGGCGCGATCAAAAGAGTGGCAATTAGCGCTACATCGGGATTTGGATTTGCAGAGGTGATATGCCGTTGAAGGTGTTAGTTACATGTGTCAAAGCTTTGTGTAAGTTAGTGAAAGTCCAGGTTGTATACTTGTCATTATTCGTACGTGTTTTATGATTACTGTTCGATATACTCGGTTGATGATTATTCAGGAGCGCATTAGTCCAGATATGTTGAAATGTTTTGTGAGACTTCTAATAGATAACGGAAACCAAGGTAGCCCTTCATGTATGTGATACTGTCCTTTCAATTCCATTTCGATTTATCTAATTAACCCATACAGTCTTGTATAAGATTTACTACGCGAATTAGCTGTTGTAATAGATTGCTTTCTTTCCGTCTACCTCGTCGACGTTACCTCTATTTATAAAGAGATGCCTTGCTTTGTTCATGGCAGTGTTTCATTGGAAATGAAACTTACTTGAAAGTGATGTGAAGTGTGAACACTGACAGTGCTTCGAGCGTTAGAGGCACAGTATGGTGGGCGTATCCGCGAAAGGAATAGCTGCGGATCACCCAGCAGCCCGCGCGCCTGTCGCGTGCGCCGCCGATCGATCACCGCATTTCTCGTGGGCGCACACGACGCAGCGCAGTCTGCTGAGGTGTCCGCAGCTATTCCTTTTCTGGCTACCCGAACTATTCTTTCAAGGAGTGAATTTGAGGTTTTTTTTTAGCTTGGAGAGGGTTATCCGCTGGTCACTGATATCTCTAGAATTGCCGGAATCCCCCAATATCAGAGTTTTGACCCTCGGAAATTGCCGGATTAGCAGCAAATCACTGAATAATATTGTCAGAATTTCTAGTATTTCAATAACGACGATGGCGCAGCAGAATTCCAAATGCTTGGAAGAAATCAGCTGCTTTCTCTGGCAAAATGCCGAGTTTGGTGACGGTCCCGAGACGATATGTTGCGACGAGCCCAGCTGCAGCGACGAAAATGGTCGGGATCTTTCTTGTCGCTGCCGCAGAAACCGCGACAGCGTCATCGAGAACGGCGACGGGGCCAACGAAAAACAGCGACGGGGTCAAAGATTCGCAACGCCGCTGTCGCAAATTCATGAAAGCTCCACTTGGCGACGTTTGCCGCCAGCGACAAATAACGCGTCGCTTTTCTCATTTTTCTATAGAAAATCTGCGGTGTTTGCCGCTGTCGCAAAAGCATGAAAGGCGAGTAAGGCTCCGTTCATAGCAGACGTCCCAGGCGCATGACGCTCCGAGGTCTTGACGCTTGCCGTCTGTTGTTCCCTATGAACGTCCAATTTAGCGTCCAAATTTTGCGAGAGCGACTACGCAAAGCCTTTGATTATCGAGGGCACTTCATGCGCTGGCCGCTAACACGCGTTTACGCTCGCTGACTATTTAAGGTGCTGTACAACGAGGCCTCCATGGTGTCATCCTAACTAGTCATCGAATTCGCTGAGCACAATATGTAGAACAACGAAATTACTGATCGCTTTGCGACTACGAGGAACAGAACGAAAAATATCAGTCTAATCTAGTCTCATTGAAATGTGAATTCTATGGTTAACTCGAACCACCCAAAGCGGCGAAAAAGTCTCGGTGAATCAGTCAGCTTCGCCTCTTGGTTGCAACCAGTTTTGACATGAAATTCCCCGTTTCATTCTAGCTTTGAGACAACCACGAGAAAAAAGAAGCCCATTCCTCCATAACCATGTTCGGTTGGCCACTAACAACAACCGTTTTCCTATCTAGTGGGGCTTAGCGCTGCTCGGAAAATTCGCCGTGCTTCGACTTCCATACCAAAGTGTGGATGACGGTTCGTGTACAGATAACCTTGGAGTGTCCCTTGTTCTTTTGCTTCTATCGCTGTATCTTCTACTCTGTCGGATCGTTTCTGGAGGAGTGGCCTTCCTTCATCTCGGCAAGACGACGGAGATCCCATAAACAAAGACATATCGGAAGGTGGAATAGCGCCCTGAAGACAATGTAAATGAATGGTTAACCAAATCTAATGAGTATTATTTTGATTCGGAGTTGTGAAAGCAGAAGAAGAATAATGACGTGGTGAAATAAATGAAGAAAACGAGTGTTGAGATTGTGTGCTCCACCGTTGAAAACCTGCTCGAATCCCAACGGTCGCGTCGCGGTGCAGAGGGCTGACTCAACCATGGCCTGAGCGCCGTTCCTCTCAAGTCTCCGCCCACAAATACGGTTCAAGACTGACCCCCTTGTGCGAAAATGAACGAGGCTTGCCCCCCCCCCCCCCGAGTGCCTGAGGCTCCCCGACGCCATCGAGCGCATGTGCATACGGGGCAGGGCACCGACTCTCAGGGCGCCTGCCCTGCCCCTGCCCCGCCATGTGCGTTGATGCATCCGGCCCCTGATGTAGGTTACAGAGAAGCTTGTTACCTGCCTTGAAATCCGGACAGAGATACCGCACACAACCATTGAGTGGCAGATCTGCCCCCTCAACTTGTGAAGTGCGAGATCACTTCGGCACTAGCCAATTTGTATCAACGTATGTGCTGAGGCTTTGTTTTCGCGCTTAACATGCTCGGGGCAGGCCATGGGAATGACCGTGAACGAACTTCCTTTGTTCACCCCCGAGTCGACTGTGTCCAGCGTCATTTAATGGTAAATGGATTGGAAATGGAAAGTGGTTAGTAGAAAATACGAAATTTTAATTGCCATAATCCAACACTGCATTGAACTTTTTGTACCAATGCACATGATTCCTAGCGGTCACCGCAGGCTTCCCCCATGCCTCAAGGCGTTTCAAGGGTTGCGCACAGATGCATGGTTTGCTGCAAAAGAATATATAATACCACCACTAGCTGGGCAAAGTCCAAGGTCATAAATGGTAAGTTCGAACGCAAGCTTAAAGAGTACAACGATAGCATAGAGAAGAAAGTCATCGAGTCGGAGGATAGGAATCCATTTTACAAGCTTTTGAACTCCAGAATGAATGTAAAAAAAACCATGGGGGCGCTTAAGACGTCTGACGGAAATATTCTCAGGGCTGATAAGGACAAGGCAGAACTTTTGGCAAATACATTCGAACATTCATTTTTAACAGCTTCTTCACTGGACTAAGCAGGGCTGGTTTCCCTTAGCTTCGAGGTGAAGCACGATTCCTGTTGGTTCTAGTATAAGGAAGAAATTATAACTGAACTATTGAAATGGCCGAATTCATCGTCAAGAACGCCGGATGATATCCCTCTGATGTTCGTCAAGAAAGTCGTTCATGAAATAGCGGGACCGCTAGAGTTCATTTTCAACTTGAGCTTTATGACGAATGAGGTTCCGAATCTATGGAAATAATCTTATGTCACTCCTCTTCCTAAAACGGCGCCATTCACAGAGCCTTCCAACTACAGACCACTTAGTATAACGTCACTGTTCGCTAGGTTGTTCGAAAAAATTTTAAAGAAGAGAATAGGAGCACATCTCAAGAATTGTTCGGTTATTTCCCCCCCCCCTCCCCATCAGCATGGCTTTCAAAAGGGTAAGTTAACTGTGACAGCTATGATTGAAGCCCTAAACAACTGGACGTCTCTTTTAGACCAAGGTAGTAATGTCGATGTTGTTTTCTTCGATTTCTCCAAGGCATCTGACAAAGTCCCACATCATAAGCTATTACAAAAGCTAACAATGGTAGGTGTACACCCGCGCATAGTTTCTTGGATTGCCTCATTTTTGAAGCAAAGGACCTTTTCGGTTCGAGTGAACACTTCGTATTCGCAGAATCACCCAGTGTGTAGTGGAGTTCCGCAGGGTGGAGTTCTTTCACCGATTCTGTTCAATATATACACGCACGAGCTGGGGGACTTATAAAGTGGGCTTGGAGTAGATTTCTGTGCGTTTGCAGACGATGTCAAATTTTTTCGCCGTGCGGGCTCCAGGGAGGACATTGAGGCAATTCAAAATGCAATAGACGCAATGGCGGTCTGGTCTCATGAATGGGATTTACCGTTATCGAAGGAAAAAACGAAAACTCTGCACCTGGGTTATCCGAATAACTGCCATAGGTACTTACAATGTCGAAGGGACTGAGATCGAGAATGTCGAGCAGATCACTGACCTGGGATTTATCCTCACACGAAACCTCAGCTTTGACAAACACTGCGAATCGGTATCTGCCAGAGCCACCGTGGCCATCAATAATATGTTCAGGGGACTGGGGACAAGAAGCAGCGCGGTGCTACTTAGAGCCTACAAAACCTATGTTAGACCTATTCTTGAGTATGGGACACCGGTGTACTTTCCGCACAAAAAGAAGAGCATGGTTAGATCTGAAAAGGTGCAAAACGGGTTCACAAAGAAGTTAATAATCGGGAAGCTTGGATTTTGCCATTATCAACAAATGCCATCTGCAGAAACCAGGAATAGTGAGTTCAACTTGCAATCTCTTTTGATAACAAGAAAGTTTAATCACCTACTACTGCTGCACAAAATCCTGTATAAACCGGACTTTTGTCTCCGGCCTGAATGTATGGCCGAGGTGAGAACATCAAGTACCAGGGGAGGAGCTTCAAAAATTCTACGCAAAAACTCGAACCTTAAGTGCAGGCGCTTTTTCTTTATTAATAGGGCGACTGCAGCATTTGAACGGCTCGGGAGGCTCAAATCCATGGCATGCGGATCGAATCCACACCGCGGGTGTGGCTAAGGAGCAGTTCGGCTGGTACACACGACGCACGCGACGGAGAAAAGCTGTGCGCGCTCATCGTCTTTGGGGCGCGTTAACCGAGGGCACTCAAAAAAAGTAGTTGTTGTTCCATTTTAGCCGTTCCCCTTTATCGTTTTTTGCATTTTCTTCATGCTGTTGTTGTGTCAGACGTAGGACCGGCATCGGAATCAATATCATCCTCTCCCATTCCGCTCCAAAAAGCAAACAAAAAGAACTCTAAAAAACTTCTATAAAAAGTGCGAATTCCATTGAAACGACGGTATGAGAAGCATTGCGTCTAAAAAGCAAATTATAAACAAAAGAAAACATGAATAAAGTGCAAAAAATGATGAAGGGGGACGGCTAAAATTTGACAACGACTACTTTTTTGAGGGTCCTCGGTTATCGCGCCCCATGGACGATGAGCGCGCACACCGTTTTCCCGTCGCGCGCATTGCGTGTGCTAGCCGAACTCCTCCTTAGGGGGTTTTTAGAGTTCCACCGCGGCGCGGCGCGATTTCATGATTCATATGCGAATCGACGAGCGGCGCGTTATCGATCGATGCCCACAGAAAACATCTCATCGCGCCGCGCTGCGATGGAACTCTAAAACAGACCTTAGCCACACTCGCGCTGCGGATTCGATCCACATGCCCGAATCCATCCCTGTGAGTCATAAGGCGTTAAAGGCAGTGTTCACGATAAATTTCACTTCCGATATCATATATCTCCACGGGTTACGGAAGGTCTGGTGCCCCATGCAAGGCATGCTTAAAAAGGACACGAAAGACGCGTTTTCGAGCCAAAATAGACTCTTCCTTGTTTACGTTGATTTTTGAGAGTGGAGGAATTGACCGCTAGAAGGATGATACCTATCAGCGCAATGAAGCAAACAGCTCACTTATCAGCACTTCCTTCACTTGATCATTTCTATAATCTGAGTTTTCATTTGTACCTTTCAAGGGGCGGATCTGGGGCACGGGGCGTGTCTGGGGCACCAAAACGCTTGTTTGCAGCCGTTATTTTGCCACCCCTGGCTCGTTTTCTACCGTTCCTTTGGCACTGGGAGCCTAGGATCCTTCTCCCCTATCATTTTACTGTGGAAAGTCAACAAGGTTGATCATCGTGAACACTGCCTTCAAGGAAACTTGCAACTGAATACTTTGAGAACGAACCTGGCAAGCGCTAATCCTTCACGGAGCAGTTACTTTTACTCTCCCCATTACGGGGTACACGTATATCTGCTTTGAATCCATTACTTTATCTGACCGAAATACTGGTATGTTGGTGATTTCGTATATGAGCTGTTCATTGCACATAAGTTTGGTCCGTAGGCTTATGTAAATAAATATATAAATATAATATATTTGTTGTGTATATGTAGTTCGAGGGGAAAGGGGCGAGACGTCCTCTTCCGAATTACTTCTCGCCCCGCTCCCCTCGACCGATTGATCACGGCCAAATCAGGTCCATTGTCCTCTGGAAATTCCCCACAAATATCTGAGTTGGAGTTCCGATTCTCGAAATTCAAATGGGCGTTGCAATTTCTGTAAATTTGCGAAAAAAATTTCGCTCACTCCTGACGCGAACGCAGCAACGATAAATTGATTGCCGGATCGGTTTATGCTTAAAGGCATCGTTCACGATGGGTTTCGTTTTCGAATTTTCCATATATTAGGTCTAGAAGTTAATTTCCGCGTTTTTTTACGCTTTTTACACTATTGAAAACTGGACATACTTAAACAAAATTTTTATTCAAAATAATTTCCGTCATTAATAACAACCATTTCCCAGAGTTTGGGTAACTTATGGATTCCATCATAATAAAATTTTTTCTGGTTTGGCCTCCACCCATTCATCGAGCCATTTTTGACATCTTGACGATCTTGAAAGCGCTGCTCCGCCAGACCATGCGCCATTGACCGGAAAAGGTGATAATCCGACGGGGGCGATGTCTGGAGAGTACGGCGGGTGCGGTAAAGACTTCCCATTTGAACTCTTTTAGCGTATCCTTTTTACCGTTCGAGCAACATGAGGTCGAGCGTTATCATGAAGCAATATGACTTTTTCGTGTCGACTCGCCCATTCTGGTCTCTTTGCTTCGATTTCATGCCGCAATTGCGCTAGTTGATGTTGATAGCGATTCGCAGTAACTGTTTCGCCAGGTTGAAGAAGTTCATAGTACAGTATACCGCGTTGATCCCACCATATGCACAGTAAGACCTTCTTCCCGTGGATGTTTGGTTTTGCGGTCGAAGTTGTTGTTTCACCAGGACTAACCCACGATTTTCTTCTGCTTTCTGGATTGTCGTAGTACACCCACTTTTCATCGCCAGTTATGATGCGGTGTAAAAAGACTTTCTTTGGAATCGGTCCAACAAGATTTGTGAAGTTGTTTTTCTCTGCTCTTTGTTGCGTTCTGAGAGCTCATAGGGGATCCATTTTCCTTCCTTTTGAATCTTCCCCATTGCCTTCAATCGAATAGAAATTGCTTTTGGGTGACGCCGAGAGATGCCGCGAGCTGTTCTTGCGTTTGAGCCGAATCTTGATCCAACAAAGCCTGGAAGTTCTTCGTCTTCGAACTTTTTGGGCTGTCCTGGTCGATCTTTGTCCTTAACGTCAAAATCACCCGATTTGAAACGCTGAAACCATTCTTGGCAGGTTCTTATGGATGGAGCAGCATCCCTGTAAGCTTGGGCAAGCATTTGGTGCGCGTCAGTGGCTTTCTTCTTGAGATGAAAGGAAAAGGAGAGCTTCCCGCAAATGGCGTTTTTCCGGCACAAAAGTTGACATATTCTGAAACTAAAATAATACTTTTTATAAGGTACGTGAAGCAAGTTATATATCAATAGAAAGCTGATAATACAGTGAGCATTATAACATAAAATTCGTTATATAAAAATAATTTTATTTTTACAAAATATCAATAACAACAAAAACGCGGAAATTAACTTCTAGACCTAATATAATGAAAGCTATAGTTACCTATATAAATGCTACGTTGAAAAAACCGCAAAAAATCCACTAAAAACCCCTTTTTTGTACCCAAAATATCTCAATCGACTTTTGACAAAGGAAGAGTCGATCGTTAGAAATAGCCGTTTTGACCGACGATCTCACGATCAAATGAAGTTTATCCTTCTTTTAAGTGATTTGTTGAGAAGGAAAGGTTAATCGATGTGTGTAGAAAAGTCATTCTTCACTTAATCGTATAGTATATTCCATAAACTTCCCCTCAGTTATTCTGAATGGATTGTTGATCTTCGAAAATCGAGTGTTTTGGGTGGCTTTTTTGCGATATATGACAACCTGGTGGGCCTACCTACACAAAACAGTGAAAAACTTGAACACGTTTTTTTTGCGCGTGTATGCTGCCTTCAAAGGCAGCATACACGCTCGTAAACGTGTTTGAGGTAACTATGGAAACAGAACCGTATGGCTCAGAACACAACGCCTACGCATTTTGAAGCGTCAAAAACGGCCCGCAATGCCGCTACACGAGTAAGAAGTGGGCCCCGCCTCTGTATCTGCCCGCCCCTGTATTTTCTGTTCTTCTCCAAAACAGGGGTTCTGGCCATTCTCACCGTTGGTGATGTGTGTGGGTGGTACATTAATTACAATAAGTAAACCACTTACATCGACAGGGTTGAGAATGGCCCAGCGCCCCTGTTTTGGAGGAGGACGCAAATACAGGGGTGGAGAAATACAGGGGCGGGCCCTACTTGTCATTCGTGTAGCGACATTGTGGGTCGTTTTTGACTCTTCAAAATGCGTAGGCGTTGTAATCTGAGCCATGCCATTCTATTTCCATAGTTATCTCAATCACGTTTACGAGCGCGTACGCTGCCTTTAAACAGTATGCTTCTCTGCGTGTCTATGTTTGAGGCGCGGAGTCTCCACAGTCGGCACAAATCGTATTGGTACTTTGCGTTCTTTTTCGTGCGTTGGCGCAAACTCAGTACTCGTATGTTATAAAATGCGCCAACACACCATACATAGGGAACGCAAAGTACCAGTGCGATCCGTGCCGACTGTACGTCTCCGGCTCAAAACACAGACAATCCCCCGATCATATCCCCGATAAGCCTGCTTATCCCCATAATCATTTCCCGTCAGTGACTGATTCGTAAATCTGACAAAACAACATTTGCGGAACCTCTCTTGTTGCAAAGTGCACTTCTGATTCTTTGGTTCTCACACTCTCACTCCGCAGAATTGCACTACTGAGCTGAGTTCTTGCTGTTCTCAATAGAGCAGTAACTTAGACAGGCTCGTGTAATAAGTGTGTGCAGTTTTTGAGCAGTAACGTTAAATTGGTTGATTATGTGAAAGTGCGTCTATGCAATAATGATTCAGCGCTGCAAACTGTACACGGAAGAGCAAGGAAATGCCATTTGTGTGCCACAATGTTGGACTTTATCAACAACCAAAATGTTATGAATGTAAGATTTTCTTAGAAAATGTTTGATACGAAGGAAAGAAACATTTGTCAAGGGAAATGTCGCAAATTATGGAAGATGATATGACAATTTCATTTAAGAGATGTGAACGAACAAGAGCGAGCCTATTTCTGCTACCTAGATCTGACGATCAATTTCCCATACGAAGGCTTCATCGGACACATATAGTCTTTTTCATTCAAACCGAGCCGGGCGGATTAAGGAACGGGGTAGTCGATTGCGTCGGAATCTCCTGAATAATGTTATAGTTATTCGCCATGATCGCCCACCCCGCTCCTTACTCCGCCCGGCTTGAAGTGAAGAAGAAAGGCTCAGCAAGCATATGAATACGAGAACTATTCAATGCATTCTCTAGTTAACATTAGCGCGCGCAGTAGTTGTAACTGATTTCACCTTACAATTGGATGAGGCGTTGCATAATTATGGATTGAGACCTGATCTCACCTCACTTACTTACTTAAATTGTTGGCTTTCGCCTGACGCGGTCATTCCGCATCTTCACCGAGGTGTGCCGTCCTAGTAGCCCGCCGTGTCCATTTGTCACGGTCCTCAGCCACAATTCGAGCCCAATCCATCCAATGATCGCTATTCCACTTCCTGCGAAGTGAAACATCGCGCCCGAATTGCCTTTCAATGCCGGGTGATTTCAAATCCTCCTTTACCACATCTGTCCAAAACTTTCGCCTTCGTCCAGGCGGCCGTTTCCAGACAGGACTTGGAAGCATCCTTAGAGCGTGTTGAACAAGATGATCTGGCGGTCTTCTTAAAATATGCCCCAACAGACGAAGACGACCTTCCGTTGCCGCTTGAGATGGCATTGGGAGATGTTGGCACCTCCCTCGTGTCAAACGTTTATATAAGGCGTCAATCTCGTTGTAGAAAACTTCGTTGTGGCACATCCGTGGCCAGAGATATCCGAGCAAACGTCTAAACATCTTCCTCTCCGTGAAATCCAACCTTTCCATCTGCGTCTTCGGTGCTGCCCACGTCTTCGATCCGTACATCATGATAGGGCAGATAGCGGATAAGTAGATGTGCAACTTAACTTCCTTCGCGATGGGGGTAGATCACAAACACTTGGTTAGGGAATTGAATGCAGACGTAGCTCTCGCACATCGTTGTCGAATATCCGCTGCATAACTGCCATCGTTCTTCGGCAAGCAGCTCAAATAGCAGAAATCGTCCATAAGTTCGATACGTTGTCCGTCCACACAAACTCCCGTTGAAGGCCTCTGAGAGACCCACATCTGCTTGCATTTGTCGGGACGAAGACGAAGTCCATAGGCTGTGGCGCACTTCGAAACGAGGTTCACAATCCTTTGCAGTTTTGCGTTGTTTTCAGCGAATAACACAATGTCATCGGCGTACTCCAGGTCGACAAGGGAGCGTCCTGATGGTGTTAGGATCACGTCCGCAGGAAACTGTTCTGCAACTTTACGCATGATCTTATCAGCGGCGAAGTTGAAAAGAAAAGGTCCTGCTACGGCTCCTTGCCTTACTCCTGTTTTCACCTCGAAAGCTGACGTAAGCCCGACAGGCGTACGAACTGCTGCTGTTGTTCCTTCATTCATGTCCTCGATTAGTCGAACATACTGTGCTTCTCTAAGCCAAATTCCGGTCCGCAATTGTGTCTCGACACGCTTTGCGGTCGCACGCACTTGTGTCAGTCGAGCTTCCAGTGCCAAAGCCGACTCGATGTGGCTTTTTATACAGTTTTCTCCAATTTTGTTGAGTTTCCAGTTCCAAAACCCACCTAGAGTCAACAGATCGGCGGCTGCGGCGCTGGAAACTGTTCCGAGTCGAAAGCGCGCCGTCGCAAAGCGTGTCGAGACGCAATCGCGGACCGGAACTTGGCCTAGAGAAGAACAGTACTTTTCCGGGACTCCATCGGCTCGCAGAGCGTTGATTAATCGATCACGATGAGGAGAGTCGAATGCGGCTCCAAAGTCAAAAAAAGTTAGCTGTAATGGCTTCGAATACCGCTGCCACGATTCAATTACTCTTCTCACGACGAACACTTGGTCGGTAGTGGATCTTCTAGGTTCAAAACCGGCTTGATGCTCCCTGGTCGTTTCCTAACGATGTTCGATGAGTCGTTCAAGAATGATACGTTCCAAAACCTTGTACATGACACGCAGTAGAGAGATCCGCCTATAGTTCTTGGGCTCCATGATGAATAACTTCTTGTGAAGAGGTACGATGATCTCATGTCTCCACGAATCGGGTATCCTTTCGCTCATCCATATGGCACGGATGGTGTTGGTCATTTCACGAATCCCAGACGGAGGAAGAGCTTTCAGCATTTCAGCAGTTCCTTTCCATTCTTCATATTCCGGACTTACTTCAAAACTTCAGCATCAGTCGTCGGTTTTTCAATGAGATCGTAATGTGCTCTCTGGACATGCGGGAGCTCAGGTACTGATGGCGCTGGACGATTCAGTAGTAAACTGAAGTAATCCTTCCAATTCGGCAGCGTCGCATCACAAACTGCAACTCCATTGGTAGTGTTCAAGACAGGAGAACATCTCTTCATCTTCCCGCTATACTGTCGTAACAACGTGTAGGCTTTCCTCGGATTCTTCTCCTCCCAAGCCTTCTCAAACTCCTTAGCCCTACACATCCATTCTCGTTCGCGGTCGCCTTGAGGACGCCGACGCAACTTCCTCCTCAAACGCTTCTCCTCCACAAAATTTCCAGCAGTTCGAAGAGCACATACTCTGTTGTAGGTAGATGTTGTTTCTTCTGAAACGTAGGCGAGCTTCTTCTTTGGCTGTACAACCGGGAGTGCCTCTTTTGAAGCGTCCTGGATGCATCTTGACCAAAAAAGAATCTATGTCGCAAAGTTTCTTCTTAGTCCGGTAATTCGATGCTTGAATAGAAACGCGTTGTCGAAAATTCCTTCTGCACTCTCCATCTCTGAGACTTGTCATGTCCGTAATCCTCTGGAGAGGCTGAGCCCCTCGCTTCCTCTTGTGAATCCTCGCAGGTGAAGTTCAACAAGGAACAGGACGGTGATCCGAATCGAATGCGACATCCCACACAGCTCTAGATCTTCGAGATGTCCGATTCACTGGAATCATTCCTCGTCAGGACACAGTCCAAGCTGTGAAGTTTCAAAGTTGTCATCTTCCGCTTCCGCTTTGCTCTTCTGGAGATAGCTGGGTTGGTCCCTGCACACGTAAGCTGATGGCGGCGATGATTCCTCTTGAATGTCGATGCAATAATCAGACCACTGCGTTCACACAAGTCGACAAGGCGGTAGCCATTGTCCTATGTTTGCTCCACTGGGTAGAACCATTTCCATTTACCGAGTACTTCGGATTCCTGATCAAGTCCCATCTCCGCGTTTGCGTCGATTCCCACGACAACAGCATGTTGACAAGGTCCTGACCAGCAACTTATTGAGTTCCTCATAAAACGCATCCTTCGAATTGTCTTCGGCGGTTTCAGTGGGCGCATGAGCACTCACTATCCACAGATTGAATCCTCTGTGATCCCGCAGTCGTACGAATGCATTCCGGCACGACGTTGAGCCGAACTCCTTGACCATCATTCCTTACAGCTATTGCACAGCCTCCCACGCTCCTATCGTCAGCGTTGCCGCAGTAGATGGCGTACTCTCCGACGTTGATGGTCTATCCTTGAGGCGAGTTTCCTGCAGAGCAGCAAACGGTGCATGGAAATAGCTTAGGAGATTGGACTGCGCAGATTGTTGGATATCACTCGACAGCGATCGACAGTTTAGGGTGGCGAAATTGTGGCTTGTGGCCAAAGACTCCATGAACTCCCTAGGTACGGATCCTAAGGTGTTATGGACCAGAGGCCTTAGTGTGCCGGACGGCGACACCTTTATGCAATGTGTGGGTTACTTTCGCCAGAATATAGTTGTGCACGCCACATTGCTCAGGCAATGTTCCTGTGTACACTCGCCAAACGTCTGCTGTGGGTTCTGAGTAGAAGCAGGGGCACCAACATGAGCAGGTATCGACAGACTTGTATACACTTCCCCTTCTTCTTCTTCTTTGCAGCCACATAGAGGGTTTTGTCATAGGCGGAGGAACTGGGCGACCAGTAGTGGATTCGTCCATAGGTCCATTGGTGTCAGCGTGGTAGGTCTCCGGACAGTTGAATAAATGTGCGGTATCATGGCCGACGATACCGCAGTCCGGGCACACATCAGATTTGCTGCTGTCAATCTTGCTGACATAAGACATCAGCATTGTAGAGTGACCACAGCGTAATGATGCGAGCGTGCATCTCGCCCTTCTTCCGAGTTGAGACTCTGAGGTGCAGACGGGGGCGGTATATCTCCTAGTATAGGATTTATGGCCACCTTCACAAGATGACACCGTACGAACTTGGTGTGCTCCTCGCGCAAAAGACGGAGTCGTTCTTGCTGTGAGTCGTGCCATCTTTGCAAATTGACTTTGTTTGGAGCATCGGCGAATGGCTTTCTTATACTTCTCTCTCTCGGGGTTTAGCACTCTCCACGACGGGTGATTTGGTTGCTTTATAATGAAAAAAAAAATTAGTACACTTCCCAACTACCGTATACCCACCGTAATCTACCGTAAGCTGTCAAAAATAGATAAAATCACATCAGATCTCGTGTTGAGCACTCCAAATAACAGCTAGAAGGACGATTTGAGCCACATCTGTCGCCACATTCCGGAAATCGCCAAAAGTTGATTTTGTCGTCAATTTTTTCTGCCGGTGGGAATCTTCGAAAAGATTCAGTCGAAAACTTTGCAAAAACGACAACTAAACCTCAGATTCGTGCTCAGCACCCCAAGTAACACCCCAGGGCGAATTTTAAGTAAAAACTGGAATATTTTTCCTAAGCGATCCGAGAGCCCTCTAATTGGATTAAATCAACGCCCAAGCGAAACTCCGTGCAAGTCTATAACGCCGTCAGTCTGCGCGAAGTTTGGAAAATGCTCCTTCTCTCAAACTTCGTCTAGGGGGTAGTTTTGGGCTCTGAACACGATTACGAGGTCCGTTTCCGGATTTTCGTAAAAAAATAATGCGCTTTCTGGAGGGTACAATGATTACGGAAATCAGAGAAAAAAACGCTTCTACAACTTCTTTCAGAATGGGTCTAGGCAGCTGAGATGGGCATATTCGGACTTTACGTCCGAAAATGGTTATAGAATAGTACATTTTATTTCGAATGGTTACTAAGACTTATTATAGTGGTCTCCCTTGTCAGAGCTGTCTTCCGAATGTCAGCTAATGCACAGTTTTCTACGGTGTTCTGAGGGGATTTTAGGCTTTGTAGAGATGAAATCGCCTCAGCCACCTTTTTATTTTCTCAGTGAGTAACGCTACACCACTCTTTGATTTGTTGGTGCTGAGCACATGACCTTAATCTTCGTTCCGAACACTCCATAACTAGAAGCTCGTAGAAGAAGCAAGCAACATAGAGAACAGCAAAGGTTTGTGGCATAGGCAGGGCAAGAAGGTAGAGCTTAGGTCCTGGATTGTCGGCAGGGCGTGATAGCATCGTCCCTGGTAGTAGACGGTTTTGCACAATGAGTGGCAGAATTTTTCATCGCATCTGAGACAAGCCTTGATGAACATGTCGGCTGACATCCCTTCTACCAGTTCGGAGAGACTGCAGTGGTCTCGTAAAACTGAAAATCCAGTTTGACAAAAAAAGGCAAAAAATTTCCGAAAACGGCCAGAGAACAGGCAGATATTTTTTTTCTGTGATAAATTGGTGATAAAGTGATAAATTTGCTTTGTTTCCAAAACCCAACAGTTGGCTAGAGCAAGAAGTATGGGTGCCCTAGAAAATTCGGACGGATAACCAACCAGTATAGCGTGAAGAATTTCAGAAAACCCGGTGCAAATTCACAATCACCCTATTCGCATTGATGAATACGGCCTTTTCGCTCGAGGGCAGTCCTGCTACAAATCGTGATTCACGGTTGTTTCTGTGTTCTGCCAAATTTTGCCTACTTTTACAGAAAACAGAAAACAGAAAAAAATGACCGAAAATGGGCAGAGAACAGAAAACAGAAAATTGCGCACTTGCCTGCTTCACACAACACATTTCTCGAATTTCGCTAAGATCTTTCACTGTAGAGCAGACTTGAGAATCGCCAGCTACCCTCTATTTCATAGTAAAATTTTCTCGGGTCTATTGCGCACATGTGCACGCCTATGCTGCTTCTCCTTCTTCCCCTTACTCTTTCGCTGTCTCTACCCCCGCTCCGCACACGCACGCGTAGCAATGAAGTAATTTTAGCTTTGAAATATGTTTGATGTATGTCAATGGGCTATGAAACAAAGTGAAAAACGAAGTTTCTGCACTGACCTGCGACTTCCTCATATGGGCATTGTTAGCTTGCGTTCCAAGACTGACGACAATCAGTCCATCCTTCGCGGATTCTATAGATGTGTTCCAGGGCTGAAATCAGACGCTGTTCGAAGATTTATGCAGATTTGTGTTTCCATTAATTCCCCACGACTCCAGGTGAGCTCAGAAATCCTGGATAGGGAATTCTCGGAAAAAAAGAAGGAATGATGCCTCGTGTGGCAGAGGAATAGTTTGCAGTGCAAACTAATCCCGCTGCACAAGCGACAGGGGCTGGTCTGCAGTAATGTGGGTAAAATCTGTCACAAATCCAAGGAACTCCCCTCCCGAGATTACGCGATGAGATACGAAAGTTCCTTCATACACTACGGAATTCGAAGGGACTAATTGTAAGAGTTGGCCTTGAAGAGACGTTCTATTAACTCTGAGTTTTTTTTTTTCGAACTGCGTTCGCGTCGTAGTTGGGGAGTGCTGACCGGGCGCCAACTAGTTTTTTTTTTCACGGAATCCACGGTTAACTGGCCCCAGCGACGTGGTGAACGCAGCGGTTTTCGTGGCGCGAGACAAGTGTGCCAGCCGAAATGCTCCCTAGCCCTACGCGCGTAGTGAATTCGATCAACATCCCCCCACTCTAAGTTGATGGGCGCCCGTGCGTAAACTCATTCATAGGTGGGGAAGATTCCAAGGAGAATATTTCTGCATTGGTCGTTATCACTCGGTCGAGGGAAGACACATAGTGATAGGAAGTTCCAACAGCAGGTCATCCCATGGCATCGCAACCCAACACCCATTGTTCATTGGTTGATCAAAAATCTGCTAGCCAATACTCGCTACCTTCGTCAGTTCCTTGTTCCTAGAATGCCCAGGCAGGCAAAATATGACCCTGACATCGGGTCACAGAGAGGCGTCTGAATTTCTCTGAAATTCGGACAGGAACACTACGAAGACATTGGAAGACAGCTCTGCGGTGTATTCTACGGAACCTACAAAGCCTAAATCTGCCAGCGCTAACCACGCACAAATGAATCTGCCGCTCTAAGAAATCTGTGTTTCTATTAAAGGCAGCATACACGCTCGTGAATGTGTTTTAGATAACCACGCACATAAATAGAAAGGTATGGCTCAGAACACAACGCCTACGCTTTTTAAAGGCAGTGGTCGCGATCAAATATGTTTGTCTTCTTTTCCTCTTTAAACCATTTTCTTCTTCTTCTTCTTCTTTTCGGCCACATCAGAGCTTCTTCTCATAGGGGTAGAAAGGCTGCCACATGGCACGGGTTGTTCTGCATGTCCATAGCTGTTAGAGAGGTTGGCCTTGCGACATGAAAATAAATGAAATGAATCGTGTCCTGGGTTATGGCAGTCGGGACATTGTGAGATAATGCTAAAACAAAAAAAAAACTAATCATTTTACTCGTGCAGCAATATGGAGAAATAAAAGAGGGTGGCAGCACAGCGGTGGAAGTTGAGTGGCCGGATTGATTGACTAAAGGGCGAGGTGACTTTGATTGGAGCGCGGAAATGACCGTGATCCGAACGGCGGGAATCAATTGCCAAAGAGGCCCAAATTCGTCGAGGGGAGGCCAGGCTTTGCTTCTGCCTTCGCTCCGGATCGGCCGTCGTTCTGTTTCCTGAGTTTCCGGAGATTCGCACGCTCTGCCCGCTCTTGTATCACTGCGTTCGTTGCGGAATTCGTTTCCATTTCGGTTCTGGATCGTCCGTCTTCCTGTTTCCTGGGATTTCTGGGATTCGCACGCTTTGCTCGCTCCTGTGTCATTGCATTTGTTGCAGTGCTCGCTCTGTTATCGTCGCTCGCATGAGTTTGTGCGTCGAGTACTCAGATACTCGCGGCTTAGTAAGGCAGCACGAGGGGATTACTAACGCATTTACTCGTCGAGGTGTAAGCCCCTTTCGTTCCCCCAACTGCTGCCCAGGGCAGCACGTTGTGTCCTCTTGCTCCGCTGACTGCCCCAACTGCTGCTCGTATAGTTGCCCCACCTGCTGCTACAGTTGCCCCAACTGCTCCAGTCGTCGCCCCAACTGCCGCACTTCATTGTGGCCCCAACTGCTGCTCCTCATTGTGGCCCCAATTGCTGCTCTTTATTCTCGCCCCAACTGCTGCTCCTCATTTATGATCTTTTCTTTTTTCTTGTAATTTTTATTTCACAGGTGATATGTCGCTTTCAGCAGCAGCGCTGCAGCGACCCATCAAAGATAAAACCCCAGGGAGGCCTATTGATATCCCTCACAAGAGTTTCATCCTTGATTATATCCTTTGATCTTCGCCACCCATCGAGGAAATGATGCTCGCATTGCCGACTGTCTCATGCCCATGTAAGACTGCCTCGTATCTGGCACGAGTTTGCGAGGGCCGTTCAACACAGGCCTCGGTCGGTAGTGAATGTGCGTGTCCCAAAAACATTCCCCAACAGAGATATTCTCTATCCATAAACAAGAATCTATTTTCACTCGGTTTTGTGACCGTAAAGATAAGAATTAGGCACAATATTCTGTTTTTCTCGATTTTAAAGACGAATCATGGCTTTCTTTGGGAAAAACGTTATACCCACATATTCCAAAGATGGAAGTTTCCCCAAAATATTCCCAATTTACTAAAATTCGCACTGGTTAGAGGAATGTCTAGGGCGAACGAGATTGCAAATATCAGAGTATCCATCAATTGGCGATCTCTCTATAAATGGTGATTTTTTCCTTCCGAACAAGCAATGATTCAATAAAAATGTTTTCTTCTTTCGAAATTACTGTCGTGAACTTTCTCAGGATGGTTTGAAATTGTTGAATTAAATGCAAAGTAAATTTTGAGAACTGTCTGCTTTGAATATTGTGAGCATAGTGTTTTTCGTGGAGAAAACGTATTGGCCATTTCGTTCCATTTTCGGCAAACCATTGCCGCTCAGCATTTAAAAATACAAGTCCTCGTGGTCCTTGTCCAAAATCAAAAAAATATGTTTCACTGGAAAATGCGAGTAAAGTTCAAAGTCATGAAAACGAATTTTAAAGTAAGAACGTGATTTTCCAAAGTTTTCGACACATACCTTCAAGATTCGAAAAAAACTCAAGTTGTTGTCGAATCTTGTAGAACACACTGGATAAATTATTTCAAAAGGGTTGAACGTTTTCCAAATTTTCGGTCAGTTCCACACAACTATCATCCTATGAGAATGACGACTCATCATCTTTTTCAGTATAATTCATCAGCCTTTGACCGAGCTGGACCATTCACATTGCTCGCAGGGAACTACTTTACTCGAATGTACCATCTCAAACCTAACGAAAATCCTTTTTTTCTAGACGGTGTTCGATTTGATGATCAATTAAGTACCAGATTTTTTTTGAAAGACTTGATGCAACGAAAATGTGAATTTTGCATAGAATTACCACCTTTGAGGTAGCCGCGCAGGTAAACAGGTAAATCGCTTACGCTTGGAACTGAAAAGTGTACGGGCAAGACCTCAGACTCAGACCGTGCCAAAAACTCCGCGTGTCCGCCTCCCGCCGGGCGCATGTTGCGGCGCCCCACCCTGCTTATCCGATCTGAAAGCTCACTTGAATGCATTCTTCCTGGATTTCGATGGAAATGATTAAAAATCACTAAAACATGTTTGGTAATATACAGAATTCCTAGTTTACTTCAGATTTAATGATTTATATGCTCTCTATTTTTATTCTACTGTGAACAACCTAATCTTTGGGGGTACTTGTATAGAGCTCAGGATTTCGATTATCAAAAACAGCGGAATACTGAGACATGGAGAAATATAGCGGTGCACATCCAATCATTTAATGATATGCTTACCGATTAAAAAGGCAGTTGCGCCCTAATTCCTTGCGATGGCATACTGTCTCATGAAAAAGGACGTTTTTGGTGGATCTTAGAATAGATTTCGAGCAGAGTATTGGTGGTTAAAGTTTAGCGAGTAGGAGTAGTCACGCATCCCCGAAATCTAGATACGCGTACGATACTTATGAAGCAGTCCTCACACTTTCTTTGCTTACATAACTATTCCCCAATTTGATATCCGTTCTGTGTCTTTTGTGGAAGATGGCTGCAAAGATACTCGACTTCATCTGTGGTTTGCTTTCCCCTCATACAGGCTTCTGGCAAGCTTTCTCATATGCGACAGTACACTATGTACGAATTCGACATGGATAATTCGTAATGCGTCGTCTCAGAAAACGCGGTGAGAACACCTAATCCCCCACACCCTCACCAAACAAGCCGTTGTGTACCTTGAAGTCACACTACACCCTCACATATGAATTTTGTGATTTTATTTGATTGTCTAGTAGACCCCTCTTTTATAAGACGTGCCGAGTGCGAGATCTCAATTCCTCCGAATAAGCGAGATATAGGCGACCACCTTAGGCCCGACCTGCTTCGCTCACCTGCACGGGCCACACCCCTCACCAGATTTCCAAACTCTGTGGCGGCTAGATGAATGACTGAATTCTCAACGATTCGTCGTTCTTCAGACCATAGTCAGACTGTCTCCTTATCCTGGCTCGCTCTCAGGCAACGATTGCGAATGAAGAGAAGAAACAACTCATCCGCCAATTTTTCACCCTTTAAATATAGGCATCCTTAATAAGCCATAACTCTATTCATAGGGGGTCTTGGACGAAAAAAAGAGATACCACTGTGATCAGAGTGTGACCCTCCTTAAGACCAGCATAAAAACTAAAAAAAATCATCTTCTGGGTGTTCTGTGCCTTTGAAGGCAGCTTCCTTTTTTAGGGCGGAAATCCGCATTTGGGGTTTTCTTCTCGCTCCAATATTTGAACCAAGTGGAGATAGCGAAACTTGAGACCTCAATGTCGCGCATATGCATTTTTCGATGCACTTCTTGCGTTCAATCTAATGTTTTCTAATACTTTCGTAAAAAAGAGATACCACTGTGATCAGAGGACTCAATGAAAGCAATATAGAAATTACTCCAAAATTGAAATCGGACCACTTTGAAGCAAGTTATAGCGATGCAGCGCTTTGCGAGCGCAAAAAAACGCCGCAAAATGCTTTTTCTGCGAAAAATTGTGCGGGACTCTACCTAAGGGGTAAAATTCGGTATTACAGCCCGCCCACCGTGTATAGCAACCCTGTCAAGCTCGAGAACTCAATTCTATCAAAAAAGTGAGAAACTACACGGAAAAAGTCGACCCCGCTCACAACACCATAAAAGCATAATCAAGCGTTTCGACCTCGAAAAGTTAACCCAAATTTTGCAAACGGAATATTTAGTTTGTGTGGCGATGCTCAAAGCAAAATGTACAATAGCAGAGCTCTTGGTTCTCTTTCCGGGGCGATGCAGTTAGGCTTTGGGGCGGAGCCGACTTTTTCCTTGAAGTTTCTCATTTATTACAGCGAATTGAGATTTCGCGCTTGGCATGGTTGCTACTCACGCTGGGCGGGCTATAATATCAAATTTTACTCCTGATGTTGCACTGTTGCCTTCAAGGCTGTTTAGCGCAGCGAGGCACTGCTCTGTAATTCAAATAATCCATAGATCTTAAAGCACGCCCACAAGTACGCCGCGAAGCGGCGTGGAGTGTGCACCTTGTATACAGATATCCGGAAGTCTTAATGTTTATGCTCAGAAGAAATAACTCTCCAAGTTGATTATCAATGCCCTTGTAGCTGCCCAAATGAACCACTTTGAGCAAAGTTACCACACTGCGCTGGCCAAAACGGAGAGCAGCAGCTGAGGCGACGAAAGGAGCACGAGGGCAGCACGTGCTGCTAAGAGCAGCACAAAGGCTGCACGTGCTGCTCGAGCAGCAGCTCTTCCCCTCGTGCTGCCCTCGCTATCCTCGTCGAGGTGAAAGCCTATTGTGCTCCATTACGACCCCGCGATCCTCTGAGAACACCATCGATAAAATCAGGTTTCCCCCCATTTCTGAGGGTGCGCATTTTATGCTTTTGTGAAGCGGTCAGCTTCCAGATAAGACAAATTTCATGTGTGTGTGTGATTTTTAAGTGGAACTGCAGCTTGAGGATTCTCAAAAATGCTGATTCCATCGCGAAGGTTCCTCATTCAATAGGCGTCGCTGTTTTTACAAACAGAGCAGTACTTTGCAGGTTTTTTTAAATCACTGGAAGGAGGTATAGGGGTACAGTCGTGAAGATGTGTAATGTAAAGAGTAATGCTCATGTCAGGGTTGTTTACTTTTAGTTTAAACAGCGTAAGAAACTGCGAGGTATGCATGAAAGTGGGCGACCGCGTTTTATTCTTAGACCATTGACTCCTACGCTTACATTAAGCCGTTAAGTTTATCTCTCTTCTGGTGGAGTTATGAACGATGAACGAGTGCTACCACTTAGTGCACGGATGGGATAAATGATGACATCAGTTTTTTTTGAGAAATGAAAGTCCATATGCTTATCAGAAGGCACAGAGCGAAAAAAAAGCGAAACAATGGGTGAAACTTTTCGAAACAATGGGTGGAGCCAGTTGTATTTATAGTGGAGACGGACGAGTGAACCAATCTGTCATAACCTATTGCTTAGTTATCTTCCCGAAATAACTCTTCAAGCCGGTTTCCAACGGAGCTCTGCCATAACGGAATTCGGCCAGAACCAGGTTTTTGTTTCCCTAAGTAATTTCTGAACTATACGGATGATTGGAGGCGTAATTTTTTTCTCAAAAGATCCTCCCATTGATTACCTCCTCATCAGTTGGGGGCGGAGGACAGCATGGCGAGGTCGGCTGACAACGCTGATCGCCCTCTCCACATCGTCTTCGAGAGTCATCTACCAGATTTTCTGCTGCCTTTCGCTATGACGAAGGTTAAACCTACATTTTCAGAACGAACACTGATTAATCATCTCAATCATACATAAACTTTACCTTTGAAAGCGGAATTCGCGATAAAGCATGGTTTCCATCGGAAACGAGGGGGGGGAGGGAACTATGACATCGCACTTGGCCTCACCCATTTTTCAGCGCCACCACGCACTTTGAATACCAACACTGCGCCAAAAAATGGCCGTGGCCAAGTGCGATACTGTAGCGCCCCCACCCCGATTTGCGATAGCACCAAAATACGATTGTCGGCTTCTCAGGAGAAGCCTTTTTCAATTTAAAGTATTAGGATCTATTCGGTAAACCAGCGAAGGAAAAGGTATGGATCATCCTCCTGCGTAAGTGGTTGCGCAACACAAAGTTAAAGGCATCTTACGCGCAAAAAACGTGCTCGTTTTTTCATGTTTTCGAGCAGACAACCCCTTGAGGTGCAAGATATGTAATAGCGAAAAAGCCTCAGTTTCCGAGAAAAAAAAACGTTTACAATCTTTCCATACTATGCCTCTCCCGCCTCCTCATTCAAGTTCTCTGTGTGCACTGCAGTACGTCAGAAGTTTTTTTTTCTGAACGTCGAAAGTGGTTCTGCGCTGTAAACTTATTAGGTCAGTGAATTTCTTTTGTCTTTCTTATGCCAAAAATTACTTAGAAATAAGAAACGCTCACTGTGCAAGTTTGGATGTTAGGATTCTTCTGATATGCATGGTAGCGCTTGGCGAGAACTATGTGCCCGGCTAAAGCCTCAGTTTGAGTAAACATAACAGCTTCAGCATTGCCGGTTTTTAGAAGCGGGCAAGTCCTCTCTTCATTGATAATACATATAGTCCACCAAAACGTGCTTATCTACAGATGAAGTAAAGCGGTCGGTTGGAAATCAATATCCATAAATTTATTGGCAGCACAACCGCTTTCGCTCAACCGTTGGCGAACTTGTTGTTTTGGGATCTGGGAAGTGCGGCAATTGTCATTTACCGATGGCTAATTGTTGTTTGCCGGCCCTTTTTGGACGAATTTCGTCGATTTCCATCCACCCATTTTTCAAATCGTTTGTTGCACATACCTGTTTGGGATTCATACACATCGATTTCCAACCGACCGCTCCCAATTCGCCTATAGATGTGCAACATTTAGTGGACTACTCTATTTGTAGTATCAACGCTTTTCTGGTTGCTTTAAGTGACGGTAAGGGCACTGTTTAAAGGCAGCATACACGCTCGTAAACGTGATCGTGATAACGACGGAAATAGAATGGTATGGCTCAGGTTACAACGCCTACGAATTTTAAAGCGTCAAAAACGACCCATAATGCCGTTACAGATGTAGCAAGTTTGGCCCCGCCCGTATTTTCACCCCCCCTGTATTTTTCACTTTTCCTGCAACGCAAGGTTGCTGGGTTATCTTCACCGTCGGTACTTTTGGTGTATTGCCTAGAAAGTGAGCCACACACGTCACTGACGGCGAAGATGGCCCAGTAACCTTGCGTTGGAGGGAAAGAGCAAATACAGGGGGCGTGAAAATACGGGCGGAGTCAAACTTGCTACATCTGTAACGGCATTGTGGGTCGTTTTGGCGCTTCAAAATGCGTAGGCATTATGATGTGAGCTATACGAATCTATTCAAATAGTTATCTCAACCACGTTTACGAGCGTGTATGCTGCCTTTAAAGGCAGGGTCCGGGCAGAATTTCGATTCTGAGATTTTCCGCTGAATCTGTGCTAATGGTACAGGTAGTCCGAAGGAACATGCAAAAACTGCGTTAAAACCGGTCTTCTTCAAGTTATTCCAGCCACTTCCGTCAGCCGATGATCCGGAAAAGTCAGAAAAGTGTGGCCATCGTCCATATTTTAGCGGTTGTCCACGCATTCTTTAAAAGTGCTGTATAATTATCGGTCATTCCAGCCATGATTATCATGCTGTGAATACCGTAATCCCTGACTTTCAGGCTGTTTTCTCCAGAAATACGGACTTAGAGTTTGTGAAAATTTTGAACGGCGTCCAGCTAGACCAGCCCAATCTATCTAACCCGAATTTCGGTGGTGTCAAAATCTGACCGGACCTTGCCTTTAAGACAAATTTCACTCTCGACTTTGTTGGAAACTATTGTGATAGCCCAAGGAAGCAGGACAGCGTCAAAAGAATGGGCTAACAAGTTTGTAAGCTCCCGTCTGAACTCAGAAACAGCTTAGAAAAATGTTCCAGTGTTCTAAATGAGCCCCTTGAGACCAAGTTAAAGTCACTGACCATGACGTGGCCGTACCACTGCTGCGCTTTGACCTTCGATCATTAGCGAAGATTTTTGGCTCTCATTTAGATCTCTTGCTGGAAACGAATTTCCCGCTCTCTTTCCTGCCCTGGACCTATGACATTCCTAGCGAAAGCTAAAATGGGACTTCGGGAAAGTGGGCGGGGAACACTTCGGGAAAGTGGGCGGGGAACAAACGCTGCTGTTAGCAGCGCCCGCTGATGACAAGGGAGGTTCAACTCCTTTTCGGCCCTTTGGTGCATCCTCTTTTGTGCCGACGTCTTACCCCTCGAGTGCTTGAGTGATGACGAGAGGCTGAAGCGTTGCAAAGATACAGCCATGTCGGTGCTGATGTCAATCACTGAAATCTGCGATGGCTTAGCCATAACTTTGCGACACTCCTCTAACGAAGCTGGTTTTAGTCTTCAAGTGGGCGTTTGACACGTTCCTCCGACGCTGCCCTGCTTTCGAAGGCAACACATTTTTTGATTAAGACGATGATCGTGATTTGCTGAAATAACTCAATGAAGGCAGGTTTCCCTGGGATTTTCGCACGCTTCGTGGTGATAATTGTGGCTCGCGCTTCGATTTGACGGGAAATCTCGAAATTAAAATTCTGGCCGGACCCTGCCTTCTAATAAATCACCACTGGCGGTCGGCTTAGTTCCTGGCTGTGCGCCGCGATGAGTTTTGACTGTATGTGACATAAAACATGGATTTTTATGCCGGAGTAGCACTCGTGTCCGGATTTGGTATGTTGCTCTAATTCTAGCTCGTTCTTTGTGGCTGAGCTTAATAGTTCCGGAGTTGTTTTTGAACTTACAAGGGATGTGTTTAGAGCGATAAAAGGATCTGCGAAAGCAAGTTGTATTGACAGCATCTCTTGGGAATCCATGTAAAACTAATTAGTATGCCGCTCCGAGCTGCTGGTTCAGAGAAGTTATAAGCTCAGAACGGTCGTTTTTTGCACTTTTTGTGCATTCTCAGTAATCTTTGCGAAATCTGTGGTCGTACCTAATGATCGTGTTCAGCACGCAAAATAACCCCACTGTACAAGTTTTGAGTGAGAGCAAGTTTCTTGAACTTTGCACAGAGTAATAGCGTTTTCGACAAACGTATTGTTGGTTGCTCGATTATTTCAATTAGGGGGTTCTGAGAGCGTTTAAGAAAAATGTTCCATATTTGACTCAAAGGCAGTAGTCGCGATGAAAAACGTTATCGAAAAAAATTACAAAAATCAGCTTAGATCAAAAACAGCTGAAAAACTATGAAGGTAGCGCGGTGAAAAACGGGTTAGAATAAAAATTCCTCGGGCCCAAAGATGCCAGTTCATGCACACGTGCACAGCGCGGCAAAAAAAGATCGCAGTCTCATGCCGAGCAGTCAAAAATTATCGACATTCAGAGGAAGAAATACATATAAATTTACCGAATAAAAACAGTTGAGCAATGAAAGAAAGCACTCCAGTCAATGTTTTTGACAAGATGCGTACATAAATTCAAAGGTTCATTGATTGAAATTCAATTTCAAGCCAGCTGATGTTCCTCATATTAGAGATCATCAATGCCGATGATGTGGAGTGGGCTCGTCCACCATCAAAAGACAAGAAAGTTCAGGCTCTAAATTTGACCCAGAACAGAGTTTTTTTCGCGATTTTTTCTTATAGGTCCTACTACTCGAGACCCAGAAAAGGGTTTAGAGAGAAAAAGACGACAAGCATATTTGATCGCGACCACTGCCTTCAAAGGCAGTGTTCACGAAAAAATCTTTTTTTTTGCGTTTTTACGCCTATCTTGAAAACGGTCCCATGCTGTTTCCAATGATGTCTCTGGAATCGTACAAAACCTTCAGGGAACGGAGTTATGGTCCCTCAAAGGTTGAGCTAGGGAAACATGGTGGACGAGTTGTCCGATTCTTGTAACTTCCGTCTTTTGCAGCCGATGTATGCGAGCTGACCTGAGTAAAGTGAGAAGTTGAGAATGAAGGGAAGAACGGGGCTAATGATCGGAAACCATCGCTCATCTCACGATTTCGAGTTTTCATTTGTTCATGTAGAAGGGCGGGCATTGGACTTTTGGGGTTTGCCTTGCGCTCAATGTGGCAACTTCGGGCTCTTTCGGGGATCTACCTGGCTCGTTTTCATGCGTTCTTTCGACGTCATCGTTTAAATGCAGTGTCCACGATAGAAACCATGTCTGATTTTTTGGTGGAGATCGGCAGCTCCGGGGCCTAGCGCAACCATAACGTTGAAAAAACTAAGAAAAATGAGCTCGGAACGGTCCCCTACGGCCCCAAAGTTGGACACCCGTCAGCTCGTCACACCCCAGATGCACTTTCCACGCCCACTGACGTGAACAAATGAATGCTCGAGATTGTGAGATCAGCGATGGTTTTCGATCAGTAGCTCCGTTCTCCCCTTCATTCTCAACTTCTCTCTTTACTCAGGTCAGCTGGCATACATCGGCTGCAAAAGACAGAAGTTACAAGCCTCGGGCGACTCGTCCACCATGCTTCCCGAGCTCAATTTTTGAGGGACCATAACTCCGTTCCTATAGGCGCAAAATCAGGAAACGATTCTTATCGTGAACACTGCCTTTGAGTGTGCCCCTCCACTATCCATTCCTAGTAGAAACTTAAGCTTCTCATAAGGGGAGGGGGGAGGGGCGCGGGAGTTTCAAGGGCAAAACAAGAATTTTGACGGTTTCCGGAATAGTAGAGATGTGGCTCAAATTGTTTCTCTGGGGGCTATTTTGAATGCTTAACTCGAATCTGAGTTCCGTTATCTCGCCCCTCTCCCCTCGAATTATAAACAACGATAAGGCGTTCCAAACAAACAACTGGGGGGAAAACAAGGGAAGTTCGCTTCACGGTTCTTCCCATGGCCTCCCCCTAAACGTGATAAACGCGAAAACAAAGCCGCAGCGTATACGGTGGTGCAGACGGGCTACCCAGGCAGTAACTCCGGCTGAGGGGGCGGGCGATACCGGTTGACTAAACATTGTACCCGGGCATGCCCCGGTATTCACTGCCCCCTCAGCCGGTAAATGGTGGAGCGCTCAGCCGGCAAGTGGCTGCCCCCTCAGCCTGCATTCACTGTCCCCTCAGCCGGTAAATGGCTGCCCCCTCAGCCCACATTCACTGTCCCCTCAGCCGGTAAATGGAGGTCCGCTCTGCCGGTATTAGTTGCTTACCACGTGAATGAAATCGATCTGCAAGAGTAGATAAAGTCCCTAGTAGGCTCTCCCTATTCCCCAGCAAGTTCGAAGCTTGCGTTTCATTTCTAAAGCGGCAAGCCTTACCCTGCTTCAAAAATCATGAATTGACCCGCTGTCACGTCCCCACGGTCACAACGAACCGTAAGGGGTGAGGGGTCAATGATCCGAATCATGTGGATGACCATCCGTTCGAATGCCAACACCCGAATCAGCTCGAGGTCCATTTCGCTCGCTCCGTACATGAGCCTGCTCAGACAGTAACTCCGGCTGAGGGGCAGGCAATACCGGCTGACTAAACATTGTACCCGGGCATGCCCCGGTATTCACTGCCCCCTCAGCCGGCAAATGGTGGAGCGCTCAGCCGGCAAGTGGTGGCCCCCTCAGCCCGCATCCACTGTCCCCTCAGCCGGTAAATGGCTGCCCCCTCAGCCCGCATTCACTGTCCCCTCAGCCGGTAAATGGCTGCCCCCTCAGCCCGCATTCACTGTCCCCAAGCCGGTAAATGGCTGCCCCCTCAGCCGGTAAATGGAGGTCCGCTCTGCCGGTATTAGTTGCCTACCACGTGAATGATATCGATCTGCAAGACTAGATGAAGCCCCTAGTAGGTTCTCCCTATTCCCCAGCAAGTTCGAGGCTTGCGTTTCATTTCTGAAGCGGGAAGCCTTACCCTGCTTCAAAAATCATGAATTGACCCGCTGTCACGTCCCCACGGTCACAACGAACCGTAAGGGGTGAGGGATCAATGATCCAAATCATGTGGATGACCATCCGTTCGAATGCCAACACCCGAATCAGCTCGAAGTCCATTTCGCCCGCTCCGTACATGAGCCTGGTTCGCTTTAGTGTCTGCCCGCTCAGCCGGTAACGCCATGCCCCTCAGCCGGTAATGCTATGTCTGCCCGATCAGCCGGTGACATGCTCAGCCGTAGATTTATGTCTGCCCGCTCAGCCGGTAAAGCCATTCCCCTCAGACGGTAATGCTATGTCTGCCCGATCAGCCGGTGACATGCTCAGCCGTGGATTTATGTCTGCCCGCTCAGCCGGTAAAGCCATGCCCCTCAGCCGGTAAAATGCATGCCCGCCCGCTCAGCCGGTAAGACGCTCCTCCCCCAAAATAAGCCTGTCCGCTCAGCCGGCGAGCCAACTTCTCCGCCCGCTCAGCCGGTGTTATTATCTGAGTAGCCGCGAGGTGGTCTCGCACTTCGCAAGTTGAGGGGTAGATCTGCCACTCAAGGACTACGTAAGACATCTCTGTCTGGGTTTCAGAGAAGCTAATAAGCTTCTCTATAACCTTTAGCCAGAGGTGGATATTTTTGGACCGATCGCAGTTTTTCAGGAACAGGAGACTGTCGAAAACAGCGAGTTCTAGCAAGCTGATTTTTGATCAATCATTGAACAATGGGAAGATCTGCAGTGGGAAGATCGCGGGAAGACGTGCAGTCGGGAGAACAAGAGAACTCCTGCTGTGGGAACTTCCCCTATTACTCTGCTGTCGAGACGTCCCCTTCGCCTCCCCCCAATTCGAGGGAAGTTCCCCAGTTGTTTCGAGGGAAGTTCTGCTGTCGTTCTCGGGAACTTCCCCGCGAATAACTGAGAAGATTTACTAACTATTCAATTTGTTTTAGCAGATGCGCTCACCGCTTAAAACACTTATCTTGCTGGTAAATTTTTGCCTGTATTCCGACTACTCCTTTCGTCGCAGGCATACCCTCTAAAAATGATGTTTGAACAGATTTCGGACATCTTCGCGGAAGTAACTTCGAAAAAGGTCTTATCAATCTCACGGGTGACAACCGTATTTCGAAAATGTGAGTGAAAGACTCATTTTATCAAGGGGAATGTGTCATTAGTACATGTATGAGCAACTTTGAAACAAGACATCCCCAAGGAATTGAAGCTAGATTAGGCGAAATTCGAGACTGGTGTTACGTACCCCTTTTCTCGTGAATAATATAAATTAAGGCGGACATTGATTGAAGGCTTCGTACGCGCAGGAAAATACTATTTTTCATGTTTTTGTCGATAAACGAAAATGTCGGGAGAGCCCCTGAAAACCCTTTATCTGTAAAGAAAAGTCAGTCTGAACACGCAGTGAAATTGAATTTGAATTTCGCGTCAAAATAGTTTCTGAAGTTTTTCTGCATTTGTAGACCTAGCAACTGTCATTTTCAAAGTTTTTCTGCATGTGGAGTTCGTTTCGTAATTTTTTTTTCATGTTGTTCGACGGTCGCATTAATATTCTATGAGAAAGTGGTGGATGACTGGTGAGAATTGGTGGCGGATCCTTATCTTCAACCCTTCCAACCTCATAACCCTACGTTTTTGAAGCGCCAAAGTTTTCCGGTGCGGTGTGTCGTTCTAATTCATGAAACTGAGCCTGAAAAATGGACATTGGTTTTTAGCGCCAACGATGCATTTAAGGTTGGTTAGCTTTTTTCAAACTGGGTTTGCTTTTCGATTCCAACCTCTCGAGGTAGCTCGGGACGTTTTGCCTTTTTTTGGGTCCTGATAGATACACAATCCTACTACTCTTGAGCTTCACTTTTCTCAACCCTTCTCAAATTCGATATATAGCCCTCCAACTGCCTGAAAAATAGGCAAACTCGAGAAACGCATTACCTAAAAATTCTCGTAACGGGGATGGCGCTAAGATAGTTATGCTGGAAAACGGAGCGAACAAGCCTATCTCACGTTAGAATGCGAGTCAGAATGTGAGATAGCGTCTGAGATCTGGAGTTATACTAACTCTTATCGACATAACATACATATGTACAATACCAGCGCGAAGTTCTGCAAAAATGGGGAGAATTTGCTGAAATTCGCGAAAAAGCGTCCGATGCTTGTACCATTTTTGAACGAAGCATTTTTTGGATTCTGAAAACGCTATCATATTCACTGCTTGAAATTTCACTTAACACTGTGCTTTTCGGACCGGAATTTCCTATAATAGACCCGTTTTTGAATGGAATTGTTTTTGAATGGAGACGTTTTTTAAAAACGTCGCGATCACTAAAACGCGGTGAAGCTTTGAGTAGTGATGGTGCAAGTAATAGTAGAGCGATCTCCATGTTTTTTTTTTTCAAGAACTAGATGCAGGTGGAACAATCTCAAGATTTGTGCAAGTGTAATTTTGAAAATCCTACATTAAAGGCAGTGTTCACGATAAATTTCACTACCAATATCTCCACGAATTACAGAAGGTCTGGTGCCCTATATAGCGAAGCACTCTTGGAAAGGACGCGAAAGTCGCGTTTTTGAGCCAAGATTGGTCCTCTCTTGTTTACGTTGATTTTTGAGCATGGAGGAATTGACCGCTAGAAGGATGATACCTATGAGTGCAATGAAGCGATCAGCTCACTTATCAGCACTTCTTTCACTTGATCATTCCTGTAATCTTAGTCTTCATCTGTTCACATAGAGGAGGCGGATCTGGAGCACGGGGCGTGTTCTGGTACACCAAAAAGCTTGTTCGCAGCCGTTATTTTGTCAATCCTGGCTCGTTTTTTACCGTTCTTTCGACACTGGGAGCCTAGGGTCCTTCTCGCCTGTCATTCCACTGTGGAAAGTCAACGAGGATGATCATCGTGAACGCTGCCTTTAAACACGCTCGAGGACTTCCTGAGAAGCACGACTTGTCTTGCGAAGAGCCCGAAACCGTAGATAAAGGAGTTGGAAAATTCCAGCTGCGCTACTCTCGAGATTGTCCCACCTGCATCTAATTCACGAAGAAATCATAGAGATTGCTTTTCTACTACGTGTACGATTACTAATGGATGTTTCGCCGCGGGCGACGTTTTTGAGAAACGACCACAAAAGCTATTTCCATCAAAAACAAAGCGAGTTTATCAAATTTCGGTCGAAAAAGCAAATTATTATCCAGGAATTCGAGCTGTGAATATGAGAGCAATTTCAGAATCTAAAAAGCCTTGGTTCGAGAAGGTTACACGCATCGGACGTTTTTTCGCCAGGTTTGGCAAATTCTCCCCATTTTTACATAACTTAAGGCGGGTATGATATCCTTGAGGTACAAGGTCTCAGGCATAAAACACGTATCTCTGCCTAAAACTCCAGCTGAACCCATTCCTATACATAGTATACAAGCATGCAGATTTAAACAGATATGTACTCGGCTCGGGGCGCTCTGATACTTTACGTTCTCTATTGTACGTTGGCGCAAACTCGGTGCGCATATGGTATAACATATGTGCTTGGAGCTTGCGCCAACGCACAATAAGGAACGCAAAAAATTAAAGCGATCCGTGCCAACCGTGTAGCCTTCTTGTAGAATTCAATCGAGTGAATGGGCGGGGCTACGGAGTTAGATCGTCGTGTGCGATCGAAACACCGTTCGCCGGTGGTGCCGCAAACGACGCACTGCAAGCCGCAAATTTTCGTGCCTTGTCCGTTCGCTAGACTAAACTTGAGAAGGAGACCATACGTGATTTATTATGAACGGCGCCTCAATCATTCGAAGACCAATGCAGTTTGCAGAGTTGACTTGGTTATCTATGATTGAAACGTTTGCACGTGGTTAAATCCGGGCCAACTCGCCCTACGTGTAAGAATGTTCTGTGTTTACATCCGAACTGAGTATGGCAACCTCTAACGTTTTGACAGCGCAAAAACTCTGTCGCTGAAATTTTTCATTGAGCGTTTCGTGAATTTCAGCCCAGATTGAAATAATGCTGGCTACACTCTTCTGCGATAGTGATTCAGTCAGTTTTTGTTTTCGAAAAGAATCTTAACTCCTTGTCATTCTAGCCTACGAGGAAAGTTGAAGGGTGATGCAGGCTTGGAATAATGAATGTGCAGTTCCATGTTGCAATCCCGCATTTTTCTGAACATTTTCTGCTACGTGGAAGTTCTGCCGCTGTGAATAACTTGTTTACGCTTGCCATTAATTAGCCTCGACATTGTGTGCAATTTCACAGGTTTTCTATTCATGTGACTAATTACTGATTACTTGCTGATGATTGATCGAATGCGAAGAGCGACTGCCGCGTGAGGTGGGATAAGTATCCGCGGCGAGTGGTTCATCGCCGCGCCAACTTCTCCTCCTCCTAGAGATCGTCGCGAACAAACAGGACCCAACATATCACTGTACCTATTCACTTCGTACAACTCGGTTCTGCTCCAGCTACCAGTTACAGCATGGAAACTCTCACAGCACAATATCCCAGTATTCCACCATTGGAACGGTTCGACTTAGGACAGTACCAGATTACTGTGTCTGTCGATGAAACAACGCCATCGATTGAAACGGAATCAGCTGAACACGATGATGACATCATTAGTAGCACAGCCGACGAGACCAATTCGTCGATTGCTACGGATATCAAAGAGCCAGTGGTGATTTCGCCGAATTCTAAACTACCAGTTGAGTCACAAGCAATGGGTGAGAACGAGACTTGGAGTCAGTGGTTATTCTCCCAGATCACTAACGTGCTCGAAAAAAATCCGGATCATGTGGCTTTGGTGAGTTTCAGTACTTTTTGTACGTAATTTTATGTCTTTATGATCGTAACAATTGAAATGTTACTTTCAAAAAGCCGGATGGTTTAAGCAGTAGCTCGTGAAAGCCTCATCCTTGAAGTGAGCTACTGTCAACAACAATTGTCATTTGTAAATGCACATTAACTCGGTGACGTAATATGTACTTACGACTTTCGTCTGAAATGTTTTTGGCTCTGGAAACCATGCTCATTGGACAAACGATTTTACCGAACTGGGGCCGATAATGAGGTGGTACTATGTATGCAAGGGTGCTGCTCTCAGATTTCTCATCATGGAATGGAGAGCTGGGATTTTTATAAGTTCTGACGTGGTAATGAGGTTACCTGATTTTCCGCAGGGGCTGAAACCACCGTGTATGCGTTTCCCATTTTCTTTCCATGTTCGCATATTTTCAGATTGTTGCTTTTCGGGGAAAAATACGGAGAAAATAAAATTAAAAAAAACTGCCGGCGAATCACGAGAGTTTCAAAATTTCGCAATCTTTTTACTGTGTTACCTTCTCTCATTTTCTCCTTCTTTTCGGCGTATGCTTTTCCGTTTCCGGGTAGAGTTTCTTAGCAGTGATCTCGGGTTGGAATCTCTGGGTGGGTGAAATTTTGACGTGAGTGCGAATTTTTTCTTCGGTTTTATTCTACGCTCAGTGAACACGCTCCGACTTTGCATCGGTACATAGCTGGAAGTAACCCCTACATATAGACTATAGGAAAGAAGTATAGGCGTTCTGGGTTTTTAACTTCGGCGGTGGCAAACGATTGTACTGCATGTCCTTCAACGATACATTTGCATTGATGTGATTCCAATAAGAATTGTACACAAATAACAGTTTCTAAAGATTTTTCAATTTAATTTCAATCGTTTTCGTTCGCTCGAAAATTCGTCAGGCAAACTTTTTTTCACATTTCTTTCGTTCAAATTTTCGGCAGACGACCTTTTTCTGGATTTTCGTTCGTTCGATTTTTTTCGAACGAGATTATTTTCAGTTTCGTTCGTTGGAGATCTGATTTTCTAATTTTTTTTTCGAAAATTTGTTCGGTTTTCAAGACGTTCCTTGAGCCATCCATATGAAAGAAATGGTAGCCTACTAATTTGCGAAAGAAAACCACTGTATACTATAACGGCGAAAATTAACAAAACAACCGGAAAATCAAAATATACAAATTTTTGAAAACGAATTCATAAGTAAAGCCAACCTTTTTATTTCCGAAATTCCAGAGCTTATAATAGAGAAGTAGAATGTTCATAGCAATACCTCCAAAATCTCTGTACTACCTGGCACGGCTTGTACATAAGTCGACTACACGCTCACACTTCACTCACCGCTGCGTGGCACCCCGCTGTCAGTAGCGCCGCAGTGATGAGAAGGTAGTGAAGCAGCCGTGAGTAAGGTGTAAGTGTGTAGTCGACCTACAGGCCAGTGGCCGGATTCATCTTCGAAAAACGGGTTAGCGCCTGCCCTGGTTTCGCCAGACCTGGGTTCGGAAATTGGGTCTGGGTTGGATAACCCAGCACCTTCGATTCATCAGCGTAAATCTTGAGTTGGTTCCCCAAACCCATTTTTTGTTTCCACGAGAGGCGTCTGCGGATGCACAACGTATTTTCGCGACGTCTATTTTCAATTTGCCGTCCAATCAATACTCAATTTTCTAATGGCCAACCCCTTATATAAAATTTTCCGCTCTTGTCGTTTAGCTGGTGTTGATTTCTCATCCAAGAAGTCGCTGTTTTTACACAATTCGTCATCTTTTATCGCGGCTCCCATTTTCATGTTCTTCTGCCTATTTATGTTTTTTTAGAACCCCGCAAAGATAGGCAAGGATACTCACCCCAGCATAAATCGGTAAGGAAGCACTACAACTTCTGGTGCTGTCTGAAGCTAGTCGTAATCCAAATTTCAAGAACTTCGTTCAAATATGTTCTGTTGTGTTCAAATTCAAGCTGCATCTGAGAAAACTGCGCCAAGCAGTTTATTTTTTTGTGCTTCAATAACAACCCCTTAATTTCTGGACTGATTTTCTGGAGGGGAGGGTTCTCATATTTATTTGTTGCATAGAGTATTATGCTTTGCATAGAGTATTCAAAAGTATTTTGTTTTACTTTTCGATCAAGCTAACAGAGAATCATGTGTTGTGTTATGGATGATTTGTGTGCCCTTTTCCGATTTTAGAAAAAGTACTGGCGTGCTGAAATACAGTTTACAGCAACGATAAAAGGACATGGTGCGGTTGCGGTTACACACTAAAACTACGGTGGAAGACGCCAGATTTCATTATCGATCGAAAGCACAGGTTATTTTCTGAAGAAGTTACGGTTTTTCCTTTTTTTCCTGTTTGTCTCGGCATTGTCTTCATTCTGACCGTTTAAATGTTGCAAATAGGGGCTATTCTTAGTGCGTGAGGAAAATTAGCTGTTTGTTCGGGCTTCGAAGTGTCTTTTTTGGACTGAAATTAAAAAAACTGCGAATACCTCTTGCTCACTCAGAAAAGCCCCTATTCGTAATTTTATAGGAGTCAGAAACAAAAATAATGCCGAAGCAAACAAGAAAAAAGAGAAAATTCGTAACTCATTTAGAAAATCAGCTGTGCCGTCGATCGATACTGAAATCTGGCGTCTTCCACCGTAATTTTAGTGTGTGACCGCAACCGCGTCATGTCCTTTTAGCATTGCGGTAAACTGTAGGTTGTAGAGCAAGTGACTGGACGCAATGCCTGTAACCCACTGCAGTGGGTATATTTTCGAGTAGGAAAAATAGAACATAATCAATGTTTCAATACACAACGGTCCGGGCCTGAGAAAACCTTTCAATGGATGCAGTTTGTTTAAACATTCATTAGAACATGTTCTGACAAAGTTTTCCTTTACATCGATCGCATCTGATTCCCCACAGCTCCAAAGGGAAGCACTTCCTTTTTGTACGATTTCCGAGATAGAATGAAAACTTAAGTGGACAGAAGAATGAAAAGAAAATGAAACTCAAAGGAAGGGAGGAACGATATAACCTCAAAGAAAATTTAAAATTGGATGAGAAATGAACACTAGCTAACCCAGAATAGCGCAAAAAGAATGCTATGAGAGGCTGGCGGTAGCTAAAATCCGAGTATTGAAAGAAGAGAAACAATAAAAGATGATGACGGAAATACGAGAGGAAAGCAAAGACGTGAAGCATTATTGGAAGTCACAAGATTCTAAAAGCCTCGAAAATGTATAAAAACTCCCCAGCCAGCGTTTGAGTCGATAATTTTTGGGTAGCCCATCAAATACGAAGTCGAAAACCGATTCTGACGATCTGTCCAATCACGTATGTAAGAAGTACGAGCACTGATAATAAGAAATTTTTGGTGATCACAGCACATTATTTCTGTAATTGACGCTAGAGCGCGTTATTTAGCTGCTAATTTTGGTTTGGGTTAGGTGGACCCACGCTCCCACCTCGGGTTCTTTAAACCCAAACCCTAACTCATTTTCCTATGGGTTATTAAATTGATGAATCCCGAGAAATTGGGTTGCGCGAGCGCTGATCCCAACCCAAATTGGCAAACCCAGGGTCTGCGCCATGATGAATCCGGCCTCAGCTCTCACAAATAAGCGCGCGGCACGACCGCTCTCGATCGACGGTGCGCATCTCTCCTAGCCCACTAGAGCTGGTCCCAGAGATTTTTTGCGCCCGAGTTCTGGTCCATAGAAATTCATAGCTGGTTAACATGGACAGCCAGCTTCGAAGAGAGTGCCATTGACTGAAGTCCCCGCCCCTACCCTTTGAATGCATGGACATTCATTATAGATTTTTACCAGGGCTGTGCGGAACTGTTCCGATTCCGTTGCCGTATTTCCAGTGCTCCTTGAACTGTTCCGTTCCTTTTCCCCCGTTTCGGGTTTTCGGGCTCAGAAACGGAAGAAAATAGAGATACAAGGTAAATGATTACGCAATCCCAGCGCCCGAAGCCTAGGCCGCTCTGCGATAATCACAGTGTGTATTTTTTAAAATTCCGATCGCTAGGATCTGGGTCACCCCTCCTTCCAACCGGCACACCGCTTGCGGTCCCTCACCAACGCACAGTGTGACCCAAGGTGGGCTTGACCTTGGCGGCTGCAGAAGGCATGCTCTGAGCACTGATGCATGAGTGAGTAAGGGATGTCATCCCGCTATTGAACCGTAGTAAACCCTCTCATCGTAGTTGGGAACAATTGGATTTTGCCTCTATCACATTTTCTCACAATATTTTTCTTCGGACCGCTAAACTATCGACTTTTCATTTCTCACTCTTGGACCAGTACAACACGCTGTTCCAATCAAGTCCGCCGATGGAGAGCCCAAAGAGGCAGAAGCACTTCCTCTCTGTCTCTCCAGCTACTTACGCACTCACAAGGATGCACTTCAGCGCAATAGAAAGTACGCTTCATCGCCCACATCATGCTCAATTCCTCGTTGCCAGCAGCACGTGCTGCGGGATGTTGATCGAATTCGTAGCGCCGGAGCCGCCTAGTGCACGTCGTCGTTGGGGCGCGTTCACCGTAGGGTCTCAGACAAGAAAAATAGTTGGCGTTCGACTAACGCGCTCCAACGACGACGTCCGTTTTGAGTTGCGCGCGTCACGTGTGCCAGTCGAACTGCTCCCGCGCTGTGGATTCGATCAACATCCCAGTGCTGCCGCCGCATGCTGGGTTTCCGCTCCTTCTAGTGCTTCAGTAAGCAGCACCTGTTCCACTTCATGTCGCCCCCGGAGTGCGACTCCTCTTATTAGCAGCATTTACTGAAAACAGCAGCGTTATGCAAATAACGGGAGAATTTGAGCCATCACCTCCTTTACCAGAGTTAGGTAGGATCCCTGTAATGACCCGTAGCAACGAGGCCAACCTCGCCAAGGTACGTGAAAAAGACATTGTCCTCGTCTCGACCTCCAACAGGAAAGCTTTCATTGCGATGCGCAGGTGGACCATGCCCTCTACGTCCAAAGTTGATGTCCACAAAGCTACTCGAGATCACCTTCTGACACCGGCCTCAAAGGGCCAACTACTCTCTCAACAAGAGTGGGTGCCATATATACCCGCAGCCATCGTAGAGCATTAATTGCACTAGAAAACTCAATTGAGAGGATGAACGCCACAACAGAGGGATCAGAAGCACACTAAGGGAATAGCTGCTCGAGAAGGCTTACTTGCAGCTCAAGAGGAGGACCAGCAGCCATGCGTCTTCCTTTCATGCTGCGAATCTCTTTGTACTCGGGTTCGCTTGCTGTCTTAGAGCACAACCTCACTGAAGCCTGTGCGAGAAAATTGAGATCACAAGCTTTCGAAGTACAACTACAAGCCATGAGCAGCAACGTAACTTATCATTGAAACATACTATAATTTTTGGTTCTCTTCCGTTTCCGGCGTTTTCGGCCATTTTCTTCCCCTCCCGTTTCCGGAAATTCCGAGAAATATTTCTGCACAGCCTCGATTTTAACGCACAATTGCTTCCAGTTTTTGATAGTATTCTCTACCTCTCGTATGATTTGGTCAGAAAGGGTGCGAGAATGGACTTGCTTTCGCGTGTTTCGTTTTTTTAATAACTCGCTTCAAACTTATTTTTGAGCGCAACTAGGGTGATATTTATGATCCTGGCGTTGAGGGCTATCCAATTGTAGAGCAATTGTCGGGTTTCGTTAAGTTTTAAGTTTCGCAGTCAACCATCTCTCTATATATTAGACACAGGAAGTGGTATTCTCCATTCTTCCCTAGCTCTGATGAATTGAGGTGAACATGGCGCTCTCGATAAACATCCTTCCCCACCGACAGAGCCTATAGTATCCCTAAAGTGGGCGGAGTCGGTCCCTCACAAGGGGTTCGTGTGAGGGAAAAGGTGCTCTTTGTGAGGTGATCGTGATTTAACCTGGCTCAGATTCACCATCGAACTCCCTAATCCCTCACAACAAAGCCACAATCCCCTTTCATCTTAGCTCTTTTGTCCTCACTTTGGTACTTCTGGTCCTTTCCTCCTATGAATCCTTCTAGGAATAAACCATGCTTATCAAGGCTCCCCTATTCGGGAATTCACTTTAAAACACCTAGTCGTTTCTTAGCTCTCACCTAATTATGTATTACCTATATCCTACCACTTACTGTTCAAATGTGTTAGCAGACGATACAAAACGCTTTCATAAACGAATTCATTTCTTATAATACATAGATAATAGGGCCTATGATCACCAAAGATTGAACCACGTGAATTCCTAGACGGGACGTAAGGTTACTCACAAAGAGCACACTTTGCACAACAATTACACGACATGTAAGAAGGTGGAATACCTCTAGGAATCTCTTTGATTAAATAAATACAGGTACTCTATCGGATTAGACGACCCTCTAGAGGATCCACTGAACATATCATCTTTTTTCAGCATTTCAGGCCGCTCGGTTAGTCACACCAACCAGTTTACTGCGTTTGAAACGTACTAAATCATTCGACGGCTCATGTGGAATGAACAAATTGAAGAATTTCTCTAGTGGTCCGTCTAATCCGAAAGAATTCACAACAAAAAAAAAACCTATTACACAAAGAGACGCGAAGACAGCCCAGAATGGCATAGACAACAAAACGTTAAATTCATAGCACGACATTGAACCACAGAAATAAAAAAAACGCGTAATCATGACAAAAGCGGTATAGTGAATACAACGAAAAAAATAGTGTGGTGTGGAAATCATGGAGGCACTACAATTTTCACCATTACAGGCTTCACGTTCAATTTCGATTTACGGAAACACAATTTTTAGGGCCACGGTAAACCGCAATTGCCGATTTCACTTCAGTACTTGCAGCAAAAATGAAATCAAATGAACATTTTCAAGCAGAAAATCAGCGATCTCGCCTGGGGCCAAATTATAGGAGCTTTGTGTTCAACTCAGCTATTTTGTGATGATATTCTATACCACCAAAAGGCATAAAATACTTTAGAGAAATTCTAAATTCATGTAGCCGGTATTAATGAAAATTAATGTGCCTGCATGAGTTCGCACCGCACCGCACTAGGTCCTTGAAGACGGCTTCACATAATATGGAGCGAGTTGCTTGGATGTTTGAGTATCCATATCGTTCTCAACAGCTTCCTCAGCAGCATTAGTCAGCCTTTTTCTCTTCTGTAATGAAGCGTGAAAAAGGGAAAGTTTAATTGTTGCATGCAAGATTCTTTTTCATCCTCTATAAATCTGAATCTAATTAAATATAAAATATTTGTAACTGTTTTGCTTCGCTACAAAAGGTTTATGATTTGGCATTAAAGAATTTGTGAGAAATCTCGTTAAGAGACGTGAAATACGTCATGCGTATGTATTGGCATGCAGTTCGGAGGAAACGCTAAAAATCCAGTGAAATGATGGACCATTGACTTGGCTGTGCACTTGCTTATTAAATAGCGAAAATTCAGTGTAGCATTGGAAAAACGAATCACGCAGGTGCTACTGAGCACCCGTTTAAATTCGTTTGGCCGCAATTATTTTAGTCGGCGGCATTTGTATTAACACGTTGTGTCATGTTGTTTTACCCTTTTATTGAATGAATTTTTTTTCAGAATAGCTGCTCCTGAATATTTGGGTGTAAGCCAAAACTTGGTTCTCAGCTTTGCAAACTTAAGCTGTAACCATTTGCCTGATTCTGGAAAAGACGAGCGTAATTTGTTTTTTCAATGCTACTCTGAATTTTGCTATTTATTAAACAAGTGCACAGCCAAATCAATGATCCATCATTTCACTGAATTTTTAGCGTTTCCTCTGAGCTGCATGCCAAATCATATGCATGAGGTATTTCACGTCTTTTAACGGGATTCTCACAATTTCTTTAATGCCAAATCACAAACCTTTTGTAGCGAAGCCAAACAGTTACGAATTTCATTTTATTTTAGCAAATGTCCCATTGGAAAAAAAAGAAACAAAAGATCCTTCATGATTCTCCGGTCGGTATCTTCCGTAGTCTACCGTAAACATGAAAGCGAACTTTATATTCGTGTTCATCGCTTCAAATAACGTGCCTATGCGAAGTTTGGGCACAAATCATTTTCATTTTTAAAATGCGCAATCGCGGACGCTCGGTCAGGTTTTTTTATTCTCCGGTCTTTTCTCACTTAGTTTACTGAAAACCTGAGAACAGACACCAAAATTGCGTTCGTCGCCCCAAATATGTACCGTGCCTAGACGAATTTCGGGCCCGAATTGTTTCGTCTCAGAATCCGCAATTGCAGACATTCGGTCGTTTTTTAATTACCTGTCCTTTCCTTTCATAATTTACCGAAAACCTTAAAACGAACTCAATTTCATATTTTTTTCCCGAAGGTTCCCTTTCCGGTCTGATTGTTGCTCCTCGATTTCCATTTTGGAGAAGTGAAACCTCCAACGAACAATATTGTAGGATGGGTACAAATTTTAAAACTTGTGACCCACACCGATGCAAAACGCCACTCACTGTCGCATTTTGAGCAACAGGTGAAAAATCGATAGTATTAATAAGTAATATTCAATATTACGTGATGATTAGAATTTCCCAAACAAGTGACCCACACCCATTAACAATCATCACTCCCGGCCGCAGTTTGTGCATTGAGCGCGAAAATCGGTAATCTTGATTATCGATCGATGATGTGTCATGAGAACGAATTCTGACAAGTTCAGTACTTAACTGCAGATGCATCCACGCACCCTGATCTCCACAGCCGTTGCATTTCCATGGGGCGCACTCCCACTGGGGTCCAGCACATTTTTCCCGGCGCGTGGCGCCCTGTCAGTTGGATCTCGCACTCGTTTTTCGGCGCTCCGCGCACTCCCAGTTGGGTCCCACACGCTTTACCCGGCGCTCGGCGCTTTCCCAGTTGGGTCCTACACACTTTCACCGGCGCTCTTCACGACGTCTCGCTGACGTCATCAGAACCATTGACAGTGGTTTATACTGATGTAGTAAGGAATGAAAAGCGTGACGGCCCACGGATCACGGCCTTCGGCGCACACCATGAAATTTCTTCAAGCTTCGTGGCTCACAAATTCGTTATTTGTTAACCGATTTGGCACAGATTTTGTCAGCAGGTGTCTCCTACACCTTCTCACTAATATCCCGGAGGAAATCCCTAGAAATTTTGTTTTGGAGATTTTATTAACTACTTTATAAAAGTATAAGTGATCACAAGGCCTGGGCGAAATCAATTCCTCCAGCCGCTTCGCGGATCAATCGGGGGTTCATTTCATTTCTGACCTGAGTCCTGAGTCCCCCCCCCCCCCTCCCGTCTAGGGTAGTGTCAAAACCTGTTCATTCTCATATTGGAAACGTATGTGAAACCTCCCATCTCCCATGGTCAGGTGGACAGTAGCAATAACAAACGCTAGACTGAAACACTTGACCCACCTCCGAAGCCTTGTTGACGACTGCTGTACTTCGCGCGAAATTCAAGCAGCTTTGGCTACGACTCTGATTACTTTGAAGTGATGAAGCTCCCTTACCAGAACCGTAGTACGCTTCAAAATGTGGCGAACGTGTGCCTAAATTTTTACGGTATCAAATAAATTAGAAACACAACAAATGTGCTGAAAACACTGACTTACCTATGAACAACTCATTTCTTCAAACTTCTCCTGTTACCCTGGTACACTTCAGTTCCTGGAGTCAGTGGACCTCAGAGTCCAAAATATCTGTTATCGGGTTGATTAGTGAAAATTCGGAAGAAATTGTGTCTAACAAAGACGACCTGAATGCGTATCCAATCACAGGTGTTATAATTGTAATAGTGGGCAAGTACATACAGCTCTTCTCCATTTTTTCAAGCCGGTCCACTTGGTCCACTTGGGCTGTGGAGGGCCGGGAAAAGGAGAAACATCACAGCTAATTACGAGAATCTTGACATGTTACAGCGCTTCACTGCTCACCTGAACCACGTGGACCGGCTCGAAAAATCGGAGAAATGCTTTGCATACAGTCCGCCTTAACGAAAATATGCAATGGTACATTTCCGTATTTCCACTAACTAGGGGCTGATCTCAGCATAAGCTGGATTTTCGAAAAAAAAATAGTCGTGGGAGAGATAAAAAGAATCAATTTGAAGTTTGCTCAAAGGCATTGTTCACGATGAAAATCGTTCCTGAGTTTTCAGCATATAATGGAAGCTCTCGTACCCTACACAACAACCATGCTTAAATAACCGCGTAAAAGTTGCCGAAAACTGCTTCTCCGGGCCCCTTTTTCTTCGTTTTCAGACCCATTCAACCAATCGACTCATGAGAAAGGAAGAGTCGATCGCTACGAACCGCTGTTTTGACCCATGATCTCCCGATCAAATCCTGTTCATCTAACTCTTAGCTGAGTTGTAAAGGAGAAAAGTTTGACCATTATGTGCAGAAAGGACATTCATGACGTAATCCTATGATATATTTCCTCAAGTCCCACCTATTTCTACTATATCACTTGTTGATCAATTACATTCTTTTCGCATTTGGTGAATGGATGTGACAGATGATCGACCCAAAGGCCAACCCCCGAACCCAGAAAGACGTTTTTAACTGGAAAAAAACTCCATTTCAATTGACTTCTGAGACTGCAGACTTACTGATTGGCCTTATAAGGGCTCACTTGAATGATATAACACAAAAACAGGAATTTATTTTTCAGCGCGTACGATGCCTTTAACCCATTCAGGACCGCGTGTCCCACCGGTGGGACACGCGTTGACTACCACTTCGGACCGCGTGTCCCACCGGTGGGACACTCTTTTCGAAAATCGTTTTCTCCACTACGTGAAGGAATTTCTAAACCTATTTATGGTCAATGTATTTACCTATTCTGTAGTCGACTACAAACTTCGTGGTCCGCTGGCAGCTTCACCACTACAATATATCTGACCCTTCGAAATCAGCAAGGTCGAAAACCGCCATTATGAGTACAGATCGCATTTTTACAAGCACTTAATGAAGAATTTTATCTTTTTTCCATTACTCGGGAAACAATCCTTACTTCTTAGAGTGGTAAGACCGTACAGCACTATTTATAAATTTCACAGAAGTATGATTACTGATACTGCGCACCATTCCGGCGTAGAGAATCGGCTTTTCTTTCGCCCGTATTTTGTTCACCTCATTTATTTTATGCAAAGGTCACTAATGTTGAGATCATTAGGGCCTTTTTTGAAAGTCCTGCTTGGTTACGGTTGGTGTACCATCGTAGGCCGGGGCTCAAACATCGGTGAAAACTACCTTGCAGAGGAGCGGACGAGAAAAATGGGGACGTGCCAGAGCAGAAAACGAGTGAAAACTTATAAAACGGTAATTACACTAATCATTCCTAGTCAATTTGTAACAATAGAACTATTTAATACGTTTGAATGCAGAAAACACATATGCTTTTCACAAAAAATCTCTTCCTAGAAGGCGCCGAACCGGAGGGTTGAGGGGGTGGCCGAGAACAAATGGCGAAGATCTAAAAAAAGTCATTTCCATCAGCATTAAAATTCAATATTAAAATTGAGGAGTAGTTTCTACGTCTAGATGTCAAAAAGAATGCTAAAAATGTTTACTACAAAAAAAAACTCGCGCCGGAATGCGATAGACCGCAAGAGCAAGGGAGTAGCTAAAGCAAAATTAGTGCAAATCTGGAAAAAATATCATCTCACTAAGCATTTCCTGCCAATTGAAGAACAGAGGAATGTCTATCAAAGGAATCTACGATAATTAATGTTTCAAACCGCTAGGAATTCAACGAACTTTCGTGATTTTGTGGATGGTCTTATCTACACAGTCGAAAATTTAGGAGGCAATTTCTCTGGAAGGAAAGAGTTATGGAAGCTGAAACTTAGGCATCATGATTTTGACGTCGACAGTCGTAGAATAAACAAAAAAAAACCAAAATCGATTTTTTGGTGGCGTGCCATTCGAGCAAAAGTGGCCCACCGGTGGGACACTGTATACGGTGACGCAATATTGCACGCGGTTCGAACGTGCAGCCACCCAAAAATAGGCGTGGTCGTGAATGGGTTAATGTCATTACTGCACCTGGTTACAGCGAAAACCACAAAAAAATTAATTTTCTGATTTTCAGAAACTCAGACAAATTTGGCCCAAATTTTCGTTAAGGAGGGGGTTATTTGGGGATCTGAATAGGAATATAAGGTCCTTTTTCAGTTTTTCGTAAGATAACTGTAGCTCTTGGTGGGAAAAGTATAATTTATTCAAAGAAACCTAACATAACTAACATAAACTTCTGAAAAGAACGCAAATGGCCACTGTATTAGTCTTCAGCACCCCATATAATCTTTTTGGGCAAAAGTTTGGGCTGAAAATGTTTCAATCTCCAAATTCCCGAAGTTTTATCCTTCTTCATTATCCTACCAACTATATTTGGCTTAGTCTGTGTGTGTGTGTTTGTGTGTGTTTGTGTGTGTAGGTGTGTGTGTGTGTGTGTGTGTGTGTGTGTGTGTGTGTGTGTGTGTGTGTGTGTTTGTGTGTGTGTTCGTGTGTGTGTTTGTGTGTGTGTGTTTGTGTGTGTATGTGTGTGTTTGTGTGTTTGTGTGTGTGTGTGTGTGTGTGTGTGTGTGTGTGTGTGTGTGTGTGTGTGTGTGTGTGTGTGTGTGTGTGTGTGTGTGTGAACGGAAATTAGTCATGTCGTGTCGTTAACAATGGATACCCGGCTGTCACACCCACTGTCCACGTATGCAGCCGTGGTGATTGACCTCCCTTTGGTGTAAATGGACAAACAAGGGATCAGTCAGTTCTGAGCACTGTTATACTGCATATATTTAGCTTCATTTGTGCCTGTTGCTTCAACTGTTCATTCATAATCACTTTCTGAAGCGACAATTTTCTAGAATGAGCTCAAGAACTGTACAGCACATCAATCTACCCCGAAAGGTTCACCAATCCATATAAAGGTGTGACATAACTTTCTCAACAAACCCTCTTTTCAATTCTGTGTCAAAATGTGAAGGATTATGCATTGCATTGCTGATTTCCGTGAAAGGTACATCAACGCGAATTTTTTTTTGCAAACAAAAGCGTTTTGTGGCTTTTTTTTTGCGCATACAACTCTGAGAAATACTGCCGCGATTCCGGAGCAACTCCTCCGGCTCGGCGCCTGCCGGAGAAGTTGCGGGCAGCACCGCGGACGATTCACTATTGATCAAATAGCGGTTAGGTTGCAGAAGAGTCTCGGGGAAGTCGCGAACGAGTCTCGGAGGAGTAAGCCTGACCCACGAAGAAGTTGCGGAGGAGTCCCGGCAAAGCCGCGGAAGAGTCCAGGGTAGCTGGGGAGGCGCTGCACAGTCCGGGATCGCGGGGTAGTAGCGGAAGAGTCGCAGCAATATCTCTTAGAGGTGCGCTTCATCGCCATATCTCGCTTCGAATTTGGCGAAATGATGTCTAGAGGTGGTTTTCGCGTTACTCACAGTGAGGCAAATGCAAAGGTAAGTGTAGTCTCTTCGACTCAGGTATCCTGTTAAAATATGAGTATTTCTGTCAAAAATTCACATCGACCGCAGGTCAAAACATGAAAGATTTCTGCTATCATAATCTTCTGACCAAGTCATAATGAGCGATTTATGGTGCAAATATGCATTCTTCGATGCACTGCTAGAATTAAATCTATTATTTTGGAACGCTGTCGTATGGGACTCAAGGAAAGCAATTCAGAAATTGCATCGAAATTGAAATCGGGCCACTTTGAAGGAGGTTCTGGCGATGCGGCGCTTTGTGAGCGCGCAAAAAACGCCGCAAAACTCTTTTCTACAAAAAAAGGCGGTACTGTATGGGGTCGAGGCTCCGCTCCGTGGATCCTAAACCACGCCCATCACTACGCTGCGAAGCGGCGTGGGTGCGCACCTTGTATTACTATATTTACCTCCCAATCCATCCGTAACAAAACAGCGATGTATTCCCGAGTTTTCCACTCAAAACAATGCGATGGCCACCGAGTGTTACTAAAACTTCAAAGAAATGGCGAAAAGCGCCCAAAAACGTCTTATTTCAGAGACATTAGTCTCTGGACTGGACTAGTTGTCCTGTTGAATGAACATGTCCACGGTGGTTGCCACCGGTAAAAAGTGGGGCTAATAAAAAAATGGAAGAAAGAGTAGAGAATTGCAAGAGGCGGTCAGACAAACGCTTTCATTGTCACAACAAACAGTTTCTTTGATACCTAATGGGCGGGGTGATACTTACTCAGACGATAGCAGGCCCTGAGCCCACCCGGAATGCACCCCGAGCCGCGTCCATGTTGCGCTCAGGGTGAAAAATTTGGCAAATTCCGGGCCACATATGTTGCGATGCAGGCCACATACGTTGCGCTCCGGGTTCTACCGACGAATTTGATTCACGCAGCGCCCAGAGCGCAACTGTCGGCTGATGACGTCATAGTACATCTTCCAGCGTAGACGGTTGCGCCCCGGGCGCTTTCTATAAGCCGATTTTAGCAACGCAGCTGCAAAAATCGATACTTCGACGTATTTCACACGCTTCGCTGATCGACTATCGCACCCATTTTAGCTAATCGATTTTTCAAGGAAGAATCCAGCGATTTCCACTCATTCACCGAATTACCCCACCCGACGGAATTTGCTTGATTAAAGGCAGTGTTCACGATAAATCTCGTTCTCGAGGTCTCGCTGTGAAACACTAAGTTGGCAGGTGCTGTAGAAGATAGGATCGAAAAAAGCAACGAAAACTGGCCACGAATAAATACAAACGGCTTTGAAAGCTCTCCCGGTGCGCCTACCTATCCCGGTGCGCCCCCCAATCGGACGAGCTTGTGGCGCCGCACACGTTTCGATGGCAAATTGCCAAGCAACTCTGCCGCAGTTAGCATTATCGATTCGCGCAGATTCCGCGATTAGCGCGCGCTTGCCGAAATCAGCAGGGCCCATGATTCTCGTCCACGCCCTGAATTTAGAAACCGTTATTTTGACTTATTCTGGACTTTTTCTCCCCTGTTTCTCCACTATTAGTTACCTCACGACCAAACAATACCATTTTTGGGTCGAACTCCAGTGCGATATTCATCGTGAACACTGCCTTTAATGTGACCCTTAATTGTTCTTTTTCTAAGCTGAGGCTGATTATGAAATACCTATGCTTAAGACACTTCCCCTGCTTAGAATTTTGATTTCGTCACAATTTCCCTCACAGCTTCACCCATAAATATTCTGATTTCCATTGTATGCGCCTTCATCCTGGAATCAACCCGCTAAGCATTGGATATCGATGTCTAAATTAGAGCGACCTGATAAGTATCCTCTGGTTCCGAGCCAAATTTATTCTGTTCCCTCGCGCGCTTGTGCGGAGCGAGGGTAGAGACAGCGAGAAAATGAGGGGAGAAGGATACGCAGCGTACGCGCGCAGACGCATGCGACAAATGGAAATAAATTTCACTCAGAAACAGAGGATAAGCTGAATATCGTAATCTAGAACCCTAAAAATGCGTAGTAAATCCAAAGAACACTCGCGAATCAATTTGTTTCCGATTTAGTACTTTTTGATTTCTCGGAGTGGATGACTAAATGCAAGAGTGCGAGCGATTCGTTCCTATTTTTTTTTCGAAATGATTAAATAAATTTGAAAAACTCCCTTCATTAATATTTGCAAAATGCGTTTGGAAGGTCATGTTAACGTTCAATTTTTTCAAAGACAGTCCAAATATTGCACAATTATGAAGAATTTAATGAATTTATAGGATGGTCGAATATTGAGCGCAAATGTAGCAGAGGAAATCAATTACAAGCCCCACAAGAGAAGCAGTGAGAATCCCATTGAAAAATCGCAGGAAGCCCAGATGCTCTTCCTTGTTTCAATCGATTCATCTAATTTCGAAATGCGCGCGTCAGTCTACGCATGTGGCCCGGGGAGTAACTTGAACGCACTGCACGTTGCAATCACAACCGAAACGCACCGCAAGTTCGAATAGCAACTGCTCTGCGTTTCGGTCGCAGTGGGCGGGGATAGGCGGAGCCGGTCGCGCTCCGGGCCTACTACTGTCTGAGTAAGGATTTCGTGCTCTTCTGGTGCGTTTTTCTCGATTTCTTCGTCATTTCAGTTCTACCCGGGGACCAAACAATCAAATCAGCAAATAATCTCGAAATCCAAGGTTATCGCGAACACTGCTTCTGAGGTAATTCAGCAATCTCCGAGCTGTTCTTTTTGTTCCCCCACACAACAATCAGACGGCCATTTTTCGAAACTCCAGTTAAGGCTAGGGCCTGTCCCTAGAAATCGTGCCCTAGAGCATGGTTGTCTCGGTTTTAAGTTTGTCATTGATCAAGAGAGGGAAACAGCTCATGATTTGTACTAGTGAGTTATTGCTTTTTTTGTTTCTTTCATTTCGTCTGTTATTTCCGTTTGGGTCTCCAGTAAAGGTTTGCAGTGTTTTGGTATTCCGTGTATATAAAAATTCTAGTGTTTGAAGGTTTGGTCCCTTTTCCCTTCAAAACTCAGAGAAAATCAAAATTTGCCGTCGACTGGGTGTTTAGGTGAGCTTTTGCGAACACTCTATCATAAACGGCGCTGTACTTTCATTTTTTTCTGATTTTCTGGGGAAAAAATACAAGAAACGTAAAAACGGAAAGTTTTGACAATACACACATTACTATAAAACTATAAATCTTCCAATGGAGACAAAAGCAGAAAAAAACACAGAAAGATGAAAGAAGCGATGATAGCAATAACCCATCTAAAAATATTAACAGATTCCCCTCACTGATAAAAGCCGAACTTGAAAGGGAACCAGCTGTGGCTACATTACTCTGTGTATAAGAGAATCTTAGTGTTAGGACTTTTCTGAACTTTTTTTCTTCGAAAACTCCTATACTTTATTTAGTGAAAATACGCGATTGCACCACAACCTTTTTCTGTTTAGCTTGACTTTTGATACCCTTGTGGATATAATAAATGTTGGATTTACATATTCAAACACTGTTTTTATGGAAATGAGAACGACATAAAGGAATAGCACACACGACATAAGAAAAAACAGGATAGAATGACAGGACGCGCCGTTGATCGATCGTTTACATGCTATCCGCGTCTCGTCTTGTAATTGCGCGAAAAATCACGGAACTTGTTGTGAGAGAACGAATGCCTATAATTCCCTCACAATAAGCCCACGATCCCCTTTCTAGACCCTGCGCTGCGTGCCCCGTCGCGGCTACTTCCCATGCTGCCCATAAGGTGGAAATCGTTCTCTTCATAGGGAGCAAAGCAACATTTACCTGGGGATGTATCCCTCGAATCATCAGAGAGCCTCCTCTGAAAGTCCCCTAGAGTTCTTATCATTTCCAGTTTAGGCTAGGGGAAGCCAAGGGAGACTAGGGGAAGCTGGAGGAGGCTAGGGGAGATTGGATAATACCACCCAGGGAAACGCAAATAGAGAAGATCGTGCCTTCTTCGCCACGGTACCGTAATTACAAACCTGACTGATTGCGAAGCTTCTATAGTTCTCAACTAAATCCCACAAAGGCTACACCATTGGATAGCCCTCAACGCCAGGATCAAAAATGTCACCCAAGGTTCTGTCAGAAGCGAATTATTTCAGAAGGGCAAAAATGATGCGAAAACGCGTTCTTGCGCGCTTTTTGACCAAATCCTACGAGAGGTATTGTAGGTTGTTACTTTGATGGCTCTTCTGACTTAGGGTTGACCAACGCGCCCTTTCGAAACCTCATCTGCATTATCATTTTCGATATATTGTTTTTTCTACCATGGTTTCGGTTATACTCACGATTTTAGACCTGAAGATTGGTGTTGCTTTGCTTACCAATACGTAATTTGAGAGGTAAATAGTCATTTAGGATAAGTATTTCAATGAAAATGCGTACGCGCCTATAACTGTTAGAACACTTTCACTTCTAGGAGATTCGTTGCTACTTCCTAGTTGAAATGTAAAATCTGCCGAGCGATATTGATTCTTTGTGAATGATTTGCTTACATAGAGTCCAAGCCCACTTTGACAGCTCTGTTTGATGCTTGTTCATGTGTTTTGTTACCTTTACACTGTTCGTCAAGTCCAAGTTGTCAATCCAGGCAAGAGAGGGGGAGAGACTCAAGTGGTCACAGACAAACAGTTTTTATAGTGGCTTTCGCATACCTCGAGAACATGGGGGAAATTGTTGGATTCGTTGTTACAAATGTGTGTGCACAAATGGTATGGAAACTCTAGCGAAGTTGAGAGTAGCTTGGGCTTTTACAGAGGAGAAACAATAGGGCTATTAAGAATTATCTGCACCCAAGGCAGGTCAGCGAAATTTTCCTTGCCCGAATGTGACCTTTCCATGGAAGCTTAACTCCACTTCTTTCTAATCGCATTCAGCGCTACTTTAAAATCTCGACCTGCTCTCCGTCTTCCATTGAAGTTTAGAGGAAGTTTCGGGCTCAAATGTTTTCAAATACTCTTGGTTCTCTTTTTTTTATCCATTAGGGCTGTTAAGGTTTACAGAAGATTCGGACTCTGTTGGGGAAAGATTAGTGTGCTAATAGGGAGCGCGGAAGATTTCTCTCAAATAAAGGTAAAGTCCAGATTAAGAACTGTATTCGAGTTTCCACCGGGAATCGAAAGAACTGGGGCCCGGTGCAACAAGCAAGCCGTAAAAACGGCTTTGAGCGAGCTCCAGTTGGCCCTAATGTTGGCTGCACAAGCGCACGAGGCCCAGTTTACCCAACAGCCATCCATCGAGGTGAACATGTGTGATAAAAAGGACAGGATAGAAAAAGTTTACGATCAGGCGAATCCAACATGCTTACTTCGATGATGGCTGTTGTGAAAAGTGGGCCTCGTGCGCTCGTGCAGTCAACTTTGGGGCCGTATAGGACCAAATGGGCTCACGCAAAGCCGTTTTTCGGCATGGTTGTTCCACTGAGCCGCAGATCTTTCGATTTCCTGAGGGAAATCGAAGATAGTGTCTATCGTAAACGCTGCATTTAAAGGCGTGTCCACGATAAATTTCGTCCTCGGTTTTTGGCCGGAAATCGAAAGTTCGGGGTCTCATTGGAGCACTGGGGTCGAAAGAGCAATTGAAAACGGGCCCGAAAAAGCTCCATACGGCTCCGAAGTCCGCTCGCGCTAGCCCTTCCGCTCGCGGACGAGTTTTCCGGGGAACAGTTAGGTCCGCTTCTACATTACCATTGGAGCGCGAGCGGGGTTGAGTTTTAGCATTGGGGCGCATTTTCGCACGCTGTCTACTTCAGGCCCATGCCCGCGCAACTGATCCACCGCTGAGATGTGGCTTTCAGGGAGAAGAACTGATTTTGGATGTTTCGCAGCGTTTTTTATGATTCTTTTTTCACTGATGGAACAGTCAGACTCTAAACCTTGGTTTTCTGGCGAAAACTAGAAAACTATTTTTATCGTAGGCACTGCCTTTAAGTGAAATTCGCATTTTTCGCAGTTGTTCGAAAATGGCAATTCTCAACACCTCTTCATCACAAGACGACTTTTAGCCACCCAACTTTGTATTTGAAATTAGTGGGCAAAACCTCATTTCATGAAATTTGTTTTGTGACCTACTAACCATTTTCTCAGAGATTCGATTTGCACAATATTTTGAGTTTTTGAAAAATGTGGTCCATAAGTGACAAAATATTCAATAATAGATAAGACAGTGATCAAAATATCTGGGAAATTGTAACTGGGAAGTTTGGTGAACTAAAGCCGTTGTGTGACGAATATACGATAGAATATATAATTTTGGAAAATTGCCTAAGAATGGTACAGGCTGTGAAAAACCGCGAAATTCTCATGGTTCCCAGGCGTGCTGGTGCGGTGCGGCGGGCGAGAGAGCGTAGGGCCAACGGAGGCTTCAGAAACTGGCGCTCCGCACGCGCCATGAGTGATGAGAATTACGTTTTTTTAGTAGAGGATAAATGCACCCAATCGAAAAAAAATTCGCGGATCCGTTTTGGTAACATAACCCAGCCCTTGCAGAGTCCGAACGCTTTATGAACGAGAACGGAAGGCATTCAAAATTTTTGTGGGCCCGGTGCTTCCTCTCCATTTTGATGTTTGATTAAAAGTTTGTAAGTGGGATTTTTCGGGTGGCTGTGAACCATTGCGTTGACAGAGTCGAGCCTCCGAATGGTTCACTATTTACACTTCATCGGATGATCATAGACTGACAAGGGAAATTTCGCTGACTTAGCTTTGATGCAGGACTTCTTAACACTTAGAAGACCGCGCGCTCCATGGCCAATCACTTCGGTGAGTTTTTAGATTGATTGTTTGATGTAATTGCCCATATCAAAAGGAGATATTTGACGCTTATTATCAGCATACCAGTTATGAAAGTTGTACAAAGCATATATATGAAAGCAATAATTAGAAGGAATCCGTTTTTCTTGAAGTAAAACGAAAAAATTGAGTTTAGGCGTGGGTGCGCAGAGTTGACACGCGGCCCATTAAAGGCAGTGTTCACGCTGAAAAAAGTTTCTGAAATTCCACTAGGATTGGGTAGTGGAGGGACACTCTGTAACCTTGACGTCGAAAGAACGCATGAAAACGAGCCAGGAAGAGCCTCAAAAGAGCCCGAAGTTGCAACTTCGAGCGCATTGAAAACCCCAAAAGCGCATCACACGCCCACCGACGTGAACAAATGAATGCTCGAGATCGTGAAATAAGCGATGATTTTCAATCATTAGCCCCGTTCTTCCCTTCATTCTCCGCTTCTCTCTTTACTCAGGTCAGCTCGCATATATCGGCTGCAAAAGACGGAAGTTACAAGCCTCGGACAACTCGTCCACCATGTTTCCTTAGCTCAATATTTGAGGGACCATAACTCCGTTCCCTGAAGGTCTTGTGCGATTTCAGAGATATCATTGGAATCAGCATGGGGCCGTTTTCAAGATAGGCGGGGAAACAGAAAAACGATTTTCATCGTGAACACTGCCTTTAAGTGTTAACAGCCTGATATCAATTTAGGCATAAAGAAAGTACCTGCTTGCGACGAACAATGATTTTAATTATTTGCTTAGTGGAAACCGTTTGTTTACCATCATTTACTAGGTGTCTGCATGTTACTATTAGTTTCTCAATTTGAAAAAAAAAATGCTTAATGGCAGTATTGCTCCAGCCGCGAAGCGGCTGCAGAGGTTTGGTTTTGTTTATGATAGATTTCACTTTCGAGTTCTCCACGGTCTACGAGGTGTCTGGCGTATGCTCAGAAGGAACGCGAAAGCGGCGTTTTCGTGCTAAAAAAGGGTTTCCTTTGCATACTTTGACTTCTGAAAGTGGAGGAACTGACCGCTAAGAAGGATGAGATTTATCAATGCAATCAAGCGTTTCAGCTCACCTAACAGTACTTTTTTGATTTGATCACTCGATGTTATCACGATCTCTAGTTTTCTTTTGTTGGAGTCTAAGGGACGAAAAGAAGCCATGAGGCGTTTTGCAGACTTCAGAATGCTTGTCTGCAGCCGTTGTTTTGCTATTCTTGTCTCGTTCTCCGCCGTTCTTTCGACAATCGGATCTAGGTTCCTCCTCGCCTATTATTTCACTGTGGAAAGTGACCGTGAGTGATCATCGTAACCACTACCTTCATTGAAGAGACATCGAAAACTTTTTGAACGGGCGACATTCGGAAAACTTGAGATGTTGATTTTAAACCGATACTCGTTCGTTTGTTGTTGAAGTTTCTCCGTTTCCCTTGGCGTTGTAGAGCTCTCATGGGGTTCACTTTTGGCAGGTCTTATTTTGGAATGTCTTAGCGGTAATTTTGAAGCCCCCGGAAATAACCATTCCGATAGTCTTGTTCATTGCCGCAACTTTTGTGTAAGCCACCTGACCGTTTGTTAAAAAGGTATTTCAACGATTTCTTTCTCAGGTTTTTCTACTTCTCTTATGGTCGACATTCACTGGCGGTTGAGCACCGTTTTAGTGGTTTGGGATTTTTCGCAATTCCTTCAGGGGGGAGTGTCATATACTGCTATTCCATAGCCTGAAGGAGTGAAGTTAATAGATAGCAATGAAAGCTTAACTTTTCATGTACTTGAGCCACATTTAGTGTTCAGGTCGATGAGGTTGGAGAGCGTAGGTACGTCACATACGAGGAGCTGATGAGGAATGTGAATCGTGCCGCAAATTTTCTACGTTATCATGGTATAGAAGATGGCTCTCGAGTTGCAATATGCATGAGTAATAGCATTGAACTCATCTACTTTCAACTTGCCTTATTCCTTCTCAGAGCCGTACCGATTCTTCTGAATCCCGGACATGTTGGTGAGTTTATGAAAACATATCTGGTATGAGACAAGAAGATGAAGAGGTTCCAAAATGGAAAAAAGGTGTTCCCCACGAAATGTGCGTGTTTTTCGATGCCACTTCAAAGCAAGTAACCGTTCAAGTAATACAATCCGCTCCTACGTTGACGATGAGTAAATTTTTTCATGAGTGTCCCGTGGGACGACGTGGCTGCAGCACATTTTTCATGATAAAAATTCTCGAATGAGTGAGTCATTAATACTATAAAATATCTTGGAGTGCAAGAGACGACGAAATAAGCCTGATTTCCAATAGTCACAAAATATCGCAAGGTTGCTGAGTTGAGCACAAAACATAGGTGTCAGGCAGGAATCGAACCCGGATCGCATCGCTTTCCGGGCGAGAGTGTTACCATTACACTACCGACACCGCTCTGGATTCATCAGCTACTTGACACACGAACTGCGATTCGCTTAGGAATGCAGAGCGGTGTCGATAGTGTAATGGTAGCACTCTCGCCCGGAAAGCGATGTGATGCGGGTTCGATTTCTGCTTGACACCTACGTTTTGTGTTCAACTCACCAACCTTGTGATGTCTTGTGATTATATACCATGCCGTAAAGAGGCATTGAACACTTAAAAACATAAAATTTTCCAATAGTATTTTTGTAAGTAGTCTAGTCATTATGAGCCAGGAGTTATTTCGGATGTCAATGTCGACGACTGCTCGACAGAGATATTCATGCACGATTGCTCGGACAGCGATAAAAAGACATCCCAAGACTATTGAAAAATTTAAATATATGCTTCGAAATCTGATAGGTCGTTGGTCCTAAGAGTAAACTGAGTAGCTGTACAGCAAAGCTTGATAAAATAATATTCCGTGGAGCGACGTCCTCTTACGGAACAAACTGGCTGTCGCGCACCATTGTGCGATAGAATACATATTTTCAGAAATGTAAGCCTAGACTCCAATGGATAGTCGGAAAATGTCAACACGAGATACTTCTAGGCCAAAACTGATTATCTGAACAGAAATGGAAACAACCGCGCACATTTTAAAGAGAATAATATAACGTCTCGCATCATTGCGCGACATCGCCGTCAACTTGTTGATTGTTTCTCATAAGAGGCCACAGTTCAGTCTTCCACGACGACAATTGCAATATTTTTAGCATCTGGTCGGTTTCCACGATTTCAATGTGGAGCCGTTGTGGTTGATGCAGAACATTACGCTCATGCTCTACGATCTTTTGGAAACTTTAGTGGTGCCATGGTTTGTGAATTAACTCAACTTCTCTACCTGCATGCCCTTTAGTTTGTTCGTAAAGTGCGCGTCTTTGACATACACCAGAGTGTACGGGAGACATATCGGTACATTAGAAATTCCTTATTCGTTAGCCAGAGGATGCAATCGATGACACGCTCACTGAGCAGGCTCATCGCAGGCCGGCTTCAGTACCGCTTGGACAGTAAGTGATGAAAGCTCGGGTCATGAAGTGAGGGCTGTAACGCGACAAGGAATTGATAGTTAAAGAGTCGAAGGAAGAGCGACCTCTTGAGATCATGATAGAAGCAAAGACTGAAGCCGCCGATGAAATTAATCCAACAATGGGCGGCGCGGTATACCAACGCCTAAAGCGCCGCAGGCTCTTTTCAGGTGCAATAGCATCTCGCCCCACTTCGATTGTGACGGTGTTAATATCTGCATTGCCAGTTATTACGCTCCATCACGAATGGCTTCAGTGTCACTCCATGGCACTCTGTGAGAAAATCTGTGCTCGGCATAGTTGAGGTCCAGCTTTACTCACCCCGCCGGAAAGGCGCCGCTTAAAGGCAGTGTTCACGATAAATTTCACTTCCGATATCTCCACGGTTTACGGAAGGTCTGGTACCCTATATAGCAAGGCATGCTTAAAAAGGACACGAAAGACGCGTTTTTGAGCAAAAATAGGCCCTCTCTTGTTTACGTTGATTTTTGAGCGTGGAGGAATTGACCGCTAGAAGGATGATACCCATCAGTGCAATGAAGCAAACAGCTCACTTATCAGCACTTCCTTCACTTGATCATTCCTATAATCCGAGTCTTCATGTGTTCCTTTCGAGGGGCGGATCTGGGGCACGGGGCGTGTCTGGGGCACCAAAAGGCTTGTTTGCAGCCGTTATTTTGTCACTCCTGGCTCGTTTTCTACCTTTCCTTTGGCACTGGGAGCCTAGGATCCTTCTCCCCTATCATTTTACTGTGGAAAGTCAACTAGGATGATCATCGTGAACACTGCCTTTAAGCCTTGTTTTGACTGCATCGCTGCTGTTTTTCATCGCAGCGATTTTGCACCCGCGGCTGCAGCGATCTGGCAGCGGCAGCGATTTTGTTCATAGTGCATAGCCTCACAAATGATTGAAGAAATTCAATCAGTCAGTGAAATTATTGGCTGGTAGTCATCAAAAACAGGTTTCGACTCGTAAACACTGATCCCGTCATGTGAGAGGGTCAACTTTCACTAGACAAAACGTGCCATTCGTTGGCAATCGCTCCATCGCTGCCATAATGGCAGCGATGGAGCGATGATCAGCGACCACCGAGAATCGCTCCTTCAGTATCGAAGCAGTAAAACATAGAATTTCGTCGCCACGACCTAGCGATGTAGGACGTTTGCCACGAAGCGAACACAATTGGAGCGCCTTCCCATTACGCGCGATGGAAAGGGAACAGTTGTCCCTTTCATGGCCGTAGCGACAAGGTGCAGTCAAAAAATGGCTTCAGGCTACGGTGCAAGGTGTGATGTATCACAGGGAAGGGGTCGGACCCCTCGACGTCCGGTGTTGGGGGAGGATCGGACCTTCGACCAAGAACCAAGATTGTACGCATGTGATCATATTTTTCTCATCGATCACCTTCCGGGTACTTGTAAAAACCCTATTTTAGCTGCTCGAGTAATTATCAAAAAAAGTTATTTTTTATTCAAAAAAATTCAAAAAAAATTACGTCCGAACTTCTCCCTGGGTGGTTATTTGAGGCGCTGAACGCGAAAATGAGACGTGCTTCTGATAATTTGAACGATAAAGACAATTTACGGCCGATAAATTTTATTTTACCTACAGACCTCGCAACGTTTACTCTCATGACTTTTTCCTTTACTATTTATTACTCGGGCAGCTAGGATAGGGTTTTTATGCTTACAAGGGAGGTGGTCGATCTAAAAAACCTGGCTTCTCGAGTAGTTCTGGCAGCCAGGTCTGGTCATTCCCTTGTTAGGAGTAAGTTAAATGTTATTTCTGGGTGTTTTACCTGTATTCTAGAAGTAAGTTGCTTGTGACACAAAAGTAAGTTACTTGCGACATTAAGTAAGTTACTTTTGACATAGAAGTAATTTGCATGAAGACTTCACTTAATTTATTGAAAAGGAACATTCAACTTGATTCAAAATTTCTGAGTAGTGGACAGATATCTGTTGACGTGGCCTCTTCGCAAAAACTATTTCTATGTTTGTATGTTTTATACATACTATCTCGGCCTGGGTCGAGCAGAACTTGATGAATCTTTAGTAGCATGTTATATGTAGGGCATCACAAGCCTTGTTAGCACATACACAGGCTCAAGTTTTGAGTGCGCAGTTTTCGAGTATGGAATTTATTTGTGATTTTGTGGTAGTATTTCGAATTACGACTATTCCTTCTAAACATGGATATTACGATTCCAAACCCATAGCAGTTTTTAGCCATTAGAAGATCTTCTATTCCCGATGTTCAACCTTGTGAGAGAACAATCCCTGTTAGAGTTTTTCTGAAGACCGAAACTTGAACAAACTAGAGCATATTTTTGAAAATTCACTCCTATGAGTTTGCTCGCCAAAGATCCATTCTTATACGTATTCTATGCGCTTTGACAAATGACAACTGATATGTACATGAATCCGCACGAATTCGCTCTTTTTCGTTGGCGTCGTAGAGAGATACTTGGTAGACGCAATACTGCATAATTTTGTTTCGAATTCATTTCCGAAAAAATTCTGATAGAATTTGTTAGCTCAAAAGGTTACACGAAAATTCAGAAGGCATTTTAATAGTGAATAAGTGCTACGGGTTTGGGATATTAATAGCCATGTTTTGAAGGAATAGTCCTAATTTCAAATATTATCACAAAATTATGAATAAACTCCATATTTAAAAACTGCACTCTTAAAACATAAGCTTATATGTGCGTGAACCAAGGTTTGGGATGCCTCATAACATACTAAAATTTCATCAAGTTTCGCTGAGCCCAGGCCGAGATATGTATAAAGACAGTATTCACGAAAAGGTCATGTCAATGGATTTAAAGGCACAGTCTAACCTCAGAATCGTTTTCCTGCCTATTTTGAGAACGATCCCGCGTTGATTCCAATGATGTTTCTGAAATCGTAAAAGACCCCTCAGGGAACGAAGTTGGGGCCCTCAAAAATTGAGCTGCGTACCAACGTGGTTTCCGGATGTGGGCGCCCCAGGGTGGCTTCCTCCCATATCTCGATTATTTGGAGGAATTGAGAGCTTGCACTTGGCAGGTGATATATATATATATATATATATATATATATATATATATATATATATATATATATATATATATATATATATATATATATATATATATATATATATATATATATATATATATATATATATATATATATATATATATATATATATATATATATATATATATATATATATATATATATATATATATATATATATATATATATATATATATATATATATATATATATATATATATATATATATATAGGTGGGTCTACTTCACAATTATGTAAAAATCTCAAAATTCGTCCCGAGCTCGGACTGTGCCTTAAAGGCCGCTACCTTGTTTTCGACTTGAAATTTTTACTCTAGAGAACGGATCGAGTCGCGGTTGCCGATCGACGTTCGTGCCCGAAAACTCACTGACCGGGAGTGCCGCGAGCGCCCACTGGTTAGAGCAGATGATTGCCTCCCGTGCATTTGTTAGACAAGAATTTGCGAATGGACTATATATGCATATCTGCGACCACTTGGCACTCACGTTCATTCTAAAGCACCTGTGAAAAGCACTACCAGAATATTTTTGTCTTTCAAATGTCTTTTCAGCAAGTTTACGTATTTTCGAAACATCTTGGTAGTTTGTACATCCCACGTTTTGTGTGGATAATAGACGCCCATAGTTTCCGCTCATTCCACTCTGAGTGTCCGTGGATTCTGAAGGACGATCACAGCGATGACGACGTGGTGGCCTTCTCATCGAGGTGAGCTTGATTTTGCTGCTTGTATTGCACTTTGTGAGTGAATAGCTTTTCTCCATTCTGCCTTTCTACACAAATGACCGTTTTCCGACTCATTTGTGAACTTCGACTCCATTCTTTTTAGATGATTTCAGCGGTACCACATCAGAAAAGAGCAAAGTGATTGCTCACGACTCTAAAAGCGCTCATCGGCTGTGTACACAGTACCTCGACATACTTGTTAGTCACCTGGTGGAGAGGGTATCTGAATCTCGAACCCACCTTATTGTGACAAGCGGGCTCCACACCATCGATGCTTGGTCCCTACTCATGCACTCACTGGTGACGGATCGGACTTTAATCATCACCGAGTCAAGTTCAGATGTCTGGTCTGCCTCATCACTGGATCGAATCGCTGAGCTTATTCAACTGTATGATGTAAGTTTACCTGATACCCCATTCGCTTAATTCTTGGTATATGATAAGCTGCCCAATGATAACAAATACATACGAAACTCGGGGCAGACTTGAGTTGCTAAAAAATGTCTCAGATCAACATTAAAGGCTCTGTTACCGATAGAAAACTCTTTTCTGTTTCCCAACATATCTTGATAACGGTCCCATTCTGATTCCAATGATGTCTCTGGAATCGTACAAGACCTTCTGGGAACGGAGTTATGGTCCCTCAAATATTGAGCTAGGGAAGCATGGTGGAGGAGTTGTCCGAGGCTTGTAACTTCCGTCTTTCGCAGCCAATGTATGCGAGTTGACCTGAGTAAAGAGAGAAGTTGAGAATGAAGGGAAGAACGGGGCTTTTGATCGGAAACCATCGCTCAATTCACGATTTCGAGTGTTCCTTTGTTCACGTCGAGGGGCGGAAAGGGGCGGGACTTGCCCACAGCGGCGGGGTTTGCCCACTTTTCTAAGCCGTCTGAGAGCCAAGAGAAGCGTTAAAATCCGAGGATGAAGTTTATTGTGAGCAGTGCCTTTAGGTATGGGAAAAAGATTTTTTACGCAAAGCTTTTTTTATTCTCTCGGAAGCCGAATCATTAATGGGTCGAAAGCCCCTTTCACAGCATGCCGGACGACGCCATCCGACACGTTATAGGATAGGGCTGCGAGATCGTTGAGGGTCGTAGTGCGACTCCGGATGAACCACGTTGCGTCGCAATGCCACGTTCAAGGTCGATGCAACTTTCTCCGTTGATGGTGGTATGTCCGATATTGTCGGTTGTTCTATCACAGGCTTGGTGGGCGCCGCGCTTGACGTCGGACGGGAAAATAATTGTGAAAGGGGCGCAACGCTTCGACCAGCCGTCGTCTAGAAAGACCTAAATTTTAGAGAATAAATCCTGGTAAAAAATACTGCGAACATCTAAAGTGTGTTCGAATGAGACTGGCCAACCATGCGGCCGTCGTGCGTGGCAGGCGGTCATCGCATGTGCCGCTCTTGGACGAGTGTCTAATCGGCTGCCATTCCCCCCCCTCGCCCGCAGCACTGACTGATTGCTTGCTGGATGCCGCTGCCGTCCTCGCTTTTAGTGGGTGGTGGCCATCGTGTATCAACACCCCCGAGGAGGCGGGAGAAACGAGGAAGGAGCGCGGTTCCTGATTGGACGCAACACGGGCTAGCCCCGCGTTGCGTCCAATCAGGAACCTCGCTCCTTTCCCCGTTTTTCTCGCCTCCTCTTGGGGTTGATACGCGATGGCCACGACTCGCTTCTAGTGAATGGCTGTGGGGAAGGCTCGCTGTCGTTTCGCGATCTCGTCCGAGAGCGGCGCACGCGACAGCCACCTGCCACATACGACGACCGCATGGTCGGCCAGTCTCATTCAGGCACACTTTACAGTGGAATCGGATTAGTTCCTTGGTTTGGTTTGTTCGCGGGAAGTCATGAACGCGTAGGGACGCAGCATGGTAGAGGAACTACAGACGGCACACCGCAGGCATGTACTAATGTAGACTCAGATAACAGGAGAGTACACCGGACCGGCGAAAATTCTGCGTTGACTCTTGGTGTCGCAATCCTCCGATTCGCGCTGCCGGGGTAGTGTCTTAGATCTGCCATAATTTTCTGTAACATCGGGTTAATTCCTCCTAAACTCCACCGGGGTACACCGACCTCCTAAACTGAAATACTAGGCGTCGCTCTCGTCGAGCCCACAACACCCTGCACTATGCTCAGCACTTTTGTGGAAACTATTTAATTTTGTTGGATATCTCTCAAAAAAATTATCATTACACCTAGCAAAATTACATACATAGCCTGACGTTTATTTGTGTACCCGTGGCTCTCCGTATTCTTGGGTTGCGGTGTTTTTTGAATATTCCGGGTCTCTCTAGGATTTTCGCACTTCCAATTTTCACATTACTGTATAGCTATGTTCGCAATCTGCTAGTGGTGTCGTTTATCGTTCGTTCTCGGTTTCGAGCCAAGTGTCACTGTTGTTTGCATACTTCTTCCGCTTGTACAAGTGGCTGCTAGTTGGTGATCTTTTCGTGAGATTTGATCAATGGGCTTTGGAGTGTATGGTTAGGTCCGTGACTTGTTTCCTCAAGAAGAAACGTTTAAATCTAAACCGCGGTTGACGCGGGCGGTTCGAATCTCAACGGCTGGTGGCTGGTAATTACCGGTGAAATTGAAAGCGCCTGCGCCAGCCGCGGTTTGAATTTAATTGTTTTTTCTTGAGGAAACAAGTCACGAACTTAACTATATATAGTGGAGACCACCAAGAGTGTCTCATTTACTTATCAATGACAAGCGGTCGACTGGAGATCAATGAACATGAAACTCGTTGCAGCACAACCGCTTTCGCTCAATCGGCATCGAGCGTGCTGGTATGCGATTCATGCACATTGATCCCCAGCCGACCGCTTCTTATTGATAAGCAAATGAGACACTCTTGGTAAACTCCACTATATGTAGATTTCAGCACGCTGGATTTCTGAAAATCTTCAAAATTGCACGAGGAATGCATACTCTAACACCTTTTTTTGTGAAATCTTTGAAACAGGTTCTCGAATAAGTTTTGGAAGATTCTAACAATTTTGACGTAATTTTTTACCGTTCCATCGAGCCTATATAAATAAAATAAATATAAATTGGTAATAGTATCATATCACTACCGATATTAAATAGTTTTTGTTGTCCAGTTGCCGAACACTTAGAATGGTTTTCCCGGTGTTTTTCGTTTTTCTTCTCATTTGATTTTCCAATTTTTTTTGCATAGCTTAAGTTTCAGTACACTTTCAAGAAAACCTGAAAAACCGTTCCCGAACAATTGTAATTTTTCAAGATTTCAATGGGTTGAATGTATGGTTAGGTCCGTGACTTGTTTCCTCAAGAAAAAAAAAACATTTAAATCTAAATCGCTGCTGGCGCGCGCGGTTTAAATCTCATTGGCGGCTGCCTGGTAATTATTTAATTACCTGCCAGCAGCCCGGTAAGATTTAAACCGCCCGCGCGGGCCGCGGCTTAGATTTGTTTTTTCTTGAGGGAACAAGTCACGGACTTTACTATACGTAGAATTCCTAATCAACATGTTACGAAAGGAGCTTTTTTGATGAACAGAGTAGGGAGCTTCCATCAATATCGTTGGTGTGAAGAACACAACTTTTCTAAAGAGCGCACATGCTAGTTCTTTCATTTGTACTGTCTGTACTGTCGTTCTCGGAGCCAAATTCCGGTCCGTATTTGCTGACTACGGCTGCTGCATGACGTGACGCGGTGATAATCGTGTTGGGACCACTTGGTCCCGGCACGATTCACATTTCTCTCGGCACGATTATCTCCGTGCCACGTGGTGCAAGAGCCGTAATCAGCAAATGCGGACCGGAATTGGGCTTCCAGAGCGACAGTACGGTCTAATGATTTCGATGTTAGTTACACTCTGATTACTTTCTCATAACAGGTTGAAGGGAAATCGTTAGAGGTTCCAGGTGGCACTTATCACTTCCCACGCACAATTTCTCAAAGGCTTTTTGAAGTACGAAATGCACAAGCTGTACGATGTTTCTTCACTGAAGGTGAGCCCATCAGCTAAATAGCGTCCGAGTGCGAATGTTCGTCCACGCGGTGTTGTTGTTGTTGCCCATCCTCCTCCATAGACACGGAACCTGGTTTCAATTTCCGGCATGCAGACGAATCATCGAAGCAAGTGACTGGGATCCCCTTCTTTGGCCCTCTTTTTTACTCTATTTTTTTGTATTTTATTTTTTATATATTTTCCTTTTCTGTATTCATTTTTTTCATTTTTTTTCTCTTTTTTCTTTTCTCTTTTTCTCTCCATTTTTCTTTTTCTTTCTTTCCAATCTTATAGAAGCAAAGTGACAGAAAATTGGCTACTTCCACGGGTTCAAGCCAGAGATCTTCAATTGTGAGATGCGTTGGCTTTTTAGCGCATGAGAACATGTTAGGCACTGTGTGTTCCTTCAGACTGCATTCCGAGCATAGTGGGTTATCAGCTGCTCCAATCTTATGAAGATACTGCAACTCTGAGTAGTAGCCACTCCGAAGCTGGGATAGCGGTGCTCGACTTGATCTTGGTAAAGTCTCTTCTTCTTTCGCGATTTGCGGCGGTGGTCCATTTAGTAAGGAATAGTTCATAATACCCAAAAAATCCTTCACAAGCTCCTTGTGAACTTCTTTGCGAATGTTTCGAAGTTTTTGAATATTTCATGCCTTATTATGGCATGGTATATGATCACAAGTTATCACAAGGTAGCTGAGTTGAACGCAAAACTCAGATGTCAGGCAGGACTCGAACCTGCATTGCACGCTTTCCGGACGAGAGTGTTACCATTACGCCACCGACAACCCGTTCTGCATCACTCAGCTATTCACACATGAACTGTGTGGGCACAACAGCAGGTAGCTGAGTGATGCAGAACGGGGTGTCGGTGGTGTAATGGTAACACTCTCGCCCGGAAAGCGTGCAATGCAGGTTCGAGTCCTGCCTGACATAGATTTCGCACAATCATTTTAGTCTGATGAATGGACGGGGCTGCGACGGTAGATCACCCCGCGCGAATCGAAACCTCATTCTCCAGTGAGGCCGCCAACCCCGCACGGCCAGCCGCCTGGTCCATGCGTCAGACTAAAGCGAAAACGGAAACCATATGAGTTTTGCGTTCAACTCAGCTACCTTGTGATAACTATGCGGATGTTCTCAGCATTTCCTGGCCTTACCGTCATTGGAGTTACAGTTCTGACGTGCCTCCTAACCTGTCGTGGCGACGCCGGCTTCCTCGTCATGTCGTGGGAGGGGTGTTCAGGTTCGAGTGTCGCAACTGTTTGATATTGGAGTGAAAGCATTTCATTATGAGCCTGCACTGGCATGATTCCAGATTCGGTACTGAGGTGGGTTGTGCTCGCCATTGCCAGGCTTCCCGTCGCAGTTCTCAGAGCTGCATTTTGATAGGCTTGTAGCCAATCCCAGTGTGACGAGACCAGTAGCGGACTCCATGCAGGGCTGCGTAAGACATCACTGATTGTCCGATGGCACGATAGGTAGTAGTTAGCAAGCAGCTCTTTGTTTTGTCCCCAGTTTCTTCCTGCCAGAGCTTTCAGGAGGTTTGCTCGCTTTGCTGTCTTCTTGCGAACTGCCTCAGCGTGTAAACGTCCCGTCATCATTGTATCGAACTAATAACCAAGAATCGTAGGGTTTCTTTCGTGCGAAATTTGCATCCCGTTTATGAAAACTTTCGGCACGTACTTCGCTTGAGCAGTGTGAGTCGTCAGCAGGGAAACAGTGGTCTTTTGAAGTGACAGTTGTTAATGAAGGTCTTCCAAGACCTTTGTTAATATTGGTAGGTAGTCGTTGAGACGTTTCTCACAAGTTGTAACGTCAGGGCCCGACGCGACCAGTGTAAGGTCGTCTGCGCGTCCAATGAGATTTACTTCTGGTGGGGGTCTCGGTAGGTCGGCGATATAGAAAGAGAAAAGTAGCGGCGAAATTACTGCTCCTTGAGACACCCCGGAGCGCACCAGTCTCACATTAGACGTTTGTCCTTTGAACTCTGTGTGAATTGTTCTGATCTTTAGATAGCTTGCAATCCAGCGGGTAAGGTCTCTTGGTAGCGGCGATTCTGCTAATTTCTGACAGAGGATGGTTGTGACGACAGCATCGTAGGCCTTCTTCAAATCCAACGCCACCATAAGTGAGCGGCTTGTGATCTCTTCTCATTCATTCCATCTGTGATGACTCAAGTGAGTTCGTCCAGGGCGGTGGTGGTAGAAAAACCTTTTAGGAAACCATTCTGTCAACTGGGAACCCGCAGATGAGTCCTTAATGTAGGCAGAATGAATCTCTCCAGAGTACGGGCCATGGATGAGATAATCGAAATGGGCCTGTAGCTGCACGGATCTTCGGCAGGTTTTTCGGGCTTCATCAGAGGGAGAATCCTGGCTTCCTTCCATGACGCTGATATCAGCCCTGTTGACAGGGTCCTGTTGAATAGCGCTCTGAGGCATTCGCGGAAAATTGTTTCAGTATGTTTGAGCATAATTGGGGCCACTCCACTTGTATCCAGAGCTCTAGAAGGCTTGCATTTCTTCAAAGAGGCATCGACGAGGGCGGCCGTGATGATGGGAACGTCGTTTCTTGGAAAAGTTTAAATCCATCTGTAGGTCCTCCGGGACAATTTTAGGCTTCTATGAGGACATGGAGAGCCGAACTGCCTGCATAGGAGAATTGCCGCCTTCTTGTTGCTGATCGGCTGGCCTTTGTGCAGAAGTTGGAGGGGGTTCGGTTTCGCTGATCGGCCATCTAGTGCTTTCATTGTGTATCAGAGCTTGGAGGAAATTGTGCGATGGTCTATGCCCTTACAAAAGATCTCCAAGTCTAGTGTCGATCTTTCTTTACCTGATCTGCGATCTCCTTGTTGAGCCGGGGAATTCGGGTTATGGTAGGATCCGTTCTCCGAATGGTGTCTCGTTTGCGTATCAGGTCCTAGGCGGTATCAGATAGGCAAGGAGTGAAAACCTTACGTCTACCCTTAGGAAAAGATTGCGAAGTTGCTGCTTTGATGGCTGATGTGAGGAATCGATTCATCTGTTGCGGGTTTGCACGAAAGTCAAAACCAGCCGACTGCTGCTCTACCACTGACGAAAACTAGATCCAGTTCGCCTTTTCAAAGTTGACGAACGTGGTCCTCGGCGATGATGATATGGTGGCTCCGCTCTCAAATTCCATCAGGATTGTGAGATGGTCACTGGCTCCTGTGTTCATGGTGTCCCAAACGGCCGACGATGCTAGGTCCTGGGAGCATAAGGAGAGGTCCGGCGGTGGGGGTCTTCCATGCGTCGACTTCCTTGTAGGACGTGTTGTGTCATTGAGGATCACTAGATTGGACTGGAAAATTTCCTCTTCAATGTCCTGTCCGTGTTGGTCTTCTTTGCCCTGTGACCAGAGAGCGCTATGGGCATTGACAAGTTTCTACACGTATGGAGGTGGATTCCGTTGAAAACTCCAGCAGTAATCACACTGCACACTAGATTGCATCTAACGAGACCAACCAATCCACATCCTGAGCTCGATATGTCGTTCCTCAGGCAAGAATAGCCTCGGACAGTAGGTGTATCATGGCTTGTGTCCAGCTTGGTCTCTTGTAGTCCTATGACATCGGCCCTTATGCACTGTTTTCGTTTCCGGTAGTCTTTCCCGGGATCTTATTTGAATTTTCGTTACGAAGTGTTTTAACTATCTATCTATGAAATTTTTGTAGTTGATAGTATACGTTCTATCGATAGCCAAACTCGCATCGGATCGGATTTTCGGATATTGCCAATTTGCAAAACGGACTCATCGGATGAAACGAATGCTGGCTAGAAAAGAATTTCGTATAATGGGTCCTATCCGAAGCGAGACTTTTTCATCGCATCGGTTATCGGATACCCGACCGGATAAAATCGGATTTCACTGGACAATTCGAATGAAAAATTTGATCAGAAAAGTTTTTCAATAGTACTGAGGGTTAAATTCCATGTATTCGAGCAAATAGGATTCTAAAACATCTGGTAATCCTCATACATTAAGAAGAACGGTATACAGCTATGGGGATCCAAACGGCTCATTCTTGTTTGAACACGATGACAAGTCTTAACACTGTGATAAGTATCACAACGTAGCTTGATATGGTGGTTATCAACACGTGAACACTTTGTGGCGTGCTTATCACGTGCATAGCCGGTATAAAAGGCGCCTCTTCTCACTCGTGTCCTCATTCGGCATTCTGATGCCGGCGCTGAAAGGTGTTTTCGAGTCATTCTTCGGAGGCCAGCAGATTTTTGACAGCTACCCTCATGGCTGGGGGAAGGGAGGCGGCTTTTGACACGATCCGCGGGGAGGGTGGTTCCTCAACGCAAACCGCGGCGAAGATGACTTCCTTGTAGTGGACCCAGGCGGGGACCTTCTTCTCTGTGGGACCGCGAGAACCCGGGCGACATGCTTGTGGTGAGTATTAAAATGAATAACTGGTGAAGTCAATGACGTCATCGTTCGGCTGCTCGTTGGGGGTCTCCCGCTAGGCCTTTAGTTAGTGTTCCGACCGTGATTGTGACGTCATCACGAGCGTCGCGATGCTGTATTCCCGATGCCCTTTATCGTATGACTCCGCGTAGGCCTGTGTTCTTTCTCCTATCAGGAGTCTCACGCGGAGTGTCCCACGATTTGCCTGAGAAGCGCTACTCACTTCTCAAGACTGAGCACGCTCTAAACAAAACGCCTCTCGCTTTCGCTACTCATTCGCTCAGTACTTTTCCTGTTCAGAGCTATGCACTTTCCACAAAGCACGCTCGCCCCGTACGATGCGCTGTCCCGATCTCATTGGCGCAGCGCACGCTTCCGATGTTACGCTCATCATCTTTAAAGACTGCGCACATTCTGAAAGGAACGGTACTGCCCATACAGGGCGCATACACATTCGACGGAGCATTGTATTTTCCACGGCGCTGCACTCGCAGCTCGTTTAGCGCTTCCCTCTTTTTTTTCTGGCTCGGTGCACGCTTCCCATGAAACGCTACCGTCATGACACGACACACAGTATCATGAAGCCTTTCACACGTGACGACGCGACGAATTCCAATTTCGGCGACGCGAAAATTAATGAAAATTCGCCGAATTTTCCAATAAAAATACCATGATTAGAACATTTTTCGATCATAGAAATTCGACTTCATCAAACCGGCACAATAAGAATCATTGCTGCTTGGGCGCTATTCATACTCCTTAAAGCTAGCGCGTGGTGCGCAGTCGCGCGTTGGAGTATGAATGGCGTGACGACACGCCCACGCGATACGCATCTGACGTCCGCTATGCAGTAGCTTATTAATGCACCATCAATTTCATTGCGTTTCATGATATTTGATTACAGTATAAACCTTTCCTGCCATGATGATGAACGCGTGCACAGAAATCGCGTGTGTGGAAAAAATGGGGTCCACTTTTTTTCCGCTCCGCCATGGCGTTCCGCATAGTCTCCGCAAGCGCGTAACGTGCGTAACGCGCTGGCGCTGACGAGTATGAATTGCGCCTTACGACGACCCGTCGGAACATTGTTATATACAATTGCTTCAGAGCTCGTCCAGCCACTGAGCTGACCAAACTTGTTAATGATTTCGTGTTTGAACAAGAATGAGCCATTCGGATCCCCGAAGCTCTGTACCGAACGACATACATTAATCGCAAAAACAAACACATAAACGGTCCCAGAGCAATGCTTGGTTCGAATCGTCAATCCGTCAACCCCATTCTATGGCTACAAAGTTTTAACAAATAGGCTTACAGGGTCTCACCTTATTGAGTTCTAGAGAAGAACGTAGGACACAAAAAATGAGTTAGTTACCTTCAGTTGTCCGCTTGGTGGAACTCGTCCAGAAACTCGACGCGAACGCGTAGGCGGACAAACGCATTTGGAAGCACATTTAAGGTACGTTTCTGCGCTTGGAGAGTTTTACTCGCATGTTCCAGGTTGTTTCCTATACCGGCTCTCCATTACCAGTATCGGTAGCCAAACAATTCCAAGAAGTAACAGGATGCTCCATATTTCAAGGTTCCTTTAGTAATGAATTACTGATCTACTTGGGGTGATAACTAAATTGAAGTAAACTCTGAGTAGAGTGTCCCATCGTATCTTAATACAACTCTAGCTAAAACAAGTAGTCAGTATGTAAGCTTTAAGTTGACCAGAGCAGTCCTCAAGTTCCGCAGCGAAATCCCACGGAAAAAGTGAGTAATGGAAAATTGCTTTTGAGCGTTTATGAGGATGGGCATCGGTGGAAAAAAAGGAATATTTTTTGTTCCCTCTTTTTGATGATGTTCTTAACTTGGGGATGGCTTCCAAAGTACATATAGCCAAACCGTACATATTGGAGTGCTGTGATGGTGTCCTACGCCATCTCACAACACAGAGTGAAAGACATTCGCGCTCGTGAACGTAGTTTAGGCGACATCGCAGAAAATCCCGTACAGCTTATGCCACAACTATGTCACCATTGAAAACATGGAAAACTAGATAAAGTTCGTCCGAATGAAACTGTCCGCTCACGCGGTCGTCGTTCGTGTCGAACGCCCGTCGCAAAGTCTTTTTTTCGAACTCGTAAGTCGATCAGGAAGATTAGACGAGTAGTGATTGATGTCCCAGCCATCCGCTTGCAGACGTGAGAAGGCTCGTCCGAAAGCGCCTTCGCGACGGCCTCTCGACGCGAATGCCGACCGCGCGGGCGGACAGTCTCATTCGAGCAGACTCTAGATTAAGTCTGCACATCTCACGATGTCGTTCCCGAGTTCTTCTTCGAATGGCCATCTCTGGCACGGATTTATGATAGCTTCGAAATGAAGAGCCGAAAAGCGCCGAAAAACTTGTGATTTTAGTGTTGCTGACTTAGTCACTGGCGCGACGGTGGACGAGTTTATAACATGCCTCTGAAAACATGTCCTCTCCGCATGTTGCCATTGAATGTCAAATCTTCAGAAAAAAAGATTGTGAAAAGAAAAGAAACAAGGTTCGGTGCGGTGCAGTCCTATGTATACCTCCTAACCTAAACTCTTTCGATTACCTGGAACCTAAACTGCCAGCAAAAAATTGGTTGATTTGTGTTCTTATTTTGAATATGGTGGAAAAAGCTTACCTGCTCTCACGCTTCTACACGCTTACGTAGGTGCTCTACAATTTCTCTAATTTACCCTGTTACTTCAGTCTACTCCTCAACAGAATGCGGGCCCCTTTCTTATAGCGTCTTGGACCTAGATAATACAGCGATTCTTAGCAGTGGAAGGCCATTCGATGGAGTTGAAGTCAAGGTGAGGGACTCGTTATTTGTCTCGATTTTTGATGGATACACGCTTCAAAGATCCCGATCACCCCCATAATGTTCAAAAGCTACAAATATTTTTTTTGAATGCGTTGATGTAAAGGTACCTATAGTTGACGGCAATGTTAAAAGGACATGGTGCGGTTGCGGACTCGCACTAAAACTACGGTAGAATCTGGCACTTTGCCAGATTTCGTCATCGATGGGCGCCACAGCTGATATTCTCGTGAGCAGAGGGACGACGGTTGGCGCCGGTCGATGACGAAATCTGCCAAAGTGCCAGATTCTACCGTAATTTAGTGCGAGTCCCCAACCGCACCATGTCCTTTCACATTGCGGTCAACTGTAAACGCTTTTGTCGTATTTCTCAATTGCAGCTTGCTAATATCGACGATGAGACAGAAGTGAGCATAGGTGAATGGGGAAACGTAATGGTGCAGTGCTCGGTCATGTTCACGCGATATCTTGGCGACAGAATGTCTGGATCAGTAGCTGCTGATCGGTGGTTCCGTACAGGTGCTTAAATTCCATATTCGTTATCGTTTTCTGTGGGCTTATTGTATTTTGGAGATCCTTAAAAATTTGGGTTCCGGAAGTCTACCAGTCAGCATGCTCCATGAATGTTTAAAAGTGCTATTTCCAATATTGTAATAACTTGTTTGCACACAAGAGACTTGAGAAGATCCTGTACTTTGACAGTTATTGCATTGACTCCCTCGCAAATCCCTGGAGTCCAGCATCCACCTTGTCTGCTCCGTGAATTCACCGCAACCACAGACTCTGCCACGATCTGTCATCGAATGAAATGTTCTCAAGTCTGCTGCGACTCCCTTGTGGTAGCACCGCAGCAACTGTTCACGACTCTACCGCGATTTGCTTTTTTCCAAAATACCGGCGCACTACATGGTGTATATTTAGCACCCACACAAAGTTTTAAATCTTGTGGTGCTGGTATATGCCGGTTTCCAAACATCTCTGTCGTAATGTGTCGAAATTCAGAGCATGAAATCGTTTTAGAAGTGAGTGGTGAACCCTCAATTCGAGTGTTGAGTGAGGGATACTCGATTTTACGAAGTAGGCTACTGCGCACTCGGCATCGATATTGGTCCTTACCTCCCAGGATATAAACGTAGGAATGCACTTCGATAGGGTTTGTTTTGGAGCAAAGCTCAGACCATTGGTATACTTCAGCGACAGCCTGTCGCAGGCGATGGACACGGCGACGGAGTCGTCGTCGCCGCATTGAATTTCACGCGCTTTTGCGTACTGAAATTTCCGCACACGCGCATCTACACAACAAACAAAAAAATCGATTATTGTCATGCCATCACAGTCTATGTGGGATTCCGTTCCATATGATTATCATTCTAATCGTTTAAAGCGAAGTAGTGCAAAGAACTGTGTGGAATAGTGCAGGCAAGGTGCATATGACGAAATGGTGAAATTGGGAAAGCGGGAAATCTAGAAGTTGTCATAGAAGAAGCAAAAAACGTCGGCTTGGGATATAATCCATGCGTTCGACAGCCTAGACAAATGTGTAATTCAAAAGAACGATCTATAAGTAATTGAATGGGATAATGACAGCACATAAACACCCGATTGAAAACAAAAACTGCAGGTAAACAGCTAAACCGAAACGTACAAAGCTATAATGTCTTTCGATGTCACAATACTTTCCATGGTATGCCAAAAATCACTTAAAACAGCGTGAAATAGATGAATCTGTAGAGTCCAGGGGAGCCAGCGACAGCCCGTCGCTGCGGCGACGGAGTATACCAGGGTTGTGTCTTTGAACACTATGACAACCCTCAGAAACCTGTTTCGGCGACGGTCGCACGCAAACTGATCCCGCGGCCGACCCTGCCGTAGCGCCGGTGCTGGTCCCGACATGAGGAGTGATAGTTGTCGAAACCTCTCGCTGCTGCGACAGGGAGGTATACCAATGGCCTCAGACATTCGCCGGGTCCGACCCCTGCTCGAACGGGGTCCATCTCCATATTTCTGTCGGGTCGGACCCTTTAGCATTGCCCCTCCACGTAGTCCCAAGTGAGAAGACATGGGGGGAGAATAAATTTTATTTCTCCCCCACGTCGTCTCAGTTAGAAGAAGTTAGGGGCGAAAACGGAAAGGGGTTCGACCCGGCAGAAATCTGCGGTCGGACACTTTGACTTTCTGAGAAAGATTGTCCGCTTCAAAACACATTCCGGCGGGTCTTTGGACCCTCTATTAGAAGAACACGAAATCAAAATACCGTGAACTAAGACCGGCGCTGGCCAGAACAGCTGCATCTGTACCACCATTTCATTTCCCTGACATTTTCGAGGCTTCAAACGTACCCTGTACATTCTCAAATTGTGTCGTGTTGAATTGGGAAAGAAGTGAAGCAAACCTTGATGAAAGAAGGTAGCAAAATTGGCCATTTTTCTAGTATGTCAAGGTTTTAATGCAGTCAGTCCAGCGGCTCGGAAGTTTCAGAACTTCTATTCTGTTGGGATCATTCGAAGAAATTCGATAGCACTCAAGTTTCAGAAGCAATTAGAAGCTGAGTACTACTCAGAAAAATGAAAACATATTACATGTAATATAAAAGGCCTGAATTAATATACATGTAATATAAATTGGCCAATGTGTATTACTTGCAAATCATCTCGACCGATGTATGTTACGTGTAATATATCGGTCCATCGCTCGCAGGCTAAATGTCGCAAGTAATATGTTTTCGATGGTGAAAACGTAATACTTGTAACATAAGAGACGATTACAATATACTTGTAATACATCTCCGTCAATGTAAGTTACATGTGAATTATCTCTACTGAAGTAAATTACATGTAGTATAAGTGTAACATAATTCAAATATCTCCAGCAACTGAGGGCAAATGCTGAACACCTTCTGCAAACCTGCACAGCATACGGGCCGCCTCATACCTTACCGATGAGCGCAGGCCCATGGGATTTACATTCGACAGGGTGGTCACTCGCCCATGCCGAGTCGTTGATCTCTCACTCCTAATGATTCGTTTTAATCGTGACGGAGGATTAGAGGAAGCGACAAGCAATATTTGAAGCAAGCTTAGGCCCACTGCTTCTTGTATGAAGCTGTGAGATACAATCTTGCTGCTTCAGTCATGAAGCAGCGAACTTTAAGCTTCTGGGATGCCCAAGAGAGCTTGAAGCTTGCTGATTCGTACCTGAAGCAGTAGCCAGGAACTTGCAGCTCCAATCTTCAAAGCATCGAGCTTCAACTTGCAGCTCTAATTAAGTTACATGAAATATAAGTGTATGTTACATGTAATATAAGTGTAGGTTACATGCGATATAAAGGTAATATACTTGAATGTCTCAAGTATCTTGCACTTTATATTACATGTAACATGTTTTCATTTTTCTGAGTATGGCGCTGCCTTTGGACGAGCCTTGACCATGTTGTCTAAAAATCAATATCACCAAACAATTGATTGAAACACGGTAAAGATATACCAGGCAACGTAAGAAATCAAATCAACAACAATGTACATGTCGAAGGTCAATGTGGAAGAAGTTGAAATGGGCCCCCATATTTCGGAATACCCTATAAATAAACGATTTTTCGATCTCTTAGTGTTATTACTGTCATAGATACAGTAGTGGACAAAAATCTATTGACATCGCCATTCTTCAAAATATCTTTGCTCCCTTTGGGGCTATCATATTCGTCTTTTGATATGATATTTTTGGTCATAATGCCGATATAATAAAGTATGCCACAGGACTATAGCACAAATATTCATCGACGAGGGGGACAATTTTCGAAATTCGCCATTTGCGACTTTTTGTCCCTTCTTCAACTCGCTCGATTTCTTCGTCGTTTTCGATATTCTCTTGGTAATTTTTGTATTTTGTAGGATTGCTTGTTCGATAAGAAGGGAAGTTTCCACAAATAGTGACCGAAGGTCTGTGGTCCGAGATTCAAAAATAGGTCCATCAGGAGTCGTTCCCCGAAGTCTGCTCGGGATCACAATACAAGGCATTCAATAAATTATGAAGGTTGGCGTGAGACACCTACTGGGGCCAAAAGCTCGAGGAAGAAGTCGTGATACAAGAGCAACACTGGATGGCATCATAACACGCACCTTACGCGATATTCCGCGACTCAATGCATGGACATTAGGGGAAAACTTCGCAAATTTCATGAATCACCGTGGATCTCCAGGTTTTATTTCTGTGGAGAATTCATGCGGAGGTTTCTCAGGTATCTGTCGATGCTGTTGAACGTTGACACCGTAGCTGTGAAGTTCTCGGATGTCGTCCCAGCAAATGGCTTTTGATGCGAGTAAGGCATCAGAAGGCAAGACTATGGTGGGCGACTGAGCAGATGCCTTAGACTCAACAGCATTGGTGAAAAGCTGTTTTCTCAGCTCGATCTAGTGCTCTAAGCGAACGAGACGTAGATTCAGCTAGCGAGACAACTGTTTTACATTGCTGTTGACTCTAGTGATGATGCTCCGTCGTCCACGATTGTCTTGCCCTCTGATGCCTTACTCTCATCAAAAGCCACTTACTGGGACAACGTCCGAGAACTTCACACCTACGGTGTCGACGTTTAACAGCATCGACAGATACCTGAGAAATCTCCGAATAGATTCTCCACAGAAATAAAACCTGGAGATCGACGGCGATTCATGAAATTCCTGAAGTTCTCCCTTGATGTCCTTAGCATTGAGCCTCGGAATGTCGCGTAAGGTGTGTGTGATGGTATTATCTAGTATTGCTTTTGTCTCAAGATGACTTCGTTGAGCTTTTAGCCTGGATAAGTGTATAACGCCAACCTTCAGAATTTCTTGAATAGCTTGTATTGTGATCTCGAGCGGACTTCGGGGAATGAGGAACCATTTTTAAATCTCGGATCACAGGTTTTCGGTCACTATTTGTGGAAATTTTCCTTCTTATCGAACGAACAGTCCTACAAAATACAAAAATTACCAAGAGAATGTCGAAAACGACGAAGAAATCGAGCGAGTTGAAGAAGAGACAAAAAGTCGCAATGGCGAATTTCGAAAATTGTCTTCCTCGTCGATGAATATTTGCGCTATAGTCCTGTAGCATACTTTATTATATCGGCATTATGACCAAAAATATCGTATCACAAGATGAATATGATAGCCCCAGATGGAGCAAATATATTTTGAAAAAAGGCGATGTCAATAGATTTTTGTCCACTTTGGGTATTCGCCTGTTGTTTGAAAACGATTTTTTTAAAGGAGATGTTGGTATGATAGATGAACAGGGCCGCTTGTATGTGGCAGGACCAAAAGATGGACTTCTGAAAGTGAACGATAAGACTGTGAGAATTTCTATGAATTTCAAAATCCCAGTCTCAAGGCCAATCTGCTATGAAAAGAAGTTGTTCATTTTCCAGATCGTTGCGGTACTTCTCGAAAACGCACTTGCTGCTCATTCCAGCATTGAAGATGTTGTTGTGGCGGACATGGATGGCGAAATTGCTGTTGGTATTGTTTTACGAGAATTCATGGAGCTACCAACATTAGATGAAGTCAATGACTTCATAAAAGGTAGATTTTGCATAATTATTGTTATAGATGGGGATTCGCACAACACCACCAGCAATACACTTATCTTTCCGGTTGCATATACGACCAAAATCGGAGTGAAATTGCGGTCCGCAGTTACCGCTGTACCAGTGCGCTGCTCAAGGATAATCCTGCTAGGGCGAAGAATAGTCGTGACGGGACCTCGTAATCCCAGCACGAATTAGGGGTCGTTTATACTTCCGCCGCCGAAGGGCGGGGAAGTGCAATCCTACAGCATCGGTCGTGCCGCGCCGCTTGATCAATATTAGGGGCCGAATAGAGTCTCGCCGCGCAACGGCGCGGCAGCATTGTAAGCAGCCGTATCGATCACGCGGCGCCGCAAGGCGGCGCGGCGGGTCGATTAGACCTGATCAGGGCAGAATCCGGCAGCGGCCGCCGCCGGCGGCTGCCGCATGGCCACGCGGCGCCGCTTTGCAACCACGAGCGGTGCGGCGAAGTGGCGCGGCGACAGCAGACGGTCGAGCCTGATTTCCATGATTAATTAGTCTCACATATATGTTTATGAGGTGAATGTCTCTTTTACTGATCAAGCACATCAAGGTTACTTCAATTCGTAAGGTTTTCGGCTGGTGAAACGTGATTTTTGAAGAGTTTCAAGGATTTCAACACCAATTCTAGCGCTCATTTTTTTACCTTTGAATTCGAAAACTCCCACGTAACTTTTGAACCACGTTTTTCTATATTTCCATTTGAAAAGCTTTTTCTCAGCTGAAAGCAGGTCTTCTCTGAATAACTAATTTTCGAAAAGGTACAGTTGCCACGATAAGTAATAGTGAGTGCGAGACATGGGGGACCGAGACTGAGTATTTAAGTTTGTCAAAAAAGCGAACATTGGGAAAGCCAATTTGTTTGAAATCCCGAAAGAATCGAATATCCGAAACACCTATCAATGCAGAATTCCAAGAGAATCGATAACCTGATGAAAAAATTATTTGTTTCCCTGAATAAACCGAGTACCCGAGAAAACTAAAAGTCCAAAATCCCGAACAAATCGAGTCATTCAAAAATTAGAAATTGGGGCTTCCAAGTATAACGAATAATCCATTAGTTCAAATATTTTTTCAAATAACTTTTCGATTTGCCCACAGGTCTAGTGAATACGTGAGGTGAAATATTACAATTATAATTCTATAAAAATGAATAAATAGCTCTGTTTGCCAATTGGTCTATCTTCAAATCATATATATATATATATATATATATATATATATATATATATATATATATATATATATATATATATATATATATATATATATATATATATATATATATATATATATATATATATATATATATATATATATATATATATATTTTTTTGATTACTCTTATGCCAAACGAGGTTGTTTGATGGAATGATTTATTTTCGGCCTGACGTTTCGACTGACGTCTTCTTCAGAGGCCTAAAAGAGTGCTTCGAGCATTATATTATTTGTGATTTACCCTATCAAGCGCCCCCTCCTCGCCAGCAGTCCTGAGTTGCTGTGAGGAGCCACACAGGCGCCCAAATAGGATCAGACCAACCCACCACGTCACTCCACCGTTGAGCGGGGCTCCGCCACTACCGTTGTGAGTAGATCAGTGTGCGCGAATGAATGCCTCTGTGAGTCTGATGGTGGCTATAGCCCACAGTGCTGTGCGAACGGCAAGAGATCACTCGTGATTGCGGGACGCTCAGATCTGTTATTCATCAACGGGTCATTTGCATGTATCCATAGGGCCTCTAATGACTTTCTCGCTGATATTTCGCGTTCACAAGCCAGAATCCTACAAGCCACATCGTAATCGGCACCGTTGTGCTCCTCCACTTTATGTCTCCCGAGCGGTGTTCGCGGATCGTTGCGCCTTTTCCCTGCCAGTTGTTCCTTTAAACGTACCGCTAATGATCTGCTGTCGCTTATCCGAAGATCACCCGATGATTGTGAATATCTACCGCTCCATTTTGCGTGTTGTGATCAAGGAAAATCAGCGTGTATTGTATACTAGTATAACGAAATGCTCTTCCAAAGAGCAAGCATGCCGGCGTCTTCTGCCTGAACAGACTTGGAGGAGGATAGAGCGTGAGTCGAGAACTATTTGTGATTCTATCCGATCTAGGGCCAAATCTCGTCTTTGTGCAAAGTATGATGCGCTCGTGGGTTCGATGCAGGGTCGTTCAGGTGGGCAGGGCAATACACCAACGAATCTCGACCACGCCACCAGTATCAGTAGCGCTCGTAATGAAAATCTAGAGACACGGGTCACAGTGATTGGGAATGCTCAGATATCTTCGAAAGCTATCAGTTTGCTTAATCTGGGTCCATCCTTTGCTCCAGCGCAGAAGATAAATGCGTTTACATTTCGCAAAGTAGTAGGCGGACTGCAAAAGCTAAAAGACTTGCTACGCATAAGATCAAACAGCAGTGGCCCTGCACAACGCGTAAATCTACCACGCAGACAACTCCCTTCTGTGCCGTTTCCTGACTCGTTCTACAGGGAACCTGACCCAGCTCCTGAAACGGATCTCAAGTTCAGAGTTCTGTCATCGGGGGTATTATCCGTTTTGAGTCGTTTCCGTATGGTTCGAAGCACCAACCTCACCCAGGAACAATGGCAAGGATTCAACGAATTGCGAGAAATGAGGTCCAATGGCACAATACGTATATCCGTCAGTGACAAAGGCGGAGAATTTGTGGTGCTTCCAATGTCGCTGGATCGTGAAATAACAGAACTACATCTGCAAGACACGTCTACTTATCAACTGTCGTCCGCTGCGATATTCGCATCCCAATGTAGACGCCTTAATCACATCTGGATGACGACAGGAAAGTCTGCAGGCCTGAATGAACGGTTTTTACGCAGGCTCAAACTTGACAACGCCAGCTGTCCAGTTTTCTACAGTCTAATAAAGACTCACAAGATCGCACCTCACGAAATATCTAGCACATCGGCGGAGACATTCAAGATACGACCCATCATTAGTTGTGTCGGCGGTCCCACCGACCGAATATCGTGGTTCCTCAGCATCATCGTGAATCAGCTGTTAGCCTTTAGCCCCGCTCACCTGCCTAACACCAACAGATACCTTGATGCGTTGCGCAGTTCAAACATCAGTAGCGACTGCGTTATGGAATCCTTTGACGTAACGTCATTATATACCAACGTCCAAAACGAAGAAGCGCTACAGGCCTTATCCGAACTGCTGGATAGGCATAGCAGAAACATAGATACTTTCGGACTTGGTAAATCATTCGTCATGACTATGACCAAAGAATGCCTCAGATGCAATATCTTCAAGTGGGCAGGCACATACTTCTCCCAAATAAGAGGGCTGGCCATGGACCAAAGACTAGCACCGGTGCTAGCAGTTTGTTTCATGAGCAGAATAGAAGCACCGATATTGGAACGCCATCCAGTAGTCTACTGCAGATACATCGACGATTGTTTAATCATAACGTCAACGCAGACTGAAATGGATGAGTGCTTCCGGATAATGAATGTGCAGTCTCAAAACATCAGGCTCACAAGAGAGACGCCTCGAGAAGGTTGGCTGCCTTATCTTAATACCCAAGTGAGGATATCTAATGGCGCATTTAACGTCAAGTGGTATAGGAAGCCCAGCTCTAAGAATATTCTGATTCATGCCACCTCTTCTCACCCAAGAGCCATGAAATTCGCCGTCGTCAGGAATATGTTCAATACGGCTAGGATGGTGTGCACGGGTGAAGCAGAGCGGCAGGAGTCTCGCAGAATGGCTTCAAATATAGCATTGATGAATGGTTATTTGATACCGCAGTATCAGCACAGATCTCGCAATGAACAACCGGCAAATCAACATCAAGGCAAAATATCGCTATGCATTCCGTTTTTCTCTGATACAGTATCCTATGCTATCCGACAATGCATCGCCCGTGCCCAGCTTGACCAGGTTCTAGTAAACATCCCAAACAGTAACTTCAAGCGTCAAGTGGTGAGAAACAGAATTTGACTTACTTGGCTTAATCGGTTGGCTTTCGCCTGACGCGGTCATTCCGCATCTTCACCGAGGTGTGCCGTCCTAGTAGTCAGCCGTGTCCATTTTTCACGGTCTTCAGCCACAATTTGAACACATTCCATCCAGCTGTCACTATTCCATTTCCTGCGAAACGAAACATCGCGCCTGAACTGTCTTTCGATGCCGAGTGACTTTAAATCCTCTTTAACCACATCCGTCCAGAACTTTCGCCTACGCCCAGGTGGCCGTTTCCAGACAGGATTTGGAAGCATTTTTAAAGCGTGTTGTACGAGACGATCCGGCGTTCTTCTTAGTATATGCCCGAGCAGTCGAAGTCGACTTTCCATTGCTGCTTGAGATGGCGTTAGGAGATGCTGGCACCTCCCTCGTGTCAAGCGTTGATGTACTGCGTCGATTTCCTTGTAAAGGTCTTCGTTATGGCATACACGCGGCCAGAAATATCCAAGCAAACGCCTAAAAGCTTCCTCTCCGTGCAATCCAACCTTTCCATCTGCGTTTTCGGTGCTGCCCACGTCTCCGATCCGTACATCATGATAGGGCGAATAGCGGATAGGTAGACGCGCAACTTGACTTCCTTCGCGATGGTGGTAGACCACAAACACTTGGTTAGAGAATTGAATGCAGACGTAGCTTTCGCACATCGTTGTCGAATATCCGCTGCATAACTACCATCGTTCTTCAGCAAACAGCCCAAATAACAGAAATCGTCCACCAGTTCGATACGTTGTCCGTCCACACAAACTCCAGTTGAAGGCCTCTGAGAGACCCACATCTGCTTGCATTTGTCGGGACGAAGACGAAGTCCATAGGCTGCGGCATACTTCAGAAACGAGGTTCACAATCCTTTGCAGTTTTGCGTTGTTTTCAGCGAATAACACAATGTCGTCGGCGTACTCCAGGTCGACAAGTGAGCGTCCTGATGGTGTTAGGATCACATCCGCAGGAAACTGTTCTGCAACTCTACGCATGATGTCATCAACGGCGAAGTTGAAAAGAAAAGGTCCTGCAACGGCTCCTTGCCTTACTCCTGTTTTCACCTCGAAAGCTGACGTAAATCCGACAGGTGTACGAACTGCTGCTGTTGTTCCTTTGTTCATGTCCTCGATTAACCGAACATACTTTTCCGGGACTCCATCTGCTCGCAGAGCATTGAGCAATCGATCACGATGAGGAGAGTCGAACGCGGCTTCAAAGTCCAAAAAGCAAGCTGTAATGGCTTCGAAAACCGCTGCCACGATTCAATTACTCTTCTCACGACGAACACTTGGTCGATGGTCGATCTTCCAGGTCGAAAACCGGCTTGCTCATCTCTGGTCGTTCCTTCACGATGTTTGATAAGTCGCTCGAGAATGATACGTTCTAAAACCTTGTACATGACACGAAGTAGAGAGATTCCTCTGTAGTTCTTAGGATCCGTGACGGATAGCTTCTTGTGAAGAGGTACGATGATCGCATGTCTCCACGAATCGGGTATCCTTTCGCTCATCCATATGGCACGGATGGTGTTGGTCATTTCACGAATCCCAGACGGAGGAAGAGCTTTCAGCATTTCAGCAGTGATGTTGTCATCTCCACCTGCCTTTCCATTCTTCATTTTCCGGACACAATCCAAAACTTCAGACTCAGTCGGCGGTTCCTCACTGACATCGTAATGTGCTCTCTGAACATGCGGGAGCTCAGGTACTGATGGCGCTGGACGATTCAGTAGTGAACTGAAGTAATCCTTCCATATTGGCAGCGTCGCATCACCAACTGCAACTCCATTGGTAGTGTTCAAGACAGGAGAACATCTCTTCATCTTCCCGCTATACTGTCGCAGCAACGTGTAGGCTTTCCTCGGATTCTTCTCCTCCCAAGCCTTCTCGAACTCCTTAGCTCTACACGTCCATTCTCGTTCGCGGTCACTTTGAAGCTGCCGACGCAACTTCCTCCTCAGACGCTTCTCCTCCACGAAGTTTCCTGCAGTTCGGAGAGCACATACTCTGTTGTAGGTAGATGTTGTTTCTTCTGAGACGTAGGCGAACTTCTTCTTAGGCTGTACAACCGGGAGTGCCTCTTTCGAAGCGTCCTGGATGCATTTGACAAAAGAATCCGCGTCGCAAAGTTTCTTCTTAGTCCGTACTCCGATGTGAATAGAAACGCGTTGTCGGAAATTCCTTCTGCACTCTTCATCTCTGAGACTTGTCATGTCAATCCTCTGGAGAGGCTGAGCCCCTCGCTTCCTCTTATGAATCCTCGCAGTGAAGTTCAACAGAACAGGACGGTGATCCGAATCGAATGCGACATCCCACACAGCTCTAGATCTTCGAATGTCCGATACTGGAATATTCCTCGTCAGGACATAGTCAAGCTGTAGTTTCAAAGTTGTCATCTTCCGCTTCCGCTGCTCTTCTGGAGATAGCCGGGTTGGTCCCTGCCACGTAAGCTGATGGCGGCGATGATTCCTCTTGAATGTCGATGCAATAATCAGACCACTGCGTTCACAAAAGTCGACAAGGCGGTAGCCATTGTCCGATGTTTGCTCCACTGGGTAGAACCATTTACCGAGTACTTCGGATTCCTGATCAAGTCCCATCTTCGCATTTGCGTCAATCCCCACGACAACAGCATGTTGACAAGGTATCCTGGCCAGCAACGTATTGAGTTCCTCATAAAACGCATCCTTCGAATTGTCTTCGGCGGTTTCAGTGGGCGCATGAGCACTCACTATCCACAGATTGAATCCTCTGTGATCCCGCAGTCGTACGAATGCATTCCGACACGACGTTGAGCCGAACTCCTTGACCATACCATTGAAATCCTTCCTTACAGCTATTGCACAGCCTCCCACTCTCCTATAGTCAGCGTTACCGCAGTAGATGGTGTACTCTCCGACGCTGATGACGGGTCTATCCTTGAGGCGGGTTTCCTGCAAAGCAGCAAACGGTGCATGGAAATAGCTCAGAAGTCTGGATAGCGCAGTTTTTGGATATCACTCGACAGCGATCGACAGTTCAGGGTGGCGAAATTGTGGCTTGTGGCCAAAGACTCCATGACTCCTAGGTACGGATCCTAAGGTGTTATGGACCAGAGGCCTTAGTGTGCCGGACGGCGACACCTTTATGCAATGTGCGGGATACTTTCGCGATATAGTTGTGCACGCTATATCGCTCGAACGTTCCCTGTGTACACTCAAACGTCTGCTGGGTTCAGTAGAAGCAGGGGCACCAACGAGCAGGTACCAACAGACTTGTATACACACCCCCGAGAAACAGAATGTATGATACAACCTGCATCTCGGAGAACTGCATCACTTGTTCTAACGGAAAATTGGTGACTGCAGTCAGGTTGGGGTGATATACGAAATAAAATGCCGAACATGCAATGCAGTATACATAGGAGAAACTGGCAGATCATTAGCGGTACGTTTAAAGGAACAACTGGCAGGGAAAAGGCGCAACGATCCGCGAACACCGCTCGGGAGACATAAAGTGGAGGAGCACAACGGTGCCGATTACGATGTGGCTTGTAGGATTCTGGCTTGTGAACGCGAAATATCAGCGAGAAAGTCATTAGAGGCCCTATGGATACATGCAAATGACCCGTTGATGAATAACAGATCTAAGCGTCCCGCAATCACGAGTGATCTCTTGTCGTTCGCACAGCACTGTGGGCTATAGCCACCATCAGACTCACAGATGCATTCATTCGCGCACACTGATCTACTCACAACGGTAGTGGCGGAGCCCCGCTCAACGGTGGAGTGACGTGGTGGGTTGGTCTGATCCTATTTGGGCGCGCCTGTGTGGCTCCTCACAGCAACTCAGAAGTGCTGGCGAGGAGGAGGCGCTTGATAGGGTAAATCACAAATAATATAATGCTCGAAGCACTCTTTTAGTCTTCTGAAGAAGACGTCAGTCGAAACGTCAGGCCGAAAATAAATCATTCCATCAAACAACCTCGTTTGGCATAAGAGTAATAAAATATATATATATATATATATATATATATATATATGTATATATATGTATTGTTATATATATATATATATATATATATATATATATATATATATATATATATATATATATATATATATATATATATATATATATATATATATATATATATATATATATATATATATATATATATATATATATATATATATATATATATATATATATATATATATATATATGTATTCTTTTCTTATGCGGGACACTGAACATGACTCAAGCCGCTGTGACATTGTCTAGCTCCAACTTGGCGAATCTGAATATTACAACCAGTGAATTAGATATTTAGATGTGAGGTGCATAGCCCTGTACGTAGTACGCAAAAGCGCGTCGCCGCTCCAGTTTGCCGCGGCCCGATCATAGCAGTTGGAGATCGGCGGCGTCGAGAAATCTAGGGCGGCGCGGCACGCCGCGCCGCTCCTACCTCTGCCGCTCTTTTCAGCGGCGGGACTCTATTCGACCACTTACAGGAATGCACTGTGCCGCGCCGCTCGGCGGCGGTAGTATAAACGATCTCTTAGCTTACACTGCGTGTCACAACAATTGTTGTCCGCAACTGCAAGCCAGAATTGCACTCCGACATGAGCAATAGGCCTATGCATAGTTCGGCGGCAATAGTGGCACCGCAATGATGGGGAATAAAGCGCAGGGACAGGGCTGCGTAGCCGCCCTCTATCCTTCAACGCAGCGGCGCGACTTTCGCCGCTCGACTATGCGGAGGCCCATAAGTGTGGGTGAGTCGGTGCGTTATCGCTTCTTTCCGCAGCCAGCTCGCGTGCCCTGCGATCGATCAATACAGGCAAGATCAATGGCTGACGTCATGAGTGGGCTTGTTGGTGTTGCGAGCAGTCAACACCGAGGCATCTAAAGTCCGTGCGAATGGAATTGTTCGCCTACGCGGTTGGCCCGTGTGGGAGCATTATTCGAACTTGTAAATCGATTAGCAGGAATGCCAGACGAATATTGAATTACACCCCAGTCAATTGTTTGCAGCCGTGGGGAGGCCTTTTCAAAAGAGCAGCCGTGGGGAGGCTTGTCTACCCTCGCGACGGCCGCTCGACGCGCACGCCGACCGTGTGGACGCTGACAGTCTCATTCGGACAGAATCAACTTACAGACACGACGATACGTGTCTATTGACTGAAGCAGTGGGAGTTCTAGCATTTCTCTTTGAAAGCAGTATACACGCTCAAACGTGATATCGATTTTATGGTATAAATCAACGGTTTTGAGCTGGTAGTATTAGCAACTGTCGAGGAAACCGACGTAAACGCGGTACACATAATGAGATAACGGGCGGGTCTGGTACTGGAATAGCAGGGGACGAGTTACATCGCAGCTTACAGTCTGGGGTAAAATAGCGAAGCTAGCGGCAAAATGGTTGGGAGAGCGACGCCTACAGTCTCTTATGGCTTGTTCTAGAACGTATGCGTCGTTGGAAGCATCAAAAACTAGCCAAAGTGATCGTATTTGAGCAATCTATTTGGACGAGCTTGTACTGAGAGGCGGGAACTGTAAAGAAAGTGGGCGGAGACAGCATGTTTGTTTGGCTCAATGAGGCTCATATACGATCATTTTGACTTGTTTTTCATGTTTCCAACGGCTTGAGCGTTCTAGTAGGAGTTGCACTTTAGGAACCTTTCCTTTTGGAGGAAAATGCAATTGTAATCGAGAACTGTGCAATGTGTTCCAGAGCAACAACTTGATTTGGCGCCACTCTCGAGAGTCGTACAGGTGGACTTCATCCCGCGAACAGAGGTTGGAAAGCTGATGCGCTCGGAGGTGCTTTTTCTGTTACAATCCGAAGATGACAGTCGATCAGCTAAAAATATTGGGCGCACTTGAAGAAGTGAGAAAATACATACATATCTTGGTGTAAAATCGAGTACTAAGTGGCCGGTTGATTTGTTCAGTTTTTTTTGTTATTCATTCAGTTCTATTATGTGCGAATTTCCTCATGTTCATAGTACATATATATAGAGAGATAATAAGACTTTGAACACACTATTATTCTTTGTATCGCACTCATATGGTTTCCGTTTTCGATTTATCCTGACGTATGTTCCAGGCCGTGCGGTGGGGATGGCATCATAGGTCAATGGGGTTTCGATTCGCGCGGCTAATGCCATGGAGACAAAACACAAAACGATTGACCGTGAAATAAATTGTGTTGTGTGCATCAACGTACAAGGCACGCCCCCTTACACGCAATTCTTCGGTCGTCGCGTTCGAATAGCGAACAATGCTTGCAGGAATTGAGAAGAGGGCATACTATACGTCGTTGCAGAGCGACTGAGGGTTATGGGGTGTATTAAATGAATAATATATGATTTTCCTAACCAATTCCCCTCTAGCATTAGTTTCTGTGCACTATTAATACTATTGCTGAGAAACCTCACTAGTTTTTTTGCGAACTGTATCCGGACCTTGTGTTGGGTCTATCGTTATAGAGCTTTTCTTGTGAAATCCACTTCCTGCATAGCCACTTCTATGTTTAGATGAGAAGCGTCGAAATATGTACTACCTGTGGATTGGAGCCTCTGCTGTTGTACAATTTGTACCAGCAATCGCGCAAAAAGCATTTTTGGACTGAAGATTTACCGTCGCTCGGTGATCTACCGCTGCAGCCCCCTCTGCCAGCGCGTAGCTAGATGCCTCACACGGAAACCGGAGATGCCCAGGGTTTCGGAGGCATCTAGTCTAATTTTGACCCGAGATTCTACGTAAATTACGGAAAGTTTAGCCTCAGTTGGTGAAATTTTAGCTACAGCGCCCGCATATTTTACGTAAATTCTCGCTACGGCACCCGCATATTCTACGCTTATTCTCTTTACTGCACTTGGTCGATCGACCCACCCAGTCCTGACTCGTTCTAGAAAGGCAATCTCAGCTGCGATCGACAGCTTCGCCGTTTCTTCCCCACGGCCTGCCGCATCCCAATGGTCAAAATTATCCTCACCATGGTGACCCAGAGAGCGACACGGAGATACCCTCCACTGCCAGCCACAGAGCGTCGAGTAATCACTCAATGAGATGACTGGGCCAACACTGTTTGAACGGCATCCCTGCGTTCCGCGTAGCCAACGCGGGTGTGAGATTGCATTTCAACACAACCTGTCGCTAAATCCGTAGATTCTCGCTACAAAATTATAGCGAGAATATACGGGTTTAGCGACAGAGAGATCAATGTACTGAATTTAGCCTTCGTTTTTACGTAGAATACGCGTAGAATTTGCACCCTTGTACCGTCGACACAAGAATATGCGGGTTTTAGCTATCGTAGCTAGAACCCGTAAATTTTTGCCACATGGAATGGGGCGGCGTTACAGGCCGCGCCCTCGGAGGCATCTAGCTACGCGTTGGCAGAGCCGTCCATTCATCAGGCTAAAAATATTACGTGAACTCTATGTACAAACCAAACCTCTCCCACCGCTTCGCGGCGGGAGCGATTTGATTCGGTAGCAGATCGAAAACGAAAATTATCTGAATAATTAGAATGTGGGAGTAGTCGAACATTCGAGTCATCAGGGAATCAACACACTCAATTCATGTGTTATGAGGGCAGTTTCACATTTCATGGATGATCAGGCACTACTGTTTGTCTCGATCAAATCATTACATCTGTGGCCGTATTTATGAAAGAACGGGAGCCTCTCGGCGAGGTTTTTGATACCAGCTAATGTAAAGTGTGTCCGAATGAGACTGGCCGATCATGCGGCCGTCGTGCGTGACAGGCGGCCGTTGCATGTGCCGCTGTCGGACGAGTGTTCAAACGGCTGCCACCACCTTCCCTCGGCTGCAGAAATGATAGTTTGCTTGCTGACAGCCGCTAGCGGCTCCGCTCTTAGTTAATGGGTGCGGAGGAAGGCTCGCTGTCGTTTCGCATGCTCGTCCGAGAGCGGTGCACGCGATAGCTGCTTGCCACTTTCGGCGGCCGCATGGTCGGCCAGGCTCATTCGGATACACTTTATACGGTGGGCAGACTTTGGACATTCTCTGGAGTCTCCCGTAGTTTTCTGAATATCACCACTAAATTTGACCAACGAATTCCTGAGGTTTCTGCATTGACCACAGTCCAACGTATACAGTTTTCAGAGCTTTATTCATTGCAGTATAATTATTTTCTCGATCGATGCGTCATGTGAAGCAGAAAGGACGTCCGTCCCCCGTAAATGAAAATCGCAAACTTGTCCGGAGCCACATTCATCAACGATAAGCGCCAGGGTTATGGTTTTTCAAGCAGATTCTCTGCAGTTCTTTATACTATGTATATACCTCTACCTCGCCATTCACGTATGGCTTTTCTGTTGGGGAATCCGACTCCTGATCGTGGTGATGGCATACTGTGACTCCATGAAATCGCGACTCAACGTCATCGATTAGAAATACAATCTCTGTATAATATTTTTGGGAAAGTACAATGACAGCAAAACGTGCGAGTAGTTTAAGCTTTGCACGATTACCAACCGCTGTCCTGGACTCGTCATTATCCTGTTAGATAATTAATATGTATACAATAAAAAGAGATAGTCACTCATTAAATATAAGCTCAATGGAATTTCAAGTGAAATGGACAATCACAGATATATTTAATGCATTCATATGTCCTAAGAAGAATTGCACCCTTTAGGGTCCGTTTATACTCCCAACGCCGAGCGGCATGGCAGAGTGCAATTCCGTAATATGGATCACGCGGCGATACTGTAGGGTTGCGCTTCGCCGCGCCGCTCAACTGCGGAAGTATGAACGACGCTTTAGTATCGGTCTGTATATTGGTGCTTAGAAACCTTATGTAAATTCTAATCTCGGTAATCAAGGCATGTGGAGTAGTTGAAAGGTTATCGATTAGTGACCGGCTTGCTGTGAACCTATTATACTACTAGTAGTGATTACATATACTATTTGCAGTCTCGAAACAATCCACTATGAAAGCGTGGTTAAATAGGCAATAACCAATGTGAACGAAACTCCGCAAAAGATACCTGGAAACGAAAATATGGAGTAACGAGTTGTGTTGAAAACTAATAATAGAAAGGATATATCGAGAATCACAAAAAATGTGAACGTACATAATCCTACCTAGAATCAAGCACAGGGCTGCTGTCATGCCGGCGATTTTCTTATACCTGTCTGGAACCACCCTGAAATCAGAAACAACATGAGCCCAGGTCCACATTCCTCACCTGTTCAGTACTAGCACAGATTGGGGTTAGTTGTCGAGCACAACTGTTAAAGAAGTTCTAGACAACTGGGCTACTAACGGAAACCGGGGGCGAGAATCACAGTTCACCATGTGACTGTCAGGGCGACACAAAGAGCAAGATCCCCATTCGTCACCCCAAATTCGACGCTTAGTTGGGACAAACTGCGATGCAAACTTTTTTTCAGGACGAGAATGACATCCTTTGTCAATCATGCATGTTACTTAAAGTTCAAGTTCAAGCAAGAAGGATTCCTACCTCATTCCTGAAGTAACTGGCATGTGATTTGCTTTTCAACTTTATGTACCTTGCCCCTCCATTCGACCTTTCCGTCAGAGATTAGGGGGATGAGGCGAGGGTCTCTAACAAGGGTGACTGAGCATCCGGTCAAATTCCAGTGGTCGACAAGACGTGCCTGAACATGCCAAATGTGGTGCTGCTTCCTGGATTTGGTTCGTGGGCTGAATTAATCGCTGCCACACAAATTGGAACCGTCGCTGTTGCTATCGGATGACGACGAATCTGTTATACATATCAGTCGACTGGAGCGCACAATTTGAATAGGCACCATAGTCGTCGCCGCTATCATCGATGCGTACTATGGGAATTAATTGAACGTTATGCTCTGCTTCCTTAGGCGGCGTTCAGAGTTTTCGCCTGGCGACGCGATGTCACGTGTAAGTGCGACGCAAATATGGCGTCGCATAGGAATGCAGGAGTGAACGCTGAGCCACCGCTCGGCGATTACGCGCAATTGCGTACGTACGCAATTTCGCGTAAACAAGCAACAGCATTTTTTTTTGGGGTTAGCAGCAGTTCTTTCCTATTAGTCTGAGTGAAAGTGGTTCTTCATATGGCCATTTTATTGTTTTCATTGTGAGATCTGGTTCTGTTAATGGAAAAAACTCTGAAGAAAACCAGCAACTAGTTTGCCTTAGCGCCACAACCATCGCGTCGCATTGCAGTGCAACGCGACGCGTAGCGATCATCATTTTGGCGTTAAATTCTATGTATCGCGCCTCTTCACATTGAACACCTCACGACGACGCGACGCGACGTCGCTTGATCGATACGTAGGCTAATCATAACGTCGCGTCGCGCCGCGAATGAACTCTAGACGCCGCCTTACTCACGTAGTCGTGGGCTTGAGTAGCCGGTTGAGAGGAGTTGAACAGGAAGAGGATTCCCGCTCGGAATGGTTTGAAAGTTCTCCCGTTCATGCCGAAAACCTTGGGTTGGTCTGCCCACCACAGACCGTACACGTCACTTTCTTCTCGATCAACCCGAAAACTCCAAGTAACCTTCTACACTGAAGCACTTATAACGTCATAGTCTACCTAGAATGCCTGAGTAGACTATGACGTTATAAACGCTCTAGTGTAGACTCTTTCAAACCGAACAGAGACGTCATCACGTTCCTAGAGAAGTGGCGTCCACCACTCTTGCAGTCGCGTGCTTCGGCGATAGGTTCAGAGGTGGCAGGGTTGGCGTTTTACCGGCCACCCACGCTCACCAACGCTTCGATATTCCCAGGAGTGCCAAGCTTGATTAGCACAGAGACCACATCTTTCAGTGTAGCTATACACTGTGAGCTGTCATTTTCGCGTTCTTCATGAGATACTTATTCAGCTCAATGTGGTTTGATGCTACGAATTCACGAGCTGTTTCGGTCGTGGTTAACACTCAGCCGACCTTGCGCTCCACGGCCAATCAGTTCAGTGGGTATCAAAACGGAATTTTCCTAATGAAAAAACCCCGATTTACAGATCATCGAGGTGGTCGGGTCTTCCAGCTACAGTGGAAAAGACTCTTGTTTTTTTCTCGATGAATGACGAAGAATTGAGTTCATGGCGTGGGTGTGCAGTGTGGACACGCGGACTCCTAGAGGTTAACAAAGGGTACCAGAAAGGTTTCCGGAATCCGAAGCCGATTGTCGATTGGTCTCGAACAGAACTTGTTCAGTGAAGAAATAAACGGCGAAAAATTGATATTTCATGCGACTAAGGAACTCACCCCGGCGCATACATCATAGCAAGCGAACTGAAGTATCCGGAAGTGGTTGCCATAATTATTCCACCAATCAAGAAAGAGAATTCGGCTGTAAATTAGTGAGCCAATTATACAGCCCATCGTCCAGAATGTAAGACCGGCGGGTGATCGCGGGTTGAAGCAGATCACTAATGAAACTTCTTTTTTTCGCTGAAGAGTTTTCTTTTATTGTTTAGAATTCTTCGTCCAGTATTCAGTCCGATAGACTATATAGGCTATAAAATATCGAAAGAAAAACTAAAAAGTCGTCTGCGGGCTAGGAAAATTCACACATGATCTGCTCCAATCGCGCGGTGCAGTCGCCCACCAGGCCGACTCTCTGAAAGATAGGATGCACCTACATTCCGAAAGACCATTTGAAAACGCTCACATTTAAAGATGACTGGAAGGGTACGGTCGAACGGTCTGTAGTTGCAGAACATGAAGAACGGTATGAGAAGTCCACGCAACAACACGGGAATCCACAGGAACCGCGGCCGGGGCTTAAAAATAAAAATTTCATTAGAATTTCCGCATCGCCTAATGCAATCGTCCAGGACGCAGCAATCTTCTATTTTTTAATGTTTTTAACACTTAAAGGCAGTGGTCGCGATCAAATATGCATGTCGTCTTCTTCTCTCTAAACCCTTTTCTGGGTCTCGAGTAGTACTCAGGTACTCAGGGCGACGGCCGGCGAACCTTTCCCAGCTGGCCCGCGGTCTCCGTGCTCCGGCCGCCCGCTTTTGGTTCGCCGGCCAGCCGTATGTCGACGGCCCGCCGACCTTTACCAGATGGCCCGCGATCACTATTTGTATTATTGCTTACCTCAGGCATGTCACCCCGGCCCCATGGCGGAGAAACGCCTCACCTCGATCCGCCGCAGTCTGCGGTGAGGAACCACCCTCCCTGCGGATTGCGGCGAAAACCCGCCGGCCCTCCCCCCCAGCCGTGGGGATACCCCTATCCCCTCAGCAGTCAAAAATATGCTGGCCTCCGGAGAGTGACTTGAAGTCACCTTCCAGGGCTGGCAGTAGAATGCCGATTGAGGACTCTAGTGAGACGAGGCGCCTTTTATGCCGGCTGTGCACGTGATACCACGTTACGACGAGATCAGTCGTGATCATCATCAATTGTCTTTCCAACCGACCGAATTGAAGATGGCGTGGCGTGTTTTGTGGTTCGCGGGTGAGCCAATATCCGCGCTGCGTGTGCGTCGCATGCAGCATGGTTCGCTGCTGGACGGCACCCTCGAAATGTGGGGCGCCGACCGTCGTTTTCGGCATAGAGGTCCGCCGGCCGTCGCCCTGAGTACCTGAGTAGGACCTATGAGAAAAATCGCATAAAAACCCTGTTTTCTGCAGAATTCTAAGCCTGAAATTTCCTGTCTTCTGATGTTGCACAAGAACAGTCGACATCGTTGGCATCGATTATCTGTAACATAAAAAAAACATCAGTTGGCTTGAAATTGGAGTTCAGTCAATGAAAAATGACCGCTGAACTGGCCAACTCAATTATTTCTGTCCTCATCTAGTCGAAGCTTTAAATGAAGTGCTTGTTTTCTGCGTTCAACTGTTTTTATTACTTGAATTTGCGTTTATTACTGGCTGTGAACGTGAATGATTTTTGACTATACACACATGAGACTGCGATCTTTTTGGGCAAAGCTGTGCACGTGTGCACGATTTGGGAACTTAGGATCCTCATAACTCTGTTTTTAGGTCGTTTCTTGCCGCATACCCTTTTAACCGTATGTTTTTGTTTTGAAGCGCAATAGAGATTAAATAAATGAATGAATAAATAAATGAATCAAGCTGATTTTTTATGTTTTTTCCACAACTTGTTCCATCGCAACCACTGCCTTTACCTAAGAAAAACTCGAAAATCTTATTTCATCGTGAATACTGACGTTAAGAGCCAAGGACCTATGGTGAGTCAAAATTGACCAACATGTAACAGAAACCCAGATTTCTGGAAGTCTATGGTTCTTGTTCGCGGAAGTTCAGAACGATACGTACAAATTACCTACCCACTGAACGAAATTAGCTATCGTCGATCCAATAGTGGCACACAAGTTGAAGCACAAGAATGTTGTGATGAATGTATAAAGGCGTTCTGAACATAATCCATAACAACAAAGGCAACGCCAACTTGGAAGATAGGGGCGAACCTGGCCAAATCGAATGCCATTCTTGCCCAGGCTCCACGTAAAGTGGAGTAGTTGCCATCATTGCCGGGAATATGCAAAGACTAACAAAGAAGACGAAGTATACATTCCACAATTGCACCCAACACTGAAATCAGCATCTACTAAATTGGAGTCTCTCAGGTAGAATTGCTCAGTTGTTTGCCTTTTTCTAATTTTCCGTGCTTTGAACTACATATTTTCCATGCTTTGTAAGCGATAGAGCTCCATATATGTAATGAAGAACTATTCTAAAAATCGATTGCAGTCCTGGACCATTTCTCGAACGGAGCCGATTTTTTTTTCAAAATATGTAAACTCGATTTACCATTTTGAAGCATTCGGCGAACTGTTTCAGGCCAGGCTTAGAGGCGTTCGCTTGCGCCCGAGCTAAATTTCCATTTTCAACATGGTGTTTATAGAAGTTCTGAAATATTACATCCGAGCAAGTACATCGAATCCGTCTCAATTATTGTACGAAAAAGAAAACTGGCCTGCCTCGTGAGTACAAATAGAGAAGCTCCACACATTCCGAGGACAAATAATGAAATAGAAAAGTAGGTGATGGCAATAGATCGAACATCGGAGAAAACTGTAACCGGGAAAAAATATCAGTATGAGTTCTGAAAATCCATGTTGGGGTATAGCGACTTACTCATTGTGATGAGTATTGAGAGGACGGTGGTGAAAGTTCCACAAATATTATTTCCAAGTATAAGGGCGTTAGTGTATGATGAAGGAAAGTCAGCAAAAAGTCCAAATGTCGAGTTCTGGTAAAGGCCATTGGAGAAGTTGATAACAGCAACGATTGCCAGCGTGAGGGCGTAGAACCAGGACATGTCTAGAATTCTACATATGGTACATATTTGATTCACATAGAGCTAATAGATGATTTTTTTTCGGATTTCGAAACAACTGCAACTGCAGACAAGCGTATTGGTTAGTAGACGAAAGCAGAATTGCACCTAACCGTTCACTTAATAGCTAGACTAAGGCTAAATGAACTGCGACCGAGCTTTGCGCCTCAGGCAAGAAAACTAGCAGGATAACTTCAAATCCATCTGAGAATTATCCACCACCCTTTGCAGGCCGCCACTTTCGCAGTGTGATATTAAAGGCAGTGGTCGCGCTCAAATATGCTCGCCTTCTTTTCCTCTCTGAACCCTTTTGTGGGTATAGAGTAGTAGAATCTATCAGAAAAAATCGCGAAAAAAACGCTGTTCTAGGCCAAATTTTAAGTCTGAACTTCCTTTTTTTTATGGTGGACGAGCTTACCCCACATCGATGATCTCTAGTATCAAGAACATCAGCTGGCTTGAAATTGAATTTCAATCAATGGTACCTTCGGATTTATGTACACATCTAGTCAAACACATTGACTGAAGTGCTTGCTTTCATTGTTCAATTGTTTTATTAGGTAAATTTGCATTTATTTCTTCCTATGAGTGTCGATGATTTTCGACTGCTTTGCATGAGACTGTGATCTTTCTGTGCACCTGTGCACGAACTGGAAGTTAAGGGTCTTAATAACTCTGATTCTAGCCCGTTTTTCACCGCGCTACCTTCATAGTTTTGAGCTGTTTTTGATCTAACCTGATTTTTGTTGTTTTTTTCGATAACGTTTTTCATCGTGACGACTGCCTTTAAAGGCATCGTGCGCGCTGGGAATTATACTCAATTTTTTGTGAACAATAAAACTATTCGAGCCAGCTGACATCACCCACGAAACTTGAGGCTCTGAGAATGCGCTTCTCAAAAGTTATGGCCTTCTGAAAACTGCCGCGGGGTCAATCATCTAGCACTTTCTCGTTGAATGTTGATAACGGAAAACATAATAGCACAAAATTCTCATGCAGGAAACCTTCAAAAATGACAGTGACCAGGCGTCCGAACGCAGAAAAACTTCAAGAACGACTTTGGCGCGAAATTCAAATCCATTTCGACAGAATATTCAAACTGGTTTTTCTTTACAAATAAAGGTTTTTTAACGGCTCTATCGACAATTTCGTTCCTCAAGTAGGCCAAGCTATACAAAAACATGGAAAAATAATATACGGTTCTCTGCGCCGACAATGCCTTTATAGACGAATGTAAGAACAGCCAAAACGACTTTTACCTCGATAAGTTCAAACCTTACCTTCCTCGGCGGGTGGAACGAACACAATCAGCATGATCGTGGCGAACACGCTCATACAGTTAATTACGATTGGACCAGCGATTCGAAGTAGGAGGGCACCACTGGATTGCATATTTACTTCCGCAAAATAGTGACAACACACCAACACTTACCCTATAACGACGAAGGTGTTAATGATGTTGATTAAAACGTTTGGCAGCTGGGAGGCGATTCCCAGAGAACTCATGAAACTTTTCGAGTATTCGGTTTGGGTGTTGTTTGGAGAGAACCAGTATTGTACGTAGTACTGAATGGTAGGTTCATAATCTTAAAGGTATCATCGGAATCCAACTTCAAGAAATATACCTGTGGAGCGATGGTAATGAACATGTTCCATGGCATCAGCACACCGATTCCGTGCAACATCGCTATAAAGTACACTAGGAGACCCTGGAAAGAAACAAACACACTGAAATAGAGCTATTTACGGAATACTTGCTGATTTTGCAAGACAACATTACGAATAATCGGGATTTTCGAAGCCTGCGCAAGCACATTACGGTGCTGACGCATGCATGGTGGCCCTAAAATTCCTTGTCTAGTCAATGGACTGTGTGTCAGTGGTCTCTCGAGGTCTTCAGACGTCGCAATCGTTCGCTGTAGTCGATGCGACATGTAGTGCACCGCCGTAGGTGCGGCGAAAGTCACCCACATACACGCATCCCATTGACTGGACTAGAATTAATGGGGCAACTATATGTATGTAAAGATCATGACCAGTTTATGGTTGCCTGTGAACCACCCCACGTGCTGGAATGTAGGAAAGTATAAGCGTATGTATACTTCTTCTACGCCTCACGACAAGCGGCAGAATTTATCACCGAAATAGATTGGAAATCGATTTGCCTGATTTTCAGCTTGTATAAGGCTCAGTGCATGCTTGCCGCGACGCGCTGCAGAAATATGTAGCGCATGTAAGCCAAATGAAGTGACAAAGATCATTTCGCGTCGCTCGTGGGGTTACGCATGACTGCAACTCACAATGATTTCTGAATCCAAGCAAATAGAGTGAGGATAACTGCTAAAAACGCGGGAGATATGAGGGAATCAGCATATACAAGTCTGGCGCATTGATTTTGACCCACTGTTGAGATATTCTGTGATCATTGCATGATTCGCACTCTTCTTTTCACTCTAATAAAGCAGCACCGTGTTACAAGCAGCGATGCGCGAGAGGACAACGCTGTGGATTACAAGACAGAGAAAGAAGCGATGTCACGGATTCGAATCCAGCAATGGAATTTCCGCGCTGTTTAGAGGCAGTGGTCGCGATCAAATATGCTTGTCTTCGTTTCCTCTCTGAACTCTTTTCTGGGTTCCGATTGACCTGTAAGAAGAAATCGTGAAAAAGCCGCTGTTTTGGGCCAAATTTGAAGCCTTTGATGGTGGAAGAGCCAACTCCACATCATCGGATGATCTCTTATCTCAAAAACATCAGCTGTCTTGAAACTGAATTCCAATCAATGAACACTGCTCATCTAGTCAAACACATTGACTGGAGTGCTTGCTTTCATTGTTCATCTGATTTTTTAGGTAAATTTGCATTTAATTCATCCTCTGAATGCCGATGATTTTTCACTGCTCGGCATGAGACTGCAATCTTTTTGGCCGGCGCTGTGCACGTGTGCACGACCTGGTAACTTTGGGCCCTAGAAACTCAAATTTTAGTCCGTTTTTCACCGTTCTACCTTCCTAGATTTTAAGCTGTTTTGGATCTGAGCTGATTTTTGCAGATTTTTGTAGACGTTTTTCATCGTGACCACTGCATTTAATTTGTCTCTGTTTGTTCGTTAATCTAATATGCCTCTTTTTCAAATTTCGTTTGACTTTTTATTTTCTTCCATTTATGTTTTTTTTTGAACTTACCCACTCATTGTTCTCAATGACTGACATGTGCCTTCTTATGGCAGGAAAATGGTGGATGTCATTCCTAAGGAACAATTAAATTCAAAATCGGATAGAAATATCCCATTTTTAAAGTAATTACATAATACTTCATCATCAACCGAAAAGGCTGGCAGCTGTGACTGCGTTCTATAAAGCAAGCGAATTAGAGTACTGTATAGTTATTACTATCTCATTCTGAATTGATTTTGTTCGATAAGAAATTGCTGTGGATTAGGGCACTTGTATGCATAAGAACAAAGGGAGAGAAAGTGTCAATGATAAGCATGGTAAGGGAACTCATTTAATTCAGTGGCCATTACAGCCGTATATATCATTTTCAGAAGGCGTCATTACGGCCTGCCAATCCATCACCGAAAACTACTAAACATATTCAATCAAATTTTTCTTTAGATTCACTGGGGTACTTGGTGAAAAAACTCGAAGAAAAAATTTTCCCAATTTTTTAAGGTATGGTGTTTTTCAGATGAGTGAAATGAGATGCACATGACAGCCAATTTTCGACCGCAGAAAATATGAAATGCAGCTATGGTTTCCACTTAGAGAAAAACTACACCCTATTTCTTGTTGTTTTTTTTACCGAGTGGTTCGTTGCTAAAACACAGCATGCATGTTTGTGACTTTATTCATTCTCCACAACTTTCAGTGGACTTTTTCCAAAACGTCGCGAGAATCGAAAGACCTACCCTAGTTAATGACAAGTCCGTAAAAAGTTTAAATAAAGGCCGGTAGGAAATGAGATGTTTGTCATAGATATCAAAATACGCATACGAACGCTTCCTTCGTAAACGCGAAAATGCACGACCGATATACACACTTTCGTCCCTCAAGTAAAATTGATCTCTATTCAGATTTAAAATCAACTTACTTTATCTTTTGGTGGATCTTCCTTCATGCTGCTGATAAAGGGCGAGCGCTCGTTCACGACTAAAATAAGTATTTGACATGGGATGAGCATTTTATGAACATGTTTAGCTATCAGTGAATGCCTGATTGTAAAAAGGAAAATTGGCAGACATAATGGATTCATTCTGGGTGAGTTTCAGGTCGGCTGCTCACTTTGAACGGATGAATTTTTCGTGCAAAGGCTGTATACATATGTACGTGGTAGAATACATTCGGTGCATCATTATTGGGAAGGAGACGATCACAACTTTGTGCTACGAATTTACATAGAATTTCACATCAGAAAAGCAAAAAGTTTCTTTTATGAACCGATGGAGCATTGTGTAGGCAGAAGGGGCAACTCTCTAACAGCAGGAAAAGTGGTCAAAAGTTTCTCAAAAAATAACTCAGATAGAGACATCACACTTCCCGCGGTACCACTATCCGACGTCCCGTAACCCCTCCCGCGGAAGGCCAATAGATCGGTCGCGGGCAGTCGGCAGCGCCGTTTCGTTGACTGCCCGTACACGGCGAACAAGCACTCTGCGGCCCTTCTTCCACCGCCTAATGGCTAATCTGATGACTGAAAGAAGACAGTCCAAAATCAATTCGCGGCACATTTAAAAATCGCCCTTTAAAGGCAGTGTCAACGATAAAAACCATGTCTGATATTTTGGTGGAAATCGGCAGCTGCGGGGCCTAGCGCAACCCTAACGTTGAAAAAACTAGGAAAAATGAGCTTGGCACGGTCCCCTAGGGTCCCAAAGTTAGGCACCCGTCAGCTCGTCACACCCAGATGAACTTTCCACGCCCACCGACGTGAACAAATGAATGCTCGAGATTGTGAGATGAGCAATGATTTCCGGTCAAAAGCCCCGTTCTTCCCTTCATTCTCATCTTCTCTCTTTACTCAGGTCAGCTCGCATACATGGGCTGCAAAAGACGGAAGTTACAAGCCTCGGACAACTCGTCCACAATCTTTCCTCGGCTCAACTTTTGAGGGACCATAACTCCATTTCCAGGAGGTATTGTACGACTTCAAAGACATCATTGGAATCAGCATGGAGCCGTCTTCAAGACGGGCGGAAAAACAGAAAAACGATTTCCATCGTGAACACTGTCTTTAAGTTGAGATCTGTTAGAACAAAATTTCAAAAATCCGCTTCTGGGGATTTCATCTTGAACTGCTATTGACAAGTAAGACGTGAGCTTTTTTGGGAAAGCTTCCTACACTCATTGGGCCTTACAGTCATACCATTCGCAGACGCCATTAACGGACAGCGGTTCACCTGGCCAAGACCAGCGTCGCACACAGCGCGGGTTTTGGAAAGAGTCTCAACACAGCGTACTCTGCTCAGCAATCGTTCATTGGCTCCACTCCAGTGGGTGGTGCAATGTTGATATTAAACAGGAAATCGATGAGTGTGTGTTCGATGACCCCCAGGAATAGTCGACTGCCGGTCGACACCCCGCGGGAAGATGGGAAAGCCTCTCTTTCTGCGGGAAGTAGGGTCCCGTGCCACGCCCACAAAATTGGAGCCGCGCGAAGTCGACTAGCCCGACTTGGCCGGCGGGAAGCGGGCTGTTTATTTCTGAGAACCCCAAATTACCAATGGTGGATGCTCAAAAAAATTTTTACAGGAGAAAAATATGCCTGCTCTTTTAAGGCGCCACTTCAGCGTGGGTGCAAAAGTATTCCAAGCAGGCGAACACAGAAAAGTTGCTAACTATTATACTTTTTATTAAGTCGTCGAGGGCTTATTACGTCACTGACAGTTTGCCTAACCTATGCACCACCCCGCAATCATCACGACGACTTGTAAATATTCCCGGGTATATAGGTTTCAAAGCACACGTCTGATCTCCGCACTCAATCGTGAGAGGTATACAGAGCCTGAGCCGAATATCTGCGCGAGGGGGAGGGCAGTCGCAGAAGCCGGGCTAACTGGTTTTTGCTCTATCATTATCAATAAAAACCATGCCATTGTGTGGCCGTTCCAAGGAACTGTGTGGACAAGGGCTGTGCTGAAACCTTATTAGATATTTCTGGAAATTTAGCTTTCTGGCAAAAAAAGCGATTTGGCAGTGCCGTCTAAAAGGAAAAAAGCTTCAAAAATATCTTAAAATACTTCAAAAATGATTCGGCGCAAATTATTCTGGAGTGATAAAAAAGCGAGGGAATGAAGTGAAATAACAAGAAAAGCGATTTGTTGGTCGATCATTTCAAAAGCTTCTCCGATAAATCTATCAAAGCGAAATCAAGCACGATATGGGATGGAGCGTTGAGTTCACCGAGTTTGACCTATGCTTCTTCTCTTAATACAGATTTCAAAAATGGCTTTAAGTTTCCGTTGTGCGTTTGGTTTTGTTTTGATAAGTGTAACGGAGAAGCTTGTGAAGTGATCAACCACCAAATCGCATTTTTGGTTATTTCACTTCATTTCCTAGCTTTTTAATTACTCCGGACTAATTTATGCCAAATCATGTTTTAAAATATTTCAAGATATTTTTGAAGCCTTTTTTACATTTGGACGGCACTGCCCAATCGCTACTTTTGCCAGGAAGCTAAATTTTCTGAAAATTTCGTATATTTTTCCCAAAGGTTTCCTTTCTGACTCGAATTTTGTTCAACGATCTCCAGTTTGGCGACATAAAACCTTCAACAGACAATATAGTCGTATGACTACAACTTTAGAAAGTTGCGACCCACAACCGTAAAAAATACCACTTATCACCGGGCGATGTTCGTAGTGTATTCCAAAGCGGGGAAATGGGGAATGAGCGCCGCTCGTGATTGGACGAACAGGGGAGGAGCGAAGCGCGCGATTAGAAGGAACACGGAGTTTCCCACGCCTCTCTTGCGGCTGAAATACACGATGGCCATCAGGGATGTGCGGAAAAAATTATTTTTGAAAACAGAAAACAGAAAATCTAGTTTGGCAGAAAACAGAAAACAGAAAAGTTTCAAAAATTAAAAAATTAATAATTTCAAGAAAAATTTCAAAAATCAATAAAGCGTGTTCAGCGTACACTAAACGAAGTTTTTCAAAACATTGAACTTTTTTTATGCATTTTTTGAGTGATCTATGCATCTTTCATCGAATTTCCAAAACCTTACAGTTGGCCAGAGCAAAAAGTATAGACGCTCAAGAATTGCAGACTATGAGTGCGATGAGGTGACAAATGTTCATTGAACGTTCCTTTTTCCAGGCAATAAAAGCTCGATTATTCATGAGAAGCTCAATACATATGTCTTTACAAGGAGTACTTATGGAAGTCGGAGCGACCTTTCCGTTCCTGAGTGTACATATTTTGACACTTATTGAGGGGTAACTGCTGGCTTGAATACTGTACTATTCCTCAGAACTGAAAGTCGCGCCCGTACCGCGCGCCTGTCCCGTTAGAGTATAAATAACCTGACGCGCCGTTCGCTCCACCGTCGAGAGCCTCTCGTACCTCTGTGGCAGAACTATCATCTGCCTCATTGCCTCACCATCACTTTCTTGGCGCTTCATATTAACTGAATTCTGTGCCTTCTGTGTTGCAGTGAACAAAAGCACGTATTTAGAGTTTTGCGTGCATGGTACAGTTGAGGCCAACATTACCCCGCTCTACCAAAGCGGGTACGCTGGGGAGCGGGTATTCGTAGAGGCTTGACTCTGAGAGAAATTTCCGCTGCGGCTCAGCGATAGTGCCGCTTTGGCGCGTGCAGGCACCAAAGCGGCACTATCACGGAGCTGCGGCGGCACTACCGCGGAGCCATAGCGGGGACCCGACAGTACCGCTTCGGCTCCGCGATAACGCCGCAGCGGCTTTGGGAGAGTGTCTGATACGAAGTTATTAAAGAATCATAAGACAACTAGGGGAGGGGGTCTAGTTGTAAGAACAAAAATTTGCACCTGCGGTCGTAACGTTCTTTGTCTGATAAGGACAGAGATTACCGCCGCTTCTTCGCACAAGGAAACACGGAATGTACCTCAAACTTGGGTATATTGAACCGGCGACAATTTTGTTTTACCACACAATACAGTGCATCGTATTCCACGCGGGTTTGCTGCGGGGCCTCCTAAACAGGCAGCAGCGACCGTTTATCCACATCGTTCATAGCACTTAATACGCAGGAAGTTGGCAAGTTGAAACTTGTTGAAACTCGTAGAGCATTTCCACTCGCAAAGCAGTGAGATGAACACGTATGGATAAACAGTCGCTGCTGCCTGTTTAGATTTTCTCGTTCGCTGCTGCATCCTCGCGGAGCCGACGCGGTTCTAACGCGGAGCTGCTGCGGTACTATCGCCGCGATGTCGAGGCCCAAGGCAAGGCAGCAGAATCGTCTGATCACGGAGCCGCTGCGGCACTATCGCGGAACTATCGCGGCACAGTCGAGGATCGTGGTACTTCGCCGGCACTGACGCGGCACACTTTTTCAGAGGAATGGGTTTCCTGCTTATTTAGTGGATTGCGGGGACCAGCCGACTTCCCAATGAGTGCCTTAATCTCCCTACATAAATCTGTTCTAAATTGAAGAATCCCGGAGGGTTGGTTGGTTTGGTTCACCTCGGCGAGGGTCGAACCCGAATGTGTACAGCGAACACCACCCTTTCCTCCCACCACCCCACACGTGCCCTAATGGATAACCACTACAGCGAGATAAAAGTGTCTAACGTGGTAAACTGCAGAGAGCCTTGGTGAAGTACACCCTAACCCTATCGGCCTAGCTTCGAAAATAAAAAAAAACAGTCCTGCTGCAAATCGCGGCACAGTTTTTTCCTGTTTTCTGTCCAATTTTCGCCTATTTTTACAGAATATCTGCCTTGACATGATGTACGGATCGGAGACGTGAGCAGCACCGAAGACGCAGATGGAAAGGTTGGATTGCACGGAGGGGAAGCTGTTCAGACGTTTGCTGGGATATTTCTGTTCACGGATGTGCCACAACGAAGATCTCTATGAAATCGACGCCTTACATTAACACCTGACTAGAGGGAGGTGCTAACATCTCCCAACGCCATCTCAAGCGGCAAGGGAAGGTCGTCTTCGCTTGTTTGGGCATATTTTGAGAAGACCGCCTAATCGCCTTGTTCAACAGACGATTGCCAGTCCTGTCTGGACACGGCCACCTGGACGTAGGCGAAAGTTTTTAGACGGATGTGGCGAAGGAGGATTTGAAATTGCTCGGCATTGAAAGGCAATTCAGGCGCCATGTTTTACTTCGCGGGAAGTGGAATAGTGATCAATGTATGGATTGTGTTCAAATTGTGGCTGAGGACAGTGACAAATGGACTCGGCTGACTACTAGGACGGCACACCTCGGCGAAGATGCGGAATGACCGCATCAGGCGAATACCAACCGATTAAGCCAAGTATGACACGGTATTCGCGACATATGGTAAGCTTCTTGTGGTATTAAGGAAACATTCTCAATGACGACAAGTAGGCGGAAAAACAGAAAACCGATTCTAAGGTTGGACTGTGCCTTTAAGCAACTTTTTTTCGTCATTTGTAATGTTGCTTGGTAAAATTGCTACTCCAGTTTGTTCAATAAGTTTATTTGTTCGATAAGAGAGTGCGTTGCTACTAGCCCAAAAATTTTTCGATTTGTTGGTACACTCTTCATATGAACGTATAAGAAGTTTTATTTTAATCTGTCAATTCATTTTTGTTTACAAGCCATTTAGTGTCGCCGTGTCATAGCAATGGAAAAATTTGAATTTCGTGCAGTGATAAAATTCTTATTTTTGGAAGGTTTAGCACCAAAATGAATTCACGAACGAGTTTTATAAGTATATAATTATTGTTCACCTACAATTAGAACGTAGAAAGATGGGTTGCTGAATTTAAACGTGGTCGTACAAGCCTTGAAGACGATCCACGTGAAGGACGTCCAAAAAGCGCATCAACACCAGAAATCATATCCCAAATACAGGATATGGCTCTGGAAGATCGTCGATCGTTGACAGAGATTTTGTAGAGGCTCTACACATCTCATTAGGCTGAGTGAGCCATATTTTAAATAAAATTTTGGGTTTTGGAAAGCTGTGTGCACATTGGGTGCCGCATTCGCTAACAGTGGAACACAAACACATTCGAATGCGACTTTCTCAGCAACATTTGGAGCGTTTTAAAAAGAATAAAGTGGATTTTCTGCGTCGATTCATCACTAAGGATGAGACTTTAGTCTATCACTATGATCTTGAATCAGAACAAAAGGCTAAAGAGTGGTGTGAACATGGTTGTTCGGCTTCGAAACGAGTTCGTGTCCGGAAATCGGCCAAGGAGGTTATGGCATCAGTTTTTTGGGATGCGAAAGGAATTTCGTTCGTGGATTTCTTGCAAACTGGTAAAACAATTGATTCTGAATATTACTGCAACATTTTAGACCAGTTGAAGTAAAAAATTAGTGAAAAGAAGGACCCGCTTTGCAGAAGAAAAAATCCTTTTTCATCAGGACAATGCACCGTGTCACAAGAGCATTTTGACAATGGCTGAAATCCATGAATTAAAGTCCGAATTGTTTGAGCAACCACCGTACTCACCAGATTTGGCCCCCAGCGACTTCCATTTGTTTCCAGAACTCAAAAAATTCATGCGTGGCAAGCGTTTTTCATCAAATGAAGAGGCCATAACGGCTGTTGATGCGTATTTTGCAGATCTTTCGGATTCTTTTTTCAGGGAGGGGATTCACTGATTGGAGGATCGTTGGAGCAAGTGTATTAATGTTCACGGAGATTATACTGAATAATAAAGTGTATTTTGAACCATAAAATTGTGTTTTTCTTATCGAACGACAGAACTTACATATTGATCAGCCTGGTACATCGCGGAGGGACCACAATATCAGAAATTACCCAATTGGTTGGGCTGTGTCTTTAAGACTTCTAACAGGAGAAATATTTTTCAGTTCTTTTTTATTTCTTTGGAAAGTTTCCAAATCAATCGACCCTGTCGTGATTTCAAGTAATTGTTCGTGCAAAACGAGGGAGTGCTGAAGACTGAAACAGGACTACCGCTTAGGCCTCTTTCAGAGTTCGATCGCTCTGCGACGCGACCGAATGAAAACACTGTGTACCGATCTGGTCGCTTCGCGCGATCAGGTCGCCGGCCTTTCAGACAAGATCGCGGGGAAAGTCGCCCATACGCGCGATTGGGCGACTGAAATGGCCAGATCGCGTCGCCGTGCAGTGCACGGCGACGCGACCGATCGCGGCGACCGCTTCACATGCCCTCGTTCAAATTCCTCTTTTTTTCACGTTGATTCAGGCAAAATAAGTATAAGTAGGCAAAACAATCATAATACAAAATAATTTTTATCATAAAATGATTTTTATCATAAAATGACGAACCACAATGCACCTTTTTATCGTAAACGACAAACCAATTGCGCGACACCGCTCCGACACTGGGAGAGGTCATCTACTGCAGTTACCTGGTGGATCTACTGCTATCAGCTGTAGATGAACGGAATGACCGAAACCTAACATGTTTTTAACAGGTATAATAGCACTGCAGTTGAACAGAACTCGATTTTGGAGGGAATTTCAAATTCCGGTGTAGGCGGTAACCTAACCTGTTTTTACAGGGATACATTTTTTTCCGGCTTCACACAGGGGACCCCGGGGACATGCCACTGGGGTAATCCCCTTCGGGGTCCCCACCGGTGGGGGGGGGGGACCCCACCGCCACGGTCCGCAGTGGGATGCACCCCACCGTGGACCGTGGGGAGATGGCCCAACAGTTGGGTACCACCCCGAGCCGTGAGGAACCCCCTCCTCTCGGCGACAAAAATTATCCTCCGATATCCGGTGGATCTTAGGTGAATGACTTGAGGCCACTTTCCAGGTCCAGCTTCGAAGAGCCGACTGAGGCGCACCGTGATATGAGAAGCCTTTTATACCAGCAACATTGTCAATACTTCGTCTAAACGTGTTGGTGATCCTGACGAATGTCTGGCGTCATATTTGAGATTTGTAGGTGTTTATTGCGTTCAGTACATTTGAAATGACGGCAAAACATTTTCGTCGCGGCTGCAGAGCGGCGATTACTCCATTAGTTCACCTCATCATCTTCATTCGTTCATCTGTAGTACAATATACCTCCTGTAGTTCCTCCAAACCGTCAATTTCTCCCGTAGATATTCTCTCCCAATGCCGGAGCGCGAACATGAAATAGGCGTCGATTAGAATGTGTACGTAAAAGTGCGTGGTCGCCAACTTCCGCGATTGGGCCTTCACACTTCCAAAATCTGCGATTTCCACGGCGACGCGACGGTCGCGTCGCCGTGCCCACGATCGCGTCGCAGAGCGATCGAACTCTGAAAATGGCCTTACACTTTTCTGGTGGCTTCAGTATCCTCCCTACTACAGATCGAAATTCAAAGAGATCAGCAAAAAATTTAGATAAAAAGTTTATTGATTTTAGCCAGTCGTGTCTTCTTGTTCCCGCCACGAGATGGAAAAGGATTTTTCCACCTATTTATGACAGTGGGCGGACGCATTTTCATTTTTACAACACCCGCGCTAAGTTTTTAGAAACGGGGAGCATTTGCCAAACTTGGCAAAAAAGCGTCCGATGCATGTAACTCTTTTTTAACGAAGACGTTTTTGGGTTCTGAAAACGCTATCGTATTCACAGCTCGAATTTCTACATAATAATATGCATTGTGGACCAAAGTTCCCTAAAATAGCTTTGTTTTGAGTAAAATTGTTTTTGCGGTCGTTTCACAAAAACGTCGCGCGCGGCGAAACTTCGAGTAGTAATTGGACAAGTAATATGTAGAACAGCGATCTCTGTTTTTTCCGTGAGTTAGATGAAAGTAGGACTATCTCGAGATTTGTGCACGTTGAATTTTCGAAATCCCTCATTAAACACGCTCGGTAGCTTCCTGAGAAGTCGGACTTTTGTTACGAAAGCTCCAGACCGATAAATGGAGGATTTCGGAAATTCAATCTGCACAGATCTCGAGATAGCCCCACTTTCATCTAATTCATGAAGAAAACATAGAGAATGCTCTTTGGCCCTAGAAAAAGTACTCCAGTCAAAATTTGCAGATCCAAAGTCGATAATAGGCAGGGATACTCAGTTGCGGTAATTCTCGGAGATCATCCCATTCTCTATAGAATGATTTCCCTTCCGAAATGGGCACTGAGAAGGGCTCTGGATTTCTCTGGAGCAATTTTCGTTTGTTATAACATCTTCCGAAAAGAGCATGGTAAGGTTTTTTACTAACTATAGAAAAGCCATCTGAAAGGAGTGGAATGTGCCATAACTAGGTCAGGAATATACATTCATTCAAACCTGGTGAGAATTTTGAATCAGGACGAGGAGAGGGAGCGATTGGTGTTCTCAGATTTAACAAATAACCTCTCCCAGAGATTTCGACTCCTTTTAGGGAAAATTAGTCCTAACTAGGTGAAGACGGGTTTTTCCCAAGTCTAAACATATAATCGGAATCTACTTGTCGAGAGGAATTGAATGATTCTTTTAGGTTCTCAAGATTCTACTCCGAAGGAAAACGGCGTTCTCGACGCGATTTCGCGTCGTTTGAATAGTGCTTTTTCTCTTTGCTCCTGCTGGGGTTATCGATTCCTACTTCACTATGATATTTTGGGTCAAAAATGATTAGGATCAGGAGAAGGAGAATATGAGTACAAAAGGCAAATATGATGACACTCCTATCGAATCAAATGATTTGCGCTGAGATCGTACAACTGTCATACCGTCAGTACGTCAGTTCGAATCTCTTTGCCGACTCTTTTCATCATTACTATTTCAACCAGTGACTATAGTGGTTCTGCATACTAGAGGAATATACACCGATTCGTGTTTGAAGAAAATAGTGAGGCTATGTAAGAATGTCATCAAAAAGACACCAACGCTGCGCTTCTCATAACAGAGGAAGGAGGCGTTTAGCATTGGGGCCAATTCAAGCTGAAACATCATGCAGCTACCCAACACATGACTTACTTACTTACTTGAGATACCACATCTGACGGTAGCACTGGGTCGGAGAGTGGCTAACTTCGCCTCCGTCGGTGATCTAATCATCACTGCTGCTGTTTAAAACAAGCGCAAAATGGAAACTTAAAGGCAGGGTCCGAGCAGAATTCCGATTTTGAGATTTTCCGCTGAATCTGTGCTCATAGTACCGGTAGTCCGAAGGAACATGCGAGAACTGCGTGAAAACCGGTCTTCTTCAAGTTATTCCAGCCACTTCCGTTAGCCGATGATCCAGAAATGTCAGAAAATTGTGGCCATCGTCAATATTTTAGCGGTGGTCCACGCATTCTTTGTAAGTGCTGTGTAATTATCGGTCATTCCAGCCATGATTATCATGCTGTGAATACCGTAACCCCTGACTTTCAGGCTGTTTTCTCCAGAAATACGGACTTAGAGTTTGTGAAAATTTTGGACGGTGTCCAGGTAGACCAGTACAATCTATCTAACCCAAATTTCGGTGGTGTCAAAATCTGACCGGACCTTGCCTTTAAAGGCACCGTTCGCGCTTAAAACTACTTTCCATTTTTCAGGCTATATTTTGTGAATGAGCGAATAGACCACACCGGTGAACTTAGATGCCCCAAATACGTTGAGTTATGAGGTTGGAAGGAGTTAAAGGCAGGGTTCGCGATAAAAACTACTTTTGAGCTCTCTTCATGAGAATGTAGATTTGGTCATCACAAAAGTAAAAATAAGTGAGAAAGTCCGGAAATTCTTGGGAATAACGCCGAAAAACAAACTATAACAGCTAATTACCGGTGTCGGCCGGTCCTCTAATTACGAGATTTTTATTAATGTTCGCTTATTCGCCTTTCATTTTGCTGTTAAAGTAGTCAGTAGTTCCCAGAAATGGTCACACATTACTTTAAAAGCAGAATAAAAATTCACAAAACAGGCTTTTACACAAATCTCGATACTTGGGGGCGGAAGGACACCAAGCAATAACTTGCTCCTGAGCGTTTTTTCTCCAATTTTTTACTTATTTTCGTTTTTGTGATGGCCAGATCTACCATTCGATGGGGAAAACAAAACAACCGATTTTATCGAGAAACCTGCCTTCAAAGGCAGCATACACGCTCAGAAATGATATCAATTATATGGAATGAATCGAAGGTCTGAAGCTGTTGATATTCAGAGTTAACGAAAAAACCGGAAAAAAAATCAGCTAAAATGATGATATACCGGGTCGTTCTATACTGGCCCAGAAGTGGACGAGTTGTAACGCATTGGCTGAAATAGCGGAGCTAGCGACAAATTTGTTGGGACGCTTTTCTGGAACGCTTCCGACGTTAGAAGCGTAAAAAATGAGCCAAAATGACCGCAATCGAGCATTGAACATTTGTATTGAGGGGCGGAGCCCGTATCGATGGGCGGAGAAAGGATGATTTTGTGACTCAATACGGCTCAAATACGGTCATTTTAACTCGTTTTCAACTCTTCCAACTTAGTGAGGGCTCTTCTAGGGCCCGTACAACCCCACTAAGGTAGTTATCTCAACAACTTTTGCGAGCATGTATGCTGCCTTTAAAGATGAGAGCCCGTCACCAATTCTCAACAGTCATCTACCACTTTTTCATGGAATGTTGATGCGACCGTCAAACAACATGAAAAACAGTTACGTCCCAAACTCCACATATAAAAAAAGTTTGAGAATGACAGTGTCCACGTTTCCAAATCCAGAAAAACTTCAAAATTGATTTTGGCGCGGAATTTTAATCTAATTTCACAGTGTGTTCTCTTTACAAATGAAGGTTTTTCAGCGGCTCTTTCGACAATTTCGTTTATCAAGTAGGCCGAGCTATACAAAAACATGGAAATCTAGTATACGGTTTTTTTGCGCGTACGATGAATTTAACGGGGGACCCCCCTATCTTATGGGATTTAGAATAGCTCTTCAGAGCTCTCACACCCACGTAGAAAATTCTGTGCGCCTCTAGGTTTCAACACAGAATCATGGAGCGTTCCACTTCAACGAGGATGAGCTGTCCTGCAACCCTTCAAACCCCCATCTAGCGCTGGGGCTCCTCCACCATCGGAGACGCCGCCAGTTAGACGATGTAGTGGTTAAGGTGAGATAAATCCAGCTTGATTCCATTTCCTTCATAACAATCCCAGAAGATACTGGAATATTTCTAGCAATTCTTAAGAAAATCATAAGACTTTCGAATGTCTCGCTCCGCCTCAGAGACGGTTTTTTCAGGAAAATCATCAAACTTTTAAATGTTTCTTTTGTTTTAGGGTGTTTGAACTCTGGCATGCATATAGGTAAACAGGGCGCCGAGTATACTTACAACGCTTTAAAGGGCTATGGTACATATAGCTACGTCGTACAGCCTTTCGCTGTCCTCAGGTCACTGGTATACTTCGGAGGCGACCGCCTGTCGCGGAACAGGTGGTCCCGCCTTTTATTTATTTAATTATGTCGCTGTTAAAGTGCGCTGCCCAGCGGCGAGCGGCAGTGGCAGCACTAGTCTCCGACATATTTGCTGTATGTTCAGCCCTCCGTGACACGTCGCTGCGACGAAAGCTCGGCAACTGTTCCTACGGCAATTGCTCTGATGCTGGTCCCGCCGCGATTCGTGCTAAATGCCATGTTAGTCGCTCATGCCAGCGGCAAAGCATACCATTGGCCTCAGGTTTCGCGATTGTTCCAAGTTTAAATTTGACCAATAGTGGACCTGTCTCTGAAGACAGCGGCACGCTATGCGATGCGAGCCTACCTTTGGCCAAAGACGCGAAATAATTGCACAGCGTATTTGATCCAAATTGATACAGGATTGGTAAAATGTCTGAAAACTTCTAAAGAATCTGAAAAAAAAAGTTTTGACGAAAATAAGGAACAGAAAAACATGTGAATTTTTCTCCTGCTTGACGGGTGTAATACATGTTCATGATCACATAAACATTGAGGTGAATAGCAAATATACGAAAAAAAAGACGGAAAAAGTAAAAAATGAAAGTTAACATTTGGTGACTACTCTAACAGTAAAGTAGAATAGATCCTGTTTATATTGCAGCAAAGTCCTAATATGGACGGGTAAAGATCAAATGAGAACAGGAAAATATGAAAACATGCTGTCTAAAAGAAGGATAGAAGTTCCACTCACCACCCTTTTCCGGTGAATTGGACGTCATCGTTTAGCACGCCAAGTGACAAGCTCACTGCAAATAATTTGCTAACAAATAATTCAGAAGCAGGCTAGATCAATGAAACGAGTAAGACCGATTGGATTGGATCAAAGGAGAAACCATTTAAATAAATTTTGAAACTTACTGAAAACAACGCTTATTCTACTTTGTGAGACTGGTAGTTCCAGAAACGTAAACTGCATTAATGACGCCAAAACGGTAACGTGAGGGTATGCGTCCGATCAGTTGTTGGAATCAATCCAGAAAGTAAACCTTACTTTTTTATTAGAGGCGTGGGAGTTCTTTTCAAATGAGCAAACACACTGCTGAGACGGTTTAGAGGTGAGTCTTGTCGGCACTTATATGAATTAGGCCAGTACAAGAGGAAGTTGTTAGCACCGCTAAAAAGCGTTCGAGGAAAATGCTCCAAGTCTACAGAGGGGCGCTCGCTTGTGGACTGAAGCAATATTCCATCAAATTCTCTACCACGGGGTTGAGTCAAATGACACAGTACTTTATTTGTTCGAAAGAGGAAAATAAAACCATCGATAGAGGAGGTCGCTCATAGCACCAATCCTGGAAAATGTGAGCGATTTATTCATGTCGTGTAAAATGTATTCTCAGCTGAAGCGATTCGAACATATAGATTGAAGTTGTACAGCTGTTTTCCTTCACATCGATCGGTTGTATGGAATATGAATCAACTCTAATTTAAAAAACTTCGTAGGAAATCAGAAGTTGGAAGGTGCCTGTACTTATTAAAGGGCGGCACACACGATCGCAAACATGGTCGAAATAACAGCATAAATAGGCCCGCACGGCCCCTACCATGTCGTCAACGACGTTTGAAGAGCTGAAAACCCTCCAGAATGACAATACATATTTGAGCAACCATGTCTAACACGCCCGTATTTTCTTTCCCACCCCTTGGAGGAACATAATGAGAAAATAAACTTGAGACAACATGCGATATGTTAGAGTGATAGCACCATCAAAAGGTAGTGTACGAGAGAAACAGCTCGATTTACCTGAATATAACGTTTTTGAGCAACGAAGAAATCCTCCATTTTAAAATTTCAGCCAAAGTAGAACGGTATTCTTGAAAATATACGAGAGTTAATAGGTATGTAGACACGATACATTCAAGTAAATCTAGCTGTTTCTCTCGTGCACTCCCATTTGATAGTGCTATCACTCTTAACTATCACATGTTCTCAAAAGTATCATGGTTTTTAGCGCTTCGAACGCCTTTCACGAGGTGGTGGGAGCAGTGCGGTCCTATTTATGCTGTTATCTCGACCATGTTTGTGAGCGTGTGTGCTGCCTTTAAAGGCAGCATACACGCTCGTAAACGTGTTGGAGATAATTACAGAAATGGAATGTTATGGCTCAGATATACCCGCCGCCCCCCCCCCCCTGAATCTGCTGTTCTCCTCCAAAACAGGGGTGCGGGACCATTTCGTCCGTTGGCGACATTCGTGGGTGGTACAATAAATTCAATAAGCAAACCTGAGACATCGAAGACGGTGGTAATGACCCCTGAGACATGGACAACGGTAGGAATGACCCAGCACCCCTGTTTTCAACGAGTACGCAAGGACAGTGAGCGGAGAAGTACTAGGGCGGGGTTTTAGGATACGGCAGATGGTAGGCCAATCTGGAAGAGAGATTTGTTCACTCTCTTGAAATTTCGTTCACGAATGTGCTTTTTAGGCTACCCCACAAGGTGTGACACGCCCAAGGCAAAACAATTGTCGGTGCTCTGAGGCCACACAGATGTGGTTTCGGGTACGTGAACTATACTTAGAATATGACTGTCGGCATCTGAAATCTTACCCAGAATCAAATGAACGCAGCTTGAAGCCGGAGAGCTACACTGGATGGGGTCTTGGAAAAATGTCGAAGTCTAGAATTGTAGTGAAAAATTTAGAAGTATTTTTCAAAATTGTTGATAAGGCTTTTCACGTTGTTGCAACTAGCGGAAAAGCTTGTCCGGGACCCGAAGAACAAACTAAGTTTTTTAGACCTTTCAAAACGGGATTTGGAGACAAATCTTCAGGTGTGATACAATCGATTGTTTTACACCTAAAAATTGGTCTCCAAAAACCATTTTAAAGGGGTACATAAATAACCTCATTTGTTAATTGGATTCCTAACTAGTTGCGTCCTTGAGTTGTCTTCTTCTTTAATCATGAAGCAATCGAAGGCATTAAATGCAGAGTGTACTCTAAATCTCATTTTCGTGTTTTCAGTGTGAAAGATTACGCTGGCAGATGATGGAGGGGATAGTATCGAAGAAAGCATCGAAAACAGGCCAGAAATCGATAAAAACGACGAAGATTTCGTTGGCCCAGTACACCTTAGCCCGCCCGTCCCGTTCTGACAAGTATGTGGCACCGCGCACGTTTTCGATGGCAAATTGCCACGAAACTGCCGCGTCCAGCCTGATCGATTCGCGCACGTTTCGTCACTAGCGCGCGCTTGAGGAAACTAGCAGGGCTCGTAAACGCCTTGAACGTTAGAAACCATCATTTTAGCTTATTCTGAGCACGTTTCTTCGGTGTTTCTTCCTTATTCGATAACTCATGACCGAGCAACCCTATTTTTGAGTCGAACTCGAATATTATATTCATCGTGAACAGTGTCTTTAAACGGAGATTGGAAGCCCTCCCCCCCCCCCCCCTTGATCGCGATCATTATCTCCTCACGGGGGAGAAGCTGAGGAATTTACGAGATTTGGTAGGGGGGTTGGATCAGTATCACACCTCGCACCGTAGCCGCATCCCAGGGTCATACGTTAAGAATGGTTATTGAACGAGTGGGAGTAACCCAGAGTCAGGCCCCCGTAATAGTAGGATGATGGTCTGACGTGGTCCCTCATAGATCGTCTGTTGTCCCAGATTTGTCGGCCAAGAGCTAGCCTAGGGCGCGCTCTACGGGATGCCGCAATATCGTAATTAGTATCAATGTTATTTTGTACCAACTTTGAACGGGGTGGAGGAAGCAGGGACTACTGACGACCAAGAAAGAAGTACGGTACGACCTTGGACGGCCTATCGGGAGCAGGGATGAGCGGAGTTCCGCGTTTCGCGTTCCGAAACCCGCAGTTTCGCGCATTTTTGGCGTTCCGCGTTCCGCATTCCGAAAACCGCAGAAAACGCCGCGGAATTCGAAAATATCGGGTCGTCTGGGACGTAAAAATCATTGGACGATTTCTGAATTTTTCTGCGTTTCGCGTTCCGAAAACCGCATTTCCGCGCATTTTCAGGCGTTGCGCGCCCGGTTCATGAAACCCGAGAAAAAAATTTCTGTTCCGAAACTCGGAAACCGATTTCCGAAATTTCATATTTTTATTCCGCTCATCACTGATCGGGAGACAAATTTTTGTCCGCGTTCTGAGTGCCCCATAAATATATGAACAGAATGGGACTGCCGACGACACAGGCGCTCAGATATTACTATTAATCAAGTTAATTGCGAGTTAACACGAGCAAATCGTCTTACTTGTGCCTCACCCGAGCTGGATATGCTACATGCAAACCCCATGCTTGCAAGCACTTTTAATGTGCATGGGCGTAGCACTTGCGACTTTTGATGCTCTCACCTGTGAAAATTTTCCGCATGCTAAAGAAGGAAAGCTAACCCGTGCCACCTAAAAAGAGTCAAAGATCCCGTCGCCGGCCTCGCGTCCATTCGATCGACACTGACTTGGCTGCTTAGTCAACCGCGTAGAGCCTTCGACCCCTCCTCCAACCTGACCTCTGGTAGCTTTACGGAGGATCTCGTTTTGTTTTATCCATTTAATCCAGTGGACGGTCAATCTTCGGTATGGGAACATGCTTTTACTGCGCATATTTTCGGCTCTTGAGCCACGGAAAAACTGGGCGAAGCTAATGTCTTTCCGAACTCGTCGTCTCGGAGTACCTTGCCACACTCCTATACTGAGAGTTTTAGCCGAGAATTAGCCCAACAGGCTCCGCAGCGGCTCCCGGTGGGCCGTTTTCGGTTTTTTCCCGCTACTTCTCGTTTTTTCTTCAGAAAAATAGGCAAGGAATAGTTGAGAGTAACTGAGAAATAATGAGAAACAACCAGAAGTAACCGAGACGCGGCCGGCGCACAGGCACGCGGCGCGCCGGCTCGCCGAGCCGCAATCCGGGCCGCCAGCGGTTAGGCGGGAACAACAGACGCTGAGCGGGGTCTAGTTACCTCGAACTTGAATGATTGAACGGACAGCGTTATTTATTTCGAAGCAGGCGTTATTTGACTACTATTTCTCGGCTATCTAGCTGCTACCAGCTATTTCTCGGCTACAACGCGGAAAGAGGGCATTGCACAGGAAGCGATTTCTGGAAAGGTTTGAAACAATGAAGCTTCGAAATTTACGTCTATATATTTCAAATCATGAAGCTCGATGCTCCCTCAACCAGAAAATCTGGGATATGAGTTTCTCTTTCTTCTCACAGTGCACAATAATAACAGTTTTTCTGGAAACTATTTATGTCGTAAAAACTGAAGGGAAATGTAATGGCATTCAGCAAAATTTTTAATGTGGGGTAGGAGGTACATAGTAGTACACGCAATTCAGAATGCCTCATGAAAAGGTGTGTCGTTCACTGAGGCCTTAATCCAGACGGGAAACATTGCTCTGTTTGTTTTCAACCGTGGATCCAACAGAAAAATGCCGCTTTCTATTGCGCTAGAGTACAGAAAAAGCAGAAAGTCAATGAGTTTCTCGAGCAAACGATTGGGTGATAATAGGAAAAGTCAGAAGATGATCTGACGATAGTAGCTATCGCGTTTGATGTCACATCAGAATGCAAGATCTCCGGCGGCATGCGGCGCTTCCCGTCACCGACTTCTGGGAATGTTTCATCGATAAATCTTATATGCGAAGCGCTTGTAGAAAAAGAGAGGCGATCAAAAAATGATATCACAATTGAAACCGTTTGCAAAGTCATTCCGTTTTGTGGCGAAACTTTTCTCATCTTGTGGAGCACCGTAGCAATCTATAGGCTACAATTTTATTGCCTAATTCGAATAAAGTAGAAAGCCTGTTTAGTAGTTTCGCACCATGCTGCCACTTTGAAAAACCAAGATTTGAACTCTCTCGATATTTGTAGGTATATACACCTGGATGCAGTGGAAAATGAGAATAAAATGCTCGTACAAAGTTTCTAATCCTTTAGTGCCAGTATATGCTGCTTTCCGAACACTTTTTAGGAACTGTTTTACTCGCACCCCGACGATTTGTAAAACCGTGGTTTGGTTGTTGTAGGTTGGTGACAGTCTATATATGATCCGTGCTCGAATATCTTCAAGCCTTCGGAGATTACAAGAAATTTAATTTTCATTGCTTGGCGAAAGTGTACACAACTAGTCATATTTTTTGCGTTTTGTGCGAAAAAGGCGCAAAAAAGCGTTTTTCGTGCCCTTATCTCATAACTCTGTTCAAACTGGCCCATTCAAGAATCGGAGGTGATATTTGAAATTAGCATTGAGAACTCTTTCTTTTGAGCCCTTACATGTCTTACTCTGCAACAAAATGTGACGACATAACACAATCAATCGAGTGCGCGAAATTCGAGGGCGGAGCTGGGGTTGGAGGATTGAATGCGTTTATATCACCTTTTTTCGCATTCTAGTGTAACATTCTGAAGGAATTCTGACTGAATTGAGATAAAATTTCGATTTCTCCCATTTTCAAGTATCCGTATTCCGGTCACTTCCCGGGCCACGTTCTCGGCTCAAACAGAGCCAATCTACATGCAGCTCCGCCAAAGAAAACTTTTTTGTGATCCTCTTCAAAATAAGCACGCAGCATCCCAATTCGGAGAATTCGGTTTTTCACCATCTTCAGATGTGCCAAACACAATCATGGTCCTTCTTTCGGGCATAAGATCCGAGGTTACAGCTAATATAGGCTCCTTTGAAACAGCAACAACCGGTCTGGAGGTGTTCTCAGCCAACGCGCTTTTGCGTCTTTTTCGCCCAAAACGCGAAGGATATTACCAGTATTGTGAAGGCATCCATCACGAAACTTTTGGGATGTTCAGAAGAAGGATATCGAAATCTTCAGTTTCTACTCGGCGACCCAAATAACAGCTACAGAGGAATTCAGAGCAAAATCTGTGACTTAAACTAGGGTACCGTACACCCACCCATACATACCGTTGAGCACGGAAAATTGATGATCTGGGCTCAGATTTGTGTTAGAGGCTGTGTTAACGATAAAAACGGTCTTCCAGATTTCACCGATAAAATTGGGGGTTCATCGCAACAATAATGGCGAAAGAACGACTTAACACGAGTCACATATAGCACGGCTCTCAAACTCGTACATATGCTCAGGCAAACCATCGCTCCGAGCGGGACCGGCTCCTCCCAATTATGACGTCACCGCCCGGACAGCGGCCGAGGGGCCAACTGGCACAGCGGTCCTTGTCCGGTGCCAGTTCGCCCCTCGGTCGCTCTCGGAGCCACAGCGGTGCCATCGCCAGAGATAGAGAGACGCGGGATTGGTTGTTCTTTGAGTGATAACGTGCGAGCCACGTTATCACTCAAAGAACAACCAATCCTGCGGGTATAAAAGGCGGCTCGTCTCGTGTAGACGGGTAGTTGGCCTTTCGAGGCCACTCTTGAGAGGTGACCTCGGGTCACTCTCAGGATGACAATTTTTGGCGGTCGAGGGGATCCCTCATGGCCCGAGGTGGGGAAGGCTTCCTCATTGCGGACCATGCTGGGATAATATCCTTGTTGCGGCCAGTGGCAGGATTAACCTCCTGACCCGCAGGCTGTAACAGGTACCTTATCCTCTTAACAGGCTTAATCCTCTCCAGAAGAAGCGGAAATAAAGAAAAAATAGCAATTAGGAAAATTTTGAAAATCGCCCGAACAGAGACCGCAGTGCCAGTTGGGACCGACGATCGCTCCGAGCGATACTGCCGTGGCCCGGAGAGCGGCTGCTGTGGCCCGAGTAGATGGCTAATTTTCGCTCGGAGCGGAAAGGCAGCGCCGCTCGAGTAGCTCTCCGGTACCGCTCGGAGCGATGGTTTGCCTGAGTGTGTGTGGTATGCCCTAACAGCCCACTTCGTAATTGGCCGTTGAGGGCAGAGCGGACTTACAAGGGAAGTGTTTAGAGTGGTGAACGCATCTGCGAAAACGACTAGTATCGTTAGTATCTCTTCTGGGTCAATAGTAAAAATGCGCAGTATCCCGCCCCGAGCTGCAGTTTGAACCAGTTATGAGCATTTTCCCAGCTTTGCGAAAAGGCAAGGTATCAGGAATTTTTTTCAGGAGTTTCAAAAAAAATTCTCTGATTTAGACCAAAACTTGTGTATAGGGGTACATAGGGTGGTGAACACGAATCCGGGGTCCATTTTCGAAATTTCGAGGTTTACTGTAGGTTACGGTAGGTAACATGCAATTTAGAGGGAAAACCCCACCTTAAAATTTTGAAAATCGACAAACGGACCTTAATTTCGAGTTCTCCATCCCGAATAACCCCCGCATACAAAGTTTGAGTAAAATCTGAGATTTTGACCAAACTACCGTATACCCACCGTAATCTACTGTAATTTACTAAAAATCGATGAACGGTCTCCGAATTCGTGTTTAGCACTCTAAAGAACCTCCAGAGGAACAATTTGAGCAAAATCTATCGTAGCACACCGAAAATCTCGGAAGTGGCGTTTTTCCCTCGAAATTTTCCCCGGTTGGGAAGCTTTGAACGAAATTAGCCGAAAACTCTGGAAAATCGACTAATGAACTACAGATTCGTAATCATCGCCCCAAAAAACCTACCTGGTAGAATTTTAAGTCAAATCTGCAGTATTTTTTTGAAACGCTTCCAGAGCCCTCTAATCGCTATAAATATTCGCCCCACCGAAAATTCGTACAAGTCCAAAACGCTGTCAGTCTGGACAAAGTATGGAAAATGCGCCTTCACCGAGATTTTGCTCAGGGGGGCAGTTTTGGGCGCTGAACACATTTATGAGGTCCGTTTCCAAATTTTCGAAAGATTAGTGCCTTTTTTGGAGGATACAAAAAGCACAAAAAAACTACCTGTTTAGGCCTGTAACTTCTTGGAACCTGCAGCTCGGGGCTAGATACTGCGCAGTTTTACTATTGAGCCACAAAAGCACGCTCATGCCGATCATTTTTTCCGCTGGGCTACAGTAACCCTCCTCCGAAAGTTTTCCAAGTGTCAGCTTGGTTATGAGCACATCGTAATAGCCAACAAACATTTTTGCACACTTTCGACCTCCTTAGCCACTTCCCAGCGGCTTGTCGAAGAGAGCGGTGTGTGAATGAATGCATACCACTCCTCTGCTCTTTTATACCCCGCATGTTATGAGCGTGTGTTATTGTTCGTTATCATGTTTTGTTCAAGATGGGCGAGCTTTCTTGAGCCACTAGGGATACTAACGATACTAGTCGTTTTGGCAGATGTGTTTACCACTCCAAACACTTCCCTTGTTAGCACGACTAAATTTGAGGGCAGTGTAGAGCTATCTATGGCTCAATTTTAGCCGCTCTTTCGCCATTACTGTTGCAATGAACCTTTGTACATTACATAGATTTCCGGCCAAAACACAAAGTCCAATTTTGTCGTAAACACTGTCTTTAAGAGGCCCAAACAGCCTCTATGAAGAAATTGTAGGGCTATTTTATCGTAGGATTCAGAAAACCGAGGAAAGACGCCTTTGGCCAGCAGAATTTCCCTCATTTGGGAGCTTTGAGCTGAATCAGCCGAAATGTCTAGGAAGTCGACAAATGGGCCTCAGAATTGTAATCAGCACCCAAAACAACAAATAGAAAACGTTTTAAGTCAAATTCGAATCAGTTTCTCTGAACAGCGCGAAAATTGAAACCAGGGCACCCTTTTTCTCTCTACAAAGCTACGAAACTGCACACTTAGAAATCTCCTGAAAATCTCAGGGGCATTAAGGAAATTTTGAACACGGATTATTGATACAAGGAGCTACAACATACAAAAGATAGTTTGCCAAACCTCGGGGTGTAAATGAATCAAGCCATTACTAGTACATCACATTGAGACTCTCTATCTCAGAATCTAAGAAATTCCGGAGGATGACATTGTTTCCGCAACAAATGGCGAGCGGAAGTTCGAGCAGTTTGATAAGTTTCAAATTCGAACGACAAAGACAGCCGTCGTTAAGCGTCCAGTTGGCTTCTGTGTAGAACATCCAGTCGGCTTCTGTAACAGCAAAAACGCTGAAATAATGTCTGGGCAGGCTCTGTGAGATTGGAAAAACTTGCACTTTAGGTTTCGGAACTTGACATTAGCGCTAAACAGCAGGCAGATTCTTGACCACGAAGTTCGTCGCTTGAATACATTCAGTACATGCCAACAGACATGTGGTTAATCAAATATGGTTACTTCCAAAACGACAGCGCCCGGTTTTGCTTCACTGAAATTCGGTCTCGTATTCACCGAGGCTCCAAGGACTTCTGCGAAGAAACGTTTTCAAACATTCAAGCTCCATAGAAACCCCTCATGTTGCTGTTTAGCATAGAGACAAATATAAAGACTGCATCTTCAACCCAATAAGAAAATTTGACTCTTTGTAACCGTAGAACTTTTGGGGCTAGCCATTTTCAAGTCAGTGCCTTGGCTTTCCCATATGAAGTTTGGGAACGATAACACATACGAATTAGGGGTCGAAGAAAAACTTCGCACTTAAGTTATAATTTTGCCCACTACGGGGATTCTCATAAATTCATTGTGGATGTTAAACCTTCCACAATCTTCCTCACCTGAAAGGGCAAAATGCCGGCGTGGGTAAGAATTTTTTCTTCGTCCCCACCCCTATTATGTGTAAACGAGGTGAATTTTTCCCTATTTCACCGACCCCAAAGGGATAGAACACTTGACTGAATTAGAGTGAACACTGTGACGTGTGCGGCGAATGCAGTGCTTCCTACCACCACGTCTAAGGCCGGTGTCATACTTCCGGCGACGAGCGACGCGACGCAATGTTCACCATCAATGTCGACCGAAAATCGATATGTCTGATATATCCTGTGGCTGTTTCGCGTCGCGGGAAATATGATCCCGGTCCAAGGCTCCTCCATAGCCAACGAACAGCGACGATGGTATTGATAGTAGAAGTGGCAGCCGCTACAGGTACGATGCTGCCAACATCAGCGACAAGCCGGCGGCAGTGGTAGCTGAGGAGTGAAATGAAAGACCGAGATCATACTTCGAGCAACCAACTACAGCGATAATGCATATAAAGAATGTCGGTTTTTAGTTTAACAAACGTTAACGACAGAAACTCCAGCATCACTTGACTCTCACAATCAGAGCTAGCTATGGACGCTGCCCGAAGGGGTTTGCAGAGCTGTGGCGACCGGCGGCACGTCGCTGAGCGAAAGTTTCCGGGCGGAGTCGAAACAGGACGCGGCGTTGGGCACCTAGGCCTCTCAGATTAGCTGCTATCATTGCGTACCCACTAATTCATTCGGCGTCAAATTTTGTTTCCAATAGCTTTTCTTATTTTGCTATGCTTTGGGAGTTTAGACGGTTTCTATTGACAATCTCTGCAAAATAATATTAATAAAAAACACGGAAGTAGAAGTGTTATATATCCTCATAGTAGTGATTAGGTCTGAGGCTTCAAGACTACAAAAGTAGTAGAGTATTTACTGCAAGTTGCATGTATCACCACTAGGCTACCTTTGAGCGAAAAAAGGAGAAAAAATGAATCTCGAGGTCAAAAAACCTAAACCGGGATCTAGAAAATTGCACGCTTTTGAATAAAACGCACCCAAAACCACACTTCTCAATACCAATTTCATGCTCTGGAACCCAATAGATTCTGAGAAATAGGTTCAATGAACAGTGTGTGTCATCTGGGAACACGCATATACAAGAGAGTATATCAAGCGAATGAAAAATTTCGAATCTTCGAATACACGAATAATTCGAATAATCAACTTTTCCAAATAGTCGAATAAACGAATTATTCGAATAATTGATCTTTCTGAAAAGTCGAAGTATTCGAGTATTCGTCCATTCGGACGAATACTCGTTTTCTGAATATTCGTTGACATACTCAAATATACAGTGCGCTTCATTATATACCCTATCCTTTTCTGAGAACGCTCTCGTACTGGGTGTCGCTTTTTTTCACTATCACCAGCAAAATCCTGGTGTTGAAGAACCTATGAATTCATACTTGCAGAAATCAAATTCTAAAACTGCCTTTATTGGAAAATTTTTGAAATTCTCGGCCGTTCCACTGTATTCGGTCATTCTATGTGAATATCGACGAGAAATACTTCTCCTCCCAATAAACCTGCGTGTACGGGTCGAAATTAACGAGTGATCAATTGTGCAATCTGACACGTAGTTACAGGCTTTCTTTGGCCAGAAAAAGGGTCAGAATCGAGCGCCCAAAGATGTCGGAAAGCATTACATTTCAGTATAATTGAAAAATCCCTTCTCGCATTTCCGACCTACTTGAACGGAATCGACCCCCAGGTGAACGTTCCTAGTGAGGACAAGAATGGAAACGTCCCGGAAGAGATGAAATGCAGATTTGGAGGCAATCGTCCAAAAAATACAACCAAGTTTGAGCCCATCCGAGAATTTCTAAGCCCAAATCAATGGCGTTGGGGCCAACAAGTGCAACGAAAACATTGCTAGAAAAATGCTAAAGATGATCCCGTGCCTCGCCTGTGTTCACGAGAAAGTTTATTTTCAATTCGAATAGAGGAAAATGGTGATAGAATAGTGTGTGGCGGGGGGGGGGGGATTAGATTCAGCTGAGCATGAGGACAAAATTCAATCATTATAATCATCTTATGGGGTCAGGTTCACAGTCGGCACAGAAAGCACTGATACTTAGCGTTCCTTATTGCGCGTTGGCGCAAACTTGGTGCGCAAATGTTACAACATTCGTGCACCGTGTCAACGCACAATAAGAATCGCAAAGTATCAGTGCGATCTGTGCCGACTGTATATATGCTAAATTTCTTCTCGCCACCTGAGCATTACAAATCAATTTAAAATGATCAAATACTGTTCTCATTCTCACATGAATCTTAGCACTCTCCATACTCAATTCCGTCGCAAAATCCTTCTCTTTGAAATGAGGCCGAACGATTTCATGAGCACTAGTGAAGCACAAGGACTTCCTTGACACTTCTCTGACAACCGTTCAGTTGTATTTCTTGGCCCCCAAAGTCGTTCGTTTGGACACAGAAAGGTTCAGATGGACTCGAACCTGGTTGGCACTTGATACATTTTTGCGGAATCGCTTCTAAACCTGCCTTCCATCCCACCAGAACTGTTTCCATACTTGCCCTTAGGAAAAAAGTTATCGTGTTAGCCAATTTTGTTCAAGTATGTAGGTAGAAACGGCGCGATGGAATTCTCTATTTGCGCTGAGATTTCATGTTTGTTCGGGCAGACAAAGTAATTGAGAGTTAGATTCTGAGATTTTTCCGGTCAAAGAGAGCGTGCCACTACAAATAATATTATTAAAAATGCTCACTCGTCGATTTCGACCCGCCCACACAGGTTGGTCGGGAAGAGAAACATTTCTAATCGCTATTCACCTAGGGTGTCCGAACACAATGAATGGGCCAAAAGTTTCAAAAATTTTCAAAAAAAGGGTACTTCTAGAGATAGAATTCTGCAAGTATGGATATTTATGTGTTTCAAGACTCGAATTTACTAGTGATTGTAAAAAAAGCGCAGCACCGCATAAGAGAGCATTCTCCGTGGAAAACAGAGTGACCGTATACACCAGGGCTGTGCGTTATAATGTTAACGTGTTACCGCATTAACTTGTTAACGCGGTTTGTTTTGGAAAATTAACGAATAACTCTTAACGAAAAAGTCCTAAATTCACGTTAGTTTGAGATCGTTAATCGCAGTGGAATTATGGCACTGACTGATCTGGTTAAATGGCAGATTTAAAAACTGGGGCCGTGCACGTAGCGTCGGATTGCGGCGCAGTCAATTTTCGGTTGCTGTGAAATATGTATATCGCTGACCTCAATGTGTCCCATTTCATTGTCTATCTATTCTAGTTTTTTCCCCAATATCGAAGAACTCGATCTCGTGTTCCGAAAAAGAAATGTGAGGCCTGATCTACCTCTCTACGGTTGAAAAAGCCATCAAATCAGGGTTGGGGGCGGAAATTGAAGGCTACACACTTTCTAACAAGCGGCGCACGCTCTGAATCGAGTGCAGGACGCGGCGCATACTCCACAAGAAGCGCTACTCAGTTTTTACCATGCGTCGTACCTTCTACATAAAGCGCTACTGACTTTCTAGGAAGCGACGCACGCCCTAATGACTTTCTAGGACGCGACGCACACCCATTTTTCACAACGTCCTGCTGACGCCACCTGAGCGCTCATCCACTTTCCACGACGTCCTAACGTCGTCATCTGAAGCCCTACCTACTTTACCTGACATCTTCTGAAGCCCCACCCATTTTCTACGACGTCCTGACGACGTCCTCTGGCGCCCTACCTATTTCCCACGGGGCCGTCCCTACGGCTTCTGGAGCCCTACTGCTTTCCACGACATCCTGCTGACATCATTAGAAAGTGTATGTTATTTTTCTGGGACCTCTGGAGATTTATATATTTTCGTTGTGGTCAAGTAATGTTTTGAGAATTTTTAACGAAGTGCAAAATTAACGTGTTAGCGCATTAACGGATTAACGCGGTTTTTCCTCGAAAATTAACGATTAGCACTTAACGAAAAAAATATGTGTCATTAACGCACACCCCTGGTATACACTGAAACGCACTCTACGGGTCCTACGAGATAAGACGCTTTGTACGGAGTAAGCATCCTGTTCAACGTATATGATCCTCTTTAGGCTTAAAGTCTGTTTTTTTTTCTCAAATATCATGAAAGAAGTGATGGACATGATTTTTAACAGGGGATGCAAATCAGACCTGAAAGTGAATAACGGATAAGGGTTGTTTTTATGGAAGGGATCCCGATATGTAGTTATCTCAAAAGGGGGGTGGGACGCTAAACTGGAAAGACGCGTTATTTTGAAGGATCCATCATGCACCTAGTTCACACAATTGTGTAAATGCTTGATGCATGCTTCCAAATTAGTCACTACATAAAATGTGTGGTATCACCACAGTTGGAATGTTTAACAAATAAATAATTGACTGCTGAGCTGCAGGAAAGCACGAATGAGGTTAACACAGAAAATGAAAGAAGGCCATAAGTCACAGAAGATCCGATGCTGGGCAGCGAAGTTCTCTACCCACATGTTTGTTTTCCGATCTCCTTTTCAGAGGTTATCGGCAATCATATATATGTACTGCTCTTGGAGGGTGGCAATATATCAAAAACAAGAAAAAAGAGTCAGGCTTGAACAAGGTTTGCTATCCATACATTCTGTACATCGGAACCAATTCGTTTTTGCGGAAAGTCACTGCTTCGAGTCATTATTGCTTGGGCACGCTCTGAAAGTCTGCTGATTTCAATGACTGAAAGAAAGTTGAAAAAATTCACAACTGATTTGTATTCCTCAGATATCGAAAAAAACAAACAGATTCTAATTGTTCATCGTCACACGAGTGGTAGATATCCTTTTTATTCTCTTAATGTCGATAGAATGTAAAGTGCATTGGCGACTGTAGTGTGTGTCACAGTAAAGGTTTGGTGATCGATGGTAATGAAATATTGCAGGTAATTGCTACCTATGAAATGGAACGTGAAGGCAGTGGAGTAGATTCAGATCGGAAACTGTCAACCGCCATCAGATCCAGAGATTTGACAACCATGAGGTGAAAACAATAACTGGTTGAACAGAGACACACGTTTTTGTCCGAACGATATTAGAGAGTGGTAAATTCCAGATCATGAATATAGCCAGGAATTTACGTTTCCATTATATCTTATACATGACGATTTGTTCTGAAAACGCATAACTATGTAGGTTACAATATCTTTTGTGATGCGTGGAAGATGCATTTCAATTCATTCATTTGACTAACGTGATCAATTGCAAAACTTGAGTCGCTGGTATTCTATTGACAAGTGTCAGAGTGACAATTTTCTGTGACAATTGTCAGAGTAATGAAGTTGCAATCGACCGAAAAAATCAGCAGAGCCAGGCTCTAATGGAATGTGAAAAGTGCGCTTCAGAAAGGATGGGGGGGGGGTGGAGACCAATACAGATTCCTATGGAACTACAATGTTGTCACGACTGTGTAACTGTAATAGACTCTGAACGAGTTTTGAGTGAACGTTCAGTGAGTTTTTCAGTGGATTTGTGAAGAATTATTGAGACGCACTCTGACAGTCTGAATGGAAACAGAAATCTAAGAACAGTTATCTCCAAGTCCGGCTTTCTTCAAACCTGAGCGTCGTAAGTATAGTTCATACCCTTCTGAGCCAAACCAGGTTTTTGAACGGTGAAACAGTTATATATTGAGGGAAAAAACGACTGAAGGCTCAAATAAAGAAAAGAAGTGTGTGAAATTTGTAATCTATCTGTAAGAGAAAACACCGTGAATCTTTCATATTTCAAAACAGCGGCTGAGACGGAAAAGGCGGCTGACGAAAGATGAAAAGGCTATTGACGCGTTCTGTGATTGAATGTAGGACTCGCCATAAAAACAGTTGTTGTGCTATCTTCTGTAAAAGGTAGATCTGGTCATCACAAACGAGAAAATATGTGGTTGTCGGAGAAAAAAAAACGCACAGAAACAAGTTAGAACGGCCAATTGCTGAGTATCCGCACGCCCCCAATCAACGAAATTTTCATGGATGATTGTTTTGCAATCTTGTGTTTCCCTCCAGAGTATACTTGTTCCGAATCGAATAATCGGATGAATATCCGACTGTTTAAGTCGGATAAAAAAGTCGACTTTTTATTCGAAAAGTCGAATATTCGAAAAAGTGCGATATCCGACTACAGTCGAAAAGTCGAATATTCGAAAAAGTCCGATATCCGACTACAGTCGAAAAGTCGAATATTCGAAAAAGTGCGATATCCGACTACAGTCGAAAAGTCGAATATTCGAGAGGGTTATATCCGACTACAGTCGAAACGTCGGATATTCGAATAGTTCAAAATCCGACTATTGTCGCAAAGTCGGATCTTAGAACCTCACTACAAAAAAACTGCTTGTCAATCACACTCCTCGAAAATAATTACGCTCATCCGGGAATCTGTATTTGATTTTAGTTATTATTTAAACACAATTTTTATTTATATTTGCTTTTGGAAGAAACTTTGTGGGTGTAGGTCAGATGGGAGCGATTTTTTTTCAAAAAACCTTATTGATGTTGCTGACAGACTTCCGCTATTTGTAGGACGACTACGGTGCGTGTCCAGACTATAGAGGCACCATACATAATTTCGTGCGACCGATGGATCGTTGTGGGCACCCTTCTGTGCGTCTGTCAAGTTTTCCTTTCGTATTCAACAGCTCAAAACTCTGCCCGTGGGTAGCAAAATGCCTTCAAGGGAGCGGCCTATTACGCTCTCTAATTCCGTAGTGCAGGGATTTTCGGGTCCTCGCGACGCTCGCTAAAGCCCGCTTATACTGCATCAAAGGTATAAGGGTGCAAGCTCTAAGCATACTCCACGCAAAAACAAAGGCGAAATTCTCGATTTCGATCTCGCTGTCGCTAAGCTCTTGAATTCTCGCCTTAATTGTTGCGAGAATTTATGGGCCAGGGTTGGGCAGGCTTGCGACAGGTCGCAACGGGGGAGGTCGTAAAAATTCCGGTAATTTTTGAACAAAATGAAAAACTGAGGAAGTGGGCTCGTAAAATTTTCGGAAAAAATGGCGTTTAGCTTCCAACCACTTGGAAAGGTAGAATGAGGTAGGAGTAGTAATTCACGTGGCTAGTAAGTGGTAAGTAAATTTTTTTTTCAATTTTATCCATGAAAAATAACCGTTGCGTCGGTAACCCCCGGGTTGTATCTGTGGCTCAACGCCGGTCCCAACGAGGATTGGCTTAAAAAAGGAATAATTCTGCGAAGGTAGCGAGTTATGTGGACTTCAAGATGTCAAATTAAAGAGATTTAGTATTAATTATAGGGGCCACGATTTTCGTCGTGAAATTTTTTTCATCCCAAGAAGGGGGGGGGGGGTTGTAAAAATTTTGGTTCACAGAGGGGTCGTAAAATTTTGGTCACCGGCCGCAACGGCCTGCTCAGCCATGTTATGGGATTAGCGACAGCCTGTGTTGAACAGCGATCTCATCCCGCGTTGGCTACGCTGAACGCATGGATGCCGTTCGTAGTGCTGGTCCAGTCCTCTCGCGAATCGATTACTCGATACTCTGTGGCTGATTGTGGAGGGTGACCCCGAACTGCTCTCTGGAAGACCTTGCCAACGATAAATTTGACCGCGGGAACGCTGCAGGCCGTGGGAGGAAACGGCAGTGCGGTCGATCGCAGCGGAGATCGCCCTATAGTACTGGATCAGGACAGGGTGGATCGATCAAGGCGAGAATCTTCCACCCTTTTTCCCGCATTCTCGGCAAGAATTTCCGTAGTTCTTGAAGGTGACGTAGCTAAAATTCCACCAACTGGGGCTAATGTGTCCGTAGTTTATGTAAATTCTCGCGACAAAATTAGACGAGATACCTCAAAGCCCCGGGAATCTAATGTACTCGTGTGAGGCATTTCGCGACCCGTCGGCAGAGAGCAGATTCTCCCGGGAAGAATTATTTCTAGCAAGTTTTTTGAAACTTCTATGTTTTTACGTTTTTCCCAAATTGTAGATGCTCTTGTCTCCACGGTAGGAGAACTCTGAATATGTGACATTTCATAGCAAATCAAAATGTGATAGGCTCTCTACCGCAATAAATCAACTTCAAAAACAAGGTTACATATAGAATCAACCTAATTTCTTTACAAGAAAATCGGACAGCTCTGACTGATCGGCGAACGTAAGGTGCGTCCGAATGAGATTGGCGGCCCATGCGGCCGGCGTGTAACGGAGGCGGCCGTCGCGTTCGCCGCTCTCGGACGAGCATGCGAAAAGTCCCCACCGCCATCGACTACGAACGGAGGCCGGCACCGGCGGGCAGCAAGCACTGCGCCGATCAATCTGCTCTGCAGACGGTGGGAGGGGGACGGCCGTCGTTGAAATCCGACACTCGTCCGAGGGCGGCACATGCGACGGCCGCCTGCCAAGCACGCCGGCCGCGTGGGCCGCCATTTCCATTTGGGCACACTTTATTCATTGCGAACTGCCTTTTTCACATCTAAATTGTAGAATATAGCACGCTAGCAGCATATAGCTACGGAAACTCGAAAAAACTAAAACCAGATATAAGCTCTTACCACGAAACCTGTGACAAATACTATAAGGCACGCCTAAACATCCGCCAAGCAGCCATACTCAAGCATGGGAGCGGTTATTCCGCGGGGGAATGTCGGTTGCCCCTCCCTGGTCATCCAGCGTATAACCGATACTGTTCCTTCGTACAACCGCACAGACTCATGGGCGGTTACTCGGCGGGGGAACGTCGGTTGATCGGCTGGGGCATCTGCTGGACAACCGATCTTCCACCGCCATTCAACCGATATCACACCGCAGTACAACTGAACCAGATTTCCGGTCACGCGCTTTCCAATACATCCTGGGTATTCCCGGGTCCGCAGAGGGGACTCCGGGGAAATCCCTATTGGGGTCCCCACAAAAGAGGTGATCCCACGGTCCACGGTGGGGTGCACCCTACTGCGGATCATGAGGAGATGGCCATACAGTTGGGTACCACCCCCCCCCCGAGCCGTGGGGAGCCCCCTCCCCTCGGAGACAAAAATGATCCTCCGGTATCCGGAGGATCTTCCGGAAGGTGACTCGAGGTGACTCGAGGAAGGTGACTCGAGGTCAGCTTCCAGGTCCGGCTCCGAAAAGCTGACCGAGGCTCACGGTGAGATGAGGAGCCTTTTATACCCCTATAAATGTTAATACTTTTGTCTAAACATGTTGATGCCGGCTCACCCATCTTTTTTGGTCCGAGTTGCGGAACGTGTCACATATTTGACGGTAGAGCACGTCCCCGCCGTTGCACCGTCAACCCCTTTTCCACCGCCAAATAACCGTCTCCGTGAATTGAATTTCTCTCTATCTGCGGTACAACCGACAATTCGACCCCTCCCATTTTGGCTCCCGCCGTCGCACCGACAAGCCTTTTACCCCGCTGAACAACCGTTAGCGTGTCTGAGTATCGGTCTGATTTTTGGTTTGAAAAGTGATGCTTTGATCTGTCAGAACGCCCGCGAGTGGATGAGTGAGAAATCGACGTGTTTTCATGTAGAAAAAGTTACTTGCACTTCAATTATTTTCATAGTCGGATAAAAAATCGACTTTTTATTCGAAAAGTCGAATATTCGAAAAAGTCTCATATCCGACTATAGTCGAAAAGTCGAATATTCGAAAAAGGGCGATATCCGACTACAGTCGAAAAGTCGAATATTCGAAAAAGTGCGATATCCGACTATAGTCGAAAAGTCGAATATTCGAAAAAGTGCGATATCCGACTATAGTCGAAAAGTCGAATATTCGAAAAAGGGCGATATCCGACTACAGTCGAAAAGTCGAATATTCGAAAAAGTGCGATATCCGACTATAGTCGAAAAGTCGAATATTCGAAAAAGTGCGATATCCGACTATAGTCGAAAAGTCGAATATTCGAAAAGTGCGATATCCGACTACAGTCGAAAAGTCGAATATTCGAAAAAGTGCGATATCCGACTATAGTCGAAAAGTCGAATATTCGAAAAAGTACGATATCCGACTATAGTCGAAAAGTCGGATATTCGAAATGAATTTTATTTGGAACAAGTATACTCCAGAGGTACATAGTTAGTAGTCTTCTCAGGAAGTAAGCAACTACTTTATGAGCAAAATGAAAAACCACAAAACTAGCATTCATAAAAAGCTCGTTAAGTGGGGGAGGGCGGACACCCAGCTATTAGCCGTTCTAACTTGTTCCTCCGCATTTTCTTCTTCGACTTTTCCTTCGCATTCACTTTTGGGATGTCCAGAACTACATTTTCTTGAGGAGAACAAAATAATCGTTTTGATTGTGATCCTTTGATTCGAATTCAACAGTGAGTATTAAAAATGACACGTATTGGTGATTGCATAGATTTCTTACATTGTCAAAAATAACGTATCGAAACAGTTATCTCGAACAATTTTGATTAAAAAAACTGAAATGATATCACATCCAGCCACCTAGTTTCGACTCAGCATTATTGTCATAAACTGCTGCGGACGTTCCATATCTCAACTTGAAGGCATCGTTCGCGCTGAAATCAACTTTCCATTTTTCAGACTCAATTTCATTAATGAGCCCGGTAGACCACACCAGTAAGCTTCCTTTTTTTTCAAAGGGTAGCGTTATTTATACATTTCTTTATTTATTTTTTTTTGCACTCCGGGTGCGCCATACAATGGAAAAAAGTCAAGAACCATAATAGAGAGAACAGATTGATGAGAAAAAAAAACAAAAAATAATTATTAAATCTATGAGCAGTCCAGCACTATTTGAGAAACCAAAAGAAGTCCAAAACCTCTCATCGCTGATACGCACCTGCACCTAGAAAGACAGCTAGATTAGTGAACTTTTTCAAGTCATACGTTCCAATTATATTGTGGGGTTGGAAAGGGATCCGCCACCAGTTCTCATCAGTCATCTAGCACTTTTTCACAGAATGTTGATGTGACCATCAAGCAACATCAAAAACAGTTGTGGAACAAACTCTTTATGCAGAAAAACGTTTGAAACGATTTTGGCGCGAAATTCAAATTTAATTTTACAGCGTGTTCTGACTGACTTTCCTTCACGAATGGAGGTTTTTCTAGGCCCTTTTGACACTTTTGTTCACTAGAGAGGTCAAGCCACACAAAAACATGAAAAAATACGGTTTTTGCGCTTACGATGTCATTAACCCATTCACGACCGCGTGTCCCACCGGTGGGCCACTCTTTTCAAACATCGATTTATCCACCGCTTGAAGGAATTCCTAAACCTACTTATGATCAATGAACTTACCTATTCTAGACTTGACTAAGAACTTCGTGGTCTGCTGGCAGCTTCACCACTACATCATATCTCACCCTTCGAATGCAGCGAGGTCGAAAACCGCAAGCATGAGTACAGATCGCACTTTTACAAGCAATTAATGGCAATTTTTTTCTTTTTCCAATTACTCGATAAACAATCCTTACTCCTAAGAGTGGCCAGATCGTATAGCACTATTTAATATATCACAGAATTATGCTTACTGATACCGATTCTCTGCGCGGGCGCACCACTCCCGCGTAGAGAATCGTCTTTTCTTCCGCCCGTATTTTGTTCACAGAAAATTTTTAATGCAAAGATCACCAATGTAGAGACCATTAGGGCGTTTTTGGAAGTCCTGCTCGGTTACGGTTGGCGAACCATCGTAGGCCGAGGCTCCAACTTTAGTGAAAACTATCTTGGAGCGGACGAGAAAAATGGAGACGTGCCAGAGCAGGAAACGAGTGAAAACGTCTAAAACGCTTATTACACTAATCATTCCTAGTCAATATGTAATAATATAACTATTTCTACGTCTAAATAAATGTAAAACACAAACGCTCAATATGCTTTTTACAAAATTCTCTTCCTAGAAGGGGCCGAAATGGAGAGCTGAGGGGAGGCCAAGAAAAAAAAGGCGAAGATCTTAAAAAAAGTCATTTTTATCAGCGTTCCTTGTCAATATGAAGATTGAGGAGTATTTTCTACTTCTAAATGTCAAAACGAAAGCTGAAAATGTTTACTACAAATAAACTCGCGTCGGAATGCGATAGACCACAAGAGCTAGGGAGTATGTAGGTAACACAAAGTTTGTGCAAATCAGAAAAATATCATTTCACTAAGCACTTCCTGTCAATGAAAGAACAGAAGAATGTCTATCATGGTATTCTAAGTCCATTAATGTTTCAAGCCGCGAGAATTCAACGAACTCACGTGATTTTGTGGATGGTCTTATCTACACAGCTGAAAATTTAGGAGGCAATTTGTCTGGAAAGAAAGAGTTATGGAAGCTGAAACTTTCGCATCATGATTTTGACGTCGACAGTCGTACGACAAACAAAAAAAAACGTAAATCGATTTTTTGGTGACGTGCCATTCGAGCAAAAGTGGCCCACCGGTGGGACACTGTATACGGTAACGCAATATTGCACGCAGTCCAAACTTGCAGCCACCCAAAATTAGGCGTGGTCGTGAATGGGTTAACTAGTAGTGATTCACATTTTTCTCTTTAACGGCAATAGGTCGTTTGCAGACCGGGTTAACGCCACATTTTTGGCTCAGATGCATGATTGCAGTTGCGTACCGCAGGATGGGATTTCCTTTACCCTTGTTTAATATCTTTGATAGCCTCGATATGCCCTTGTGGGCGACAAAGTTGCCCTTCATGCTTCAAAAAAAATCTTCAATCCTACAATGGGCTGAAATTGGAAAAACAACCGTATCGGGTAAGTGCTCCAAGTCCCAAATGAAGCCTAGTTCTTTCTCAAATACTGTGATTCAAGAAAATCGCCATTCCACGAAGACATTGGAATTTTACAGAACTTGCAATGTGTGTGGGTGCGGCAGTGCAAATCGAATATTGATAAACAGTAGTAGACAAAAAATCTATTGATACCGACTTTTTTTTGAATACCTTTTCTCCCCTCGGGGCTATCAATTTCATATTTTGACACGATATTTCCGGTCGTAACACCGATATAATAAAGAATGCTACAGGACTATAGCGCAAATATTCTTCGATGAGGGAGAAAATTTTCAACATTCGCAGTTTGCGACTTTTTGTCTCTTCTTCATCTCAATCGATTTCTTCGTCGTTTTCGATGTTCTCTTGATGTATTTTGTATTTTGTAGGATTCGTTGTTCACTTAGAAGTGAAATTTTATTACATACTGATCGAAGATCTACCATCTGAGGTTTTAAAATGGGTCCAGCAGGAGCCGTTCCCGTAAGCATGCTCGGGATCACAATACAAGCAATTCAAGAAATTCTGGAGGCTGGCATCACATATCTATTGAGGCCGGAAGTTCGAAGAAGACATCGTGAGACAAGAACAATACTGGATGGTATCATGACACACACCTTACGCGACATTCCGAGGCTGAATGCTAAAAACACCAGAGGGAAACTTCAGGAATTTCATAAACCGCAGGCGATTTCGAGGTTTTAGTTCTCTGTAAAATCTATTTAAGGTTTTCTCAGGTATCTTTCGAAGCTGCGAAACGTCACCACCGTAGCTGTGGAGTTCCCGGACATCGTCCTATCGAATGGCTTTTGATGAGAGTAAGGCATCAGAAGGTAAAACTAGCGTGGGCGACGGAGCATCATCAATGGAGTCAGCAGCATTGCTAAAAAGCCGTTTTATCGGCTTCATCTAGTGCTTTAAACGAACGAGACGTAAATTCAGCTGATGAGATAACTTTTTTATATTGCTGTTCACGCTATTGATGATACTCCGTCGCCCACGCTCGTCTTATTTTCTGATGCCTTACTCTTATCAGAAGCCATTTGCTGGGGCGGTGTCCGAGAACTTCACAGCCACGGTGTCGACGTTTCTCAGCATTGACAGTCACCTGAAAAACCTTTAAATGTATTGTACAGAGCAAGATAACTTGGAAATCGCCTGCGGCTCATGGAACTCCTTAAAGGCAGTGTTCACGATGGAGATCGCTTTTCTGTTTTTTCACCTATCTTGAAAACGGCCCCATGCTGATTCCAATGATGTCTCTGAAATCGTACAAAACCTTCTGGGAACCGAGTTATGGTCCCTCAAAGATTGAGCTAGGGGAACATGGTGGACGAGTTGTCCGAGACTTGTAACTTCCGTCTTTTGCAGCCGATCTATGCGAGCTGACGTGAGTAAAGAGAGAAGCTGAGAATGAAGGAAAGAACGGGACTAATGATTGGAAAACATCGCTCATTTCACGATCTCGCGCATTCACTTGTTCACGTCGGTGGGCGTGGAAAGTGCATCTGGTGGTGACGAGCTGACGGTTGTCCAACTTTGGGCTCTTTTGGGGCGTTTCCTGGCTCGTTTTCATGTGTTCTTTCGACGCCAACGTTACAGTGTGCCCCTCCACTACCGATTCCTAGTGGAAACTGAAACACATTTTTTATCGTGAACACTGCCTTTAAAGGCAGTGTCCACGATAAAAACCATGTCTGATTTTTTGGTGGAGATCGGCAGCTACGGGGTCTAGCACAACCCTAACGTTGAAAAACCTAAGAAAAATGAGCTCGGAACGGCCCCCTTCGGGCCCAAAGTTGGACACCCGTCAGCTCGTCACCCCCAGATGCACTTTCCACGCCCACCGATGTGAGCAAATGATTGCTCGAGATTGTGAGATGAGCGATGATTTCCGATCTATAGCCCCGTTCTTCCTTTTATTCCCAACTTCTCTCTTTACTCAGGTCAGCTCGCATACATCGGCTGCAAAATGCGGAAGTTATAAGCCTCGGGCAACTCGTCCACCATGTTTCCTTAGTTCAATTTTTGAGGGACCATAACTCCGTTCCCAAAAGGTCTTGTACGATTCCAAAAACATCATTGGAATCAGCATGGGACCGTCTTCAAGATAGGCAAAAAAGCAGAAAAACGATTCTTATCGTGAACACTGCCTTTAAGTTGTCTTCTGATGTCCTCATCATCAAGCCTCGGAATGTCGCGTAAGATGCGTGTTATGATACCGTCCAAAGTTGCTCTTGTCTGACGATCTCTCCCTCGATCTTTCGGTCTCAACAGATGTCGAACGCAACCATCCAGAATTTCTCGAATTGCTTGTATTGTGATCCCGAGCAGACTTCCGGGAACGGCTCCTGAAAGACCCATTTTAAAACCTCGGATGATAGATCTCCGATCAGTATGTAACGAAAATTCACTTCTAAGTGAACAATCGATCATACAAAATACAAAATACATCAAGAGAATATCGAAAACGACAAACAAATCGATCGAGTTGAAGAAGAGACAAAAAGTCGCAAATTGGAAATTTAAAAATTTTCTCCCTCATCGATAAAAATTTGCGCTATAGTCCTGTAGAACATTTTATTATGTCAGCATTATGACCGAAAATATCGTGTCAAAAGATGAAATTGATAGCCTCAAGGGGAGCAAAGGCATTTCAAAAAAAGTCGATATCCATAGATTTTTGTCCAGTACTGTACATAAGACGTCAGAGCGCGCTTTTCTCCACCGTAAAAGTGGAAATTGTGCAGAAATAGGCTCTCAGGAAATACTTAGAACAGTCTGCTAAGCGAGAGGGTTTCAGCGAGTGAGGTCATCAACAGCATCCCATCCGGCATTGACTTGCACAATAATGCCATTTGATACCAGCGACGGTTGTAAAATCGGCGGTTGTCATTTGAAGACTGGATGATATACAATTCACGAAAACGAAATTCACTTTTGGCCAAGAAACTCTAATGAAAGGGGTTTACGAAGGGTTCTACGCATCACCAATGGCATTGGCACCAAAGGGAATGAGTCGTTTGCAAGAAATTTGTTCCTAAACATCTGTTAAGGTGGCACATGAAGTTTGTCCTTGAGATGCAATTCAACGACTCTGTACGAGGTGAATTTTAGATTTCTTTCAGGAATTTTCTATAGAATTATGCCAGATCTTATGCTGCGAGTTTAACACTCATTCGTATTTGTATTTATTGCCTTCATATACCTACACACTCATGCGTTTCGTGTTTCGTAACAAAACGAAATCATCTGCTGACTTACGAGAGATTAGCAGAGGTAATGACAAAGTGAAGAGCCACCAAAACTACAGTGAAGGGAAACTCCAGCCGACTACACACTGATAAGGGAGCTAATGCTGCGAGATCAACGACCAATGCCCGGAACATCTTGGAACAGCGAGAACATACATATGGTTAGATCCGCGGCCTGTTTCCTCAAGAAAAAACGCGTAAATTCAAACCGCGGCTGGCTAGGCGATTTAAATCCCAATCTCTGAGAATTGATCCGCCGCGCCAGCCGCTGTTTCAATTTAAACGTTTTTTTTAGGACACAGGCCACGGACCTAACTATAGAAGATGTGTATTAGTGAAACAAAGTCGCCTTCAGCAAAGCTAATAATTGATGTAAACGACTAAATCTAAATTTTCGCAAAGAACGATAGCAGAGATTTGATGTTACGAGAGCACTCTGACTAGGGATCACCCTGAACTCAATCAGGAGTTTTTAAAATAGTCTATATAGGATTGCGAGGGAGGCGGAAGGATATAGTTTCAAGTTCCAAAGTTTCCTGTATTTCAGGAGGGTACATCAAAAATCACCAAAAAAGGAAGGGAATGGGAAAGCTGTATTGGGCGGATATTGAACTAGTGTGACCTAAACAGGTGCTTCGAAATAATCTGAAAATGATCTCCAAAAAGGTTGAAGACGAAGCCTAGCCTAACCAAAGGTTATGGCTTGCTTCCTGATCCCTTAAAGGCAGTGTCGACGACAAAAATCGTTCTCGAGTTTTCACCAGAAAACGAAGGATCAGAGACTGACTGTTCTGTCAGTGAAGAAGGAATCATGAAAAACCCAGCGAAACATCCAAAATCAGCTGTTCTGTTTGAGAGCCACATTTCAACGGTGATTGACTTGCGCGGGCATGGGGCTTAAAGGCAGTGTTCACGATAAAAAATGTGTTTCAGTTTCCACTAGGAATGGGTAGTGGAGGGGCGCACTGTAACGTTGACGTCGAAAGAACGCTTGAGAACGAGCCAGGAAAGGCTCCAAAAGAGCCCGAAGTTGCCACTTCGAGCGCAAGGCAAACCTCAAAAGCGCAACACACGCCCACCGACGTGAACAAATGAATGTTCGAAATTGTGAGATGAGCGATGATTTCCAATCATTAGCTCCGTTCTTCCCTTAATTCTCCACTTCTCTCTTTACTCAGGTCAGCTCGCATAGATCGGCTGCAAAAGACGGAAGCTACAAGCCTTGGAAAACTCGTCCACCATGTTTCCTTAGCTCAATTTTTGAGGGACCATAGCTTTGTTCCCAGAAGGTCCTGTACGATTTCCGAAACATCGTTGGAATCAGCACGGGGCCGTTCTCAAGAAGGGCAGAAAAACAGAAAAACGATTTTTGTCGTGAACACTGCCTTTAAAGGCACAGTACACCCTCAGATATGAATTTTGAGATTATCATGTAACTGTGTAAAAGACCCCTCCTGTATAACACGTGCCAAATGCCAGATCTCAATTCCCCCAAATAAGCGAGATATAAGCGACCACCACAGGCCCGACCCCCTTCGCTCACCACCACAGGCCCGACCCCCTACCAGATTTCCGAACTCGATAGCGGCTCGATGGATGGATGAATTCCAACAAGTCATCGTTCTTCCGTGCTTTACCGGACTGTCTCCTTATCCTGGCTTTCCCTCACGCAACGATCGCGAATGAAGAGAAATACAGGTCAGAGACAACTCGTCCAACAATTTTTTCACCCTCAAAATCTAGGCATCTTTGAAGAGCCATAACTTTGTTTAAAGGGGGTCTTGGACGATTTCAGAGATACCATTATGATCAGAGTGTGACCCTCTCCAAGATAAGGGTGAAATTTGAAAATTAATTTTTTGGGTGTCCTGTGCCTTTAACTAGCCAACGTATGCAGATGCGCCCCATTGCTAAAACTCAGCAGCGCTCGCGCTCCAATGCTAATGAAGAAGCGGACCAAACTGTTCCTCGGAAAACTCGACCGCAAGCGGAAAAGGCTAGCGCGAGCGTAACTCGGAGCCGATTAAAGCTCTTTCGGGCTCGTTTTTGTTCGTTCTTTCACTCCTACTGCTCCAATGAGACCCCGGCCTTTCGATTTCCGGCGGAAAACTGAAGGCGAAGTTTATCGTGGACAGTGCCTTTGAAGGCATCGTCCGCGCAGAAAACCACATTTGTTTTTTTTTCACTCCAATGTTTCAACCACGTGGAAACAGTTGGCGAAGCTTGGCACCTCAATGTTGCGTATTCATTATGTTATTGGCTCGTGAAAACTTCTCCGTGTTCTGAAAAGGCGTTTTCCCCGTCGACCATCTAGCACGAGGAGCAAAAGCGCCACGACAGGCTCCGTTACGCAGTGGAAATCCAAAATTCTACAATCCTCATTTCGTTAGATCGTCGCGTTAAAACGTGTAGAATTGGAAGCTTCTTGTTCTTGGAGAATTGTAGACACTGGAAAGGCCAAAAGAAATAATCCACATAAGAAGTTAGGTGGGCGTAACCGAGACGTTCAGTTTTCCGACAATTGTGTGTTTCACAAGACACACCGGGCAGACGTGAATATGGGAGCTGAATTCTCCGGGATTTCCAAATGAGTTTTCGTCCAGAATTTGAGTGTTTTGGGGTGGATTCTTTGCGATGTATCTTCATCTTGTAGGCCTACCTGAGCAAATTAGTAAAAAAAAGACATGGTTCGAATACTCTAATATCATTCATGCATTATGGCGGGCAGTAATGACATTTCTATGCATATTTTGAGTTTTGAACTCCTTCCCAGATATTAATAAATCAGCAGGTCCAATCCAGCTGTCCGCGTTTCTGCTGGGCTACAGGGACACAATTATAATCCTAATGCCTCTCCCAGAACGCAAACGCCGTTGTAAGCGTAGAAACTTACCAAAAGACACTATTTTACCGATTCTCAGCTGCCGAATTTGAGGTATTGTTTGCTAGCGAAACCCCAACACCGTAATCAGGCCTCGGCGAGAGGTGTGATACATCCCAACTTCGGTCCGACCCCCTCCTACTCCAAGCGATTTGCGGCGTCGGGCGGCGGAGCCTGTTTTTATGCCCTGAGGAGACATAGGTGCGGTTTCGGACATGGAATCCACACTTAGTAATTGACTATCTAGATGCGAAAACGCACTCAAAATTTCTAGGATGCAGCTTCAATCAGAATAGCGCTACACAGGGCGAGTGGAGACTGTTTTCATGCCCTGAGGGCACATAGGTGCAGTTTCAGGCATGAAAACCACATCTGGTAATCGACTATCTGGATGCGAAAACGCACTGTCAATTTCATGGACGCAGATTCAAGACGAACAGCGCTACATATGGTGGGGCATATGAAAAAATCTATTGGTAGGAAATATTTACAATTATCGAAATTTAAAATAGGAATTTCCGCGTTGCTACAACGTGCGGAAAACTTAGTCACGGACACAAAAATATTCGATATAGTTCTTTTAGCCGGTTCAAAACGGTCATTAAAAACTCATTTTTAGGTGTGATGCATTCGATTGTATCACACCTAAAAATGGGTTTCCAAAGACCGTTTTAAATCGGCTAAAAGAACTAAATCGATTACTTGGGTCCGCGACTAGGTTTTCCGCACGTTGCAGCAACGCGAAACTTCGTAATTTAAATTTCGATAAAGACTTGTTAATATTTCACACCAATGTATCTTTTCATGGACCCTACCCTATGTACTGAGAAGAGAGAAGTAAACAAGAAGCCCCATCGAGTCGGATTTGGTGCTGGAAACTCGTCCGATTCCAGCGCGTGCGGGTGCAAAGCGTGTCGATACGCAATTGCGGACCGGGATTCGGCCCAGAGAAGCATTCATGAAATTTCGGGTGCGTTTTGATATCCGAACAGCCAATTACTAAATATGGTCTTCATTCCCGAAACTGCACCTATGTGCTCTCAGCGCATAAAAACAGGCTCCGCTCACCCTATGCAGCGCTGTTCGGCCTGAAGCTGCGCTCATGAAACTCTGGATACGTTTTCACAAGCGGGCAGTCTTGCTCAATATGTAGTTTCAGTGTCCGAAAATGCACCTATGTGCCCTCAGGGAGTGAAAATTCTTATGCTTCAACCGATATCGCATCTCGGGGGGGGGGGGGTGCTGCGCAATTGGGTGCGCGGCCGGTGGAATGGCATCGATCGATTGCCGGCCGCACAGCTGATCGGCAGCAACGCATTTTCCTCGTTTTCATCCCTCTTCTACTCTCTCCTTCCATCTTTTTATCTATCTCCTACTTTTTCTGTCTCTCCATTATTAACTAAGTGTTCTAAGTGTTCTATTAGGTCTAGAAGTTAATTTCCGCGTTTTTTTACGCTTTTTACACTATTGAAAACTGGACATACTTAAACAAAATTTTTATTCAAAATAATTTCCGTCATTAATAACAACCATTTCCCAGAGTTTGGGTAACTTATGGATTCCATCATAATAAAATTTTTCTGGTTTGGCCTCCACCCATTCATCGAGCCATTTTTTGACATCTTGACGATCTTGAAAGCGCTGCTCCGCTAGACCATGCGCCATTGACCGGAAAAGGTGATAATCCGACGGGGCGATGTCTGGAGAGTACGGCGGGTGCGGTAAGACTTCCCATTTGAACTCTTTTTAGCGTATCCTTTACCGTTCGAGCAACATGAGGTCGAGCGTTATCATGAAGCAATATGGCTTTTTCGTGTCGACTCGCCCATTCTGGTCTCTTTGCTTCGATTTCATGCCGCAATTGCGCTAGTTGATGTTGATAGCGATTCGCAGTAACTGTTTCGCCAGGTTGAAGAAGTTCATAGTACAGTATACCGCGTTGATCCCACCATATGCACAGTAAGACCTTCTTCCCGTGGATGTTTGGTTTTGCGGTCGAAGTTGTTGTTTCACCAGGACTAACCCACGATTTTCTTCGCTTCGGATTGTCGTAGTACACCCACTTTTCATCGCCAGTTATGATGCGGTGTAAAAAGACTTTCTTTGGAATCGGTCCAACAAGATTTGTGAAGTTGTTTTTCTCTGCTCTTTGTTGCGTTCTGAGAGCTCATAGGGGATCCATTTTCCTTCCTTTTGAATCTTCCCATTGCCTTCAATCGAATAGAAATTGCTTTTGGGTGACGCCGAGAGATGCCGCGAGCTGTTCTTGCGTTTGAGCCGAATCTTGATCCAACAAAGCCTGAAGTTCTTCGTCTTCGAACTTTTTGGCTGTCCTGGTCGATCTTTGTCCTTAACGTCAAAATCACCCGATTTGAAACGCTGAAACCATTCTTGGCAGGTTCTTATGGATGGAGCAGCATCCGTAAGCTTGGGCAAGCATTTGGTGCGCGTCAGTGGCTTTCTTCTTGAGATGAAAAAGGAAAAGGAGAGCTTCCCGCAAATGGCGTTTTTCCGGCACAAAAGTTGACATATTCTGAAACTAAAATAATACTTTTTTATAAGGTACGTGAAGCAAGTTATATATCAATAGAAAGCTGATAATACAGTGAGCATTATAACATAAAATTCGTTATATAAAAATAATTTTATTTTTTACAAAATATCAATAACAACAAAAACGCGGAAATTAACTTCTAGACCTAATAATTGCCTGTGCGTTTGATTCACGTGTCTTCGTCAAGAAACTACGTGATGCTCAAACTTTGTAATCCAATTTTTCAGGTTAATATTCCATCGCACAGGCAAATGGAACACTAAGTTAATATTGGACAAATAGAAAAAGTAGGAGATTGATAGAAATATGGAAGGGGAAAGCAGAAGAGGGATGAAAGCGAGGAAAATGCGTTGCTGCCGGTCAGCTGTGCGGGCGGCATTCGATCGATGCCCTTCCACCGGCCGCCGGCCCAGTTGCGCAGCGCGCCCACCAGTGCCGTCGGCAGGGGTTGCGCATCGGCTCTGCAATGGATAGATCTACTATAATGACCACGATGACAGTGAATACTCAACACCACTGCTGCTGACATATCCACGAGCACTTTGGTGACACACTTCACCCTGCCGCGACTCCGCTTCCATGTCGGAAGCATTAACGATGGCCATGCTACTGTCGTGTATTGTCTGTCATGCTTTCTCCACCAATGAATAGTCATCTGTTCTTGTGAGTTTCTGCCTTATTTTTACGTTTCATATCCTGCCTCATTTGTTTTTCGCAGTTGTTTCTCACTATTCTCACTATGTTCTATGTAGTTACTTGTATTGTAGTACTTGTAGTATCGATGTTTCTTACGCTTGCCTTATGCGGCGTACTCAATGAATAAATAAACTATTTGGTTTCTTTTTTGGTCTCCTGTCTCATTTTGCTCTCTCAGTATGATCTCCAGTGTTACTTTGACCTCTCACTGTGATCTCATTTTGCCGTCTCAGTTTACCATTATATTAGATACTAACGGTATGGCTTTCAATACCTCTACCCACCCCTGATAGAAGGCCATCTTCATTCTTGATTGGTCGAATATTCGACCCCCCCCCTCAACCGGACGTGGACGGGTAAGACCCCCTCCCACTCCTCTGTGATACATCACACTTCACGCCAAACCCTTGTGGGAATGTTCGCGAGAACGACGGCGGAACTGCTATTGAAACAACTGAGGAACCTCTCTCGAATCGAGGGAAGGCGGAGGGAAACTCCGGCCAACAGGTCATCCCTTGTTCTCCCGATCCGCAGCACTCCCCATGCTATCGCAACCCAACACCCATTGTTCATCGATTCGTCAAAATATAACTTGCGAAAACTCGCTGTTTCCAACAACTTCCTGTTCTTGGAATACTGGAATAGGGCCAAAAATATTCGCCTCTGACGAGAACCATAATATCTTTCCTGAAACCCGGTCAGAGATGTCCTACACAGTCATTGAGTATCAGATCTGCCCCCTCCCTCACCTTGCAAAGTGCGAGACCACCTCAAGACTGACCAGTTTACATCACCGTTAATGCTGCGGCTTTGTTTTCGCGTTATCATGCTCGGTAGGAGGCTGTATTAAACGTTCTCCGGGCCCTGGAAAACGTCTATCCTTCCACCCATTCTAGTCACTCACTGTATCAATAGCCTTCACTCTAATACAACCTGTATTCATGCTGATACTCAATTCTCTAGTTCGTGTCTTGAGACAGAACACCATATTGCAAAATCAGCTTAATACTCCAACACATCTTTACACGGCAGTAATTCATATAAATAAACATGGGACAATAATAACATGAGAGGTCTCCACGATAAGCGTGGAGGAGCTACATGATGAGGGGAAGGGGAAAAGGTTAGCCGGCCGCGTGGCCAGTCGGGGGAGAAGACAACGCTAGCTGCGTGCTCAGGACAAGTCGGGAGAGGAGACTATCCGCCAAAGTGGTCCATAGAGGCGGAGCAGCATCTGCTCGATAAGCATTTGTGGGTTTTTATCTAAATCTATGTCTCTGCGATCAAGGTCTATTTTACACTACATCCGTCCCCTCCATTTTGTCCCGGTCCATCGGAACATATTACTAGAACAGGTTGGATCGAAATCAGGAACAAAAACTATGCTTATCCAACTTCGTCAGGGACATTGTATACCTTGAGTTTCGATGTTTTCTATGGCAGTAGGATAGGCGGTGAGCCTTTCATGGTGAGGGTAACCACACAGAGCCAGACTTAGTTGGCTTTTTTCACGGGGTAAGGGCTAATTCGACAAATAAGGCATTGAAGAGTTGTGAGGAAGTATGCCTTATGGAAAATTGGATGGTATTTGGATTCAGATTTCAAGAAAAAAAGGTTACAAAAATCACATGTACGGAGGGATAAGGGATTACATCACGAAAGAAAGCAGGCCGATGCAAAAAGAAACTATTTATACTGTTACAATAGTGCAAAAACATATAGCTATACAACAAATAATGACAATAGCATAACAAAATCATCAGTTCATAGCAAAATCAATCGTCTCCCGTCGAACATACTACATACCATTACCGAAGAACCTACGTGCATCCTTCATTTCAGCTGCTAAGTCAATGTTCTCTTAAAGGGTTTCTGGGGACTGTTCTTAGAAGGATTAGCTCAGGGAGGCTACTAGTAGGAAACGCATTCCTATGGGGTGGGGGAAGCTGATATGGTAGGAGATGTAGAAAAATCGAGGTTATAAGGAAATCGGTCCAGAATACGGGTGATCAGCCCTTATTAGGAGCTAATTTTCTCTTCTACAAGATTCTTACTGTGTTTTTGCTCTTCATCAACATTACCGCACAGCTACTCTCGATGAAATGTTTTCGGGAAATTGGGATTGGGTTTTGGGGAGCGGTGTGGTTTTGACAACCGCTCTACGTCTGCGCAGGCGCTTAGATGTTTTTTACGTCTTTCCGGTCTGAGCGGCTCAGGATCGTCGTAAGAACATGATTCTTTATTCTTCTTCTATTTCAGCAGTTTGTCTACGCTTAGGCATAGCAGTAGTTCTTTTACCTAGGGTCCGAGGCGTTCTCCGATGAGACCGTCTTGATTGGGTACCTACAGCCTGAGGCTTCTGTGGTTTGGGTTTTCCTAACGGGGGTGTTACTAGTGAGGTTTAGCCACAAAGCTTTTATCACTAAATAACAGGGACAAATCAGACAGGAAAAAATAAAAAAAGAAGTATTCAAATGAATTCAGTAGCTAAGTAGGGTAACTCACAGTGTATGGTCGATGTCGTCGATGGAAGTTGACGAAGCGGCAGCTCGAGCATCGTGGGCTGTGCTGGTTGGCTGACTGGTTTCTCGTCTGATTGTAGGGATATAGACGGGTTTTTTAGCAAGTTGGGGCGGAGTCTGGGCTTGGGCTTCTGGTGGGATGGATGTTTACTTGGTTCGAAGAGGGTTGGCGATCTGACCTTTACAGCTTGCTATACCGAGCAGCAGGCCGTAGCGATTGTAATTTTTACAGCCCCTAACGGCCAACTGGTGTATCGCACTTAGCCATCTGGTGGCCAGGTAGTTGATCGGGTTGGGGTTTGAATATTCGAATGGGGTTGTGATTGATGAGCAGCTGTCTACGAGCAGGCCATCTTTTGGTTGCTTTGTGGATATTGATGTTCGTGTTCCTTTCTGGCTTTGATGTGGAAAACTTTTTTTTGAAGAAATTACCGTAAATTATTTTTTTTTTCATGAATACAGGCTGATTAGAAATTTTCTGGGGTGGTAGTAAATTAGCCGAAACCCAGAGTTAGGAACCGTGATCATGTCACGATAACGAGGAACAATTGAGGTGTGAGACATCAAAGTTACCCTCGAACCAACTGGGAACTGCCATATATTCGTTCGCAAAAATGGCCGCCACTTCTTCTGTAAACGAACCCGCGAACGCTGGTTCATCAACAGCGACACATCGCTTCTGCACCAAATTGCTATGCTGCTCTCGACGTATGAGAACCAATCGTCATCATGAACTTATGCACATGCGTGTAAAAGTGCATGAGTTCGAGATCTGAACCCGTGATCGCACTGAAAGAGCGGCGCGACATCGCACTACGCCACGCACTCACGGACTGGAGTGACCTTGGAGAGGCTCTCCTCACCTTCTTAAACCCTGCTCCTTTATACATCAACAATTAACACTTTCTCAGTAGAGGCATTAGCTCTGATAATGATTAGAGCAGAAATAATAGTTTCTGATTAACTTGCAATTTTCTCGTGTTCAGTATATTCTTGTTCTCTGTAAAGTCGCACCATCTCGTCTTCTCTTGCCCTTTCACTTACGTTGATTGATCCGTTCAGCTGAATGTTTTTACTGCTGTTTGATTTTTCTTTATCTAGTTTTGATGAGCATTATGCGATCCTGATTTTTCAATTTAACGAGAATCGTGAATTCAGGTGAAACTGACCGGAGAAATCTGTCACAGGAATAGCGCAGCTAAAACTTGCTGACAGGTTGATATGGAAGTCCCAGCTTCTTTCAAACTTTCAGGTCTACAATGTTTTTCTCAATCATTGAGTATGAAGACTTTATAACTCACTTCTGTGATGAACCTGCAACAGATGTGCTTCTGCTTTCCGGTAGCTAGAAAGAGAAACACACACATTGTCATTTTCACTTCCGCAGTATCTTTACTCCTTCGGAGCCTATCTGGGAAAATATTTTGAAAAATAATTCTCGTGAAGAATGAAACCTTCCGTTGAACTTGGAAAATTTTTTTAAACTCTTCATGAACACAGCTTAAAAATTCCATTACTTTTCTTTTTCGGTTATTCTTTGTTGTTTCGAACATTTTCTCGAATATGTGTGAGAAATTTCCGAATATTCAACCCAGTCCCATGGAGAACCGATTTTCGGAATCAATTATTCACAAGACAAACTTGAAGATTCTTAATTCGAGATTTTGTCAGAAACTTTGATGAAAAATATATATTCATTCACGAGTTCTCGAAAAACACTCTGCAAATAATTTTTCGGAATCACATGCTCAAGAAAATCTAAATTCCGTACCTTCAAAAAAAAACGATTGCAAATGCTTGACTCGAAGCAATATATATTACCTACTAGATACGAGCATTCCACGATATGTGTTTAAAATGAATGTTTCAAATTGTACCGAATAAAAGAACAAAAATTCTGAATGCTTGAACAACTTCGACTAATGCCTCACGTTTTCTCCAAAAAAGTGAACTCGAAAATTCCTGTCCTCCGTTCAATCTTCAAATAAATGTTCAGTAAATGCTCTCAAATCCGAATTCTGGACACTTTAAATGTGTCCTGAAGTTGTACACGTATTCGAGAATGAATAATTGAAAATATCTGAAAATTGAACTGAATAATACAAAAACACAAAATTTGAATCTCGGAATGAATAAAACATTCAAGTAGTCGAACTCTTCGACTAATTAATTTTTCGGTTTTAATTCTAGTCGATACTGCGGAGATTAAATGACAAAGGCATAACTTTTCTCTGTCATTTGACATTCGAGCATAGAAAAAGAAAACCAAAAAAACTCCGAGAAAACAAAAATGCATGATCACAACTAAAGTGAATAGTGAATGTTCCATAAATTTAGGCGAAGGAAAAAATCTGAGAAATTCGGAGATAGAGACATCAAATTCAAATTTCTGCGCGTTCTGGTCTACTTAATCCACTGACAGGTTTCTCGGTCACAAAACCTCAATTCATAGTCCTCGTAAAATCGAGGAACACAAGAAAATCGCGAACACGCAAACCGCTCAGCAAAGAAATATGAGTTAGAGGGGAAGCAGTCAGCTGAACGAGCGAGGCAATAATTGGCTATTGATCGCGTTATCACTGGGCATGACACGAACTGTGCGCCACCCGTTGGGGAATTGGCGCATATTTAGACAGTTCTGGCCCAATCACGGCTCCAGTGATGATGGGTGAGAAACACGAGTTGGTGGGTTAGCTGTGCAAAAGTCCTCCTCGAGGACTTTTTAGCCTAACCCACCTATCGCTGCTCTAGCGCACTCCTCAACATGCCCAGTGTCTCACCGTTGGCCTGTGGAAGGCGCCGATTAATGAGCGAACATCAATGTTCGCGATCGTGAGTTCCTAGGGGGTAAATAAGGAAGTTAATGAGCAGTAACTTCGAACTTTCACTCCAAGATTTTTTATAGTAGCTCATTTTGGCTCTAGATTTTAGTATTACTCCGATTTCAGTCAAGACTAATAACCTCACAGTGTTTTTTTTTTTTTTTTTTTTTAACATTGATGTTAAAAGCCTTGGGTAACATCGTAGTTTGGCAGGTTTACTACCACCCCTGGAGAGGGAAAAGAACTAGATATAAATATGGGGTGGGTATCAATGAAATTGGCTATTTAGTGCTTTTATTGCTGATTGTTTTGATCTGGTTTCTGATGTCGTAGTTAAAAAAAAGAGTTTTTTTGGTACAGGCAATTAAGCGTGTTCGAAGGCTGTGTCCACGATAAAAACCATGTCCGATTTTTTGGTGGAGATCGGCGGCTGCGGGGCTTAGCGCAACCCTAACGTTGAAAAAACTAAGAAATATGAGCTCGGAACGGCCCCCTACGGCCCCAAAGTTGGACACCCGTCAGCTTGTCACACCCCAGATGCACTTTCCACGCCCACCGACGTGGACAAGTGAATGCTCGAGATTTCGAGATGAGCAATGGTTTCCGATCAAAAGCCTCATTCTTCCCTTGACTCTCAATTTTTCTCTTTACTCAGGTCAGCTCGCATACATCGGCTGCAAAAGACGGAAGTTACAAGCCTCGGAAAACTCGTCCACCATGCTTCCCCAGTTCAATTTTTGAGGAACCATAACTCCGTTCCCAGAAGGTCTTGTACGATTCCAAAAACATCATTGGAATCAGCATGGGACCGTCTTCGAAATAGGCAAAAAAGCAGAAAAACGATTCTTATCGTGAACACTGCCTTTGAGTTGAGTCTGCACTGTGGGTGAGTAGCATATGGAATTACAATAAAGGGCGTTTACTATATTCCCGATAATATTGCGCATTATTAACATCATCCACATAAAATCCATACATTTATTACTAATCTGCATTACTTATGCGTGGTGTGGATGTACCTGGCCAGGTTTTCGCTGTGATGCTCAGAGAGAAAAAAAACAATGTTTTTGTAAGAGGTGAGGGTTTTTAGGCCCTCATCACATTATATAATTACATAATTCTTTTTGATCGCCACGCATTAGAATGAGCATTGTGTGACTAAGAGCTATCTCTTTCTAAAAGAGAAGGGTATAAACTTGTGCAATAGATTACTCGAAAAAATCGGGCGGGACAGTGCAGAGCTCTAAACATTTATGGTCTTTCTGGACATTCTTGCTTGGTAAATCCTACTTTCTCAGTTATCTACGGCACAAAGGAAAATTCAGTGGGTACGAAAGGATTGAGAAAAGGTAGAGAAAAACAGAGATTTTTAGTAGCGGATGAAGCGAAATTCCTTTGCCAGTATCTCCTTTTAGGAAAGTAAAGGATCAGATAGAAGTAAGAACCTAGTCCGGGACATTCATATAATAAACGTTCTCCGGGCCCTGGAAAACGTCTATCCTTCCACCCGTTCTAGTCACTCACTGCATCAATAGCCTTCACTCTAATACAACCTGTATTCATGCTGATACTCACTTCTCTAGTTCTTGCCTTGAGACAGAACACCATATTGCAAAATCAGCTTAATACTCCAACACATCTTTACACGGCAGTAATTCATAGAAATAAACATGGGACAATAATAACATGAGAGGTCTCCACGATAAGCGGGGAGGAGCTACATGATGAGGGGAGGAGGAAAAGGTTAGCCAGCCGCGTGGCCAGTCGGGGTAGAAGACAACGCCAGCCGCGTGCTCAGGACGAGTCGGGAGAGGAGACTATCCGCCAGAGTGGTCCATAGAGGCGGAGCAGCATCTGCTCGATAAGCATTTGTGGATTTTGTATCTAACTCTATGTCTGTACGATCAAGCTCTATTTCTACGTTACAAGGCTATGGGAACAACCGTAGAGGAAACTTGCCTTGTTCTTCCCCGAGTCGACTGTTTCTAGCGTCATTCGATGTGTGTAGTTCGCGGGGAGGAGATATCTTTCCTCTCGATCGATAGATAACGACCAAATCCGGTCTATTGTCCACAGGAACTTCCCCACAAATTACTTTAGATGTATCCTGTGGTAACTCTGGGAGCCATTGAAAATACACGAGGCTTAGGCGGTATAGTTGATATGCGAAATAATTCGGTTAATCTCAAAATCGCATTTTCTTGCTTTACTGGGAACTGGATAGCCCGTATTAAGTTTTAGTTGAAAGTCGATTAATATGGCATGAGAGTGTCAATTTCTGTATGGGTAGGTGTTTGGCCATGACGAATTCCTCAGTATTTCAAATCTATCTGATTACCCGAACGATTTTGCTGAAACTTCAATTTTAAGAACCTAATGTACTTCTGTTGGTGGCAAGTTGATATTCTATGAATACTACAATAAGCTTTAATTGATTAGCTATCTTCGCTTTGAACATCGAGCTGAAATTGATAAAAGAATACTGTTTTTGTGATAATTTAAAATTTTTCGGTTAGCTTGTATTCAACGCAGTTTTTAGAAAAGTCTCTTACTTTCGAAAGGATGGAGGAATTTTGAACCACTACAGCTATCTTAACCATTGCAGCTTCAACTTGAAATAGTCCTTTGCTCTGTGGCGCTCACGGTCTTGGTGTATTATCAATTCGTTTGCAGAACACGTGTAATATTACAGCTTAATTCCCACTGTTCTGATCAGTGAACAGACCAACCTACCTACCAAAATGATACCCACTATGCCCCAACAACTCGCAGGGAGGAGCTTGGCAGTCCGGGACCTGCGTTGCGTGCGTTTCGATGAAGAGGTGAACGGTGGTTGTGCTGTATTCCGGCCCCATGCCGGCATGCTGCAAATCAATGCAGTGATACCTCCACTATCACTTGATTGCTTCGACGGCAGGATATTTTCTGCATTTTTACTGCTCTCCCATCACTTTTAACATTGATATTCGAGTGATATATGCTAGTAATTCTCACACTATCCACAGTAATGATAGATTTTTCCTTTTTCGATCATTTTCACAGATTTCAATTATTAAATAGTTAATGAATCGATTGATTAATTTTTATTCGTCTATTCTACTTCATTTATTCAATGATGTACTTGCTGCCTATAGAATTTGTGACTCATTCAATATTTTTTAATTCATTCATTTTACTTATTTATGCTTTCAAATTATTAATCAATTATTTAGCTGTTCTTTCAATAATTTTGTATTTACCAAACTATTTATAGACTTACAGCACTTCATTAAATCCAGATAATTTGACAGTTGGTGTTCGATGGTTATAATTATGGTTACATTTCCTATTCTTTCTACTTGAGGCTTTATCATATGTAGTAACAAAACTACTTCACGAGCACATTCTGATTTCGGAATAAAAAGCAGATTCCCCTTCAGAAATCCGACTAGATGAGCATCGTACAGCACTCTCCAACCCCACCGCCCACCCAACAGTAGTTTCACAAGGCATCGTACGAGCAGACACTTGGAGGAAGATGCTCCTCCTTTCAAACTGACTGTTCTCCATAAACACCTGATACGGCCGCTGGAGAGAAAAATAATGGAGGCGAGAGAAATTCAACGAGTTCAACCAGAGATCAACGCACAGGAAGAACTGAATGACCTACTGAGATTGATGCTGTGATACCGCGCGCTCGCTAATGCCCCTATCCATCTCCGGGGTTAGTTTCAAGCACACTTGCACGCAAAAGGAGAAGGTTTCTCCTTTCCTCACTCATCCTCTATTTCAAAACTATTGCATCTGTGTTTAGCTCGCTCAAACCATCCTCCTGTCGTTCAGTGTCCGTAGCCGGTATGTATGTACAATACCCACCCTAAGTTTTGTAAAAACGGGAGCATCTGGCAAACTTGGCAAAAAGCGTCCGATGCATGTAACTTTTTAAATGAAGACTTTTGAACTCTGAAAACGCTATCATATTCACAGAATCAATTGCTACATAATTATGTCTTTTGTGTACCGAAATTCCCTAACAGCCCTTTGTTTTTGAAGGAAATAGTTTTGCAATGGTTTTTCAAAAACCGCGCGCGCGGCGAATGCGGCGAAAATTTGAGGAGTATTTGTACAAGTAATGGAGGACCAGTCTGTATGCTTCTTTCATAAATTAGGTGCAGATGGGAGAACCTCAAGGTTTGTTTAGGTTGAATTTTCGAAATCCTTCATTTATGAGTCCAGGGATTTCGCAACAAAACTCCGATTTTCAGGTAGTTGTCAAGCGTTTTTAATGAAGGATTTCGGAAATTCAACTAACACAAGCCTTGAGATTCTCTCACTTGCACCTAATTTATGAAGAAAGCATTAGATTGCTCTTCCATTACTCTTACAAAATCTGCACAAAGTTTCGCCGCACTCCGCCGGGCGCGACGTTTTTCAAAAACGATTGCAAGAATTGTTTCCTTAAAAAACACAGCGATTTTAGGGAAATAAGGCACACAAGTCACATAATCAGGTAGCAATTTGATCTGTGAATATGATAGCGTTTTAAGAATTTGAAAAAGTTTCCATTCAAAAAAGTTACATGCATCGGACGCTTTTTTGCCAAGTTTGCCAGATGTTCCCCGTTATTAAAAAACTTAACGCGGGTATTGTAGTTAAGCTTTGATGTTTTGCACACCTAGGTTGGACATATAGTATTATTTTTCAAGGTCTGATGATGTCATTATTGGCGAAAGCTTACCAGTAAAGAGTATAGCGAAAAGCCTTGGATTCTTGCTCAACAACTAAAACAGATGTTCAATTATATTTCAATCAAGAGAGTTCCAAATGAGTTCAATGGCTAACCTTCCCTCACTGCATCAAGTGTCACTCACGTTTGATTCTTTTTGGTTTACTCACAATGCACACCATTCCGTTTTCGCACTCGTTTCCGAGGTTAGCACCGGTTGTCCCGATTACCAGAAACGTGAACCCCATGCTATACCTTCGAAAGCGGTGTCGAATATATTGCAGTTATTGACTACATATTTCTTCTATTTTGTTTGTATTTGTATTTGTAAGCGTACCATGTGCGTCTGCACTGTACTCTGAATTTTTTTGCGACAATTTTACGCGCACAGAGTAAAGAAAACATTTCTCAAGATTGGAAAGTCATAATCGGAGAACTGTTACAGCAAACTAGAGCAACAGCAGCGAAGCCATTCACTAGTGACTAGCAGGGAAATCTACGCATTTGGGGTAAAAACTGTAGAAAAATGTCGAAGAGCAGATTTAGTTGAACACGCTCTCTCCACTAGAAAATGTTTTACATCTGTTTTTATTTCGAAATCAAAATGTGCTCGTGAATCAATTTTTTTACTATTATAAAGCTTCAAGTAAAACGAATAGGAAATGTAAGCATAACTATAACCATCAAACACCAACTTTCAGATAACCTGGAGTTAATGAAATGCTATAAGTCTATAAATAATTTGGTAAATACAAAATTATTGAATGAACAACTAAATAATTGAATAATAATTAGAAAGCATAAATAAATGAAATTAATGAATTAAAGGCAGCGGTCGCGATGACCATCCTCGCTGACTTTGCACAGTGAAATGATAGACGAGAAGGATCCTAGGCTCCCAGGGTCGAAAGAACGGTAGAAAACAAGCCAGGAGCGGCAAAATAACGGCTGCAAACAAGCGTTTTGGTGTGCCAGCCACGCCCTGTGCACCAGATCCGCCAATCGAAATGAACAAATGAAGATTCAGATCACAGGAATGATCAAGTGAGGGAAGCGCTGATGAGTGAGCTGATCGCTTCACTGCACTGATAGGTATCATTCTAGCGGTCAATTCCTCCATGCTCAAAAAACATCGTAAACAAGAGAGGGCCTATTTTGGCTCAAAAACGCGTCTTACGTGTCCTTTTTAAGCACGCCTTGCTATATAGGGCGCCGGACCTTTCGTAAACCGTGGAGATATCGGAAGTGAAGTTTAACGTGAACACTGCCTTTAAAAGGTAATGAATGAGTCACGAAATCTATAGCCAGCAAGTACATTATTGAATAAATGAAGTAAAATAGACGAATAAAAATTAATCCATCGATTTTTTAGCTATTAAATAATTGAATACTGTGAAAATGACCGAAAAAGGGAAAACCTACCGTTACTGGGAATGGTGTGATAATTACTAGCATACATTACTGGAATATCAATGTTGAAAGTAGCAGTAAAAATGCAGAAATTGCCCTACCATCAAAGCAACCAGGTGATAGCGAAGGTATCCCATAACCGCATCGATTAGCAGCATGCCGGCATGGGGCCAGAATACAACACAACCACCGTTCACCTCCCCATCGAAACGCACGCAACGCAGGCCCGGACTGCCAAGGTCCTCCCTGCGAGTTGCCGGGGCATCGAGCGTACATTCAATCGCCTTTTATATGTATTGGGAGGTGGTCCCACGTACAGGCAGTATAGCTCGCTACAATTACAGATGTATTCAAAGAACGTGCCGCGCCTCAAACAGTATTGCATCCATCGAGCTACGTTCTCTGGTTCGGCGCCTAAGATGCGCACCTAACATAATAATACATCATAAAATCACCAGACAGCACTCGCTGGATATGAACCCTCACGGCGGGGTTGTGATTAGGTGTCTGTGCTCTGAATAACTATACCATCAAGTGCGAGTATTCTTAGTTCGATATTATTCTAGATTAGGAACTGTAATACAATTTATGCATTATGTATTTATAAGGTTGTGAGTATAATTCGCAACAACGGCTCATAGCCAAACAACCAGGTGACACGGAAAACTTGACAGGCCTACTATTCAAAATCAATTATGTGCACAAAAGTATTCAGAAAGGCAATATTCACACATGTATAATACAAACATAGAAGTGTCCATGCTTGGTCTTCTTAAAACCTGGGCATTTGTTCGGAGCGTTGCTTTGTTACTTCTGTGCCTGACAGGTTTTTAGGTTGGAACTTTTATTGGCCTGACGTTTCGACAATTCGTCGTTTTTAAAGAATCTTTGATTAATCCAAAACGATTCAAAGTAGGAGTAAGGAGTAAAACCACACCCTTGTCTCAGAAGATTGTGCAAGGTCTTTCGAGTGGGGGATCAAGCGGATGTTAGTTTAGCTTAACACCCAGAGACCAGCGCTAGGAGTTGTTTTTGTCTTCTTCTCTTCATCTTCATTCTTACAGATATAGGTGCAAATACATTTAAGGTCAGTATGTCCCATTTCTACTTTCGGCGCAAAAGCAGCAGGGAGAAACTAGCTGGTGATATTTGGGTGAGTTGACCTCGCAGACAATGTCGCGACGGCTGTCGAGTGGCGGGTCAGAGGACTAGATGACCGCTTGGAGAACGCGGAGGCAAGCGAGTTGGAAGAGTAATTCATGTGAGGCTGAACTGGTGAGAAGAAGAATGAGGATGGAGAGAAGAAAAAAAAACTCCTAGCGCTGGTCTCTGGGTGTTAAGTTAAACTAACATCCGTTTGATCCAACACTCGAAAGACCTTGCACAGTCTTCTGAGTCAAGAGTGTGGTTTTGCTCCTTAATCCTACTTTGGATCGTTTTGGATTAATCAAAGATTCGACTTTGGACCATTTAGGTCTTTGAAAACGACGGAGTGTTGGAACGTCAAGTCAATAAAAGTTCCGCCGTAAAAACCTCTCAGGCACAGAAGTGACGAAGCAACAAACATAAAAATAGAAAAGATACTGCAGGCTCGAAGTAGTCTTAAAACTAATATGATGCATCTCGTATCTAACTCAGATTAGAAAAAGGAAATAGGACAGGCTTTCGTTTTTATTCATTCTTTTGAAATTTTCGAGAAGCCTTTATTTATTAAGAGGTGTTTAAAATTCCCAATTTTAAAAAATGACTCAGAGGTAATATTCTGGAAAAATTGTACACCGGGGATTTTTGAAAATAGGTTTTCAAATTATAAATGTAATCAGGGTGTTCTGGTGGAACGATATTCATTATTCGCAACGTCGGCACGGTGGGCGGTCGCTTCCTCTACCCTCTGCTCGTCTTTTACTCTGCCAACCTTCGCCTGATTATTCAGTCGGATTTGCTGCTGTCCTGAGCCTTTTGCGTCGTCTCTAGTGGCAAGGGGGCAATGTCATCAACAAATTTGCCATTTCGAAAGGTAATAGATTCGTCGTTATTATTGAGTTCGCATCGATCCTTGTTCAAATGGTTTCGTTTGCTGCTGCCGCAAATCTTACAGGGAAGAAGACATGAGGCTCTCGTGCCAATAGCACGAGCAGTCAAGGAGATGGTGTCAGCCGCCTCCGAGAACTTGCCGAATATGGCAAAGTTCCTCGCTACATCAAGCTGGTGATTGAACTGGTGTTGGAGACCAGAGAAGAGGTCAAGCAGATGGCCAAGCGCAACGAGGAATTGGTGGAGGAAAATGGACGCTTGATTGAATAGATTTCTGTTTTGCAAGAAAAATTGGCTGCATCTGAGCTTGTGCGGTAGTCTGTAATGATTTTTCTCCCGTTAAGAACATGCCCGTTGTTGATTTTGAGGATTTCGAAAGGAGGCGTTCTATTGTTCTCTTTAATGTTCCAGAGTCTTTGGCGACTAACCCTTTTGATAAGATTTCTCAGGATTCTAACCGTGTCAATCTGCTCCTCAATTTTCTAGGATTAGAGTGTATTCCCACTAAAGTCTTTCGTATGGGAGCCCTAATGAAAGGCCGCCCCCGGCTCATAAAGGTAGTCCTTCCCACCCCTAGATTCCAGACCGAGGCGGTAAGGCGTGCTTCACGATTACGTTTTTTCCCTTCTCAAAAAGGCATATATTTACGCCCATCCTTATCTAGGTGGGGGGTGGAGAGAGAGCGTATACGTGGCGAGCGCCTTGCCAGTCGTAGGACTACGGTTGACAACGACATCATAGCCAGCCAGACTCAGGATATGTCACGTTCACAGGCTCCGTCTCAGGACACTTATGTCAGCCTGGTTCCCTCGCAGCCCAGCAGTCCTTCGGAAAACTGCTGAGCTTCCAGAGGGACTCATGCCTCCAGATGTCATGTGCGCTCTCAAATATTAGATCTATAGTCAAAAATCGCGATTATTTTATTGCAAATCTTTGCCAAAACAATTTTGACGTAATCTTTCTAACTTAGACATGGCTTAGTTCTAAAAATGAGTTGAAGCCTCTTTTTAGCGTCGCTTGTAGTCAGTATGAAGGAATAAGATGCGATAGAATCTCTAAAAAGGGTTGCGGTGTCATTCTTCTGGTCAAAAATTCATTGTGTCACAATCAGATTTTTCATGAATCCGTTGAAGATTCTTGTGAAATACTTGTCTGCGACATAACAAACAATGTTACAACTTTTCGTATTATTGGAATTTTCAGAGCCCCCAGTTGTACTGTAGAAAAATCGATCCAATTGTGCAAAGCGATAAGCGACTTTTCTTCCTGCCATTCTTCATGCATTGTTCTAGAGGACTTTAATATTCCCGATTTGAATGAACGCGTTGACAGACTGGCAAGCTCCTCCCGCGACACTTTTGAAACACATGAGCTTCGGCACTTAGTACCAACATCTACCACAGGCGACTCACTTTTGGATCTAGTATTATGTAACAAATCTGATCTCGTTCAAGAAATCTTTGTCAAAGTTCCGACTGGTAGTAGTGATCATGCCACCGTAACATTCACTCTTGCCGTAGATATTACAGCTGAACGGTCACGAGTGACAAAAAAATTAGGAAGGCTGATTTTGAGAAAATCGTTGAATACTTGAGCAACGTCGATTAGATCAGGATCATGAATATTCCTGGAACGGTTGACGAGTTGTACGAAACCTTTATCAAAGTCATTGAGCATGTAATAGACTTATTTGTGCCATTACTAGAAGTCTTACCCAAGGAGCTGAATTTACCAGAGCGTCTTAGGAATATGATGAACTACAAACTGGGTTGGGCAGGCTTGCGACCGGTCGCAACGGGGGGGGGTCGTAAAAATTTCGGATTTTTTTCGAGAAAAAGGGGCGGGTTCGTAAAATTTTTGGAAAAAATTGGGGTTCATCCCCAAACCACTTGGAAAGGCAAAGTGAGGCAAGAGTAGTAATTCGCGGATGAAATTTAAACATTTTAAATGCAGCTTAGTTCCAGAGAGACAGGTAAGAATGGGTCAAAATGTGCGGAAATGGAACTAATGTGAAGGGGGCGCCGACGAGAAGCGGTGTGCGGCATGCGCTGATCGATGCCCTTTGTCAATGAGATTGGAGCGCGACAACAGCTGAACCCACGGAGGTCGTCTTGAAGTTGGCATTAAAAAACAGATAACTCTCCGCCCTAATAAATAGTGTTAGCATTAGATAAACTTTCTGTGGTAGTCAGATTCGGCATGAAAATAGAACTACCTTCCTTACTGAGGAGTTCCGGGGTAGTTCTATTTCAGTTTTGATTAAGGCACGGAAAACATCATCATAGTTGAAAAAGAAGTAAACAAGGTAAGTTTGTGTTTTACATTGGTCTAAGGGAAGGAACGAAACCAATGTAAAATCGTGTGAGCCTATTCGCATTTTCAATGCCAATAAGCGCACACGTGGTTGTCATGAATCTTTGATTCAAGGTCCTCATTAGGACCTTGAGTCGGAGTATGTTTTGTTTCTGTGTATATGAATAAAGATTTTATGTTGTGTTAAAAATGGTTGTGGTTAAACGATGTGTTGTATAAGTTGTCAGCATTGGATGACAAATGACCTCATTGGAACCTTGAATCTTAGTATGTTTCGTTTCTGTGTATATGAATAAAGGTTTTTTGCTGTGTTTGTTATGGTTCTGGTTAAACGAGGTGCTGCACGTTCAGTTTTCATTCAGTGAGCCAAATAAAATTCATGAAGCTAGTAAATTGAAGGTCTCGGTTTGTGGAGTATGAAATGCTGTCGTGGAGTATGCCGGGGGCGACGACAAATTGTGACACAATTGCGGTTGACGGAACTACCGCTACAGCCGTTGTACACGCCCATCCCCTCCTTGATCAGGAACAATGACGCGTTCTTCAATTTCTCCATCTGTATATTCAGCAGCGTTGATCCACACAGAGATTCCAGCGCATCAGTCAGTCGGACGACGTAGTTATGCTTCCTGATGTAAGTTGTGGCGAGCGGCACATACGAGATCGTGGCCTACGGATGTTCGGGTGCTGGCGGCACGAGTGTATCGTAGCGCACAGAGATAGTTCGTGGCGAAGTTTCGGCAACGAAATAGGTCGATCTCATGTGAAAATAATTACTAGGTTTCCTTTCAATGTGTATCCTAGCGGAGCAATTTTTTTCCTGAAAACAACAAAAACGATTAGCTATGGAGGATAACAATCTAGCAGTACAAGTATGATGGTATCGAAATGAATGCGTCTCAATAAGAATTAGGCGCTATTCATACTACTCAACGCCAGCGCGGCACGCGCATCACGCTTCGGTTAGACGTTGGAACATGAATACTTTCTACGCGCGCGCCGCGCTCGCGGAGACGATAGATACTCCAGCGGCAACGTCATTTCGGGTTCTATACACGCGTTCGTCATAGTTCTAGCAGAAAAAGGTAGATTATTGATGAAGAAAATGATGAAGAATTGTAACGCCCGTCGCCGCCCAGGCGGAGCTTGCGCGTACCGCGTAGGCAGGGCGTCAACCCAATTATACTCCAACGCCACGCACGCGCGTGCCGCGCTGGCCTTGAGTAGTATGAATAGCGCCTTAGGTATACTAGCTATAGGCATGTATAGGTAGGTATGCTAGCTATAAATATACTCCTTGCGGATTCCGGTTTTGCAGTTCTTAAGAAGGACTCTTATATTCATCATCAAAAGTGTTGGTGAGCAACTAAATGATTGACAAGCGATGTGATTGAACCTTATTTGAAATCAGTGATGCAACGGGAGTGATAGAAAATACGTGAAAAGCAACGAACTGGAAATCATTGCAATAGGTACCACGTATATCACACACATTTAAATACGCATATTAGTAAAAATAATATATTAATATGAGTAATATATGGATAATATGTCCCGCGGGTGCACAAAGAAGCAATCGAAACGAGAGTAATTACTTCAAATTGCAGTTTATCAGTGTCTACGTGGATATAAATGCACATCCCACGAGTTACTTATGTAAAAAAAAATACTATTCACTCTAGTTCCGCGTCTTTAAACGCTACATCACTTTTAGACAGAGTTAAACCGGCTTATGCACCGTCTTCACGCACTTTGCTCGAAAAACTCGCCGCAACGGTGAGAATCACTTGAAATAAAAAATTTCAAATTCTGAAAAAAGATCTGAAGTCTACATGAAATGTTCTTCAATTTGGTCATTTGAAGTCCGCATAACTCGCTACCTTCGCGGAGTTGTCCCTTCATAAAGCCGATCCCCGTTGCGACCGGCGCTCATCCCCCGTTGCGACCCGGGGCTCACTGCCGCAACTATTTTTATCATTTGAAAGGCGGTAATCGGCATTCTTTCTGAAATTATTTCGATCGTGTAACAGTGCAGTGTAATAAATACAACTCAAATCCAGTGAGCGTCGTCGATTTACCTGTTTTTAAAAAAGCCGTATTTAGTACTAAGCCTCCCTAAGCGTGCTCTAATGCGCGCCCGCGTTGCGCACGTTGCGCGCGCGTTTTGGAGGGAAAGTGAAGTTTTCAGAAGATAATTTGAAAATTTTTTCTAAATCTTCTTATTCTAAACCTCTTTTCTTCTTTTTTACCAAACTATCTCACATTCATCGTCTTGAAATATTAATTTCTCTCGTTTTGTGCATACATTTGTTTTTTTGCACCTTTTTATCGTAATTGTTTCTTTTTCAGATAACTCATTGACTCGTTATATTTCTATTGCTTTACTCACTGATCTCAACTGAAAATGTCCTTCTTGGTAGTTTTGTGTGTCGTCTTCGTCTCTGTTAGGGGTGAGTAATAGCATTTTTTGTAATTTTTTTGGTACTTTTTTTTGGTTCAAAACTAGTTCGGGGGGGCGGGCACTCAGAATCCAAATGAGTATTGGATGATTCTGCTTTCACAAATCGATCTCATTTCATGGAATTCCTGGGAAGTATTCCATGGAATTCATTTCATGGAATTCCATTTCTCCCTCCCAGGGGGGGGGTTCGTAAAAATTTTGATCATGAAAATTTTTTCGTCCCAGAGGGGGGGGGGGGGGTTCATAAAGATTTTGGTCACCAGGGGGGGTCGTAAAATTTTGCTCCCTGGTCGCAACGGCCTGCTCAACCCTGACTACAGATACATTTTGTGGAATAGAGCTTCAGGTTCCGACCATCCCAAGGCTTGGATGGACTACGAGTCTTAGGCTCCGTCCATACGTGGCGAAAGCGTGCGATTACGCAAAATCGATGGTCATTGTGGGCACACGATTCGCTAGCCGCTCACAGGCGCTCCTTCTCGCGAGCCCTCACCCGCTCGCTCTCGCGCGCTTGCGCCAGCACCGCGAAGTAAGCAGCAAGTTTCAGGCTTACTGGTTCATCAATAAAGCAGGTGGCATTAAACCTGTATCGAAACCAATCCCCTTGTTTTTCATAATCCCACCACGGAAGTTGAAAACCGTGGGAAATCATTAGCCGTTGCGCCGACTCGAGCGGTTGATCACCCGATCAAACGTTTCCAATCGAATCAACACGAGGCAAGGGTGTTTGCCTGTATAAATTTGCAGGCAGCGTTGAGGAGCGTCGAGAGGCGCACAACAGCGGGGCGCCCGCTCTCGCCACGTATGGACGCTGCCTTACAGTAAAAGTTAGAAAAAGCTTCTTCAAGGTACAACATGTACTTTGAGAAGAAATTAGTTGAGTCAAATGACAGATATAGGGTCTTTAGGTATGTTAGCGGGAACAAAAACACTATTCCTAACCTCACCGATGCAAAAGGAAACCTGTTATCTTCCTCCATTTAAAAAGCTAATATTTTGGCGATCGAGTTCTAGAAGATGTCCAGTGCGCCTCAGAAGTGACCAGGAGTATGCTTTGTCTGATGACTTCGCACTACCGTGCCATGCTCAAATGGATCATTCCCTTTGGTTTCATAGAGATGAAATCTTCGAACTTTTATCAAAGTGGCCAAACTCTTAATCAGTTTCTCCGGACTGCATTCCTCTTAGTTTCATTAAAATAATTCTCCACCTGATCGTGTATCCTCTTGAACAGGTTTTCAATTTGAGCTATATGATAGCTGAAGGGCCCATAAGATGGAAATACGCATTTATCGATCCGATTGCTTAAAAACCTCCACTTATCGATCCTAGGAAATACAGGCCTGTGAGCATAACCTCTATTTTCGCGCGGACTTTTGAGGAAATAAGTCTCCAGGTACGACTCTCCATGAACCTCGGCATTGTAATCAGTAGTAAATGTTTTGTTTAACTGGACCACGAGGTTGGTAGATGCTTTGTTGGTTTACGCACGTTCCGGCGAGAGCCTGAAAGAAAAGAAACAAATCAGAAATGTGCCTATACCGGCCAAATGTCGACGAAACCTTACTGAAATTCAAAGAAAATAGTCAAAAAACTCCTCATTAGACACCTCGAGCAGAACAACATCATTTGATCTCTCTGACTCTCTTGCCCCTTCCTCTGGTTTTCGTCATCGTACATATCTCAATTTAGGCCTAGCCGACTGGAGCCTATTCAGAGATGTTGCACTCCGACATGCGGTCGACTACCCATGGAATGCTGATGTGCATCAGAAAGAGCGCCATATAACAAGTGCCATCCGCAAAGCCATAAAGGCAGCAGTTCCTGAGGGTTGTGTCAAGACCTTTTTTTCAAATGTCAGCAGGGAAATACTGCAGAAGATAAAGACCAGAGATGAGAAGAGAGCCGCAGATCATCTAGACCCGGAGATTGCTGTGCTGGATATTTAGATCAGGAAGGGCCTATACAAGAACAAGAAGGAGTGCTGAGAGAATTTTACTGAAAAGCTGAATTCCAAGGCGGACGGAACTACGACGTGGAAAGTGTTGAGGAAAATTTTGGGCAAGTCCGCTCCCTCGATGAGCTCCGCTATTGAGTTTGAGGAGTACGTCTTCAAATCAGGGAAAGCGGCTGCTTTTGCACTCGGCAAGAATTTATTCATCACACGTACCAAGCGAGGCGTTCAAAACAGAGTCACGGTTACAGAGCTGAGCCGGTTGCCGCTCATGAACGCCTCTGAGGCCTTTACTCTCACTCAAGTAGAGAAGGCTATCAAAGAAATGCGGAATTCGAAGGCTATCGGACCTGACGGTATCTGCCCAGCCATCCTGAAGAAGCTTCCGACGGAACTTCTACCGATGCTTGCAGATATCATTAACACTTCTTTCCGGACCTGCACTCTACCCCAAGCTTGGAAGATAACCAATGCGATACCGTCGCCAAAGCCAGGCAAGTCTCAAAGCACGGCAAAAGACTTTTGACCCATTAGCTTTTTATTACCCGTCGTCAAGTTAGCTGAAAAGTTGTTCGTGAGGGACCTGGCTGATCAATATGAGCGACAGCAGCAGCATGGGTTCAGGAAACTTCACTCTACTACTACTGCTGTATTGGAGATCGTGAGCTTTGCGGTCGATGGGTATTCAACATTAAAAAGCCTCTGAGAACGGTGGCCGTCGCCCTTGACCCAAGCGTTTGACTCTGTTAACTTGGGACTGCTGTCCGACAAACTGTTGAAGTCCTCGCTGCCACCCTGGCAAAAGCGATGGATTGCAGCGCTCACTAAAGGTCGCCGGGCTAAGGTTCTGTTCCAGGATCACGTATCCGACAGCATTCCAATAGCAGCCGGTGTTCTACAGGGCGGAGTGTTGTCCCCTGCCCTATTCAGCCTGTATCTTGAGGATCTACCCGAGCCACCACAGGATATAAAGATTGTTATGTACGCGGACGACATCACCATCATGTGCCAGGACCGTGCCTTGCAGGTAGCCGCTGACAAGATCAGCACTTATCTCGTCGAGTTGAAGCTCTTCCTGGATAATATGATGCTCACTATACATGGGCATTCGACCCGTGTTTTCGAATTAATGAATAATTCGATTACGGCCTTTTCAAAAATTCCGGTTAAATGAATAGATTTGAATAATGCCTTTTGAAAAATCCCGAATGAATGAATACATTCGAATAAGGCCTTTTCAAAATTCCCGAATGAATCAATACATTCGAATAAGGCTTTTTCAAAATCCCCGAATAAATGAATACATTCGAATCAGGCCTTTTCGAAATTCCCGAATAAATGAATGCATTCGAATAAGGCCTTTTCGAAATTCCCGGATAAATGAATACATTCGAATAAGGCCTTTTCGAAATTCCCGAATAAATGAATTCATTCGAAAAGTCGGCCAAACTATTCGAATAGTCGAATCCTATTCAAATATTCGAATAATATTCGACATTTCGAAACCATAGTCAATATCACCCAAGAACTTCGATTTCCGAAGAAACTAGGAGACTGTTTCTGTCGTGAACAACCTTCAAGACGGGGAACACTAACAAGATAACTACTATTAGCCAAAGTGGCCATCCCAGATAAAATGTACTTTTCTAGAACGACTCTGAACGTAGGGCCCGAGTATGCCCTTCACAGCCGTTTATTTGATGGTTTTTTTTGAGTGCCCAACGCGAATCTGATGCAGTTTTATCGATTTTTGACAGTTTGCGGTAGATTAGGATGGGTATGCGGTAGTTTGGGCAAAGTCTCGGATTCGACTCAACAATTCTATGCGGAGGTAATTCGGGGAGCTGAGTGCGAATTCTATGCCGATTCGTCGATTTTCGAATTATGAAGGTAGATTTTTCTCTCCAACTGTCATGGCGCCTACCGTAACCAACAGTAATCCTCAGAATCCAGGCGCGTGGACCGCATATTGATGTTCAGCAACCTAGATTGCCCCCGCATGAGCATCGGAGATTGGCTTAAGGGGTCTGCAGAGTCCAAGTTGCGGCGTTGTTCGCAGCGAAGAGCACCGCTGGGTGATGCAATATCAATCACTTTCAGCGACGGGGGGCGACCGACGCGGCGTAAAGGGTGACGAGGGTACACCGCAGAGTGTATTGACGCCGCGACGGCCCTGCATCACTGCCAGCGAGCGGCAACCGACGCCGCGACGATAATGTTTCGAAACATTTTTGCCGGCGTGTCAAGGCTGACGCTCGGCGACCACTCGCCGGTCTCTGCAACTCTGCAGACCCCTTTAGAGGCAGTGTTCACGTCAACAATCGTTTTTCTGCTTTTCCGCCAATCTTGAAGACGGTTCCATGCTGATTCCAATGATGTTTTTGGAATCGTAAAAGACCTTCTAGGAACGGAGTTATGGTCCCTCAAAAATTGAGCTAGGGAAGCATGGTTGACGAGTTGCCCGAGGCTCGTAACTTCCGTCTTTTGCAGCCGATGTATGCGACCTCACCTGAGTGAAGAGAGAAGTTGGGAATAAATAGAAGAACGGGCTACTGATCGGAAACCATCGCTCACATTACAATCTGGAGCATTCATTTTTTCACGTCGGTGGGCGTGGAAAGTGCATCTGGGGTATGACGAGCTGACGGTTGTCCAACTTTGGGGCCGTAAGGGACCGTTCCGAGTTCTTTTTTTCTAGTTTTTTCAACGTTAGGGTTGCTCTAGGCCCCGCAGCTGCCGATCTTCACCAGATAATCAGACATGGGTTTTATCGTGAACACTGCCTTTGAGTAGCCGCCAGAATGGGGGACAGGGGGCAGCCACACTTTCGTGGATACCCTCTATCCACCATTACGGCGGCGACAGCCTAAAATAATGTTAGTAGGAGAACACACTATTGGTTTAGCGGAGGCGGCCCGGCGCCAATGGGCGACTTCTAGCAGTCCGGCCCTATGCGGCAGCTTCGGATAGCACCGCCCCCAATCAATAGGGCCTAGATAGATTCCCGCCGCTGAAAGGCATGGCAGCATGCAGTGGAGGAGGATCGATCCTGCGGCGCCCCTTGATCGATACTCCTCCATTGCATGCTGCCGCACCTTCCGGCGGCGGGTTTCCAATCGACCCCATACTCAGACGATCACCGCAATCGATGCGTGTCGAATATGCATTCGACTCAAAGACGAGGTGGTTTCGAGCACAGTCAAGGAACGTGCTGCTAGGGAGGCACGTGCTCTTATTGTGTTTCAGATTGCAGCACGTGCCCCAACAAAAAAGCCATCCAATGCGCACATGATACACATTCAACTCGATGACAAAACGATTAGCCAAAGAAGGAAAGTATACGATGCACTCCTGAGAAGGAGCTAAGAGGTCGGCGGCTTCGCCGGTTTAATTACCCAAGTTTGCGATACTTTACCCGCCCGACCGCAGGAGGCCTCGTCCAACCGCTGATGGCCCCAGATGGTGCTCGGCGAGCTGGCCGCGTCGCACGTTGTTGTGTGCTACTACGATAACGCTGGATTACCTTGCAGCACGTACTCCTGCGATTGAATTTCATGGCACATGCTCCTGCTATGTAATTTTGCAGCACGTGCTGCTGTTTGGAGCAAGTGCCCCTGTGATAGCGCCATTCGATGGGTGTGGTCACTCGAGTTGAATGCATATTCGACACACATTGAATGCGGCGGTTTTCTGAGTAGGCGCTGGTGCTTGTGTACAGCGCGCAACGGGAGACCCTCGCACAAAAATGAACAGCCGAAATCGAACACACAGAAATGGATAGCTCAACTAAGAAACTCAACGGGTCCACCCGTAGATTTTTCTCGGGTCGAACTCCTTTCCGTTTCCGCCCCTAACGTCTTCCAACTGAGACGGGGTGGGGGAGAAGTAAGATTTATCCTCCCCCCATGTCTCCCCACTTGCGACTACGTGGAGGAACAGTGCTAAGGGTTCCGACCCGACAGAAATCTGGAGATGGACCCCGTTCGAGCTGGGGTCGGACCCGTCGGATGTCTGAGAATTTGCAGAAAGATCTTTCGAAGGGTTTCTATCCAAAAGGTTAAGGGAATAGGTTTTGTCTAACTCGAATGTGGGGCACTGAATTTTTACGGGTTCTCGAATTAGTTCCAAAATTTGTATTCCCAAAATTAATCGAATATTCGAACTAATTCAAAATTTTATTTCCCGAATAAGTCGAATATTTGAATAAATCCGAAATTCAAATTTCCGAATAAATCGAATACTCGAATAAATCCGAAATTTCAATTCTCGATTAAATCGAATATTCGAATTAACCCCAAAGTTGAAATTCCCAAATGAATCGAATATTCGAATACTCGAATATTCGAATTATTCGAATATTATTCGAATATTTATTCGATTCGGTCCCAAGTCTAATGCTCACAGTCTCTGCTGCGAAGTCTTCTGTATCACTGTTCACAACAAGCACAAGGAACACAAGGCCATCCAGATGTCAGATGGGATAGAAACCGTTCGCCAACAGTGAGATTCCCCAAGCTGCTTGGGCTTATTCGCGATCCGTCACTGAAGTTCCACAAAAACGGGGAACAGAAGCAAACAGTCGTTCAGGCTAGGCTTAATATTCTGCGAGCTCTCGGAGGAACATCATGGGGAAGCAGCCAAGAGACTATATTGAGAACCTAAAGAGCAATGCTTCAGCCGGCTCTGGAATATGCGGCACCAGTGTGGCAGCACCTGGCGTCAGACAGCTCCTGGAATAAGCTGCAGCGTGTACAAAATGCTGCGCTTAGAACTGCGACCGTATGTGCAAGGAGTTCCCCAATGAAACATCTTCACGCGGAGGCCTGCATATTGCCAGTCAAGGAGCATTGTGAACTCCAGGCACAGCAGATGTCCATATAATGATGTTCTAAGGCAGCCGAATCATCCGACAAAGAGAATTATGAAGCAAATGAGAGAGAGGTCGATTAGGACGCCATTCGCAGACGCTTCTCGTAAAGTCGATGTACAGAGATGGGAAGACTCCAACATGAAAAAGCTTCGTCGTCTGCGTGAGGAGCACACCCAGTTGTTCAAGGATATCTGTAGAAGGCGGCTTAGAACCCTATCTTAGCGGCAGTGCCGCCTCGGATTTGCGAGTCCGAGTCTCAACTCGGCAGGAGAGCTAGATTACTCTTGCCTCGCTGGGCTGTGGGCACTCTATTCTGCTCATGTCTTACGTCAACGAGATCGACAGCAGCCGATCAGACGCATGCCCGGACTGTGGTACTCCCGGACACGACACGGCGCACTTGTTCATGTGCCCGATGAGACCTACCTCCTTAATCGCAATGGACATTTGAACGAATCCTGTGAAGGCCGCCCAGTTCCTCAACCTATGACAAAAAAAACACTTCGAGGCTGCAGAAGAAGAACAACAAAACATCATTTCGGAAAATCAGTTCGGATTTCTTGAAAAGCAGGTCGGTTGAGTCATCACTGATCAGTTCCTTGAATGGCTGGACGCACAATATAGAGAACAGGAGCCTAACAGATGTCATCTATTCTGATTTCTCAAAGGCCTTTGATGAAGTGTCAACAATTCAGAGGGCGCGTGAAGTTGGCGCATATGCATCTCGATGGCGCGATACATTACCTTTGCTCTTAGGCGTGGTTTTGCCGATATTGTGGTGCGCGCGAAAGCGCCTGATTTGGTTTTGAATCGGCCACGCGCGCAGCCCCTTTCGAAATCTCAGTTCAGACTGAACGCAGAAATTAGGCTAAGTTGCATTGAAAAGAGCGTAAAAAGTTGGGTATTCACCCCAAAAATGGTTTGGAACGGCTAACTGGTTTTCGAGAAAAAATTGAAAACCCGCTCGTTTTTGTTGTTAATCTGCTTTTTTTTCAGACCGCGTTCACGATCTTGCGGGTACACTTAAAATTGAGCTAGGAAGCTCATTTTTAAACTGGAGACTGGAAATGGGTGCAGGTCGCTCCTATTCCATTTTGAACTTGATACCCTAACTTTAAAGGGTACCTCAAAATCGTGGGTTTACATACTAAATTAGCCGTGGAGCACGAAAACTGCTTGGACATGATACGGCTGTGGAGACCAAGGTGTGGGGTGGATCTGCAGTCAGCTAACACAGGTCGACGGAGGTAAGTACGGAACTTGTCAGAATTCGTACTCGTGACACGAAATTGATCGATAATCAATATTATCGATTTTCGAGCTTTTTGCACAAAATGCGGCGTGGAGTGGTGATTGCTGATGGGATTGGTTTTCTTGGTTGGGAAATTTTGCTCATCAGTCATTATCGATAAATAACAATCAATAATATTGATTTTTTTCGCCTGTTACTGTTACTGATTTTTGATTGTTGATGGCTTTAAGTCACTTGTTCGGGAAATTCTTCTCACCATGCAAGATCAAATATTAATTATCAATAATATCGAGTTATCACATGTTGCTCGAAATGCAGCAATGAGTGGTATTTTTTATGGTTTTGGGTCATAGGTTACAAAAATTGTACTCATACGACAATATCGGTTGTCAGATGTTTCATCATTCCAAAATGGAAATCGTGGAGCAAAATTGGAGTCAGAAAGGGAACCTTCGGGAAAAATATGTGAAATTTCTGGAAATTTAGCTTCCTGGCAAAAGTAACGATTTGGTAATGATAAAAAAAGTTTTAAAAATGTCTTGAAATATCTTAAAAAAGAGATTTGGCGTAAAATAGCCTGGAAAATAAAAAAGGTAGGAAATGAAGTGAAATAACCGAAAATGTGATTTGGTTGTCGATCATTTCACAAGCTTCTCCGTTAAACTTATCAAAGCAAAATCAAGCGCGCAACGGAAACTTTAAGCCATTTTTGAAGGCTGCAATAAGGGAATCAGCATAGGTCAAGCTATGTGAACGCAACGTTCCATTCCATATCGTGCTTGATTTCGTTTTGATAAGTTTAACGGAGAAGCTTGTGAAATGATCGACCACCAAATCACATTTTGGTTATTTCACTTCATTCCTACTTTTTTTTTTTTCCAGGCTATTTTACGCCAAATCTCTTTTTTAAGATATTTCAAGACTTTTTTAAAACTTTTTTTCTATCATTACCAAATCGTTACTTTTGCCAGGAAGCTAAATTTGCAGATTCACCATTGAAGCCGAGCGTGCTCACGTCGATGATGCGCGCGAACTCGATGCACTATGATCGCTCTTGCAATCAGCGAGCGCGTAAAGCAGCATTAATGTGTCTCACCGCGTTTTTCGAGGTTGTAGAATCGGCGTGATTTTTGTCGCAACATCTTGCTCGTGTCTCCGCATCGTCAACTATGAAACGTCGCATCGGTTTCGCGCGCTCATTGAACGTGTGCGTGAAGTTTCAACGATGTACGCCAGCCCAGGCGCGACTGCGCGTAGCGTACACCCGCCTTTCTCTTAACCAACTGCCATCTCGCAACCATCCCGCCCATCAGGGAGACGTCCAGTAGGTTTTCTACGTGCCTGGGTCAATCCTTCCCTCTTTTTACGAGAAACTTCTGAAGTGTCACAATTTAGTAAAAATCGAACAAATTTTAGTAAACTACCACTGGAGCTGATCATCTACAGTAAAATTTAGTTGTAAATCTCTAGTAATTTACTGAATTATCACCACTTACAGAGATTAGTGGAAAATCTCTGGTAAAAAGGTAGTATTTTAGTAAAAAAAAACACATTTACCAGAGATTAGCCGTAAATCTGTAGTAAAATTGTCGTACTTTTTAAACCTGAGCTGTTCCCAATTTTCTCTGCTCTACGTGCTGCTACCGCGGATCACCGCAAATACGTATGTAAGGCATGCTTGTAAAGAAGTTCATCTACTCGCAAAAAGCAGGGGTGGTAGTAATTGGGGTCGAAAACGTGAGCTTACATACTGTAAATTCGCGCTAAACGCGAGTTTTACCACATCAGATTCTAAGGAAGACCCCTGAGACTTGAGGGAGAATTCGCTCTACTTTCACACTTACATCCCTCAGTGTTAGGCATTTGATACACTGCGAGTGAAAATGCCTCGAAGAAGTGACAATTGTAATCTTTGTTACGAAAATTAGCGGTTTCGAAACGTCTTCAGGGCTGTTTCTCTCAGAAATTTCGAGTTGTAACGTCCTCGCGTTAAACTGGCGTTAAACATCCCCTCGCAGAGACCACGGAAGTAGTGCTGAAATGCTAGAGGAGCTCGCGACTAACGAAAAACTCCTTCCGAGGATTTTTCTCGCGGCTGCTCAGGCAAACTGAGGATCGGAACCCCGTTCATCAGCCGTTGGAGCGTTCGAGAATTAGGATTTACAAGGAAAATTTAAAAAATTGCATTTTGATCGTGTTTCGAACAAGCAAAATATTACGAAGTTCCCTTTGAAAGCTCTTCCTAATGAATAAAATAGATAGAATTACTTGTATAATCTTTCCGATCCCTCGTCTTTCCACCGTAAACGTCGTTCGTGTCCAAGTGTAGAAAATACTTATGCGGACGAAGGTCACGCATAATGTATGTGTAAGCAGGGGGCAGCTTTCGTTAAACCGGCAACAAACCGTGGCACCTATTTTGCGGTTCGTAGCCGGCCAGGAGGTGGCGGTTAGTTCGTGTTAATTTGGCGGCTCTACTGCATTTAATTCGCGGTATGTTGGCGGCTTGGAGGTGGCGGTTTATTCGCGGTTAACACACCATTTACTACCACCCCAGGTATTTCCGTTTTACGAATACACCATATATTCTAAAAACTGATTAACTGGAAATAAAGAATGATTCTAAGAATTCGGAAAACCGAGTAATTTTAACTTCTACATGTATCATATATTTGTAAAGCCGAATTATTTGGTGTGTTAAATGAATAGTTTTCAACGAAATTCCCGAATGAATAGAATATTCGAAAAAAGTCAGAAATTTATATTTTCGTATGAACCAAGAGTTCCAATACTATGAAACTCCTCTGAAGTTATCATTGATGGAGTAATGTCTGTTTCATTTTCGTAGGAAGTCATGACACACTTATCGTCCATCACTGGATGAGGGATCGCCGCGACACTGCTTGGCGGGAAAAATTTCGCGATCAATAGCCACTCTCCCTTCGGTTTCCCGCGCGCAATTTTTCCCGCCAAGCAGCGTCGCGGCGATCCCTCATCCAGTGATGGACGATACGTGGCACACGCCGAGGCAAGGATATCGTTGATGAGGTAATGATATTTTCGCTTCCGCTCGTGGCACGTATGCCGTGTAGCTGCGTCTTCCTAAGCCACTGACACGGATGACATGCGGTTCGAGCAACACCTACCTCAGTTCTAAATAATGCACAAAATACAAAACAAACAAATAAAACGTATAAAAGAGCGCCATGGCGTGTTGGGAGAACGTGCGAGAGAAAGAATGCTATGACGAGTTAACAGAATTCTATAAGAAAATGTCGATCAATGAGGCCACAACCCACGTGCGAACTTGCGAATCAGGCTGCCGGCTGAACGCCTGCGCTCGCACAGTCTGCAGACCGAAAGCCAGCGCTGGCATTTACTGCCAGTGCACCGGCTGTCCGCCAGACCAATCCATATCTGACGCATTCGACGGCGCTCCGATTCCTAGTTTGTCCTCAGATACTCGCGGCTTAGTAAGGCAGCACGAGGGGATTACTAACGCATTTACTCGTCGAGGTGTAAGCCCCTTTCGTTCCCCCAACTGCTGCCCAGGGCAGCACGTTGTGTCCTCTTGCTCCGCTCACTGCCCCAACTGCTGCTCATACAGTTGCCCCACCTGCTGCTACAGTCGCCCCAACTGCTCCATTCGTCGCCCCAACTGCTGCTCTTCATTGTGGCCCCAACTGCTGCTCCTCATTGTGGCCCCAACTGCTGCTCTTCTCTCCCCAACTGCTGCTCTTTATTCTCGCCCCAACTGCTGCTCCTCATTTTTGATCTTTCTTTTTCTTATAATCTTTCTCTCGGGAGGATGATGTCGAGTGCAGCAGCAGAGCTGCAGTGACTTATCAAAAATAAAGACCCCGGTGAAGCTCATTGATATCCTTAACGGGTTTTGCATCCTTGCTTCTATCCATTGATCTTCGCCACCGATCGAGGAAGTGATGCTCGCATTGCCGACTGTCTCATGCCCACCAAAAACTGCCTCGTATCTGCCACGAGTTTGCGAGGGCCGTTCAACACAGGCCTCGGTCTGTAGTGAATGTGAGTGTCCCAAAAACATTCCTCAACAGAGAATTTCTCTATTCCCTAAACAAGAATCTATTTTCACTCGGTTTTGTGACTGTAGAGATAAGAATTGAGCGCGATAATCTATTTTTCTCGATTTTAAAGACGAAATATGGCTTTATTTGGTAAAAATTATATCTACATATTCCAAGGATGAAGATTCCCTGAAATTGTTCTTCAATCGCCGAAATTTGCACTGTTTAGATGAATGTCCAGGGTTAAACGGAAGTGAAATATCAGAGTTTTCATCATTTATTGATCTCCCTGCAAACGGTGATTTCTTCTCTTCCAAAAAAAGACAATTTTCGAATTTCTTGAACATTTTTTCTTATTTCTAAATTATTGTCGTGAACATTTTTTGGAAGTGTTCAAATTATTATTTTCATTGGAAAGTTGTTTTTGAGAACTGTCGGCTTTGAATTCTGTGAGCATTGTGCTTTTCGTGAGAAAATGTATTCTCCATTTTGCTCAATTTTGGCAATCCATCGCCGCTCAGCACTTAAAAAAAACAATTCTTCAATTCAAAACAATTGGTTTTTCTGTGGAAAATGCGAGTAAAGTTTGAGTTCAAGAAAACGCATTTTAGAGTGAGGTGATTTTTTGAAATTTCCGACTTACACCTTCTCTGAGAAGACTCGCCGCGAATCTCCCGCAAACCTGCCGGGTCGTAGCCTATCAGGCACCGACTCGGCAGGTTCAAGGCACCGACCCGGCAGGTTCAAGGCGCCGACTCGGCAGGTTCAAGGCGCCGACCCGGCAGGTTCAAGGCGCTGACTCGGCAGGTTCAAGGCGCCGACCCGGCAGGTTCAAGGCACCGACCCGACAGGTTCAAGGCGCCGACTCGGCAGTTTCAAGGCAGCGCATGAATATTGCTTATACTTGAAGCATGAATTTCATGCTTTCCCGCTGGCAAGCTTGTCAGCTGCCAAAATTTGGTAAGGGGCACAAAGCTCCTCTATAGTTTCTCCCTCACCTCAGATGAAGGAGGCAATCCGGCTCCAAAGCACGTCAATCAATGACAGGGGCGCCAGTGTGAACGCGGTCTAACCAATCGTCTGTCCACCCAGCACAGAGGGCTATCGTAGGCCGGCCGGTTTCGATAAGTCGTTCAACGTGCGCGTTCCCGGTACACTACCGGGACAGTTTTGTGGTGTGGGTGACCCAATGGAAGAAAATTGCGCTTCGCCGCATTGCTGTGGTAAAAATCTATCGGAAAACTATGTTCTATCACGTTGCTCAATAAGTTTTGTCGTTCAACAAGAAAAACAACTTTATGGTTCAAAATACACTTTATTATTCAGTATAATCTCCCTGAACATTAATACACTTAAAAAAACCAAAAATCCAAGTCTCATCCATAGTGATGAATCGACGCACAAAATCCATTTTATCCTTTTTAAAACGCTCCAAATGTTGCTGAGAAAGTCGTTTTTGTTCCATTGTTAGCGAATGCGGCAGCCATTGTGCACACAGCTTTCTAAAACCCAGAATTTCACTTAAAATATGGCTCACACTGCCTAACGAGATGTGTAGAGCCTCTACTAAATTTCTCTCAGTCAATCGACGATCTTCCAAAACCATGTCCTGTGTTTTGGCTATGATTTCTGGTGTTGATGCGCTTTTTGAACGTCCTTCACGTGGATCGTCTTCAAGGCTTGTACGACCACGTTTAAATTCAGCAACCCATATTTCTACTGCTGTTCTAATTGTAGGTGATTAATCATTATACACTTTTAACGTTCGTTCGTGGATTTTTTTGGTGCTACACCTTCCAAGAATAAGAATTTTATCACTGCACGATATTCAATTTTTCCATTGCTGTGAGACGGCGACACTAAATGGCTTGTAAACAAATAATGAATTGACAGATTGAAATGAAACTTCACATACTTTCATATGAAGAGTGTACCAAGAAAACAAAAAAAATTGGGCTAGTAGCAACGCCTTCTCTTAACGGACGACAAAACTTATTGAACAACCTGGGACGTTGAGGAACTTATTGAACAACCAGGAACGTTCTTTAGAAGGTGCCAAAAACTATGAAAGCAGAATTTTTTGATCATTATTCATCATCATCATCGGCAGAACATCATCTTCCCACAAAATTTGTACCTTCATATATTTTACCCTATAATTTCTGATTTCATCGTTTTCACACCTTTTAAGGAACATACAGATCACCTCCGCACTGCCGTTCAGTCCGCAAAGTGCACGCTGATCGCGAAAGCGTGCTGCGGCGCGGTTGCGGGTATCCTCAGACAAGGATGTGGGATCACCCGGGCGGAGAGATCACCCGGGCACCAAAGGCGAAAACCGTGCAGCGTGCACTTTGCGGACTGAACGGCAGTGCGGAGGTGAACTGTATGTCAACGTAAAAAAAACCTTTCCGATAGATTTCACCATAACAAGGCCATTGTTCTACTCTGCCACAGCCCTGTCGCGGTCGCAGACCTGAGCGACGTCGCAGTCTCCGAAGGCCATTTGTGCTGTGCCATACATCAATCCTGCGACGCGACCGGCGCATGCAAAGTGTTCCTGCTACAGCTCTTTTCATGGTGAAAGTGTGGGTCCCGACACGATTCGTAGACGAGCGAGCCTGTCGCGGTCGCATACTGGGGACAGGGCTGCCTACACACCGAGGAGGAGTTGTCCCGTTTTTGCAGTTTGAAGCGTCACGCGCCTCAACGCGAGCGAAGTGGTCCCGAGTGGAATTAGAGCCGCCAAAAGCGGGACGATCCCTCCCTCGGTGTGTAGAGAGCCCCTGTCCGGCAGACTGGAGGTATAACAATGGCCTAATGGGGCAAAACGCAATTTTGAAGGTCGCCGTCATTTATGATGTGTCGTCTGCAGTGGCGCAAGCAAACACCATAATTGACGCCGGATGTCAGCCGTAGCTCCGACACTGGCAGGGGACTCCTACAGGAGTCCGCTGGGAGTCCTAGTCTCCCCTGCAACAGGAGTCCTGGCTTTCTCCTGTAGGAGTCCTGTGATTCTCCTGTAGGAGACCGGAACTTGTATGGTAGCTTGGAGGGAATTTCAAATAACGTTTGCTGGAATCAAGCCAAAACCGCCTCGTTTTCGAATTCTTTAAAATCGAAGCATGATTATCACACTTCCCCGTTGACAACTTTGTCAACGGCAAAATTTACTATAGAGGATGAAGCCCCAATAGCATTCTTCCCCTTTCCCAAGAAATGTGGAACTCCAGCCCCAAAACACCCCAATCAATCAATGAAGGGGGCGCCTCTGTGAGCCTGCATGGGCGAATCGGCTCCCCTCCCCATGCACACGCGTATCGTACACCGCGCGGGTTCGATCAATACTTCAACGTGCGCGTTTCAGGTCACCTACCGGAGCTGTTTAGTCCTGTAGGAGACCCAGTGGAAGCGATGCGGCAGCATGTCCTGTAGGAGACCGCTTCGTTCTGGTTCGGTCTCCTACAGGACAAAACAGCTCCTGTGGGAGACCGCGATCGTCGTTTTCTCCCGTAGGACTCCGCTGCCAGTGTCGGAGAGATTTTGCCGCTTGTCGAGACGTTGAAGTAAGAAAACTACAAAACCGAACACAGAGAAAGATATGGGAGAAAACAAGCACCTTCGCAGAAAAAAATGATGAAGTGAGGCATATATTGTAGGATTTCAACTGGTGAAGTGAAGCGGTTATCATCAACGTTACCAGGATTTCACGAAACATGTAAAGCTACTATTGACGATTCGGCCTCATTAAGGTCTTGAATAATAACCCAGTTCAGATGGGGTTGCGGCAGATACGCGGCAGGTTTGCGGCAGGTTCGCGGCAGAGAGTAACATCGTGGTAGGTTGGCGGCAGATACGTGGCAGGCTCGCACCAGCTCCAGAGTTGATACTAAAAGAACATCGCGGTGCCGAGGTGTTCGCGGCAGGTTCGAGGTTCGCGGTAGGTTTTCGGCAGACTCGCGGCAGGCACGAGGTTCGCGGTAGGTTCACGGCTCGATCGCATCGAGTTTTCTCAGAGTTCCTGATTAAAAAAGGCAAATTGTTGCAAATATGGAAAAACACGCTAAATAAATCATTTTAGAAGAGCCGACCGCCTCTTGAATTCTCGGTCGGTTTCACACATTCACCATCCGATGAGAATGACGAATGTTTCCTTTTTCCAGAACAATTCATTAGTTTTTTAGCCGAGCTGAACCGTTCAAATTGCTCTCAACTAACTATTTTTCTCGAGGCTGTCATTTTTACATGACATTTTCTTTAGAGTAAAACGACGTTTGATTTGATAATCAATAAAATACCAAAAGTTTTTTTTGAAGACTCCATGCAACGAAAATGCGAATCCTGCTTAAAAGTACCACGTTTGAGAGGTGAGCTCTCCGCGCGATTCATTGGCCGCCACCGCGCGTTTAAGCTGAGATTGAGTCATAGAAAGGCGACCAGTCGGAGATGAAATTAAAGTGTTGAAAAATGGCTTCGAGCAGTTGGCAGTTAGTAGCGTCAGGTCGCGGTGATTTGGCGATTGGATGACAGCGTGTCTTGGTCGACGGCGAGCGGGCGGCGCCTGGTCTTTGACTCGAAGACAAACTGAAGACCAACTGGCATTAAATTGACAAAGTTTTGCTTCAGAATCATGAGTAGGGATCGTCTGACTTCAACTCCCACTATTGTTTTTTGCGAGCAATAGATATTAGTACAGTCCACATGATGACAGGACTGTCGAAAAAGCGTACACCCGGGAAGGTGTGCAAAAATCATTCAGATGCACACACTGAACCAGAAATTCGAAAACATCAGCAATTTCGGAGAAAATGGCTACGAACGAGCACAAAAAGACCTGTGCGGCACTAAACCTGAGTGTTCCGCTCACGCCCACTCCTTTCAACCGGTACCGATCCGTAAACTACTGAAAACCCGGCCTTAGGGGTAACAACATACCCCCAAGAGGTGCAATCCACTCCGCTCAACAAAACTTACCCCATTTGATAATCGGTTGCCTTCTTATAGCCGAATTTTCAGTCAGACACTTTTATCGGTAGCCGTTGAGGAAGTCGGCGTGGCGTGAGCGGGCATTCAAGTTTAGGGTCGTATAGGGCTATTTAGTGATACTTTTTAGCCGTTTTTCAGCATTATTGATGCAGTGAGCCCTGGTTCTTCCGGTTTACGCTAGAAATCCGAACTGTTTTGATCGTGGGCACTGCCTTCAAGGTATTCCGTGTGATATTTCTGGAGATCGATTGGTTGTGTTAAGTCTATACAACTTCCCAGGGAGTGGGCCTGTTCATTTTCTTTCAAAGGAAAGAACTCTCTAAGTTGATTATGAGTAAGGTCCTAGTTACTTAAGGGACCACTTTGAGCAGTGTTACCACACTGTGCTGGCCACAACACAGAGCAGTAGCTGAGGCGACGAATGGAGAACGAGGGCAGCACGTGCTCCTCGAGCAGCAGCTCGTCCCCTTGTGCTGCTCTCGCTATTCCAGTAAACATGAGAGCTAGTTGTGCTCCTTGACAGCTTGCGATCGTCTGAGATGATAATCAATTGATTGCTTCAATTCCATACATCTTGTTTGGGGGAGAAAAGAGAAATGGTGAATTGACATATAACTAATCAGATGTCTATATGTGCATGCTCAAAACAAAAAAGCTCCCCATGCTGACTGTAAATATGCTCGTAGCTGTCCAAATGGACCACTTTGAGCAATGTTACCACACTACGATTGCCACAAAAAAGAGCAGCAGCTGAGGCGACAAATGGAGGACGAGGGCAGCACGTGCTGCTAAGAGCGGCACAAAGGCAGCACGTGCTGCTCGAGCAGCAGCTCTTCCCCTCGTACTGCTCTCGCTTTCCTCGTCGAGGTGAAAGTCTATTGTGCTCCATTACGACCCCGCGATCCCCTGAGTCTGAGTGGCAGGACGCGATCGAAGCAGATTTGACCATCTATGCTGGGGGGGGGGCAACTGCAGGTTCAATTAATGCAGTTTGCAAAGGAAACATGATACCAGAGTCAGCCATTTTCATTCTAGAACGGCAACCAAGCTTGAAAACTGATAGGTGAGAGAGGGATAATCTAGTTACGGCTACCGCCAGGGAAACAGGCGATGGTGTATCAAAAATAAAACAGAGATCATTGTTGAAACACGTTGGCCGTCTTCTATGGTGGCACTAATCAATCCCTCCCAATCAACTGTTAATTTTTTCGACGAGCACCGGCACTTCTCTCCTTTTTCCTTATTTCTCTCTGAACATTTTTCGCTTCGCTTTTTTCAGGTTAGTTTCACCTTCATGTTTCAATGCATATCGCAGGCTCTGATGGGTGTGTACAAAATCAACTGTTTGCTAGCTTTTCGAAGGGGTTTCCATAACTATTCAGTGCCAAAAAGTAAAAAATTCCAAAGCGACTGATTTTTAAGTAATTTGATCCTTTAGTAATGTTTATTCTGTATTAGCCGGGGCGTTTCGGGCGAGTTTTGTGGGGAACGAATGCGAACATATTTTTAAAACCAAATACCTTTGTTCTCATTTTTCTGCAAGATTCGAAAACTACTCATTCATTGTCAGATCAGTCCCATCGTTGGCCCCTCTTTTTTTCAGGGTCAGCGACGCACTTGCTTTGGTGCAATGCTGGAACCACTCGAAGAGTTTCAATTCCTACCCTGCTATGTTTTAACGGGATCTCTTCCTTGCATGATGCACATATGAGTGTATAACTGTGTTCTCCATATATTTTCAATATCAACTGGGGGCTGGTGATGAGTTTGAAGTCGAGAAGACGGTATGCACTTCATTAATTTAATTTCACCAATTACCAAAACCGCACCATCGCCCCAGTCTCGGACGTAAGACTTCAAACGCACGCTTTCTAAAAACACTTGAAATTTTTTCCAAAAACGAAAATTGACTATTTCCTCAATCATTCTTATAGGTTTTTGATTATCCATTTCAGTTGAATGAAGGACACCCTTTCAACTTATTCATGACTCGACGAATTTCGGACGGTCTCTTTCGCACCTAATGTTACCTTTCCGAAAACGCTTCGATTGATTCATCCAGAAATTTTCAAATTTCTATTAGATCCAAATTCCGCTTGGAAAAGATTTTAGTTCAGGTAACGTTCAAAAAAGTTACTGCAAATGCGAAATCTCGTAAGATCACAAACGTGTTCTCGAGAATGGTTCTTAAAATTGACGGAGCTCATAAAAATTTTGATTGTCAAGCGAATGGAGATCAAAAAATTCGTTTTGATTCGTTTCGAACAATCAATATGCGAAGAAGTTGGCTTTGAGTGGTCCTCCTCATGAATAAATTCGGTGATAGGAAACATAAAAACATTAATTGTATACTCTTTCCGATACCCGGTCTTTCCAACGTAAACGTAAACGTCGTTCGTGTCCAAGTGTAGAAAACACTTATGCGGACGTTCATAGGGTAGAAAATACTTATGCGGACGACGGTCACGCATAAAGTATGCTGGAAAAACTTGATGAGTCGGATGTGGGTGCAATAATAAATCCTACCAGATCCTCTGCTTGAGAAAATTTTTCACGTTCCGTAGATGTTAGAGGGAATTTCTGCGCGACGAGTCGCTGCGCAACTGGCGCAGTGTTTGGGTGCGTCGTCGTCGCGACCAGCACCGTAGTTCGAAACCGGTATGCCTCTGTATTTTGCCACCGAGTTTGTTTGAACAATATGTCGTTCCGAGTTGTGACCTTAGCCTGTGACCAACGGGGCACGATGTACCTCAGATTGATTGCCATATTTATGTGGTGACGGTGGGTGTTTGTTATGAGCCCTGCCGCAGAAGCCGGCGACAGCTGGCAGGCTGTGCCTCACTCGCCGGGTACGTGGTAATTTGTGTACTCTGCTTTTTGAGGGTTAGAAAATTCGTTGACACGCCTACTTCAAGACCCTTGCAAATCGCTTGTCTTACACATCTTTGAGATGGGCGAGGGAATGGGGAATACTGCCGTTCAATTCATCTGCTCACAAGAGACAGCTCGCGTTAACCTGGCGGCTCTGTGGCATGTATGTCGCGGTTTGTTGCCGGGTAGGAGGTGGCGGTTTCTTCGCGTTGGACACCCCATTTACTACCAACCCAGATAATTATGTTTGTAGGTTCATTGGGAATTTATCCCTGGAGAAGGGTCTGACGCTACTCCTGTCGTTACCCCCCACTAGGAACGAGCTCTCCAAACATGGATCGGCACTTCCTCGTTCATGTTGTAATGCTCATTAATCTGTTAAAAATTCGGCCAGAATGTGGGTATAAGGTAGACAGAGCGCAACTGAGAGGTGTCGGAACAGCTGCCAAGGTGAAGTTTGTGTGTGGCCGCGGTTGCCGCCTAGCACCAAAGCGCTGGGAAAGCCAGCCACGAGCAGTAGATCACTCCAGCGAAAGGCCTTCAAAGGTAACGTCGCTGCCTCGGTCGCAGTATTAACTACGGGACTCAGATTTGTGGTACGTTACAGGTCTGATATCAATCACCGTCAGGGAATATCATAAAGACATTCAGGAACTACAACGATGGGCGAAATAGCTAAACTGGGCTAGGTTTTCGAAATCGTTCTCTCGGAAAGTGTTTGGCTGGATAAAACCTGCGATCCAGAGAGTCTACGAAGCTCACCAGTTTTGTATTAGAGCTAGTCGAGGGGTGCTATGGGTGAGATTTAAGATACACCGAGACATATGCTATGTTGACGTCTTTCAACGCTTTAGGCTGGAGCAGGTCGACATGTTACTGCGGACGGCGCCTCTGATAGTCGAGGGTTCACAGCTCTGATCGGAAAAGTGGTCCGAGCGGATATGCGGACTAAAGTTGTTTTGCACACAGAAGTGCTGCATAATTCTGAAAAACGGGCTAACTTGAGAATATGTTTGCATACGCTTTAGTTCCGCTGACCACTCTATACAATAACACTTTAGGCGGTGTTAGCAGCCGAATGGGGATTGAAGACATTCACTGAGTACTATAAGATGGATCTCGCAGCTAGGACTTCCGGTGGCGTCTCTTACCTCCGATAGGAGTAGAGCCATCAATTCCCTTCTGACTGAAATTCAGGAAGAGGTTGGGTTTGGGGGTCATTCGTCATTACTATCACGCACCTTGGCACCTGGTCAAACGTGACTGGGTAACAAGCTGCAGGAAGGTAATGGTAAGCTGAGTCCGTGAAGCAGCGTGAAATGTATTGCTATGCGATTAGAACATTTCAAGAAGGAAAGCCTAAGGACTGTTCCGACATACCAACGTGGATGGAGCAGATAAAGACGCACCTATGACGCGCAACCAAAAAGTATTCGGAGGCTGGTTTGCAAGTCCGTCCCATATTCAACACCTGCCTTTATCAAATTGCCGACATTCATGAATGGCCGAAGGTTTGGAAGGAATTTTCAATAGATGAGTACGTGCCATAGATGAAACTTTAGCACGAACTCACGCTTCCGTACCAAAACTGTGCGCATGCGCCGCTTGAAGCTCTACGGCGGGAATGGATCGCGATGGGATGTAAGGCATACGCTGCCATTCGCTAGGTTTCTTGAAAAGGACTTTCCAAGAAGACCTGGACAGGGCTACCCCACATGGAGGAAAGTCCATATGCGAGGCGAAGAACGCCTAGTGCATTGAGGCTGGGTGAGTTGAGCGGGGAAAGAAAGGTACTGAAGATTACAGAGGTCCAGCGGAAGTGATTCGTTAGGAAGTCCAAATTGGCTCTCAAATCTTCGGTACGACAATCATGGCGTGACAGGATTTTCGAGGAAGTTCCCGATACTCGTCTTGTGGACTTGCGAATTGGGTTCAGAGACGCCGACATCACGAGGGAAGCGGCGGACACGATGACTGCTGAGGACAACTTCGAGAAAGAGCTCTGAGCTTCAGAGAATTCGCCGAAAAATCCCCTCACTCAGTTATTGGTGCTGATAAGCATGTTGTTGTATACAAGTCATATGGGGGTGTGTATACAAGTCTGTTGGTACCTGCTCGTTGGTGCCCCTGCTTCTACTGAACCCAGCAGACGTTTGAGTGTACACAGGGAACGTTCGAGCGATATAGCGTGCACAACTATATCGCGAAAGTATCCCGCACCTTGCCATAAAGGGGTGTCGCCTTAGTCCGGCACACACTAAGGCCTCTGGATTCCATAACACACTTAGGATCCGTACCTAGGGAGTCATGGAGTCTTTGGCCACAAACCACAATTTCGCCACCCTGAACTGTCGATCGCTGTCGAGTGATATTCAAAAAACTGCGCTTATCCAGACTTCTGAGCTATTTCCATGCACCGTTTGCTGCTTTGCAGGAAACCCGCCCTCAAGGATAGACCCGTCATCAGCGTCGGGAGAGTACACCATCTACTGCGGTAACGCTGACGATAGGAGAGTGGGAGGCTGTGCAATAGCTGTAAGGAAAAGGATTTCAATGGGTATCGGTCAAGGAGTTCGGCTCAACGTCGTGTCGGAATGCATTCGTACGACTGCCGGGATCACAGAGGATTCAATCTGTGGATAGTTGAGTGCTCATGCGCCCATCTGGAAACCGCCGAAGACAATTCGAAGGATGCGTTTTATGAGGAACTCCAATACGTTGCTGGCCAGGATACCTTGTCAACATGCTGTTGTCCGTGGGGATTGACGCAAATGCGAAGATGGGGACTTGATCAGGAATCCGAAGTACTCGGTAATGGTTCTCACCCAGTGGAGACAAACATCGGACAATGGCTACCGCCTTGTCGACTTTGTGAACGCCAGTGGTCTGATTATTGCATCGACATTCAAGAGGAATCATCGCCGCCATCAGCTTACGTGGCAGGGACCAACCCGGCTATCTCCAGAAGAGCAGCGGAAGCGAAGATGACAACTTTGAAACTACGAAGCTTGACTATGTCCTGACGAGGAATATTCCAGTATCGGACATTCGAAGATCTAGAAAGCTGTATTGGGATGTCGCATTCGATTCGGATCACCGTCCTGTTCTGTTGAACTTCACTGCGAGGATTCATAAGAGGAAGCGAGGGGCTCAGCCTCTCCAGAGAGTTGACATGACAAAGTCTCAGAGATGAAAGAGTGCAGAAGGAATTTCCGACAACGCGTTTCTATTCACATCGGAGTACGGACTAAGAAGAAACTTTGCGACGCGGATTCTTTTGTCAAGTGCATCCAGGACGCTTTGAAAGAGGCACTCCCGGTTGTACAGCCTAAGAAGAAGTTCGCCTACGTCTCCAGAAGAAACAACATCTACCTACAACTTAGAGTATGTGCTGCTCCGAACTGCAGGAAAACTTCGTGGAGGAGAAGCGTCACGAGGAGGAAGTTGCGTCGGCAGCTTCAAAGTGATCACCGCGAACGAGTGGACGTGTAGAGCTAAGGAGTTCGAGAGAGGCTTGGGAGGAGAAGAATCCGAAGAAAGCCTACACGTTGCTGCGACAGTATAGCGGGAAGATGAAGAGATGTTCTCCTGTCTTGAACACTACCAATGGAGTTGCAGTTGGTGATGCGACGCTGCCAATATGGAAGGATTACTTCAGTTCACTACTGAGATCGTCCAGCGCCACCATCAGTACCTGGAGCTCCCGCATGTTCAGAGAGCACATTACGATGTCAGTGAGGAGACCGCCGACTGAGTCTGAAGTTTTGGATTGTGTCCGGAAGTAATGAAGAATGGAAAGGCAGGTGGAGATGACAGCATCACTTCTGAAATGCTGAAAGCTCTTCCCTCCGTCTGGAGATTCGTGAAATGACCAACACCATCCCGTGTCGCATATGGATGAGCGAAAGGATACCCGATTCGTGGAGACATGCGATCATCGTACCTCTTCACAAGAAGCTATCCGCTCACGGACCTAAGAACTACAGAGAGGAATCTCTCTACTTCGTGTCATGTACCAAGGTTTTTGAGGGCAACGTATCATTCTCCGAGCGACTTATCAAACATCATTGAAGGAACATGACCAGAGATGAGCAGAAAGCCGGTTTTCGACCTGGAAGATCTGATATCGACCAAGTGTTCGTCGTAAGGAAAGAGTAATTGAATCGTAGCAGCGGTTTTCGAAGCTTCGGTAACAGCTTTTTTGGACTTTGATGCCGCGTCGTGATCATCGTGATCGATTGCTCAATGCTCTGCGAGCAGATGGAGTCCCCGGAAGAAGTATGTTCGGTTAATCGAGTGGACGCCAGACAAAGGAACAACAGCAGCAGTTCGTACACACCTGTCGGATTTTACGTCAGCTTTCCGAGGTGAAAACAGGAGTAAGGCAAGGAGCCGTTGCAGGACCTTTTCTTTTCAACTTCGCCGTTGATGACATCATGCGTAGAGTTGCAGAACAGAGTTTCCTGCGGATGTGATCCTAGCACCATCAGGACGCTCCCTTGTCGACCTGGGTACGCCGACGACATTGTGTTATTCGCTGAAAACAACGCAAAAACTGCAAAGGATTGTGAACCTCGTTTCCGAAGTATACCGCAGCCTATGGACTTTCGTCTTCGTCCCGACAAATGCAAGCAGATGTGTGGTCTCTCAGAGAGCCTTCCAGCACAGGAGTTTGTGTGGACCGGACAACGTCATCGAACTGGTGGACGATTTCTGTTATTTGGGCTGTTTGCTGAAGAACGATGGTAATTATGCAGCGGATATTCGAGAACGATGTGCCCAAAGCTTCGTCTGCATTCAATTCTCTAACCAAGTGTTTGTGGTCTACCACCATCGCGAATAGGAAGTCAAGTTGCGCGTCTACCTATCCGCTATTCGCCCTATCATGATGTACGGATCGGAGACGTGGGCAGGCACCGAAAACGCAGATGGAAAAGGTTGGATTGGCACGGAGAGGAAGCTTTTTAGGCGTTTGCTTGGATATTTCTGGCCGCGTGTTAATGCCGCCGCGAAGACCTTTACAACCCAACGAAATCGACGCAGTTACATCAACGCTTCGACACGAGGGAGGTGCCAGCATCTCCTAACGCCATCTCAAGCAGCAATGGAAAGTCGACTTCGACTGCTCCGGGCATATACTAAGAAGAACGCCGGATCGTCTCATTACAACACGCTTTAAAAATGGCAAATCCTGGTTCTGGAAACGGCCGCAGGCGTAGGCGAAAGTTCTGGACGGATGTGGTTGAAGAGGGATTTAAAAAAGTCACTCGGCATCGAAAGACAGTTCAGGCGCGATGTTTCGTTTCGCAGGAAATGGAATAGTGACAGCTGGATGGAATGTGTTCAAATTGTGGCTGAAGACCGTGAAAAATGGACACGGCTGACTACTAGGACGGCACACCTCGGTGAAGATGCGGAATGACCGCGTCAGGCGAAAGCCAACCGATTAAGTCAAGTAAGTCAAGCATGTTGTTACTAACAACACTGTTGGGAACTAGTGACTGTAGTTTTGCTAACCTTACCCCTACTATGTTTTTTTTTTGGAATAAACTTTTCTCAACACTTACACTTCATTACATCTTTATCACTTCACAAAGCAAATACAAAGGACTCCTTGAAAAACTTCTCCACTCGCTGTCGGCGTTTTGCTTATCAATGGTGTGCTCACTAGTGTCCTGAATTACGCACTTTACAAGCCAAAACATTTTGGGATGTTGCGGTTGAAAAGCACCTGAAACCCGACATACACTCATGTCGGCGATGGGTGCGCCGCCATTATAGCATTAAGAACGCACACCGGCAGCTCGAAACGTGCACACATGATGAGGCGACCGCATGCCCATAACGCAAACGACCGATATGCGTAAGGCTCCGTCCATAGCAGACGTCCTAGCGTGAAGTGACCGTAAAGTAACGCTGGGGGTTTGCGTCTTTAGCATTGGTTATTGGTCTGACTTCCCAGCGACCACTGCACCCGGCCAGTCGCTGACGGTGGAGGCATAGTGACCGCAACGGCTGTCACTAATAATATGGATACCATCGTTAACCACGTGCCGTCCTCGGACACGTTGAATGCGCCAGCCGTCGAGCGTTGAGCGCCAGCGTTTGAGCGCTTATTTTTTCGTCCGCTATAGACGGAGCCTAATAGCGAAACACCCTGAACCACCATCATATGATGAAACAAGGTTGTGATATTTTGGAAAAATATTTAATACCAGTATCGAACATGCTCCCCTCTATTGCTAGTGACAACACCTAAGTTTATAATAAGTCCGTAAATAACTGTCGAAAAACCGCTAGGGCATGTTTTGCTATAGCCACCTCTCTGTTTAACGCCAAAATCTCGAAATTCGGGTTTTTCGTGACCATTGCTTAGAGTCCTGGGGCGGCATCAAGAAACCCGGTAGCGCGCGCCAAAACTAGCGCGGTTGTGCTGGCGCTAGAAGAGGCCCATAGCGCGCGCCTGCATGCCTTCTATCAACAATCGGAAGGCTAGCCCGCGCCAATGCCATGCGCGCGTTTTCCCTTGGTGCATTGATCAGCCTTGTGCTATAGGAAACGTTTGCTCACATTTAAACTGTATTATTACCAACAGAATTCGTTCAATCAACCACGAATACGGCGACGAAAAAGGATTAGCATTACCTTGGCGAACTATTCCTTGCTTATAACTTTCTTGAAATTTCTGGAAAATCATCTTTAGACTATTTGTAGAGGTGTGACAGTACATGAATAGTCCCTGCTCGTAATTTTCTTAGTGCCTCGGGGGATTCTAACAAGGGCGTGTTTATAGCTTCACGCACATGTAAATCTTTTTTCTGAAGTGTTTTCGAATTTCATCATGGAATTTTCGAATTTTATTCGAAAAACTTTTCTGAATTCCGCTCAAAAGTTCCAATTGAGGTAATCTCGGGCGCTGATCATGAATCGGGGATCCTTCTGTTGCTAGTCTGGGGGTTTCTGTAAGTTGCGGTGGGCGTAATGCCTTTTAAGTTGGGAACCTATATTAGTATTTCAGGCATTGATAAAAGTTGGGAACCTATCTTAGTATTTCAGGCATTGATAAGTTATCCTCAAATCTGTGTTTGGCG